>CM056051.1:2479392-3079350 GCA_029574335.1 Rana kukunoris | reverse complement strand
CCCCCCCCCCCTGCCCTCACACCATAACCCCTCCACCTGCCCTCCACACCATAACCCCCCCCCTGCCCTACACCATAACCCCCCCCCCTGCCCTCACACCATAAACCCCCCCCCCTGCCCTCACACCATAACCCCCCCCCCTGCCCTCACACCATAACCCCCCCCCCCTGCCCTCACACCATAACCCCCCCCTCTGCCCTCACACATAACCCCCCCTGCCCTCACACCATAACCCCCCCCCTGCCCTCACACCATAACCCCCCCTGCCCTCACACCATAACCCCCCCTGCCCTCACACCATAACCCCCCCCCTGCCCTCACACCATACCCCCCCCTGCTCTCACACCATAACCCCCCCCCTCCACCAAATGATTTGGCCCAGTGCACAACGCAAGGTCCATAAAGACATGGAGGAGCGAGTTTGGGGTGGAGGAACTTGACTGGCCTGCACAGAGTCCTGACCTCAACCCGATAGAACACCTTTGGGATGAATTCGAATGCAGACTGCAAGCCAGGCCTTCTCGTCCAACATCAGTGCCTGACCTCACAAATGCTCTTCTGGGAGAACGGTGAAACATTCCCATAGACACCCTCCTAAACCTTGTGGACGGCCTTCCCAGAAGAGGTGAAGGTGTTATGGCTGCAAAGGGGCGGAGCCAACTCAATATTAAACCCTCCGGAGTAAGACTGGAAGGCCATTAAAGTCCATGTGCGTGTAAAGGCCGGCGTCCCAATACTTTTGGGAATCTAGTGCATTAGAATAAAGAGAAATTCCTCCATCCCTCTGAATACTCCACATACTGAGCTACACAGAGCAGCTGAACACAAAGTCCCACCACCTGAAATCCGCTGACTGGCTGTTCAGGTCCCGTCTGTACAGAAGCATCCAGAGGGCGGCCATCAAACATGTCTATGCCCACTGCGGGGGGTGGGGGAGGGGATCTGGAAATCATCGTCACTACATCAAAGAGGAGGATCTCCCCGGGGGGGAAAGGTTACCCCGAATCTCCCCGGGGGGGAAAGGTTACCCCGAATCTCCCCGGGGGGGAAAGGTAACCGAGGATCTCCCCGGGGGGCGAAAGGTTACCCCGAGGATCTCCCCGGGGGGCGAAAGGTTACCCCGAGGATCTCCCCGGGGGCGAAAGGTTACCCGAGGATCTCCCGGGGGCGAAAGGTTACCCCGAGGATCTCCCCGGGGGCGAAAGGTTACCCCGAGGATCTCCCCGGGGGCGAAAGGTTACCCCGAGGATCTCCCCGGGGGGCGAAAGGTTACCCGAGGATCTCCCCGGGGGCGAAAGGTTACCCCGAGGATCTCCCCGGGGGCGAAAGGTTACCCCGAGGATCTCCCCGGGGGCGAAAGGTTACCCCGAGGATCTCCCCGGGGGCGAAAGGTAACCGAGGATCTCCCCGGGGGAAAGGTTACCGAGGATCTCCCGGGGCGGAAAGGTAACGAGGATCTCCCCGGGGGCGAAAGGTAACCGAGGATCTCCCCGGGGGCGAAAGGTAACCGAGGATCTCCCCGGGGGCGAAAGGTAACCGAGGATCTCCCCGGGGGCGAAAGGTAACCGAGGATCTCCCCGGGGGCGAAAGGTTACCCCGAGGATCTCCCCGGGGGCGAAAGGTTACCCCGAGGATCTCCCCGGGGGCGAAAGGTTACCCCGAGGATCTCCCCGGGGGCGAAAGGTTACCCCGAGGATCTCCCCGGGGGCGAAAGGTTACCCCGAGGATCTCCCGGGGGGCGAAAAGGTTACCCCGAGGATCTCCCGGGGGCGAAAGGTTACCCGAGGATCTCCCCGGGGGCGAAAGGTTACCCCGAGGATCTCCCCGGGGGCGAAAGGTAACCGAGGATCTCCCCGGGGGCGAAAGGTAACCGAGGATCTCCCCGGGGGCGAAAGGTAACCGAGGATCTCCCCGGGGGCGAAAGGTAACCGAGGATCTCCCCGGGGGCGAAAGGTAACCGAGGATCTCCCGGGGGCGAAAGGTAACCGAGGATCTCCCGGGGGCGAAAGGTAACCGAGGATCTCCCGGGGGCGAAAGGTAACCGAGGATCTCCCCGGGGGCGAAAGGTAACCGAGGATCTCCCGGGGGCGAGGAAAAGGTAACCGAGGATCTCCCCGGGGGCGAAAAGGTAACCGAGGATCTCCCCGGGGGCGAAAAGGTAACCGAGGATCTCCCCGGGGGCGAAAAGGTAACCGAGGATCTCCCCGGGGGCGAAAGGTTACCCAGAGGATCTATCCGGGGGCGAAAGGTTACCCAGAGGATCTATCCGGGGGCGAAAGGTAACCGAGGATCTCCCCGGGGGCGAAAGGTTACCCCGAGGATCTCCCCGGGGGCGAAAGGTTACCCCGAGGATCTCCCCGGGGGCGAAAGGGTTACCCCGGCGAAAGGACCCGAGGATCTCCCCGGGGCGAAAGGTTACCCCGAGGATCTCCCCGGGGGGCGAAAGGTTACCCCGAGGATCTCCCCGGGGGGCGAAAGGTTACCCCGAGGATCTCCCCGGGGGGCGAAAGGTTACCCCGAGGATCTCCCGGGGGAAAGGTTACCCGAGGATCTCCCCGGGGGGCGAAAGGTTACCCCGAGGATCTCCCCGGGGGGCGAAAGGTTACCCCGAGGATCTCCCCGGGGGGCGAAAGGTTACCCCGAGGGGCGAAAGGTTACCCCGAGGATCTCCCCGGGGAAAGGTAACCGAGGATCTCCCCGGGGAAAGGTAACCGAGGATCTCCCCGGGGAAAGGTAACCGAGGATCTCCCCGGGGAAAGGTAACCGAGGATCTCCCCGGGGAAAGGTAACCGAGGATCTCCCCGGGGAAAGGTAACCGAGGATCTCCCCGGGGAAAGGTAACCGAGGATCTCCCCGGGGAAAGGTAACCGAGGATCTCCCCGGGGAAAGGTAACCGAGGATCTCCCCGGGGAAAGGTAACCGAGGATCTCAGGATCTACAGAGAAAAAACCTGCAGCGTCAATAGAGGGGGCCAAACCACTTCCAGGACTCCTCGTACTTTACACTGCAGATAGTTCTCAATGACATTGGCTGTATGTGTGGGGTGGTTGTCCTGCTGAAGAATAAATCTGGGGCCAATCAGAAGCCTCCCCGATGGTACAGCAAGATGAAGTATCTACCTATATTTTTCAGCATTGACATTATTAATCCTTACCAAATTTCCCAACCCATTGGCAGAAATGCAGCGGCAAACTTTCAAGAAACCTTCACCATGCTTCACAGTTGGTTGCAGACACTCATTGTACTGCTCTCCAGCTCTTCCCACCCCAAGAAACTGCCTGTTGCTACAGCCACACCGACTCGGTATTCCAGAGCACCAGCTGCCATTTTCTTCCCCCCAGTTCCTATGTTTTCCTGCATAGTTGAGTCGCTTAGCGTTGTTTTCATGTTGGGAGGCTTTTTTAGTGACAATTCTTTTATGGAGACCACTTCTAGCCAGACTTCTCTAGACACTACATAGGGGTCCCATTGGTCTCCAGACAGTACATAGGGGAACCCGGGTCCCACTGGCCGTCTCCAGACAGTAAATGGGGGAGAACCCGGGCCCCACTGGTTTCCTCCAGACCGTAAAATGGGGGGAACCCGGGCCCCACTGGTTTCCTCCAGACCGTAAATGGGGGTACCTGGGCCCCACTGGTTTCCTCCAGTTTTCTCTAGACGGTAGATGGGGGTACCGCTAGTTTTCTTTCAGACTTCAGACAGTAAATGGGGGTACCTGGGTCACTGAAGGAAACCAGTGGGACCCCCATCTTCTGTTTGGAGAAAATGGGAGGAAACCAGTGGAACCCATGTACCCCCATTTACTGTCTGAAGAAGTCTGAAAGAAAACTAGTGGTACCCCCATCTACTGTCTAGAGAAGAGTGGAGAAAACCAGTGGGACCCAGGTACCCTAATTTTACAGTCTAAAGAAAACCAATGGGACCCCCATCTTCTGTTTGGAGAAGATGGGAGGAAACCAGACTTCTCCAGACAGTAGATGGGGGGGTCCTACGTTTTTTATTTTTTTAAGACTTATGCAGACAGTAAATGGGGGTAGCCAGGTCCTACTGGTTTCCTCCAGACAGCAGATGGGGGGGGGGGGTACCAGAGTCCCACTGGTTTCCTCTAGACAGCAGATGGGGGTCCCACTGGTTTCCTCTAGACAGCAGATGGGGGTCCCACTGGTTTCCTCTAGACAGCAGATGGGGGGGGGGGTACCAGAGTCCCACTGGTTTCCTCTAGACAGCAGATGGGGGGGGGGGGTACCAGAGTCCCACTGGTTTCCTCTAGACAGCAGATGGGGGTCCCACTGGTTTCCTCTAGACAGCAGATGGGGGTCCCACTGGTTTCCTCTAGACAGCCGATGGGGGTCCCACTGGTTTCTCTAGACAGCCGATGGGGGTCCCACTGGTTTCCTCTAGACAGCGATGGGGGTCCCACTGGTTTCCTCTAGACAGCAGATGGGGGTCCCACTGGTTTCCTCTAGACAGCCGATGGGGGTCCCACTGGTTTCCTCTAGACAGCCGATGGGGGTCCCACTGGTTTCCTCTAGACAGCCGATGGGGGTCCCACTGGTTTCCTCTAGACAGCAGATGGGGGTCCCACTGGTTTCCTCTAGACAGCAGATGGGGGTCCCACTGGTTTCCTCTAGACAGCCGATGGGGGTCCCACTGGTTTCCTCTAGACAGCCGATGGGGGTCCCACTGGTTTCCTCTAGACAGCCGATGGGGGTCACACTGGTTTCCTCTAGACAGCCGATGGGGGTCACACTGGTTTCCTCTAGACAGCCGATGGGGGTCACACTGGTTTCCTCTAGACAGCCGATGGGGGTCCCACTGGTTTCCTCTAGACAGCAAACGGGGGCACCTGGGCCCCACTGGTTCTGTTCATGCTACATTATCTGCCCTTACTCAAGATCGTAACTAGAAATGCAGAATCACACCTCGACTCTCCTACACAGAGGTCCCAATTGATTGGCAGGGGAATTTTTTCAGGGAAGTCATACCTTGGAAAGCCCTCACCTCTGTAGGCATCACCACAGGCAGAAGGTTTAGAATGTGTATTTCTGTTTGTACAGCTCATGTGCTGGTTGGAATGTCCGGGGGAGGGAGCCATAAGTTGAACAGAGAAGTTCAGCGAGTCAAAGATTGCGATGAGCCTCAATGTTACTGGAAAACCAGCTGCAGAATTTCCCCGAACTTCAACACAATGTACAAAGAAAACGGGTCAGGTGAAACCAGAAGTAAAAAATTCAAAACAAACACTCAAGATATCTTATAAGAATCCTTTGATAATGTAATATTCCTCCAGCTATTTCCTGATCGGCAGGAGGAAGCAAAAAAGTCCCGAGGTAAAAGATGTCCTCCTATGTAAATATCAGGTGACAGATCTACGAGTCCATCATCAGAACTCAAATTTAGTGAACCAATCAGACCTCTACAGATCTGAGAATCAAATGTAGAGAATGTTGGTGACATTCTATACAAAGGCTGGACATGGACGGCTTTGAATGTTACCCCATTCCTGCTTTTTTAACATTAACTTCTCCAATGCTCCTGAAGAAAGGGACAAATCTCCCGAAACACGTCAGGCTGAAGGAGATATTCTTTCTAACTGGAATTCATGTAGCTCGTTACGAGCATAATATTTTATTCACATGTTGTACCGTACAATCTGATATGTTTGACAATACAAACATGCATTTTTTTTTTAATTGTATACCAATACATTTTTACATTGTTTTATATCACATATCTCTAGTTCGCCCTTAACCGCTACCCGACGGCCCTACGACTTTGTATGGCCTCAGGGTGCTTCTACTCCTCTAACAGGCCGTGTTTTTACAGCCTGCGCTCCGGCAGGCCACTGAGGGGCGCGCGCCCCGCATCGCTGAGATGCCGATGCACGTGCCTGGCGGTCGCAATGTCCGCCAGGCACTCGGGATCCGATGTCCGCCAGGCACTCGGGATCCGATGTCCGCCAGGCACTCGGGATCCGATGTCCGCCAGGCACTCGGGATCCGATGTCCGCCAGGCACTCGGGATCCGATGTCCGCCAGGCACTCGGGATCCGATGTCCGCCAGGCACTCGGGATCGGCGGCTACAGGCACAAGACGTGGATCTCTGTGTGTGATGATGGGGTGTAAACACAGAGCTCCATGTCCTGTCAGGGGAGAGAGGAGACCGATCTGTGTCCCTTGTACATAGGGACAGATCGGTCAACTCCCCCAGTCACCCCCCTCCCCCCACAGTTAGAACACAATTCAGCTGGAGTCCGCCTCGTGTGAATGAGGCCTTAGAGGGCTTTTTTTAATTAAAGTGGAGTCCGGCCAAAAAATGTCAGTAAAATAATTTACTTCCTGGTTCACTACTGTGCATGTACGAGTCGCGCTGCACTGTCACTGGTCCCTGCTGTCTTGTGGGGGGGGCCTGACATGTCAGATCGCCGTGGAATCTGCGGCCATCTATGCCCGGAAGTGGGAGCCAATACCTGTATTAGACCGGTATCTGCCCCCCCCCCTCCCTGGTGCCAAATGTGACTAGAGGGGGGGGGGGGGTTCCAAAAAGCAGAAGTTCCATTGTTGGGTGGATCTCCGCTTTAAATTAAATTAAATTAAACAGCGCCGTCTTTCCCATACAGAAACATGAGGAAGAATGTACACAGCGTGCGTTTATCACTTTAATGTAAGAAACGCACAATTATGTAATTATAGAAGAGAAACCTTCACACTTCACACAGATACAAGTCTATAAAAGAAGACGAGAGAGACTGTTATTGTAATTTTCATGTAATGTTTGCTGACCCTTTATACAAAGCTAAACCTAAGAGAGGTGACGGTGTCAGAGGTGTATCCCATCTTCTGATGAGGTCCAGTCGGCTCCTCATATAAAACAAAAGGAGTGAAAACTTAGAGAGACGTTTGTATACAATGCAGAGAGCGGAGGAGACGATCGGAGGAGACGATCGTATGATGAGGTCAGACCCGGAGGAATGCCGTCCAACCTGCTCCCCGCACAACAGGAGGAGAACATTTCAGTTGTGTAACCGGAACCGTCACCCCACAGATACCACGAGCCGCTCACCCCACCCCCGTCACCGCCGATAATTATAGATCAACAAATACACAAAAAACTATATATAACCCGTACACACCTGGAAACACGCAGATCGGACGCGAGAACGTGTGATTTTTTAGGGGTTCAACTGATCATTTGTTGCACTGGGGATATGGATAGAAATTGTATGAAGGTCAACGCCAATTTCATTATTTATTTATATATATATATATATATATATATATATATATATATATATATATATATATATATATATATATATAATCTCCCTCTATATTCTTTTACCTCCATATATATATATATATATATATATATATATATATATATATATATATATATATATATATATATATATATATATATATATGAATATAGAGGGAGGTAAAAGAATATAGAGGTGTGTGTGTATATGTATATATATATGAATATAGAGGGAGGTAAAAGAATATAGAGGTAGATTATATATATATATATCTACCTCTATATTCTTTTACCTCCCTCTATATTCTTTTATCTCCCTCCATATTCTTTATATATCTATATATATAAAAATTGTGACGCATTGCAATTAAAAATGTACCTTCCTTTTCAATCTCAAACTTAAACTTCAAACTTGTCCAGAAGTCAACCACCATTTTATTCTCTAGGGTCTCTGCAAAAGCACACTGCACTTTGTGAATGGTCTGGTGGCAGGGGGAAGGGGAGGAGGAGCGAGACTCCTGACCCGCGAGACTCCTGACCCGCGAGACTCCTGACCCGCGAGACTCCTGACCCGCGAGACTCCTGACCCGCGAGACTCCTGACCCGCGAGACTCCTGACCCGCGAGACTCCTGACCCGCGAGACTCCTGACCCGCGAGACTCCTGACCCGCGAGACTCCTGACCCGCGAGACTCCTGACCCGCGAGACTCCTGACCCGCGAGACTCCTGACCCGCGAGACTCCTGACCCGCGAGACTCCTGACCCGCGAGACTCCTGACCCGCGAGACTCCTGACCCGCGAGACTCCTGACCCGCGAGACTCCTTGTTAATTGAACAAACGTGCTTTGAGTTACTGATGGGCACACCTTGAGGTAACCCCCCCCCCCCCGCTGCCGAGCTCAGCTGCTGCTACTGATTTATAAAATGTGATCCATCAGAAGAAAATGGAAACATTTTACAAAATACAAACTTGTGTATGTGACTTCCATCAACACCGAACTATTGATCTCCGTCCAGCCATAACAGCCCCAGCCGACCCATCATCACCCAACGTCTGTCAGAGGGGGGCAGAGGAGCCGTACATTCCGCCAGATGTAAACACGGTGCCCACACAGGATATGGGCTAAAATGTCACTAATCAGGCAGGAAATGTGACCCCGCCCACACAGAGTGTCTGCAAACATCTAAATATAGACATTTCTATGAATGTCACCAAAGATATAAATACCGGGTACAGATGTCACAGCAAAACCCCCCCCCCCCCCTACTACAAATACCCAATTCTACCGGATCAGACAATGTAATGGCCAGGTGACGACCCCCCCCCCCCCATGTGACCTCCCCCCCAAGACACGCCGACACGGAAACTGTCCCCACAGTCCCGTCTGATATCTATGGCCAGCGTCGGACCCGTGGTGAGGGATCTTTGTGGCTTTACCAGGATTATATATCAGACTCCAAACAAGAGGCCTTTTCAGAGGAGATTAGAGCGGCGCTAATTGTGGAACCGTCTGCTTAAAGTGGGGGGGGGGGGGGGGGGGGGGGGGTTAAAAAGGAGAAGTCCAGCCTGAGCTCATTTGGCTGGGCTTCTCTGGGTCACAAGAGGGCAATTCATTTTGCACTCCTGTGACCCGTTTTCAGCAGAGAGCGGTCAGAAGTCCGCGCTCTGAGGACACTGAAATCAGTCCATACATCGCGTCATCCCGACAATAAAGTCTGGATTCACCAGGTGCCTGGACTCACACCTGGGCTCAGCCTCTCGGCAAGCCGTTCCCCTCCACCTAGAAGTGATATTTGTCACATGGAACAGCCAAAGCCTCCAGCTTTTTAATCTCAGGTTTTCCAGCTGTGACCTCTCCTTACCACAGGCCTCAACAAAATCCGGGCGCCCGGTCGCAATTGCGACAAGAAATTGTGACCTGGCACCCGGGGAAAGCTTAGGCCTGCAGAAGGGGCGCAAAGCCGCGGCCTCAATTACCCAGGGAGACAGGATTTTGTGCTCGCCAGTAATTGCATTTCATAGTTATTTTTCAAATTCAACATCTAAACAGTCCGATTGCATTCTAAATCTTGAATTTCACGATATAGGCTCAGTAAAAATAACTAAAAAGCAAAACTCTGGTGGGTGTAACAAGATGGCTGCTTGCCCCCTTCTCGGTGTATCTTTACTGTGGAGGAGTGTGGGGGTGTAGCAAGATGGCGGCGACGGAACGTCACTTCCGTTACCAATTCTGTCGGAAAACCTGCGTGATCTTCAGTTTACTTTCTACAAAGGTCCTCTTTTGGGTGTCCACGTCAGTGCCAGCATGATCTCCTGTTTACCCTCTGCAAAAGGTCCTCCTCTGGGTGTCTATGTCAGTGCCTGTGTTTTCCGTCAGATCGGACGACCCGTCAGAAATTGGCAAGATGTCAGCTTATCCCCTTCTCAGCGCATCTTTACTATGGTAGAGCGTAAGGTGTAGCAAGATGGCGGCGACTAAATCACTTCCGTTACCAATTCTGACAGGTCGCCATATCTGACAGAACACCTGCATGATCTTCTGGTTACTTTCTGCAAGGGTCCTCCTCTGGGTGTCCTTGTCGGTGCCTGCATGATCTTCTGTTTACTTTCTGCAAAGGTCCTCTTTTGGGTGTCCACGTCAGTGCCTGCATGATCTGTTTACTTTCTGCAAGGTTCCTCCTCTGGGTGTCCCTGTCGGTGCCTGCATGATCTTCTGTTTACTTTCTGCAAAGGTCCTCTTTTGGGTGTCCACGTCAGTGCCTGCATGATCTGTTTACTTTCTGCAAGGTTCCTCCTCTGGGTGTCCCTGTCGGTGCCTGCATGATCTTCTGTTTACTTTCTGCAAGGGTCCTCCTCTGGGTGTCCCTGTCGGTGCCTGCATGATCTTGTGTTTACTTTCTGCAAGGGTCCTCCTCTGGGTGTCCTTGTCGGTGCCTCCATGATCTTCTGTTTACTTTCTGCAAGGGTCCTCCTCTGGGTGTCCACGTTAATGCCTGCATGATCTTCTGTTTACTTTCTGCAAGGGTCCTCCTCTGGGTGTCCCTGTCGGTGCCTGCATGATCTTCTGTTTACTTTCTGCAAGGGTCCTCCTCTGGGTGTCCCTGTCGGTGCCTGCATGATCTTCTGTTTACTTTCTGCAAGGGTCCTCCTCTGGGTGTCCCTGTCGGTGCCTGCATGATCTTCCGTTTACTTTCTGCAAGGGTCCTCCTCTGGGTGTCCCTGTCGGTGCCTGCATGATCTTCTGTTTACTTTCTGCAAGGGTCCTCCTCTGGGTGTCCCTGTCGGTGCCTGCATGATCTTCTGTTTACTTTCTGCAAGGGTCCTCCTCTGGGTGTCCCTGTCGGTGCCTGCATGATCTTCTGTTTACTTTCTGCAAGGGTCCTCCTCTGGGTGTCCCTGTCGGTGCCTGCATGATCTTCTGTTTACTTTCTGCAAGGGTCCTCCTCTGGGTGTCCCGGTCGGTGCCTGCATGATCTTCTGTTTACTTTCTGCAAGTGCCCTCCTCTGGGTGTCCACGTCAGTGCCTGTATTCCGTCAGATTAGGCAACCCACCAGAATTGGTAACAGAAGTGACGTTCCTTCGCCGCCATCTTGCTACACCCCACACTCCTCCACAGTAAGTATACACCAAGAAGGGGGGCAAGCGGACATCTTGTTACACCCACCAGAGTCTGGCATTTCACAGTTATTTTTAACAGTAAATGGAATTTATATGGTACAGAAATCCATCGGACTATTTACATGTTCAATTATAAAAGCGGCGGTGTTCTGTCATATTAGCAAACCGGTGAGATGAGCAGGCACGCCGCTGCTTTTAAAAATTCAACATTTAAAACAGTCCGTCGGCGTTCTAAATCCTGAATTACACGATATAAGCTCCGTTTTCTGTTATGCAAACCTCCGGTGGGTGCAACAAGATGTCCGCTCGCCCCCTTCTCGGTGCATCGTTACTGTGAATGAGTGCCCCCCCCGCTCCTGGAATCAGAGGGTTGGCACCCCCCCTCCCCCGACGATGCACATAGCGTTTCTGTAGGTTGCCCCCAAAGCTTCCCGAGATGCAGGACGTCATCCATGAGGGCTGTTGGCAGTCGAGGGTCATCATCGTCACCTTGGCCGGTAAAAGGTGGAAGTGCTGGCCGGGTCCCAAAAAAAAAAAAGCAATTAAAAACAATCTGCGATAATGTGGTGGGGGGGGGGGGGGGGGCGACGTTATCAAAAGTACAAAAGGACGACGAAGGTTCGCTCCAAACAAACCTGATAAAGGTTACATCATCGAGGAGCCCATCCCCCCCCCCACCTATTAGAGGAAACTTGCAACGTTCAAGAAACTTTATCCGATTCAAAGTCAGCCCCGGCCTGGCCGTCCACGCAGGAGAGTCGCCCCCCCCCCCCCCCCCACACCGTGACTTCTCTCAGGAGCTCTGCAGGTTCCCCGGGTGATGAATATTCATTGTACTCGGCGACACAAAGACGGCCCAGCGATTAAATATTAACCAGCAATTCAGGAACTGGAGTTTTATTTAAAAAAAAAAAAACGCACCAATGGCTGGCCGCGAAAGTTCTGATAGTTCTGCTACTGAAGAACGTTCAACGCCGAGTGACCAATCAGGAATGACTGGATTGGAAGAAGATCTGAGAGCCGATTGGCAGAAATACAGAATTACCCGAGAAGGAAAATATTTACTGCAAAAGTCAAAAAGTAAAAAAAAAAAAAAAATCTTAAACTGAAGCAAAAAAAAGCAAAAAGGAATGAAAAATGATACAAAATCTACAGAGTTACAAAAACGATACAATTATCACAATCGGACATTTCCAACATCTGCAAAAATCTGTTCTGTCCTTTTATTTGTAACATCAACATTTTCAGGAAAAACTGTCGGGGTGTACAGCCCCCTCCCCCACCTGCCAGTAGGGCTTGAGGAAGACGGGGGTGGGGGCGAAACACCCCAAAAAGTCTGTCCTGAAAATGTTGATGTTACAAATAAAAGGATCAAGGAGAGGAACGCGATTTGTAATAAGCGCACCGATACGGCGCCAATCACCCCCACACCGGGGATCGATAGACTCCCCCCCCCCCCCATACAGGAGGCAGAGATATACCGGGGACCCCTCTATAATAGAGCAATAGAACCCCCCCCCTCCCGACACCATACTGGACGCAGAGATATCGGGGCCCCTCTATATTAGATCAGGAGAGACACTGGGGGTTCCCCTATTATACGAGCTCCCCCCCCCCCCCAATATTCGATCCCGAGACACCCAGGACTCCCCTATTTTACATCAGAGGACACAGGGGGCACCCCAACAATAGATTGGAATTGACCCCAGGGGGCCCCCAAACATTAGCTCTGGACACCCAAGGCACCCCTATTTTAGATTGGGAGACACTGAGGACCCCCCATATTAGATTAGAAGAGACACCCCCCCAAATATAAGATCAGGAGACCTCAGGGGTCCCTCCCCAGGGACTTACTGGACCTTCCTCTGGTTCCCCTCCCCCTCTCCCGGTACTCCCCGGGTTCCCCTCCCCCGGTACTCACTGGACCTTCCTCCGGTACTCACTGGACCTTCCTCCGGTTCTCCCTTCCCCCTCTCCCGGTACTCACTGGACCTTCCTCCGGTTCTCCCTTCCCCCTCCCCCGGTACTCACTGGACCTTCCTCCGGTTCCCCTCCCCCGGTACTCCCCGGTTCCCCTTTCCCCGGTACTCACTGGACCTTCCTCTGGTTCCCCTCCCCCTCTCCCGGTACTCCCCGGTTCCCCTCCCCCGGTACTCACTGGACCTTCCTCCGGTTCCTCTCTCCCGGTACTCCCGGTTCCCCTCGCCCGGTACTCCCGGTTCCCCTCGCCCGGTACTCCCCGGGTCCCCTCCCCCTCTCCCAGTACCCCTCTCCCGGTACTCACTGGACCTTCCTCCGGTTCCCCTCCCCCAATACTCTCTGGTTCCCCTTCCCCTCTCCCAGATACTCCCCGGTTCCCCTCCCCCGGTACTCACTGGACCTTGCTCCGGTTCCCCTCCCCCGGTACTCCCCGGTTCCCCTCCCCCGGTACTCACTGGACCTTCCTCCGGTTCTCCCTTTCCCCTCTCCCGGTACTCACTGGACCTTCCTCCGGTTCCCCTCCCCCAGTACTCTCTGGTTCCCCTTCCCCTCTCCCGGTACTCCCCGGTTCCCCTCCCCCGGTACTCACTGGACCTTCCTCCGGTTCTCCCTTTCCCCTCTCCCGGTACTCACTGGACCTTCCTCCGGTTCCCCTCCCCCAGTACTCTCTGGTTCCCCTTCCCCTCTCCCGGTACTCCCCGGTTCCCCTCCCCCGGTACTCACTGGACCTTCCTCCGGTTCCCCTCCCCCGGTACTCCCCGGTTCCCCTTTCCCCGGTACTCACTGGACCTTCCTCTGGTTCCCCTCCCCCTCTCCCGGTACTCCCCGGTTCCCCTCCCCCGGTACTCACTGGACCTTCCTCCGGTTCCCCTCTCCCGGTACTCCCGGTTCCCCTCCCCCGGTACTCCCCGGGTCCCCTCCCCCGGTACTCCCCGGGTCCCCTCCCCCTCTCCCAGTACCCCTCTCCCGGTACTCACTGGACCTTCCTCCGGTTCCCCTCCCCCAGTACTCTCTGGTTCCCCTTCCCCTCTCCCGGTACTCCCCGGTTCCTCTCCCCCGGTACTCACTGGACCTTGCTCTGGTTCTCCCTTTCCCCTCTCCCGGTACTCACTGGACCTTCCTCCGGTTCCTCTCCCCCGGTACTCCCCGGTTCCCCTTTCCCCGGTACTCACTGGACCTTCCTCCGGTTCCCCTCCCCCGGTACTCCCCGGGTCCCCTCCCCCTCCCCCGGTACTCACTGGACCTTCCTCCGGTTCCCCTCCCCCAGTACTCTCTGGTTCCCCTTCCCCTCTCCCGGTACTCCCCGGTTCCTCTCCCCCGGTACTCACTGGACCTTGCTCTGGTTCTCCCTTTCCCCTCTCCCGGTACTCACTGGACCTTCCTCCGGTTCCTCTCCCCCGGTACTCCCCGGTTCCCCTTTCCCCGGTACTCACTGGACCTTCCTCCGGTTCCCCTCCCCCGGTACTCCCCGGGTCCCCTCCCCCTCCCCCGGTACTCACTGGACCTTCCTCCAGTTCCCCTCCCCCGGTACTCCCCGGGTCCCCTCCCCCTCTCCCGGTACTCACTGGACCTTCCTCCGGTTCCGGGTCTGGTGGAGCTCCCACAGGTTGAGGTCTATCTGTCCCAGGAACTTGTCCATCCCGACCAGGGCCCGGTGCATGACGATGACGCGGACGGTGCAGCGCTCCTGGTTGTCGTTGTGGAGGAGCGGGACCTCGAAGGTGGCCTCTTCCTTCCATACCGGGGCCGCGCTCTTCTCCGCCACCGAGGTGGAGTACTTCTCCTTCCCCAGCTGGATGATGGAGTAGGCGTCATTGGTGCCGGCCTTCCCCTTCCCCCGCAGCCCTTTGGCTTGGAGGACGGTAACCTGGACGTGTGTGGGGAACCAAGTCTGTGACTGCTGGGCGAGAGACATGACAACACCGGAGATCTGAGAGGACTGGGGGCGGGGGGACTTATATAAACTTCTCACACCGAGGGGGCGGGGCGGGGGTACGCCTCCGTCTCCTCCCACCTCACACACACACAGGTGACTGCCCGCTACAGGTGTCACCTAGCAACGCCGTCCGTACTCACTGAGCACGTGATCGGGACGTCATCCAATCCTGAGACGTAATAAACTTGTCACACCGGTGGGCGGGGATCCGCTCCTGTAACACGCCCACTCAGCGCTGAGGAACACCTGTGTTCCCGTCAATTGTCACCTAGCAACGCCGTCCGCGCTCAATGGGCACGTGATCAGAACGCCAGCCAATCCTAGGAAGGATGCTGAGGAACGTCGCAAAACAAACACCTTGTCAGCAAACAAAACTTTATTGACAGTCACCAAAAGACACAAACAACAAATATAACAGCCTACCAGTCAGATAGAGTTATGAATGATGAACTAATAATGAATAAATCAATAATGAATGCCAACTTCTTGTTGAATTTTGTTCATTGACATTTTATTTTCAATACAAAAACTCCTCAAAAAACTTTTTTTTTACATAACACGTTGTACAAAAGAGGGTGATCACATGTCCCCGGAATAAAACTGACACAGGTCACAGCATGAACCCCTCAGAGCTTAAAGGGGTGTTCCAGCCAAATATAATCTTTATTAAAAATCAGCAGCTACAAAAAGTGTATTTGGGGGCTTTTAATAAACATTCACTCACCTCCTCCACGTTCCAGCGACGCGCCGACCGGGGCTCCGCTCCCCCCCCCTCTCCGGCCGGCGTCTTCATTCTAACTGTGGGCACCCCAGCCGTGACAGCCTTCGGCTTCACGGCCGGGCACCCACTGCTCATGCGCGAGCGGCGCGGCCCGCCGCTGATTGGACAGGCGATCGCATGGGACCTGTCATGTGTCCCATGCGATCGCCTACAGGGAGGGGCTGGTTAGGCGATTAAGCTTAATCGCCTAACCAGCCCCTCGGCGGAAGCAGGAAGTGGGACAGGAAGTCCCACTCCTCCTGAAGCCCCCCCCCCCCAAAAAAAATGACATGCCAAATGTGGAATGTAAGGGGGTGAGGAGTGGATTAAGCGGAAGTTCAATTTTTGGGTGGAACTCCGCTTTAAAATGTGACACCCCCCCAAACTAGTGAAGAACTACAGGTCCCAGCATAGATCTGTGAAATCTATAGGGTCACACCCTTAGATCTCAGGGGTTCATGCTGGAAGTTTCAAAATTGGGGGGGGTCACATCTTTAGATATAATCGGTTCATGCTCGGATTTGTAGTACTTTACTTTGGGGGGGTGTGACCTCCCAAAAGGTAAGGACTACAGGTCCCAGCATGAAACCCCCCCCCCCCCCCCAGAGCTGAAGATGTGAGACCCCCTGCCCCCCAAATAGTAAGGAACTACAGGTCCCAGCATAAACCTGTGAAATCTATGGGATCACACCCTAAGCTAGTAGGAGCGGCAGGGCGGGGGGGGGGGGGGGGGTGTAATTCTAATTTTTTTATTTTAATTCTGCACTTACTGTCTTTGAAATGACCCCTGCCCCCTATTAAATCCAATCTGGGGACAAAACCAGAGACAGTGTCCTCAATCAGGGGACTGTCCCCTGAAACTGGGGATGTCTGGTCACCCTACCCCAAATAGTGAAGAACTACAGGTCCCAGCATAAACCTGAGAAATCTATGGGATTACACCCTTAGATCTCAGGGGTTTCATGCTGGGTGTTGTAGTCCTTCAAATTGGGGGGGGGGGTGGTGTCACATCTTTAGATATTAGGAGTTCATGCTGGGACTTGTAGTCCTTCACTTTTGGGGGGGAATGTGACCCCCAAAAGTGAAGGACTACAGGTCCCACCACGAACCCCTCAGAGCTGAAGATGCAACCCCCCTCCCCCAACTAGTGAAGAACTACAGGTCCCAGGATGAACCGGTGAAAACCATGGGGGGGGGGGGTGTCACAGTTTTTTTTATACAAAGTTCTCTTTTTTTAGGAAGGGGGGTGGGGTGTCCCTGAATGGCAGTTTGGAAATGTGGTCACCCTAGTGATGTGTCAGTTCATATAATATTATTAAAGGGTTAGTTCACCTTTTGGCCTGGTTCACAATTACGTGTTTTTTGGTACTTTTTCATAGCTCCCAACTGTCCCTGATTTGGAGCAATGTCCCTCTGTTCCTCATTTAGGCCCCTTTAACACTGGGGCGGTATAGCTAGGGTGATCAGACATCCCCACTTTCATGGTTGAGGACACTGTCCCCGAACCAAGTCTGTCCCTGGTTTTGTCCCCAGATTGGATTTAATATAGGGTGATCAGACATCCCCGGTTTCAGGGGACAGTCCCCAGATTGAGGACACTGTCCCCAGACCAAGTCTGTCCCCGGTTTTGTCCCCAGATTGGATTTGAATAGGGGCTGGGGCAATTTCAATAACAGTGAAGAATTAATAAAAAAAAAAAACAGAATTACACTCCCCCGCTCAGCTGCTCCTACTATAGGGTGACCAGACATCCCCGGTTTCAGGGGACAGTCCCCGGATTGAGGACATTGAACAGGGGCTGGGGCAATTTCAAAGACAATTCAGAATAAAAAATAAAAATCTGAATTACACCCCCCCCCCCCGCTCTGCTGCTCCTACTAGCTTAGGGGGGTGTTGTTTTTCCCATTATCTGTGCCCCCTTCTGATGATCATGTGCTGGTTGGTGCGGAGGTAATATTTCTTCAGCTCCGGCGCATGCCCATTCAGCTTCGCTCGCATGTTCTTCTGCCTTGGCTCAAGTCCCGGCCAGCCGCCTGCCTGCTTATCTTCTTGCCTTCCCTGGCAGGGTGATCTTCCTCCGCTTCCCACCCAGTAGTAGCCGGGGGCCCGGAGAGTAAGACAGGCTGTGAGGTGGGCGGCCGCGATGGGCAGAGATTCGCTAATTTGCCGCCATTACTAGTAAAAAAAAATATATGTCCCCGGATTTCATTTTAAAAATCTGGTCACCTTAATTTAATAGGGGACAAGGGCAATTTCAAAGACAGTCAGTGCAGAGTAAAAATAAAAATAATTGTATCTATTCCCCCGCTCTGCCGTGCCTACTAGCATATGGGGGTTGTATTTTCCATTATCTGTGCCCCTTTCGGATGATCATGTGCTGGTCGGAGCGGAGGGGATATTTCTTCAGCTTCGGGCGCATGTTCTTCTGCCTTGGCTCAAATCCTGGCCAGTCCCCTGCCTATCTCCTTGCCTTCCCTGGCGGAGTGATCTTCCTCCGCTCCCCACCCAGTAGTAGCCGGGGCCCGAAGAGTGAGACTTGAGAGGCTGTGAGGCGGCGGCGACGGGCAGAGAGTCGCTGATTGTTGCCATTACAAAGTAAAGAAAAATATGTCCCCGGATTTCATTTAAAAAATCTGGTCACCTTAGGTATAGCACCGCTAAAAATAGCGGCACTATACCGTCAGATTTTCCGCGGGATTCGGCTGCTAGGGGTGCTAGGGTTAATACCGCCCGCAAGGCGTCTCTCTAGAGGCGCATTGCGGGCGGTATTGCCGCGGTTTCCCATTGTTTTAAATGGGAAGGAGCGGTGAAGGAGCGGTATACACGCCGCTCCTCTCACCGCTCCAAAGATGCTGCTGACAGGAGATTTTTTTCTCTCCTCCCAGCGCATTGCCTCGGTGTGAAAGCCCTCCGGCTTTCACACTGAGGTGCTGGTCAGGAGTTGTTCAGGCGGTATAGCAGCGCTATTTTTAGCGCTGTATCGCCTGAAAAACTCCTCAGTGTGAAAGGGGTCTTAGGGTTGCCACCTTTTCTTCAAATCAAACCCGAACACTTTATCGGCGCACAACTATTTATTTATGTTTATAGTATAAACTAGAGTGACCACATTTCCAAACTGCCATTCGAGGACGCCCCCCCCCCCCCTTCCTTGCATATGCCCTCGCGCCAGCCCAAAAGAATATGACTTTTATACTTTTTTAGCCAATTTTTGTAAAAACAAAAGTTTAGACAGGCGGTATACATTTTCTACATATATATTTTTTATAGCCCCCACTTGTCGGCTTAATGTTTTATTGCCCCGACTTGTCAGCCTCATTTTTTACTGCTCCCCACTTGTCAGCCTCATTTTTTTAATTCCCCCCAAGGCAGGACCCCACTTTGTCAGACTCATTTTTTACTATACTGTCCCCAGCCCCAGGGCCCTGACTTGTCATCTGACCTGCTCCAATCAGGTTCCATTTGCTCCCCTTCTAATCTGGACTGGTCTGGTGAGTGGTTGAGCGCCGGGTCTTTGTTCCCAGGTCCAGGCTGAGGAGCCCCCCTACTCAGGCAGCTGATCGACTCGAGCCGCGGGCGGGAGGAGGAGAAGTCAGGCAATGCACTGCAGGAGTTGGGACGGGTAGCAGAGCCATGGATCTAAGCCAGCCAGTATTGCAGAATGCCGCCGCCCACCGGGAGGTCACTGAAGACTGGAGGCGTCAGGAGGAGAGGCTCTGGCTGCTCTCTCTGGGTGCTGCTGCCGTGGCCAGAGAAGGAGAGGAGGTGGGTGGGCAGCACTAGGTAAAGGCTTTGCTTTTCTCTGCCTCGCTCCAAGACTGCGAATGTGACATCACTGGTTGCTAGACGCCAGGCGGGGCGGTCCCAGCAACCAGTTTGCCAATTGTCTATTAGGGTGGCTGTGTGTCCTCATTTAATTCCGGGACACTGTATTGTCCCGGAATGAAGGTGCCCGGGACACGGGACACAAATGAGAATTTTGGGACAATCCCGGGCAATCCGGGACACTTGAGCACCCTAGTATAAACTATTCATCTATTTTGCTATTAAAGCGGAGCTCCGCCGTAAAATAAAACTTTATTTCAGTAGCTTCCTTTAAATTCAATAAACAAAGTTGCGTCCAAAAAATTTTTTTTTACTTGCCTTGAAAACCTTGTTACTAGGCAGAATTGCTAATCTGCCTTCTTCCTGGACCGCGGTGGTTCTTCTTTCCTATCTAAGCCGCACAGTCTCCTGGGAAATGATGACACTCATTTCCCAGGAGACTGTGCGCTTATCTCTGCCGAAAAATCACGGGATATCAGTGTTGTCATAACAATGGGGCGGAACGTTCCGCCCGTTGTCATGACAACGAAACAAACAACCTGCGCTACGAGTGCTGTTCTACTGCGCATGCGCGAGATCGAGAGGTGCATGCCGGTTTCCCAGCATGCACCTCTCTTCACGAATACAAGGGAAAAAAAAAGTCACAGGGCTTCAGATGCCCACACATATGATGGCAACGGCCACGGCATGACCTGCAACACATAAGGCAAGTGATTGGAATTATTTACCGATCGATTTGGGAGCTATTACTATGTTTATTTGCATGTTTAATGCAATTCAATTTTACTTGCAAAAAAAATGTATGCTCGGAACCACGCTTTTAACCACTTAAGACCCGGACCTTTAGGCAGCTAAAGGACCCGGACAGTTTTTGCGATTCGGCACTGCGTCGCTTTAACTGACAATTGCGCGGTCGTGCGACGCGGCTCCCAAACAAATTTGGCGTCCTTTTTTCCCCACAAATAGAGGATTTTTTTGGCGGTATTTGATCACCTCTGCGGTTTTTTTTTTTTGCGCTATAAACAAAAATAGAGCGACAATTTTGAAAAAAAATGCAATATTTTTAACTTTTTGCTGCAATAAATATCCCCCCAAAAATATATAAAAATATATTTTTTTTAGGCCGATACGTATTCTTCTACCTATTTTTGGTATAAAAAAAATCGCAATAAGCGTGTATTGATTGGTTTGCGCAAAATGTATAGCATTTAAAAAATAGGGGCTAGTTTTATTGCATCTAAAAAATAAATAAAATTACTACTAATGGCGGCGATCAGCGATTTTTTTTTCGTGACTGCGACATTATGGCGGACACCTGTAACCATTTAGTGATCCCATCTGGAGCGGTGACTCCTTTCTCTCATTACGGCGGACACATCGGACACTTTTGACACATTTTTGGGACCATTGTCATTTATACAGCAAAAAATGCATGTGAGAATGACAATTGCAGTTTGGGAGTTAACCACAAGGGGGCGCTGTAGGGGTTATATGTGACCTAATGTCTGTTTATAACTGTGTAGGGGGGGTGTGGCTGTAGGTGTGACGTCATCGATTGTAGAACGGCCACAGTGAAGAACGGGGAAGCTGTGTTTACACTCACCTCTCCCCACTCTTCAGCTCCGGGGACCGATCGTGGGACTCCAGCGGCGATCGGGTCCGCGAGTCCCGAGGTCCTGGTCCCAGAGCTTCGGACCGGGTCAGGGGAGCGCGCCGCCGGTGCCCGCCCGCGACCCATGGCTGGGTACTAGCCCGGCACGTACCTGTACGTGCATGTACCCAGCGGTGCCATTCTGCCGCAGGAGGCGGTCCTTAAGTGGTTAAATAACATTTCTAATCATATGAAGTTAATCACAAGAGTTCACAGAGTTCTCCTTTTACATCTGAATCCGCAGAGTTCCCTTTCACTGTAAGAGGGGGGGGGGGGGATTCTGCAGACTCTGATGTAAGGGAGAACTCTGGGGACTCTAACATAAGTAATGCTCTGGGAACCTTCATTTAAAGAGAAAGTAACCCCCCCCCCACAAAAAAAAAACGGGGGGGGGGGGGGTAAAAACCTGAAAGACAAAGGCATAATCAGCTAGTATGCATAGCATACTAGCTGATTATGTATTGCTTACTAGTGTTGCTCACGAATATTCGCATTGCGAATATTCGCTACGAATATTGCATATTCGAGTATTCGCGAATATCTCGAATATCGCGGCGAATATTCGCTATTTCGAATATTCATATTTTTCAAATTTCGCAATACATTTCTAAAAAGAAATTCGCAATCAATTTCGCATTCGCGAATTTCGCAATAGCGAAATTTCGCAATTTTTTTTTTTTTTTTTTATAAAATATAGCGAATATTCGTAAATATCGAATATTCGTGATATTTTATCAAAAAAAAAAAATAGCGAAATTTCGCAATCATTTTCTCTTTCGCATATGCGAAATTTCGCTATTTTTTTTTTTTTTTTTATAAAATATCACGAATATTCGATATTAACGAATATTCGCGACCGCATATGTGAAATTTCGCTTTTTTTTTTTTTATAAAATATACGGAATATTCGTAAATATCGAATATTCTAGATTTTTTTTATAAAAAAAAAAAAAAATCGCGAAATTTCGCATTAGCGAAAATTCGCATTGGCGAAAATTCGCAATTTTTTTTTTTTATAAAATATCAAGAATATTCGATATTAACGAATATTCTTCGAAATATTCGCGAAATATCGCGAAATCGAATATGGCGTATTCCGCTCATCAATATTGCTTACCTCAGAACGAACCCCCCGGCAGCGGACACTTTGATCAGAAGTCATTTAGACGCAGAGTACATTGGGTGACGTTTGGCTTTCATTATTCCGTTGCCATCTTTTTGTAAAACACAGCAAATACATTAAACACGTAAAACGCCTCATCTATAATAATGATAACAATGTAAAATATGCGGAGCCACCCAGACACACCTGTACAGAGAGCGGCGCGTGCCGAACATCAGGTATCCATGTTTTTACCGCTGTTATTGTCACTGATCGTCTGTTCCCCATCAAAGGGAACGGCGATCAGTGACGTCACACGTCCTGCCACGCCCCCCTACAGTAAGAAACACAGGACAGGACACACTTAAAGCGGAGTTCCACCCTTAAAACCACTTTGTTTCATCCCATCCAGCATACTGGCGTCAGCGCCAGTATGCTGTTTTTTTTTTTTTTTTTAAATCCATGTACTTACTTTATAATCGATCATTTAATTTCGGGCGCACCGCGGTATGTCTCCGCTATAAGGCGTCACGCCTTCCGGAAACAGCCGATTAGCGTTCGGCTCTTCTCGGCGCCTGCGCACAGACCCTGGAGCTGACTGCGCAGGCACCGTATATAGCCGGTCCTAGTTCGGCTTTTTTCGGAGGGCGTGACGCGGCTATATACGGCGCCTGCGCAGTCAGCTCCAGGGTCTGTGCGCAGGCGCCGAGAAGAGCCGAACGCTAATCGGCTGTTTCCGGAAGGCGTGACGCCTTATAGCGGCGACATACCGCGGTGCGCCCGAAATTAAATGATCTATTATAAAGTAAGTACATGGATTTAAAAAAAAAAAAAAACAGCATACTGGCGCTGACGCCAGTATGCTGGATGGGATGAAACAAAGTGGTTTTAAGGGTGGAACTCCGCTTTAACCCCTTTAGCGCCTCCTAGTGGTTAATCCTTTTACTGAAATTTACACAGTAACCAGCGCATTTTTATAGCACTGATCGCTGTGAAAATGACAATGGTCCCAAAATTGTGTCAAAAGTGTCCGATGTGTCCGCCATAATGTCACAGTCACGAAAAAAAAAAAAACGCTGATCACCGCCATTACTAGTAAAAACAAAATATTAATAAAAATGCCATAAAACTATCCCTTGTTTTGAAAACGCTATAACTTTTGCGCAAACCAATCGATAGACGCTTATTGCGATTGTTTTTTTACCAAAAATATGTAGAAGAATACGTATCGGCCTAAACTGAGGAAAAATATATTTTTTTTATATATTTTTGGGGGGATATTTATTACAGCAAAAAGTAAATAATATTGCATTTTTTTTTTTAAATTGATGCTTTATTTTTGTTTATAGCGCAAAAAAATAAAAAAAACGCAGAGGTGATCAAATACTAGTGTTGCTCACGAATATTCGCATTGCGAATATTCGCTACAAATATTGCATATAATATATAGAATATCGCTATTTCGAATATTCGTATTTTTTCAAATTTCGCAATCAATTTCGCAATCAATTTCGCATTCGCACTAGCGAAATTTTGCAATTTTTTTTTTTTTATAAAATATCACGAATATTCGATATTTACGAATATTCGCTATATTTTATCCAAAAAAAAAATAGCGAAATTTCGCAATCATTTTCGCTTTCGCATATGCGAAATTTCGCTATTTTTTTTAAATAAAATGTAGCGAATATTCGTAATAAAATATCACAAATATTCGATATTAACGAATATTTGCGAATATTCTTCGAAATATTCGCGAAATATCGCGAAATCGAATATGGCGTATTCCGCTCATCACTATCAAATACCACCAAAAGAAAGATCCATTTGTGGGGAAAAAAAAGGACGTCAATTTTGTTTGGGAGCCGCGTCGCACGACCGCGCAATTGTCAGTTAAATCGACGCAGCGCCGAATTGCAAAAAGGGGCCCGGTCAGGAAAGGGGGGGGGGGGACCTTCTGGAGCTGAAGTGGTTAATTTAAACACTACAGGCCA
Organism: Rana kukunoris; assembly: GCA_029574335.1. NCBI lineage: Eukaryota > Metazoa > Chordata > Amphibia > Anura > Ranidae > Rana > Rana kukunoris. The sequence goes on along the minus strand of CM056051.1, from coordinate 3,055,227 downwards.
GATTCACGTAGGGGCGCGTATCTTTGTGCGGGTGTAACGTATCCTATTTACGTTACGCCGCAGCAACTTTTACAGGCAAGTGCCGTATTCACAAAGCACTTGCTCCGTAAGTTGCAGCGGCGTAGCGTAAATGGGCCGGCAAATAGTCAATGAAAACGACGCGAACGTGACTTACGCCCAGCCCTATTCTGAATCAGCTTACGCAAACGACGTCAAATTTATGAAATTCGTCCATACTGCGCCATCTTTTTGGTGGTATATCTTTACGCCTGAAAAAGGCCTTACGTGAACGGCGCATCGTTACTGCGACGGCCGGGCATACGTTCCTGAATCGGCGTGTCTGTCTAATTTACAGTTTCTTCCCAATGACACCAATGATGGGGAACAACTCCTCCAACCGACACCAACGAAGGAGCACAACTCCTCATGATGGCACCAACGATGGGGCACAGTTCCTCCTACAGACACCAACGAAGACCCCCAACATAAGCAATGAGGATCAAGGGTGGATCCAGAGTCTAGTCTCGGGAGGGGCACTGCCAGAAAATAAGGTGTTGCTTACAGAACTCAATTAGGTGTCCGATGTGTCCGCTGCAATGTTGCAGTACCGCTAAAAAATCAATGATCGCCGCCATTACTAGTAAAAAATATTTAAATATAAATGCCATAAATCTATCCCATAGTTTGTAGACGATTGTCAGGGACTGCAGACATGGTACAAGAGAAGGTCAGAGAATGCAGACATAATACAGGAGATGGTCAGAGACTGCAGACATGATACAAGAGATCAATGCAGCCTCATCAGTGCCCATCATTGCAGCCTCACTGTACATATGAATGGCAGTCCTACTTTTGTATATAAATGCAGTCCCACTTTTGTATATAAATGCAGTCCCACTTTTGTATATAAATGCAGTCCCACTTTTGTATATAAATGAAATCCCACTTTGTATTTATATTCAGTCCTACTTTTGTATATAAATGAAATCCCACTTTGTATTTATATTCAGTCCTACTTTTGTATATGAATGCAGCCTCACTTTTGTATATACTGTAAATGCAGTTCCACTTTTTGTATATAAATGCAGTCCCACTTTTGTATATAAATGATATCCCACTTTGTATATAAATACAGTCCCACTTTTGTATTTATATTCAGTCCCACTTTTGTATATGAATGCATCCCCACTTTTGTATAGAAATGCAGGCCCACTTTTGTATATACTGTAAATGCAGTCCCACTTTTGTATATCAATTCAGTCCCACTTTTGTATATAAATGCAGTCCCACTTTTGTATATAAATGCATCCCCACTTTTGTATATAAATGAAGTCCCACTTTGTATATAAATACAGTCCCACTTTTGTATTTATATTCACCCCACTTTTGTATATAAATGCAGTCCCACTTTTGTATATATTGCAAATGCAGTCCCACTTTTGTATATAAAAGCAGTCCCACTTTTGTATACAAATACAGCCCCACTTTTCTATATAAATGCAGCCCCTTTTTGTGTATGAATACAATCCCACTTTTGTATATTAATGAAGCCCCACTTTTGTATATAAATTCAGTCCCACTTTTGTATATAAATTCAGTCCCACTTTTGTCTATGAATGCAGTCCCACTTTTGTCTATGAATGCAGTCCCACTTTTGTCTATGAATGCAGCCCCACTTGTGTCTATTAATGCAGCCACCCTGTGCATGGCACTCACCATGGCATTGCCTCGATCAGACACAGCAGGTATCTCCTCTCCTGACGTGTGTCATGGAACAAACAGGAGCTGTAGGCCTGTGTTCGGCAGGGCCGTGTGCTCTAGCAAGGTCCCCCCTAGACGGGCTTGTGTGATAGACAAAACACTGCATATAAATGCAGTCCCACTTTTGTATATGAATACAGTCCCACTTTTGTATATAAATTCAGTCCCACTTTTGTATATGAATTCAACCCCACGCTAGTGGCGTTTTGGCGCCAAGTGACGCTATAAAAACATCCAGCCCTTCTCCTTCTTGCTGTCCAGTCTACAGCGTGACCCTGGAGAATCTAAACCAGTTGCCTGTTGCTTCCTGTTCATCTGACCCGGCTTTCTCCAACCACGTCTGTCTGCAGCCTGCCCCTGACCTCTGGCTACGTTTGACCACCGCTTTTGCCTGACCCCTGGCTCTGATCCCTGCCTGCTTGTGTATTAACCTGGCCTGGACTTTAACTTTCCTTTGGGACTTACTCCGGCTTCTGACCTGTATGCCTGTGCTCAACCCGGTCCATGCCACGAGTTGATCCCTGTCCTGCAAGTGCCATCCATCCGTTCCTGCTTGCTGTTGGAAGCCCGCCAGGACCACTGCACACCTTCCTGCTACCCCTTCTGGTCGGCTACCTAACCATCCATCAGGCGCTTGTGCCCCTCTAGACACGTGACCCTCTGTCCGCTCTACCAGGGGCTCCTGAGTCAGAGGCTTACAAGAGGCCAGTCCCTGCACGTTGGGCTCCACCACCAGGTACGTGACAATAACGTTGCACCCGCTATTCCTAATTTTTGGGCGCCTATTAGAGCTGACGGCTAACCCCGCCGCTGCAATTCAGACACCTGCCGCTTGAAAAGGGGCCGGACACCTAAATAGGGGGTGTCAGCAGCGACCATAGATAGATTCATGCAATGCATGAATCTATCTATGATGATTAGAGCAGTGACAGGAGCGTAAATGTAGAATTGTCTACACTGGGGATCTGGGGCAGGCCCGGACTGGGACAAAAAATAGGCCCGGGCATTTTAGACTGAGCATCTGCGGGGGGGGGGGAGCGGCGGCAGCGAGTGGTTAATGATGGGATGTGGGGTTCCAGCACCTTGTACCTCTGGGCCCCTTTACATTACATAGCACCCTGCACCTCTGGACCCCTTTACATTACACAGCACCCTGCACCTCTGGACCCCTTTACATTACACAGACCCCCCCCTAACAGTTCTGGACCCCCTGCATGTTACACTGGGGGGAGACGTGACATGCGGCCCGGTATGCCCTATGGCCAGTCCGGGCTTGCTCTGGGGAGACCATGCAAAGCTTTGGATGCCCTCCCCCCCATAGACACATAGACAGTACTTTGCTAGAATCCCAAGTGCATCTTCTGCAGAATAGATTGGCCCTGAGATGGAAATCATGCAGCAGCAAGAGCAATACGTAAGCATGGTTGGCGCATCATAATTATTGTCTCTTGAGTTTAATTATACTTTAAACTAGATTTGCAGTTCCAGTGAACTTTTACGTCATAAATAACGCAACCTCTTCATGAAGAATTTCCTCCCGGGTCATTTCTATGAGCGGCTCGTTGTGACATTGACATGCTTGCTGGGTGTCAGTGATGAAAATATCACTTTGTGATGCAGCACTGGAATGCCGTAATTATATCTTCACAAGGCCTGGAACTTCTACATTCCGAGAACTAAGAAAAAGCCTGAAAGTTGGTTACATTTGCTGTCTTCATACAGATATGAAATGATGGCTTGGCTAATCACTAATCACTAATATCCACTAGCAAAATAAATACATTGCGCTGAATGGCTAACTAGAGACAGATTTCGTAGAGGTCTTTTTCCAAGGTGTTCTGTAGGGTTGAGGTCCAAAGGTGTTCTGTAGGGTTGAGGTCCAAAGGTGTTCTGTAGGGTTGAGGTCCAAAGGTGTTCAGTAGGGTTAAAGCCGGGATTTTACCCTTTTTCCAGCGTGCCCCCCCACAACATGAAGAATGACAGCTAAGGGGCCATACGTTTGTGGCCATATGGCAAATATTTTGTGGACACCTCACCATCACACCAATACATCCTATTCCAAATCTATGGGCATTCATCTGGAGCTGCCCCCATCCCTGTAGTGGCTGTAACACCCTTCACTCTTCTGGGAAAGCTTTCTACAAGGTCCATTCAACCAAAGCAGTGATTCTGGGGTCAGGTACTGATGTTGAATGGGGTTCCAGTTAATTTGAAAAGTGTTCTTTAGGGTTGAGGTCCAAAAGTGTTCTGTAGGGTTGAGGTCCAAAGGTGTTCTGTAGGGTTGAGGTCCAAAGGTGTTCTGTAGGGTTTAGCTCCAAAGGTGTTTAGTATATTTGAGGTCCAAAGGTGTTCAGTAGTGTTCATATCCAAAGGTGTTTTGTAGGGTTGAGGTCCAAAGGTGTTCTATAGAGTTTAGGTCCAAAGGTGTTCTGTAGGGTTGAGGTCAATGGTGTTCTGTGGGGTTGAGGTCCAGAGGTGTTCAGTAGGGTTTAGGTCCAAAGGTGTTTAGTAGTGTTGAGACCAAAAGTGTTCAGTATGGTTGAGGTCCAAAGGTGTTCTGTAGGGTTGAGGTCCAAAGGTGTTCTGTAGGGTTGAGGTCCAAAGGTGTTCTGTAGGGTTGAGGTCCAAAGGTGTTCTGTAGGGTTGAGGTCCAAATGTGATCTGTAGCGTTTAGGTCCAAGGCTGTTCTGTAGGGTTGAGGTCCAAGGCTGTTCTGTAGGGTTGAGGTCCAAAGGTGTTCTGTAGGGTTGAGGTCCAAAGGTGTTCTGTAGGGTTGAGGTCCAAAGGTGTTCTGTAGGGTTGAGGTCCAAAGGTGTTCTGTAGGGTTGAGGTCCAAAGGTGTTCTGTAGGGTTAAGGTCCAAAGGTGTTCTGTAGGGATTAGGTCCAAATGTGATCTGTAGGGTTGAGGTCCAAAGCTGTTCTGTAGGGTTGAGGTCCAAAGGTGTTCTGTAGGATTGAGGTCCAAAGGTGTTCTGTTAGGTTGAGGTCCAAAGGTGTTCAGTATGGTTAAAGTCTAAAGGTGTTTGCTAGGGTTTAAGACCAAAGGTGTTCTGTAGGGTTGAGGTCCAAAGGTGTTCTGTAGGGTTGAGGTCCAAAGGTGTTCTGTAACTTCATTAAATGTAACCATATTGCTACACTTAGAGGCTCCTCTCTTCTCTTTTATACTCAGTTGTGACATGACGCTACTCTTATATCAAGACATCGCTTGTATATCAAGGCAAAATTTATTAAAACATTTTGCTTGTGTTGCAAAACGCTCTCAAACCAAGGTTTTACTGTAGTGGTTATTGTGTTCATTTATTGAAGTAAAGTGTTTGAAACGTTGCCGTTGCCTGGTCCGAAGTTACTCACGGGGTGTAATGGAAGTCAGACGTGTGAAGTTCCCGTGGATTATTGTTGGGCAAGCCTGGACAAGTTCTCACTAGCTAACCTTTGGTCTCTTTACGCTGGGTTCACACATATGCGAAATGGATGTGGGTTTCGCCGCATCCAATTAGAATGACAGGCAAGTGTGACTACCTCCCAATGGACCCGATTCACACACATCGGGGCTCGCCGGGATCTTTCCCTTTAAAAAACTCCATAGGCAATGTTTAGAAATTTCTACAGGTTACCAGTTTTGAGTTACAGAGGAGGTATATGGCTAGAATTATTGCTCTCACTCTAACGATCACGGTGATACCTCACATGTGTGGTTTGAACATAATTTTCATATGTGGGCGCTGCTCACGTATGCGTTCGCTTCTGCGCGCGAGCTCGGCAGCACAGGGGGCACTTTACATTTTATTTTTATTATTATTTATTTTACTTTACATTTTATTATTTTTTTATTTTACTCTATATTTTATTTTTATTATTATTTATTTTACTTTTTATTTTATATTTCTTTGAAAAAAAAAATATATTTTTTACTTTTTGCTATAATAAATATCCCCCCAAAAAAGATATAAAAAATGTTTTCCTCAGTTTAGTCCGATACGTATCTTCTACCTATTTTTGGTAAAAAAAAAAGCCATTTACACTACGCCGCCGCAACTTACTGGAGCAAGTGCCGTATTACCAAAGCACTTGCTCCGTAAGTTGCGGCGGCGTAGTGTAAATGGCCCGGCGTATCCCCGCGTAATTCAAAGGGGGCGGCTTGTATTTAAATGAAGCGCGCCCCCGTGTCGATCGAACTGCGCATGCGCCGGCTGGGAAAAAAGCCCAGTGCGCATGCTCCAGCTCACGTCGGAAAACGTTGTTGAAACCGACGTAAAAACGACGTGATCGTCACTTACGCATTTCCCTGTTCGCGAACGACTTAGTAAAACAACGTAACCGATGGAAAAAGACGACCCTGACCCGACACCATACTTAACATGGCATACAATGGAACTTCGTAATCCTACCCCTCATATAGCAGGGGCAGGTTTACGGTTACGGAAACGACGACGGGGCGGCGTAAAAACTTTCGGGAATCGGCATATTAGGCTCATTTTGCATAGGCAAATGAGAAATCAACGTAAAGGCCACCTAGCGGCCAGCGAAGTCATTACATCTACGATCCGATGGTGTAAGTGTCTTACACCTGTCGGATCGTCACTGTATCTATGCGTAAGTGATTCTAGGAATCAGACGCATAGATACCCGGGGAAAAAAACAGAGATACGACGGTGTTTCCTGCGATACACCGTTGTATCTCTTTTGAGAATCTGGCCCATAGCGTCTACAAAATAGGGGATCGTTTTTTGGCATTTTTATTAAAAAAATTATTTTTTTTACTAGTAATGGCGGCACATTTTGGGGACACATTTTTGGGACCATTGTTAAAAATGCACTGATTACTGTGTAAATGACACTGGCAGGGAAGGGGTTAACCACTAGGTGGCGCTGTAGGGGTTAAGTGTGCCCTAGTGAGTGATTCTTACTGTAGGGGGATGGGCTATGTGTGGCAAGACACCGATCACTGCTTCCGATGACAGGAATCGGTAGACATGTGCACAGAAAAAAAATTCATTTTTTTTTTGTTCTGTTTCGTATCGTTCCGTTTTTTCGTTTTCGTTCGTTTTTCGTATGACGCGATTTTTTCGTATTCCGATCGTTTCGTATTTTCGTTACCGTTTTATTTTCGTACATGCGGGATGGTTCGTTATTCTGTTTAATTCATGTTCGTTACTTGTTAGACAATCATTTTCGTGAATTTTCATCAATGATTTGCATTCTGTATCTTGAAACCCTTTTCTTTTGCTATTTTCAGTCGTATGTTCATATGACATCTATAACAAAAGATTTGCATTCTGTATTTTAAATTCCTTTTTTCTGTTCGTATTTTGGATTAAAAATACAGCATGCAAATCTTTTGTTATAGATGTCATATGAACAATGAACATAGGACTGAAAACAAACAGAAAAAGGATTCAAACAAAATACAGCATGCAAATCTTTTGTTAAAGATGTCATATGAACAATGAACATAGGACTGAAAACAAACAGAAAAAGGATTCAAACAAAATACAGCATGCAAATCTTTTGTTAAAGATGTCATATGAACAATGAACATAGGACTGAAAACAAACAGAAAAAGGATTCAAACAAAATACAGCATGCAAATCTTTTGTTATAGATGTAATTTTCGTTCTTTTGCCGTTTTCGTTTTGTCGTTTTTTTTCGTCGGATCATTCGTTCGTATTTGCAGTTGTTCGTTATGCGGCTCATTCGTAATCTCGTAGTTTTCGTATTTTGGTGCTTTAATTTTTTCGTATGTACACATTATCCTGCGGGTACGAAAATGAACATTTTCGTACGAAAATAACATTCGTACGAACGGGAATGCACATATCTAGGAATCGGTGATCACTGTCATTGTGACTAGGCAGAGCGGGGACATGCTTGCTTACATCAGCAACTCGCCGCTCTTCCTCACCGTGACACGATGGCTGGACCCGCAGTCGGGCCTCACGGAGCTCGCGGCTGGCCGTATATATACGTCCTTCTGCCTGTCCGTGCCATGCTGTCTGTCAGGTCACCTGTGGCCAGATGACAAATGCACCCCGTTGGAGTCAGGGGTGCACCGCAAGGTAGTGAACCTAATAGCAGACTGCTGCGGATGGACAAAAGCTTGAGCCCAAGATTCCCCAGGGCGCGGAGTCTAAGGTCCAACTGGTGTTCACCAGAGCCTCTAGTGGTGAGGATGGCCTTCGCTGCAACTGAACCCAGGTCGCGACCCCCGGAGTCCCCCAGGTCACGCTCCGTAGGGAGAGAGGGGAAGAAGCCACTCAGGATACAAGGGATAGTGAAGGGTAAGCCGAGGTCGGGGAAACAGGCAGACGAGGATAACCAAGGGACAGGCCAAGAATCGGGGTCACAGGCAAACAGTAGTAGTCGGGGACAAGACAAAATCGGTACACAGAGATAACATAGAACACGGCAAGCAGGAACCCAAAGCTAACAAACAACGTTGATCAGCAAGGCAGACCTGCAGTGCACTGGTTAATATAGAGTTCCTGGGATGACCTGGGGTGGAGCTATACAGGGAGGAGAGATGATAAAGGCAGCTAGATAACAGAGTCTGGCCTCTAATGAACACATGGAGTAAAAAGGTAAGCTGCCAGGCATACTACATATCCATGACACTGTCGACGTATATAGTCGTGCGCTGGTCGGCAAGCATTTGGGGGGGGGGTCAAAAAACTTCAGCCCTCACATTTACACTAAAAGGCAAAAAAGTGGTTAAAGCGGAAATTCCCCCCTCAAACACTGTAGCTTCTGAAAATTTGAAGGAAAGCACAGTTTTGTATAAAAATAAAAAAGGAAGGGCAAAAATAACCCAAGGTCGGACTTCAGGGGCACCAGAGCGGTGGGGAGTATATAAAAACGTATTTGAATAATATTGATTAGATACAGTACATAGTTACATAGTTACGCTCCGGCGTATAGCGCGCACCCCTAAAGTGGACCCGCATTCCTGTGGAAAAAAGATTTTTGTACTTACAGTTTTGGTGTCTTGTGCGGCGTCCATCGGCGGCCTCGTCGGGTCCGGCGTCCGTCTGCGGCTTCGGGTGTGCTCTTCATCCGGTCCGGCGTCCGTCTGCGGCTTCGGGTATCCTCTTCGTCGGGTCCGGCGTCCTTCTGCGGCGTCCTCCCCTCTCGATCCCCGCTTTCCCGCGCCGAGTTTGAATACTGCGCCAGCATATACCGAGCGCGGTACACTCGTGTATAGTCGGGCAGGCTCGGCTACTCTCGCGCTCACGTTCTGTACGTCCAGGAGGTGAGCGCGAGAGGAGCCGAGCCTGCTCGACTATACATGAGTGTACTGCGCTCGGTATATGCTGGCGCAGTATTCAAACTCGGCGCAGGAAAGCGGGTATCGGCGTATATCGCGCACCCACGATTTTGCCGTGATTTTCAGGGCAAAAAAGTGCGCGGTATACGCCGATAAATACGGTAGTTGGTCAGGTTGAAAAGAGACACAAGTCCATCCAGTTCAACCATAAACAACATGGTACAAAAAGAACATTGGAGAATTAAAAAAAGCACATATAAAAACATACATGATAGGAATGTGCCTGTGCGTCAACACGTTTCACCGTTACTTCGTCAGGACCCATTCAGGGATCGTTGGAAAAGGAAAAAGGACTCGCTGTAGCTTCTGTTAACTACAGCTCACTGATCACACCAGTAGAAGAGAACATTTTAGGGCTTCACCGAGATTTAAAAATATTTTCAAAAGTTTCTCAAAGGTAAAAAAAAAAAAGATTGAGAAAGTCTGAACTAGACTGACCTCAAAGTAGGAATTCTTTACAGAGCTGGTTGGTTGACGTTCAAATGACACACATAAGCTGAATTCTCTTTTCGAAAACCCGGCATGTGTGAATAATGGATTCAATCTTTATATGTCACGTATTAAATATTTGTGGATTAACCACTTCAGCCCCGGACCATTATGCATGTTATGGACCTTGCTCCTTTTTGCGATTCGGCGCTGCGCCGCTTTAATTGACAATTGCGCGGTCGTGCGACGTGGCTCCCAAACAAAATTGGCGTCCTTTTTCCCCCACAAGTAGAGCTTTCTTTTGGTGGTATTTGATCACCTCTGCGGTTTTTATTTTTTCCTCATAAAAAAAAAAATAGAGCGACAATTTAAAAAAATGAAATATTTTTTACTTTTTGCTATAATAAATATCCCCAAAAATATATATAAAAAAATGTTTTCCCTCAGTTTAGGCCGATACGTATTCTTCTACATATTTTTGGTAATAAAAATCGCAATAAGCGTTTATTGATTGGTTTGGGCAAAAGTTCTAGCGTTTACAAAATTGGAGATAGTTTTATGCCATTTTTATTAATATTTTTTTTTTACTTCTAATGGCGGCTATCAGCGTTTTTTTTCCATCACTGCGACATTATTGCGGACACATCGGACACTTTTGACACATTTTGGGACCATTGTCATTTTTACGGCGAAAAGTGCTATAAAAATGCACTGATTACTGTGAAAATGACAATGGCAGTGAAGAGGTTAACCAGGAGGGGGCGCTGTAGGGGTTAAGTGTGTTGTAAGGGAGTGTTCTTACTGTAGGGGGCGTGGCTGTACGTGTGACGTCACTGATCGTCGTTCCCTAACACAGAGAACAGACGATCAGTGTCAGGCCGCGTACACACGGCAGAGAACCTCGACGGGCAGAACACATCGTTCCGCCCGTCGAGGTTCCCTGCCGGCCGTCGAAATCGGCGACCCGCATGTCGGGAATGGCAACCAGCCATTCATCCAGGCGGGCCGTCGAGCAAATAGAGAGCGTACACACGACCGAGGTCCTCGCTGGAATGCAGCTTCCAGCGAGGTTGTCGCTGGTTTCCAGCGAGAACCTCGGTCGTGTGTACGCCGCCTCAGGCTCACTAGGAAGCACAGGGAAAGGTTTGTTTACACTCACCTCTCCCGGTTCTTCAGCTCTGTGACCGATCGCGGGTAGGGTTGCCACCTTTTCCTCAAGCCAAACCCGAACACGCTACTACATATGGTGGGTGTGGCCATATTGAGGGAGGGGCCTCACGAGGCATGATTAAATTAAACAAAATAATTATTTTACCTATAAAATATGCTTACTTTGCTGTGCCACAAGTAAGAGTCTCACTGACATGAATAAACCTCAGCACAATCATTTAAAAAAAATAAAACTCTTCCATTACTACAGAGGTAAGTGCAGTGGAGATCAGGGGCATTAGTTCACCTTTTAATTTTCATTAAGTACAGAGGGTATTACAGTATGTGCAGGGAGGGAGTGCAGAATTTACAACAGTATATACAAGAGTGTGGCGCGTATGTTGGTATGTGTAGGAAAGGAGTGCAAAGTGTAAGACATTATGTACAGGAAATGAGTGCAGAGGGTAGGTATTACTTGCAGGAAAGAAGTGAAGAGGGTGTAACAGTGACCAGTATATGCAGTAGAGGAGTGTGGAGGGTATGATGGGAGCACTATGTACAGGAGAGGAGTGCGAGGGTATGATGGGGGCAGTATGAACAGGAGAGGAGTGTGGAGGGTATGACAGTGGGCAGTATGTACAGGAGAGGAGTGTGGAGGGTATGATGGGGCAGTATGTACAGGAGAGAAGTGTGGAGGGTATGACAGTGGGCAGTATGTACAAGAGAGGAATGGGGACGGTATGATAGTGGGCACTATGTATAGGAGAGGAGTGTGGAGGGTGCGACAGTGGGCAGTATGTACAAAGGAGGAGTCTATGACAGCAGGCACTATGTACAGGAGAGGAGTGTGGAGGGTATGATAGTGGGCACTATGTACAGGAGAGGAGTGTGGAGAGTATGACAGTGGTCACTATGTACAGGAGAGGAGTGTGGAGAGTATGACAGTGGTCACTATGTACAGGAGAGGAGTGTGGAGAGTATGACAGTGGGCACTATATATAGGAGAGGAGTGTGGAGGGTATGACAGTGGGCACTATATATAGGAGAGGAGTGTGGAGGGTATGACAGTGGGCACTATATATAGGAGAGGAGTGTGGAGGGTATGACAGTGGGCACTATATATAGGAGAGGAGTGTGGAGGGTATGACAGTGGGCACTATATATAGGAGAGGAGTGTGGAGAGTATGACAGTGGGCACTATATATAGGAGAGGAGTGTGGAGGGTATGACAGTGGGCACTATATATAGGAGAGGAGTGTGGAGGGTATGACAGTGGGCACTATATATAGGAGAGGAGTGTGGAGGGTATGACAGTGGGCACTATATATAGGAGATGAGTGTGGAGGGTATGACAGTGGGCACTATGTACAGGAGAGGAGTGTGGAGGGTATGACAGTGGGCACTATGTACAGGAGAGGAGTGTGGAGGGTATGACAGTGGGCACTATGTACAGGAGAGGAGTGTGGAGGGTATGACAGTGGGCACTATGTATAGGAGAGGAGTGTGGAGGGTATGACAGTGGGCACTATGTACAGGAGAGGAGTGTGGAGGGTATGACAGTGGGCACTATGTACAGGAGAGGAGTGTGGAGGGTATGACAGTGGGCACTATGTACAGGAGAGGAGTGTGGAGGGTATGACAGTGGGCACTATGTACAGGAGAGGAGTGTGAAGAGTATGACAGTGGGAAGTATGTACAGGAGGAGTGTGGGGGTATGACAGAGGGTAGTATGTACCAGAGAGAAGTGTGGAGGGTATGATGGTGGGCACTATGACAGTGGGCACTATGTACAGGAGAGGAGTGTGGAGGGTATGACAGTGGGCACTATGTACAGGAGAGGAGTGTGGAGAGTATGACAGTGGGAAGTATGTACAGGAGGAGTGTGGGGGTATGACAGAGGGTAGTATGTACCAGAGAGAAGTGTGGAGGGTATGATGGTGGGCACTATGACAGTGGGCACTATGTACAGGAGAGGAGTGTGGAGGGTATGACAGTGGGCACTATGTACAGGAGAGGAGTGTGGAGGGTATGACAGTGGGCAGTATGTACAGGAGAGGAGTGTGGAGGGTATGACAGTGGGCACTATGTACAGGAGAGGAGTGTGGAGGGTATGACAGTGGGCACAATGTATAGGAGTGGAAGGATGTTTAGGGACTGCGTAGTGGTTAAGCGGGTCATACATAGATTGAAATTACACCAATTATGCAGAGACCAGCCATAGTCGATCTATGTATGGGCTAGCTGGTTTTACACGAGTCAATCTATTAATTGACTTGAGTACAACCAGCCTGTTTTTCCAAAAACAATCAGTGCTGCCAGCTATAGATAGCAACACTGATCATTGTACTCACTGGCAGAACACAATAACACTACAGGAGTGATTCCCCCATCCACAGGTCAGCAGGTGAGAGGGTGTGTGGGGACAGGCTAGGGAGAGATACCAGTCAGTGGCTGGGTAGGCACTGGCTAGTATCAGAGCCAGATACACACAGGTTACATACGTCACGATCGTTAGAGCGAGAGCAATAATTCTAGCACTAGATCTCCTCTGTAGCTCTAAACATGTAACCTAAAAAAATTTAAAGCATCGCTTAGGATACCAAAAAAAAACGTGCTAACTTTAGTGTTTTTTTTTTAATGAATGAAACAGTTTATTTCCAAAAAAAAACACGTTTGAAAAATTGCTGCGCAAATACAGTACCGTGCTAGAGCTGCACAATTAATCGTTAAAAAATTGTGATGTCGATTCCCCTCCCCCCTGACATCTCCAATGCAGAGTTTGCTGATTCTTTCATATAACAAGTGGAGAGACTTTCAGCTGTCAAAAGAAAATATCTGGGCAGTCTGCCAAGTTCTTAGCAGGAAACATTGTAACTAACACTTTCTTCTTATATCAAAGGGATAAACTTCTGTGTGTAAAGAAAATATCTGGACAGTCTGCCAAGTTTGTAAACAACATGAAACATTGTAACCAACTTCCTTTTTGTATCAAACTTCTGTGTGTAAATGCAAGAAATGTAACCACTTAAAGTCCAACACTTGTTTAAGTTAAAAAGCAATATTTTTTGCTAGAAAATTACTTGGAACCACCAAACATTATATATATTTTAGCAGAGACAAAAATGGGAATTGCTGCAATATTTTATGTCACACTGCATTTGCCCACTTCATTGAATAATAAAAACCATAAAAACAAAACAGTAAAGTTAGTCCATTTTTTTTTTTTTTCATTTTAATGTGAAAGATGATGTTATGCCGCACGAATCGTGAGAGAATCGTCATCTATCTTCTAAGCAAAAAAATTGCAGTTGTCGTTTTAGCCAGAATCGTGCAGCTCTATACCGTGCAACATAAAAAGTTGCAAAGACCACCATAGAGTAATTTTCTAGCAAAAAATTAATGATGATTTTTTTTTTCTCAGTCTGCTGCAGTGTGTCAGCTTGTATTTATACTGGCCGCTCTGTATGTAGCTTCTGACAGGCTGTGCAAGCAGGCCCGTATCTCCAGAACCATAAATGATAGCCATCCCATATTTTGACCAGTTGTGGGGTAGGTCTTCAACTGACTACCCCCCAAATGTGGGGTTTCTGTGACCTCTGGTCATCGAGCTACAACCCCCGCTCCATCAGCCCCTCTGTTAATCCGGCCCTGTATGGAGGGGGGGCAGGACTGTATGTATGGCTGTGGATGGTATATGGAGGGGGGGGGCAGGACTGTATGTATGGCTGTGGATGGTATGGAGGGGGGGCAGAACTGTATATACGGCTGTGGATGGTAATGGTATATGCAGGGGGGGCAGAACTGTATGTTTAGTGTATGGTGGGGGTAGTGTATGGTCCGCCCATCCACCCACCTCCATGTGTATTCTGTAGCCAGTCAGAGAAGAGCTGAGCACTCTGTGTCCCATGTGTCCTCTTCCACTCTGCAGCACACAATGCAGACGGAGGCGCGCCGGAGGGAGGGAGGGGGAGGGGCTAGCACAGTGAGAAGTTGCACACATGTTTACAGCCCGGCCGGGGGGCTAACAGAGAGCACTGCTGCGGGCGGCACACCTTCTACTAACACTCAGGCAAGCTGGTGGAGCCGGGGATGTGCAGCTCTGTTGTGGCCGGGCCAGGATGGACAGCTAAAAAAAAAAAAAAAAAAAAAAAAAAAAATTTTTTTTTTTTTTTTTTTTTAAATGTGCCCGGGTCTCAGGAGGCTTCAAAACCGGGCACATGTGTCCAAACCCGGACTGTCCGGGTCAAAACCGGACAGGTGGCAACCCTAATCGCGGGACACTGGCGGCGATTGGGTCCATGCGTCCCGCGGGCGTGGTCACGGAGGACAGGACCGGGTCGCAAGCATGCCTCCGACAGCGCACTCGCGACCCACGGCTGGGCATCTTAAAAGGGGACGTACCTGTATGTGCCTGTGCCCAGCCGTGCCATTCTGCCAATGTAAATAGTCGTGCGGCGGTCCTTAAGCGGTTAAACAGAAATATATAAAATAATAACCAAAAACCCTCCTAATTTTTGTTCTTTCTGACAATTCAACAGAGGCAGGATGAGGGGGGACACAGGCCAGATGAGGGGGGACACAGGGTGGATGAGGAGGGACACAGGCTGGATGAGGAGGGACACAGGCTGGATGAGGGGTGACACAGGCTGGATGAGGAGGGACACAGGGGGGACACAGGCTGGATGAGGAGGGACACAGGGGGGACACAGGCTGGATGAGGAGGGACACAGGGGGGACACAGGAGGGACACAGGCTGAATGAGGGGGGACACAGGCCAGATGAGGGGGGCACAGGATGGATGAGGAGGGACACAGGGTTGATGAGGAGGGACACAGGGGGGACACAGGCTGGATGAGGAGGGACACAGGGGGGACACAGGCTGGATGAGGAGGGACACAGGCTGGATGAGGAGGGACACAGGCTGGATGAGGGGTGACACAGGCTGGATGAGGAGGGACACAGGGGGGACACAGGCTGGATGAGGAGGGACACAGGAGGGACACAGGCTGAATGAGGGGGGACACAGGCCAGATGAGGGGGGCACAGGATGGATGAGGAGGGACACAGGGTTGATGAGGAGGGACACAGGGGGGACACAGGCTGGATGAGGAGGGACACAGGGGGGACACAGGCTGGATGAGGAGGGACACAGGCTGGATGAGGGGGGACACAGGCTGAATGAGGGGTGACACAGGCCGGATGAGGGGTGACACAGGGACAGAGGCTGGATGAGGTGTTACACAGGGGGGAACAGGCTGGATGAGGGGTGACACAGGGGGACAGAAGCTGGATGAGGGGGGACACAGGGTGGATGAGGGGGACCCAGGCTGGATAAAGGGGGACACAGGCTGGATGAGGAGGGACTGGGGGACAGAGGCAGGATGAGGGGGGATACAAGAGGACAGAGGCTGGATGAGGAGTGACACAGACCAGATGAGGGGTAATACAGGAGGACACTGGCCGGATGAGGGGGTACACAGGGTGGATGAGGGGGGACACAGTGTGGATGAGGGGTGATACAGGGGGACACAGGCCTGCTGAGGGGTGACACAGGGGGACAGAGGCTGGATGAGGGGTGACACAGGGGGACACAGGGTGGATGAAGGGTGACAGAGGGGGACAGAGGCTAGATGAGGGGTGACACAGGGGGACACAGGGTGGATGAAGGGTGACACAGGGACAGAGGCTGGGTGAGGTGTTACACAAGGGGGCACAGGCTAGATGAGGGGGAACAGGCGGGATGAGGGGTGACACAGGGGGACAGAGGCTGAATGAGGGGGGGTACACACAGGGTGGATGAGGGGTGACACAGGGGGACAGAGGTTAGATGAGGGGTGACACAGGGGGACACAGGGTGGATGAAGGGTGACACAGGGACAGAGGCTGGGTGAGGTGTTGCACAAGGGGGCACAGGCTAGATGAGGGGGGAACAGGCGGGATGAGGGGTGACACAGGGGGACAGAGGCTGAATGAGGGGGGGTACACACAGGGTGGATAAGGGGTGACACAGGGGGACAGAGGTTAGATGAGGGGTGACACAGGGGGACAGAGGCTGGATGAGGGGTGACACAGGGGGACAGAGGCTGGATGAGAGGTGACACAGGGACAAAGGCTGGGTGAGGTGTTACACAGGGGGGCACAGGCTAGATGAGGGGGGCACAGGCTGGATGAGGGGGGGCACACACGGGGTGGATGAGGGGTGACACAGGGGGACAGAGGCTGGATGAGTGGGGGGGCACACAGGATGGATGAGGGGTGACACAGGGGGACAGAGGCTGGATGAGGGGTGATACAGAGGGACACAGACTGGATGAGGGGTGACACAGGGGGACACAGGCTGGATGAGGGGGGACACAGGGGAACAGAGGCTGGATAAGGGGGGACACAAGGGGACATAGGCAGGATAAGGGGGGGCACAAGGGGACAGAGACTGGATGAGGGGGTGACACAGTTGGACAGAGGCTGGAAGATGAGGGGTGATACAGGAGGACACAGGCCAGATGAGGGTAACACAGGGAGGATGAGGGGTGAGAGGGGGACACAGGCTAGATGAGGGAAACACAGGGTGGATGAGGGGTGACGGGGGGACACAGGCCAGATGAGGGGGGCACAGGGTGGATGAGGGGTGACAGGGGGATACAGGCCAGATGAGGGGGGCACAGGGTGGATGAGGGGTGACAGGGGGACACAGGGTGGATGAGGGGGACACAGGGTGGATGAGGGGGACACAGGGTGGATGAGGGGTGACACAGGCCAGATGAGGGGGACACAGTGTGGATGAGGGGTGACAGGGGACACAGGGTGGATGAGGGGGGCACAGGGTGGATGAGGGGGACACAGGCTGGATGAGGGGTGACAGGGGGACACAGGCCATATGAGGGGGGGCACAGGGTGGATGAGGATGGACACAGGGGGACACAGGCTGCCCCCGCCCACACATCTCTAGGTGTCCCTCTTGCCCCAGGCGCTCTTCTTTTGGGTGGAGGCGGCAGCTGAACGTCAACCTGTCTCTACCATTTGCACTGGCGACATTCTTTCCTGATAACGAGGACGGTGACATTTTATTTTTAGCTCCATTCACACTGCAGCTGTAAAAAAAGAAAAGCTGCTTTTATAGGAATTTGAGCTTTTATTTCTCTAAGCCTGCGGTCACCCCGGAACGTGACATTCACTTGAAGCAGCGCGATTTCAAAATAGTTCTGCTCTTCAGGTGCGACTTGGAAGTCATCTGTGACTTCATTCTATGCAAAGCCGCACCTGAACTTGCAAAAAAGCAGTGCTAAAAATACTTCTGCTACTCCGATGGAGTCAGAGTCGCACGGAATTGACTGCTTCCATTGCGAACGATAGGGTGCGACTTCCATTTGAAACTATGAAATCGCACGACAAGTCGCACCAGTGTGACCGGGGGGCTTAAAGTGTCACTAAACCCGCAACAGTAAAATCAGTCTGTATATGCAGTAAAGCATGCTTGTTACACATACAGGTTGTGTGGCTTCGCATTCACACCAAAATGGCGCAGGATCCTTTTTTCGTGGTTGGCACTGGAATCGGATCACATGGGTATTTACACCCATGCGATCCGGTTCATGCAGCATTTGACTGTTTGCACTGCGATATGCGAACCAATCTGGGAGTGTCATTAACTTTCTATTGACGCCCACAGCGGGTTCGCAAAGGGCAGTGACATCCGCCAGCAGTGGCGGTGCGTCGATAGTGGGCGCAGGAGCGCCGCCCCCTCTTTCCTGCACCCGTCACTGAAACAATACATAGATTCTATGTTTTGTCGCCGCTGCCCTCCATTCAGTTGGCCGGCCCCCTGGTGAGTGCCGGCCATCTGAATAAGAGCAGTTGGTTTGTTTTTGTAAGTGTCTACCAGAGCCAGCCGCGACAATTGATAGCATGGCACAGTGGCGACAATTGATGGCAAAGTAGCAACAATTTATGGCACAGTGACTGCGTTTGGCATGGCACAGTGGTGACAATTGATGGGCACAGTGGCAAAAATTGATGGCACAGTGGTAACAATTGATGGCACAGTGGCTGTGTTTGATGGCATGGCACAGTGGTGACAATTGATGGCACAGTGGCTGTGTTTGATGACATGGCACAGTGGTGACAATTGATGGGCACAGTGGTGACAATTGATGGGCACAGTGGTGACAATTGATGGGCACAGTGGTGACAATTGATGGGCACAGTGGATAAAATTGATGTCACAGTGGATGGGTTTGATGGGCACAGTGGTGACAATTGGTGGTCACAGTGGCGACAAATGATGGGCACAGTGGTGACAATTGATGGGCACAGTGGTGACAATTGATGGGCACAGTGGTGACAATTGATGGGCACAGTGGATAAAATTGATGTCACAGTGGATGGGTTTGATGGGCACAGTGGTGACAATTGGTGGTCACAGTGGCGACAAATGATGGGCACATTGGTGATAATTGGTGGTCACAGTGGCTGCGTTTGGTGGCATGGCACAGTGGTGAGAATTGATGGGCACAGTGGTGACAATTTCAGTGGCGGCCCGTCCATAGGGGGCGCCGGGGGCACCGCCCCCCTCCCTCCAGGGCCATAAAAAAAAAAAAAAAATTTTTTTTGTCCCTTTAAGAAAAAAAAAGGTCCTTTAACAGCAGTACTATGTGCAGGGTGGGCGCAGGTCACAGTTCACTGCTATAGCGTCATTGAAGCGTCATGCCAATGCAAGCAGGCAAGACGCTTCATTTGCAGTTTTTTTTTTTAAGCTCTGTGGCTATGTGCTTTGCGCCACGAGCCAATCACAATCCAGTGTCTCCACTCTCTCCACTCCAATTGGGTCTTGCTGCTTCCTCTCTGCAGAAGGAAATGGGCGGTGCTTTCCCCAGGGCAGTGTTACTTTCGTTTTTGGCTCCAAAAGGAATCTAAGGTAAGTAACTTATTTAAAACACTTTATTTGTCTGAGTCTCATTGTCTGTCCTGTCCAGTGTCACTGTCCACCCCATCCATGACCTTGTGCTGTATGCTCAGCCTGTACTGTGATCGGGCTGGAGGAAGGGGAACAGAGAGCCGTGCTTCACATCTCCTGTATGTGTGTGAGGGCTTAGAGTACTGCGTCCTGCTGGAGCTGTGCTTCACAGATCTCTTATCTCTGTCTGTCTCTATCTGCCCCCCCCTCTCTCTCTCTCTCTCTCTCTCTCTCTGTGTATCTATCTATCTCTGTATCTATCTCTATCTATCTATCTATCTATCTATCTATCTATCTATCTATCTATCTATCTATCTATCTCTCTATCTATCTATCTATCTATCTATCTATCTATCTATCTATCTATCTATCTATCTATCTATCTATCTATCTATCTATCTATCTATCTATCTATCTACCTACCTACCTATCTATCTATCTATCCATCTATGGGCCAGATTCAGGTAGATGGGCGCAGCTTTGCTCTGGAGTAACGCTTCTCATTTACGTTACGCTGCAGAAATTTTAGGAGCAAGTGCTGTTATTCATGAAGCACTTGCTCCTAAAGTTGCGGCAGCGCATCGCAAATGAGCCGGCGGAATTCAAATTGGGCGGGTACGGGGCGTGTAGTATTCAAACTAAGCGCGATCCCACGGCGAACGTACTGCGCATGCGTCGAGTGTCAATGCATCCCAGTGCGCATGCCCCAAATTCTGTCAGTGAACGTCAATGACGTCACATCCCCATTCATGAATGTTTTACGCAAGCAACGCGATTTGTTTTTTTTCCGACGCAATGACGACGCCTATACTTAACATAGGATACTCCACTAGGGGGCTGTTTTATCTATACGCCGCGTATCGCTTACGGAAACGTCGTAAAGTCACTGCGTCGCGCCCGAAAAAGATCGTGAATTGCCGATTCCCGCTGATTAACATATTTTTTGAGCGTAAATCGGCGGGAACGCCCCCGGCGCCATTTTTAAGCTGAAGTAACGATGCAATGGCGAAATTCAATTGCGCCGATCGCATCGGAACTCCAACCCGGCGTTTCTTGTTTTCTGGTTACAGAAAACAAAAACGCCGGCTTAAAGTGACAGTTAGGCTGGCGGATCAATGGATACTCCAGCCTAACTCTACCTGAATCTGGCCCTATCTATCTATCTATCTATCTATCTCTGTATCTATCTATCTCTGGGCCAGATTCAGATAGGAATTATGCCGGAGTATCTTGAGATGTGCCGCCTGGGCCAGATTCAGCAAGACTTGCGCTGGAGTATTTCGATATGCGCCGCGTAGCTGTGAAGATGCGCCGTCGTTTCTATGCGGCCGTACCCACCAAACTAGATGCGACAGAAAACGGGCCATTTCCGATCGGCTTAACTTTCCGGCGCCAGAGTCCCGTCAGCGCATAATTTCGTTTGGCGCATCAGTCGCGCCTATTGATTTCCCCTGCAAATATGCAAATGAGGGAGATTTCCCGATTCGCGAACGGATTAGCACCATACGCTGGCTACATGCCCCGCGCGTATCTCGTCCGTCCGGCGCAATGTTATTTCTACAAAAGGCTGCTTTATCTTTACTCCAGACGGTCACAGGTCAGCAGGAGAGCAGCTACAGCAGCAGCGTTACCGACGAAAATAGCAAGCTGAACAACCACACTTGCAGGACAACACCTCTGTGTGCCAACATGCCAGGGGCAGTCGTGGTCCTAGCACTAGTACTGGGTCCCCCGGTACGGAGGAGGCGGGCACGTGAGAGGATATACCGCACTCGTATGAACCTCTTTGGCATGGGGGATGAGGAGGTGTATCGCCTCTTCAGATTCAGCCCTGATGCAATACTTGAACTAACCACAACCCTGCAGGGTGACATCACCAGCAAGACACGCCGCTCACAAGCAGTGCAGCCACTGGTGAAGGTCCTGGCAACACTTCATTTCCTTGCAAGTGGATCATTCCAGCGTACAAGTGGAGTGGTGGCTGGGATGTCACAGTCCTCCGTGAGCAGATGTGTGCACCAGGTTGTCCCTGCAATCCTCAGACGCATGTCCAACCAGTTCATCAGACCCACCACTGAGGACCTGCGGCTGAAGGCAATGACAGATTTCTACAACATTGCCAGATTCCCACACACTGTGGGGGCCATTGATTGCACACATGTGGCACTCCAGCCCCCCAGTGCCACAGAGCACATATACCGCAATCGGAAGCATTGGCATTCCATCAACGTACAGGTGATAGCCGATGCCCAACGCCTCATATGGCACGTCCGTACCAAACACCCTGGATCCAGCCATGACAGCTTCATATACAATCAGAGTCCCATCCCAATGGAATTCGACCAGAACATGTATGGGGACAGCTGGCTGGTTGGTGAGTGACATGGGTGGCAGGCATGACTATCCCCTCCCGTGATGCACAACAGAAGTGGCACATGCATGACTAACATCCTCCTGTCTTTTCCCTTCCAGGTGACTCTGCATATGCACTGGGACCCCATCTAATGACTCCTTTCCGGAACCCCCAAACCAGAGGAGAGAGAAAATACAATGAAGCACACATCAAAACCCGTGCAGTGGTGGAGCAAACATTTGGGCTCCTGAAGTCCCGTTTCCGCTGCCTGGATAAGTCCGGGGGGACCCTATTGTATTCCCCTACCTTTGTGTGTCAGATCATCGGTGCATGTTGCATTCTGCACAACTTTGCTATGAGAAAAGGCCTGCACATTGACATACGTGAAGACCTGACCCCCGACCCACACAGTCCCCACCTGCCAGAGGACACCCAGTCTGCTGATGGAAGAGCAGTCAGGAGGGTCCTCGCCGTAGGCATCTTTGGACACTAAACCAAAACATTAATCACACAGACAATGCATGCGTGTACACCACTGATGTCCCTAGATCACACACACCACATCCACATCGCATTGGATTAGCCCAAGTCCAGCATGTAGGACTTGGGAGCAGCAACGCCAGCGTCAAGGCCCCAATGATGTCACTGTCCATTCATACACCTTTCACACGTCATTCATACAGCCGTGGGGATAACTTCACCACCACGGCTGAGGGTGACACCCCTTACTGGCAGGAGTGCCACCCCCTCACATTCACACACCATTCACACTGCAACGTGTGCAGTATCAAAAAATAAAATATCTCATAACCTGAGTATAAATCAGAACAAAAAATAAAAAAATCATCGGGGATGCCGGGGGCTCCTTCTTGCCGAACCTCTCTGGCTCCTCAGCTGCCTGGATGGAGTGGGTGGGGGTGGGGGGGAATCTGGAGGTGGCTGATCCCCGGGTGGGCCACTCCTGGCAGGTGTGGCCTGCATGCCCTCCAAGGCCATGGCTATCCGGCCGAGGTAATTGTTTGTCTGGCCCTGCATCCTCAGCTGCTGGGCCTGCATCCTGAGCTGCCGGGTCACTTGGTAGTGTTGGGCCCGCCGACTCAGCCTCCCCTGGTCCCGGATGGCAGCACTGTTTCCATGGATGGCAGCAGTGTTGGCCTGGACGGCTGCAGGGAGGTGCCTAATATCCCCCTGCACCTCCCCCAAACTGGTCACCACTGCAGCGCAGTTGCAACTCACATCCTGCACTGCGTTGCTTATCTGGCCAACGGAGCACAGGCTGTCAGCCACTTTCTCCAAGTGCCCAACTATGTCCCCCATTTGTTGGGTCTGTCTGGCGTGATCCCTCGCCAACTGGCCCTGGACAAGATCCAACACCCCCCTGGTCTTCTGGGTCGCCTTCCTGGGGCCAGAAGATGGTTGTCCCCGGGGGGATGGAGTCGCCCTTGAGGGGCTTCCACGGATGGGGGAGGGGATGACAGACGGCCCAGGAGAAGGGGAGGAGACCTCCAACACTAAGGAAAAGTCCTGCTCTGCCACAGCAGGATCCTCCACAACCACCTCGGCAGGTGTGGTGTGGCCACTCTCCTCCTCCACCTCTTCACCACCCAGGGGCTCGTGCACAGGATGGCGTGGGGGGGATGGGGTGGACTGGCCGCCGACAGATGATGGCCCAGCTCCGTCATCTGTGGATGACACAAAGCAAACACATGTTGGTGGTCCCACACACTTGGCACATGAACCCCCCCCCCCCCAAATGCAACACATCAAATAGGGGATAAAAAACACTTACCTGTCCTGGAGCCTTCCTCCTGTGCCCCTCTCATGCCTCCAATATGATGGTGGCCACCTTGCCACGGACCTTGCACCGCAGATCATTGATTTTTTTTTGGATGTCAGCAGCAGTCCGGGTGGAGTACCCCAAAATATTGACCCGGCCAGCAATGGTGTCCAGGATGCCCTGCTTCCTCTCCCGGCTGGTCTTACGGCTTTTTTTGCCATGGAGGAAATGATTAAATGTCTCCATAGCGGAGATCATCACTGAGACCTCCTGGGCGTTAAAGTTGAGGTTCCTCCTCTCTCTGGGGGTAGCGGGAGCAGCCATCACAGCACAAAAGTATCTTCCCTGGGGTGGGGGGAAACGGAAATACTTTTGCGCCGGAATGGCGTTTCCGCCTGCGCTTTTAAGCGCCCAACGGATTTCATTGCGCTGACGTTTCCCGTGAAGTGGTGCCGATGGAAGTTGTGAGCATGCGCACAAGGGGGGCGAGTGGAGCCGCACTCACTGCGCATGCTCCGTGGATGATGCGCTGAACGTAAGCCTCTGCGCTGGGCTCCGCCCATCATTTACATGTGATCACACCCACTTCCCCTTGCGTCGGGTTACGCCAGCGCATTATCGTTACTCTGGCGCAAGTTTACGCGCAACTGCTATGTGAATAACAGTACTTGCGCTGAAAGGGTCGTCAGAGTAACGTAAATGAGAAGCGTTACTCCAGAGCAAAGATGCTCTCATCTACCTGAATCTGGCCCAAAGAGAGAAAAAAAGGATGGAGCCGCCACATCTAAGGATTTGTAAACTGCAATACAGTAAAACCTCGGATTGCGAGGATAATTAGTTCCAGAAACATGCTTGTAATCCAAAGCACTTGTATATCAAAGCATTTTTCTTTACAGAGTATAAAAGAGAAGAGAGGCGCCTCTAAGTGTAGCAATAAGTTGCTGAATGTCGTACCTTCATTAAATGTAACCATATCGCTACACTTAGAGGCTCCTCTCTTCTCTTTTATACTCAGTGGTGACATGATGCTACTCTTATATCAAGACATCGCTTGTATATCAAGGCAAAATTTATGAAAACATTTTTACTTGTCTTGCAAAACGCTCTCAAACCAAGGTTTTACCATATATTACATTTTTACCTTTGGGTTTAGCTGTGCTTTAGTGCTGCTAATTATCTTTGGACACCAGGTGGTGCTGTTGAGCCTTTGGACTTCTTTCATCATCTGTATCTTTTATTCGGTAATTGTAGAATTGGTACATTTTCCTCTCCGTATGAAAGATGTTTTTTATTTTATTTATTTTTTATTTATTTTTTTCTGTTTAACTTGAAGCCGATACAAAGTGTGTCCACATCTCCAGCCATTGACACAGATCTGCTTGTCACGCTTTTTAACAGAAACGGACAACGCAATCCGAATACAGAGGCCCGGATTCACAGACATCGGCGCACATTTATGCCGCCATAGCGCATCTCTTTTACGGTACGCCGGCGCAGCGCAGAGAGGGAAGCATGGAATTCACAAAGCAAATGCTCCCAACTCTGCGCCGGCGTAGCGTATATTTAGTAGGCGTAAGCCGGCGTAAGTGGAAGTGCGCAGGAAGTGGGCGTGATCCATGGTAATGAAGCTTCACCCCGTGAAAATGACAATTACAGTGAAGGGGTTAACCACTTGGGGGCGCTAAGGGGTTAAGTGTGCCCTAAAGGAGTTATTCTTACTGTAGGCGTGATGTCACTGATCATCGTTCCCTATATCAGGGAACAGACGATCAATAGACATGTGCAGGATGAAAAAATTTGTTTCGTTTCGATTCGTTTTTTAATTAAATTTGTTTCGTTAAGTTTGTTGCATTCATTACCTTCGTTTTCGGGATTCATTTCGTGTTCGAAAAAATTCTACCGCATTCGAAAACAAATCTACCGAATTCGAAAAAAAACTATCAAATTCGAAATAATGTTACCACATTTAAACAAAACTATATATAACCATTTCCTGAAATTCAAAATTTGTATCGAATGAAATCGAATTTGAATAGAAAAGATTAAATTAGAATCGAAAAAACTAGAAAACAATAGTATTGAAAAACAATAGCACAGAACAGAAAACTATTTTTTTTATATATCTCTATATATAGGGATATATATATATTTATATATAACAGCTTCTGAAATTAGAATTTTGTATAGAATGAAATTGAATTCCAATAGAAAAAGTTTAGAATAGAATAGAAAATAATAGAAAAGAAAAGCATAGAAAAACAATATAAATATGTATATATACAGTATGTAAATTGGAATTTTGGAAAATGGTTGTATGTAAAAAAAAAAAATTGAATGTGGTAGTTTTTTTTTAATTTAGTAGATTTTTTTTTAAATGCGGTTTAATGTTTTCGAATGCAGTAGATTTTTTCTAATCTAATAAAATTTTCAACTTTTTAGGAATTCAGTCAATTTTTTTTCAAATTCTAATATGAAACTAATCTTTTATAATCTTTTCTAGGGCTGTTACTGATCAAATTTTTTGTGTTCGATTAATCGTTTTTATTTTTAATCGATTAATCGACTAATTTCAATTAATTATAACGCACATACAGATCCAACTTTTTTGAGCTGATTCCCAGTGCAGCTCCAACCACTGGAAAATGGATAACAGGATACAAAAAACACACAGCGGCAGCGCTCAATGGGAATAGCATTAAAACTTTTATAGTCTTCAAGTAGGTAACCAAATAAATATTGCACTGGAGATAAAATCGATGGAGCTACATAAACTGTAAAAATGGTGCGAGTAATACCAAACGGGAGCAAAAGCAGTCATAAAAACATGTAGCCAAGTATGATACTGGTATAAAAATGTGTACAACGATACCACTGCTGAATCCAGATGAGGAGAATTTAACATCAGGCCGTCGGCATGTAGATGTCCCGTGAAGGGAACTATCACAACTCCCCGTGGATGGCTGTAGAATCCCAGGTTGATAGAGGGAAGTGATAGAGGGAAGTGTAACAGCCCTTGTGTGTGGCAGATAGTAAGGTCCCACCGGCATGCAGATATGAAGGCACAGCAAAGGAGCCCTTCAGATGGACACGGCAAGCCCCGCCGGTGTCCGTGACGTTACCGGATCTCCGACGGAACTCCCTGAAGGCCCAGAAGCCGGCGGAGAGGTGAGTAACAATCAAAAGAATTTTAATCGATCAAAAAAATTAAAGATTAATCGATTAATTAAAAGTTAATTTGCACAGCCCTAATCTTTTCTATTCAAATTCGATTTCATTCAATAAGAAATTCGAATTTCGTATAAAATGAATTCACATTCGAATAGAAAAGATAAAAATGGAATAGAAATGAAAAACAAGAGAATAGAATAAAATATAATATATATTATAATTGATTCTATTCTGTTCTATTGTTTTTCTATTATTTTTTATTTTAGTCTCCGTAAATTTTAATTATTTTCCAATCTATTCTAGAATTCAAATTTATACTATTCGAATTTCGGAAGACTGTCATGTTCTATTTCATTACATTTTATTAACTTCTATTCAATTTTTTTTTTTATTCTATTGCTTTATTGTTTTATATTCTATTTCATTGTAGTTTTTAGAAAATCGATTTCTATTTTTTCAAATTCGATTCAAATTTGTTTTTGAATTCGATTTCGAATCGAATTCGAGTTTCATTTGCGTTTTTTCGAATTTGTTTAAATTCGTTAATTTTGTAATTTGGAAATTCGGATGCATATGAATTTCTGAATAATGAAAAATTTGTCCGAATTCGTAACGAAACGAAATGCACATGTCTAACGATCAGTGACACTGCCACTGTGAAGAACGGGGAAGGTGTGTTTACACTCACCTCTCCCCGTTCTGCAGCTCCGGGGACCGAACACGGGACACCGGCGGACATCGAGTCCCGCGGGCGCGTGCCTGTGCCCAGCCGTGCCATTCTGTCGACGTTTATCGGCGTGAAGCGGTCCTTAAGTGGTTAAACAACATTAATTGTTATCAAACTGTTATGAGTAAAGTTTCCGCTTTTAGGTGAAACTCAGTCAGCTTTACAAAAATCGGGCAGGCTTCACCCCGCATCGTAATGCATTCATTGTCGGTCTCCTGAGATAAAAGATAAAAGTCAAAGGGATTAGGAGACGTCTGCGGGAAAGTAACATACAACGAATTTGTACTTTGGTTTGGCCTTGAATTTGGTATTTTCTCCCGGAGAGAGAGATCTCAGCTGGAATGAAGAGCAGAAAGTTAATTACATTTGGGTTTTGCACATATTAGGCAGCAAGAATATTCTTTAGACAAATGTTATAAATTGTTATAACTTTTTTTTAACAATACTAATAAAATGGCAGTGCGGTACAATCTTCTCACATTTCAACCCCAAACAGTGGCGGTACGTCTATAGAGGGCGCCGGAGCGCCGCCACCTCTGGCTCTCGCACCGCCACTGATTACAATAACATAGATTCATTGCATTGCATGAATCTATGTTATTGTTGCCGCTGCCACCGACCATTCAGATGGTCGGATGGCGAGCGCCGGCCACCTGAATAACGGCAGCTGGTCGGCGGTGTGGAAGTGCCTATCAGAGCCAGCGGCCAGAGTACAGCCCTTAGGCAGTAGTCGGATCACCGAAGCTTATCCTTGGGATGTACAGGGGGGTGCGTTCCTTGGATAAGACTGACAGGCGTCTCAGCCAATCAGGTTCACCGGTCCTGTCATCGAGGGTGGGAGAAGACATCGAGGGACGTAGAAGGAGGATGGCTGACCCCCAGAAAGATAAGTGCCGGGCGGGGGAGGGGCATTTTACAGGGCACAGCGGTGACAATGGGCACAGTGGCATCAATGGCATCAATGGGCACAGTGGTGACAATGGGCACAGTGGCATCAATGGGCACAGTGGCAACAATAGGCACAGTGGTGACAATTAAAGGGCACAATGGCATCAATTGGCATAGTGGCGACAGTTGATGGGCACAGTGGCTGCGTTTAATAGCATTGCACAGTGTCTGCGTTTGATGGCATAGCACAGTGGTGACGATTGATGGCCCAGTGGCTGTGTTTAATGGCATGGCACAGTGGTGACAATTGATGGCACAGTGGCTGCGTTTGATGGCACGGCACAGTGGTGACAATTGATGGCACAGTGGCTGCATTTGATGGCATGGCACAGTGGTGACGATTGATGGCCCAGTGGCTGTGTTTGATGGCATGGCACAGTGGTGACAATTAATGGCACAGTGGCTGCGTTTGATGGCATGGCACAGTGGTGACAATTGATGGCACAGTGGCTGTGTTTGAAGGCATGGCACAGTGGTGACAATTGATGGCACAGTGGCTGTGTTTGATGGCACGGCACAGTGGTGACAATTGATGGCACAGTGGCTGCGTTTGATGGCATGGCACAGTGGTGACAATTGATGGCACAGTGGCTGCATTTGATGGGCACAGTGAGGCTGAATTTTTTTTTTTTTTTTTTTTTGTTTGCGCCCCCTCCAAACAATTTTGAGCATCAGCCGCCACTGACACCAAAATTCACTCAGGGGATTCTTGCCCACAGGTTATTTGTTTCGTGATTTAATGTAATTTACTGTCAATTTAAATTAGCACATCCTACAGCAAGCATGAAAGAAAATATTTAGCCCCCCTCCCCCTCAAAAAAATGCATACCAGACTTTGAGTCTGGTATGGAATTTAGGGGGTACCCAGACACTTAATCCGAGAATGCCACCCGGTTGACCAGGAAAGGGGTAAAAAAGGAGATGTACATGTATCCTCCCTTCCTGAACCATACCAGGCAGGCCCGGAGTGGCCATAGGGCATAACGGGCATATGCCCGGTGGGCCGCGGCGGCCTGTAGGCCGCATGTCATGTCTCACCCCAGTGCACTCTTAGCTGCGAGTCGGAGCCGCACTTGAGTGAGAGGGGGTCTGTAATGTAGGGGGGTCTGTACTGTAGGGGGGTCTGTACTGTAGGGAGGGGGCATGTACTGTAGGGAGGTCTGTGTACCATGCAAGGGATCCAGAACTGTTAGGGGGTGTCTGTGTAACAAACTGTGGGAGGCTGTGTAATGTAAAGGAGTCCAGAGTAGGGTGACCACGCGTCCCGTATTGCCCGGGACAGTCCCGCATTTTGCAGGTCTGTCCCGGGCACATTCATTCCAGGACAATACAGTGTCCCGAAATGAAACTGACACAGCCACCCCCCCCTCCCCGGGCCAATCTGATGCCCTCAAAAAAGGCTGCCACATCACTGCCTTACTCACTGACAGTACTTGTCCTGGCCGGGAATGCCTGGAGGAGCACAATCCCCGCCACCTGCTTGTGATTGGAGAAATCATAAATCCCGCCTCCTGTGTCCAATCACTGTGCTGCGATTCGTTACAGCACAAGCTGATTTTTGGGAAGGGAGGGTGTCCCTGAATGGTAGTTTGGAAATGTGGTTACTCTAGTCCAGAGGTGCAGGGTGCTGTGTAATGTAAAAGGGTACAGAGATGTAAGGTGCTGTTTAATGTAAAGGGGTTCAGAGGTGCAGGGTGCTGTGTAATGTAAAAGGGTACAGAGGTGCAAGGTGCTGTTTAATGTAAAGGGGTTCAGAGGTGCAGGGTGCTGTGTAATGTAAAAGGGTCCAGGGTTGATTTGTAAAATAAAGTCTGTTGTAGGCAGGACATTTACATATTTTTATTTCCAATAGACTAAAAAGTGTTATAGTATACAAACTTTTATGACATGCTCCACTAAAAAACATGATATATTTAATTTAATGCCCGTGCGGCATGCAATATGTGTACGCATATTACAAGTGTGTCTCAATGAGCATGTGGCAAAATATAAAACATGGCTTTCAGGGACAGATGCCATAATAGAGATCCTACTGGAACCTTATTCATGGCAATTGATAAATATTAACCTCATTGGAGAGGAAGTTGTACAAGGAGAGAGAGATATTAAAATTAGAGACTCAGTGGATTTATGATCTAAAGACTTATAAACCACATGGCTTAAATGTTGACTGGGATGTAAATTGTTTCATTAATAATAGTTGACAAATTTTGTGCATCCCACTTACATAGTTACATTGTTGAGGTTGAAAAAAGACAAAAAGACACAAGTCCATCCAGTTCAACCTATGATATTTGTGTGTGTGTGTGTGTTTATTTCAATAGTACATTGTATATGCCTGTATGTTGTGGGCGTTGAGGTGCCCATTCATAGTTTTTTGAAATGATGGATGCTCCCTGCTAATACTACTGCTTGTGGGAGAGAATTCCACATTCTTACCGCCCTGACAGTAAAGAACCCTCTATGCAGTTTAAGTTTAAACCCTTTTTCTTCAAATTTTAGTGAATGGTTGTGTGTCTTTTTTCAATTCCCTGTCACTGAAAAGTTTGTTCCCCCTACGCTAGGGTCACCAGTACGGTATTTATACGTCGATATCATATTTCAAGTGTCTCCTCTCCAGAGAGAATAGGTTCGAAGCGTGCAGACTTTGCCCATAGCTGAGGTCCTCCAGTCCCTTTATTAGCTTTGTTGCTCTTTGTAACGGAACGTCCCACACTCAGCTTGAGTGCTTCCGTCATATACCGCTTCCTATCAGTCTGGATATAGATATCAGATATTCCAGCTGCTCTCAAGCACACAACGAGACGAGACTTGTTTGTCTGCTGAACATGGAGTGTTTAATAGAACCAAATATACAATCTTATATACAGTTTAAAGAGGAGGTAACCAGAACATAAATTAACATGAGCTAACTAACTAATCATTTACCCAGACTAGGCGACTCATAGATATGACCTTTTAGGGTAGACGTCACATCTCCTCTCACCTGTTATACAATACACATTATCATAAGTGTAAACACAGGACATCTTCACACAATAACAGGGTCAGTTAGCACAGAGAACAGAGGGATGGCTGGAGGGGATGGCATTAGCATCTCCTTACACTGTATGTCCCAACAGTATAAATCAGTCACTCTAATATGGCATATACAGGGTCCCCAGGTGTCAGAGAATTGACCGTGAAAGAACTGGCAGACCTGTCGTGCACGGACCTACGAGCACAGTGCGCATGCGCGCACATACGAGCACAATGCCCGCGAATACGAGCACACGGGCAACAACACAATGAATACGTTGTTCTTTACCGTGCACGTGCGCGCACCATTACGCACGCAATACGGGCGGGACTCCAGGCGTCAGTGCCTATTTAAACCTTGTTGCAGCAGTCACCAAACTGCTGCATGATCTTCAGTCCTTGACCTGATGCTGATTCCTTGTTCCTGCTTCCTGTGTATGACCTGTTCCAGTTACTTCCTGCTTCCTGTGTATGACCTCGGCTTGCCTCCTGACCTGTTCCAGTTTCTTCCTGCTTCCTGTGTATGACCTCGGCTCGGCTCCTGACTCCGCCCCTGGGTTTCCTGCCAATCTACTGGTACTTCCGTGGTACTCCTGCCGGACTACATATCCTGGTGCACATCTGTTCCCTGGCATCGCTCCAGCAAGTCTCAGCCGGCAACTCCTGCACCCCTGGGCATAACGTCCCCTGTCTCACCTCCAGGGGGCGTTCTGCACTCGAGTCGCAAGGGAAGCCCTCTCGGCACTTCTGCCTCTGGTAAGGTACGTGACACCAGGCATACAGCTCACAAAGAGCACCGTCCCCCCAAATGTCAGGGCCCATGATTGCAAGGCAAGAGGCTAGCATTCAGTCCCCTCCAAAAGCCTCTGTCCCGGGTTAGCCTGTCACACTCTTCTCTGGACTCTCTCCATCTCCAGCACATTCCACTTACATTCCTTTCTTTCCCTCTTCAAGCTCTCTTTATTTTATGTTATTTTTTTTTATTACTCCTTTTTAAAATTCTTTAGAATTGGAATTGTTTAATTTTTATTTTTGTGAACTTCCACTCAAACTTTTTTTCAGATTTTAGTACCTTGGATGGTTTTTCCGACGAAATTCTGCTTAAGCTTGGTTTGCATACACAAAAGGTCACACAAAAGAACTTTCGACCGTCAAGAACGCGGTGGTGTACAACACTACGACGAGCCGAGAAAACTAAGTTCAATGCTTCCGAGCATGCGTCAAAATGTTTCCGAGCATGCGTCTAAATTTTGCATGTCGGAATTGCTACAGAAGATTGTAATTTTTTTTTCTGCTGGAAAATTTGAGAACCAGCTCTACAATTTTAGTTGGCAGAAATTCCGACAGGAAAAGTCCGATGGGGCCTACACTCGGTTAGAATTTCCGACCGAAAGCTCACATTGGACTTTTCTTGACGGAAAATCTGATCGTGTGTACGCGGCATTACACTACTTATTTTTATGGAGTGTATTTTTC
Source organism: Rana kukunoris (assembly GCA_029574335.1). Lineage (NCBI taxonomy): Eukaryota > Metazoa > Chordata > Amphibia > Anura > Ranidae > Rana > Rana kukunoris. The sequence goes on along the minus strand of CM056051.1, from coordinate 3,022,149 downwards.
TATTTGTATGTATTATTATGTTTTATATGAATGTATTTTTGCTTTTATACTGTATGTATTATTGTGTTTTTATGACATTGCACTGCACTTTTTCCGTATAAATTAGCATTTTGGAATTCAAGAGTTAAAATGCAACAGTGTATCCCCTCCAAGGGATATATTCAGTGGCGGTTCGTCCATAGGCCCCTCTGGCTCCCGCACTGCCACTGAAATACATAGATTCATGCATTGCCGCTGCCGCCCACTATTCAGATGGTGAGCGCCAGCCATGTGAATAATGGCAGCTGGTTGGCTGTGGAAGTGCCTATCAGGGCCAGCGGCCCTCAGGCTGTAGTTGGCTTCCTGATGCTTATCCTCAGGACGTACCGGCGGTGCGTTCCTTGGATAAGACTGACAGGCATCTCAGCCAATCAGGTTCACTGGTTCTGGTTACTGGTAGCTGACGTGGAAGGAGGTTGTCTGACCCCAGAAGGGTAAGTGCCAGGCGGGGGGGGGGGGGGAAGGGGCATTTTACAGGGCACAGTGGCGACAATTGGCACAGTGGCGACAATGGGCACAGTGGCGACAATTAAAGGGCACAGTGGTGACAATTGGCATAGTGGCGACAATTGATGGGCACAGAGGCTGCGTTTGATGGCATGGCACAGTGGTGACAATTGATGGCACAGTGGCTGTGTTTGATGGCATGGCACAGTGGTGACAATTGATGGCACAGTGGCTGCGTTTGATGGCATGGCACAGTGGTGACAATTGATGGCACAGTGGCTGCGTTTGATGGCATGGTACAGTGGCTGCGTTTGATGGCATGGCACAGTGGCTGCATTTGATGGCATGGCACAGTGGTGACAATTGATGACACAGTGGCTGCGTTTGATGGCATGGCACAGTGGTGACAATTGATGGCACAGTGGCTGCATTTGATGGCATGGCACAGTGGCTGTATTTGATGGCATGGCACAGTGGTGACAATTGATGGCACAGTGGCTGCGTTTGATGGCATGGCACAGTGGTGACAATTGATGACACAGTGGCTGCGTTTGATGGCATGGCACAGTGGTGACAATTGATGGCACAGTGGCTGCATTTGATGGCATGGCACAGTGGCTGTATTTGATGGCATGGCACAGTGGTGACAATTGATGGCACAGTTGCTGTGTTTGATGGCATGGCACAGTGGCTGCATTTGATGGCATGGCACAGTGGTGACAATTGATGGCACAGTGGCTGCGTTTGATGGCATGGCACAGTGGTGACAATTGATGGCACAGTGGCTGCGTTTGATGGCATGGCACAGTGGTGACAATTGATGGCACAGTGGCTGCGTTTGATGGCATGGCACAGTGGTGACAATTGATGGCACAGTGGCTGCGTTTGATGGCATGGCACAGTGGTGACAATTGATGGCACAGTGGCTGCGTTTGATGGCATGGCACAGTGGTGACAATTGATGGCACAGTGGCTGCATTTGATGGGCAGAGTGAGGCTGCATTTTTTATTTCGTTTGCGCCCCCCCAACCATTTTTAAGCACCAGCCGCCTCTGGATATAATAATTATTTTTTTGATGATAATAAAGGATACATTGATAGACAAGGGCTGTTCTGGGTCTCAGCCTGGACTTATTATTATCAGAAGGAATCATTTCCATCTAGAGAGGATAACAGATTTTAATAAATAAGAAGCTGCCACATGGCGTCTGATAAATGGATTCATCTGATTTACTAATCTGCCCACATTATGTTATTGAAAAGCTTCACTTGACAAGAACATCTGTGGAGAGCGATATCTAATCCCCCACCACACAATTCATCACTTCTCATTTAATCGTCTGTCTGCCAGTCTGGTCACCTTGACCCTCTCCGCTCCCCTCCCCCGATCAATACCCAGATATTGGTGGAGAAGGCCGGCCGAGACTCGTCAGTGTTTTTTTTTTTTCTTCTTGGAAACTCTTTATTTTCGGATTGAGAGGTCCTTCAGCAAAAACATGTTCTCTCATTCGGAGCCATTCTGCGGCTTGGATTAATTCTGACCGATTTCCTATAATATCTAATACTGTTCCATCTGGACATCAAGTGACGTGGAGCCTTTACAATGGCGGAAGAGAAGTTGGGCTGATAGGATTTTTTAGGGTCTGGAAAGGAAGTATTGTAACAAAAAAAACATGAATTCAGTGGCGTAGTGTGGGGGGTGCGAGGGGCGCCACCGCCCCGAGCGCAAAATTTAGAGGGGCGCTGTCAGGAGTGTGAAGAGGAGGGAGCGCCAACAACAGATGGGACATAGGAGGGAGCGTCAACAACAGATGGGACATAGGAGGGAGCGCCAACAACAGATGGGACATAGGAACATATGCATGATGTCACCACTCCAAGCTTTACCAGTCATTATCAAGCACGCTCCCCTGCAGCCACCGCTGTCTCACACAGCAGATCATGTGACCAGACTGGAGCTAGCTGAAAATAGGTAAGTCCATGGGTCAGGGGGGCGCAAATGACTTGCCTTGCCCCAAGCGATGACAACCCACACTACGCCACTGCATGAATTTTCATTTAATAGAATGTTGAGATTATCATAGTGAGCCCCCCCTCGGAGTCAATACTTTGTAGAACCCCCCTTTCTCTACAAGTATTTTTGGGGTGTCTCTACCAGCTTTGCACATCTAGAGAGGGACATTTTCCCCTCATTCTTCTGTGTAAAATATCTCTGTCTCTGTCAGATTGGATGGAGAGCGTCTGTGATCAGCAATTTTCAAGTCTTGCCACAGATTCTCAATGGGATTTAGGTCTGGACTGTGACTGGGCCATTCTAACACATGAATGGGCTTTGATCTAAACCATCCCATTGTAGCTCTGGCTGTACTTTAGGGTCGTTGTCCTGCTGGAAGGTGAACCCCCCCCCCCCGGTCTCAAGTCAATTGCAGACTCTAACAGGTTTTCTTCTAAGATTGTCCTGTATTTGTCTCCATCCATCTTCCCATCAACTCTGACCAGCTTCCCTGTCCCTGCTGAAGAAAACCATCCCCACCACATGATGCTGCCACCACCATGTTTCACAGTGGGGATGGTGTGTTCAGGGCGATGTGCAGTGTTAGTTTTCCCCCCCACACATAGCGGCCAAATGGTTGTGACCAGAGCACCTTCTCCCACATGTTTGCTGTGTCCCCTCCCCCACATGGCTTCTCACAAACTACAAACCGGACTTCTTATGTCTTTCTTTCTCCAATGTCTTTCTTCTTGTCACTCCTCCATAAAGGGCAGATTTGTGGAGAGCACCACTAATAGTTGTCCTGTGGACAGATTCTCCCCCCTGAGCTGTGCAGCTCCTGTGCAGCTCCTCCAGAGTTACCATGGGCCTCTTGGCTGCTTCTCAGATGAATGCTCTCCTTGCCCGGCCCGGTCAGTTTAGGTGGACGGCCATGTCTTGGTAGGTTTGCGGTTGTGCCATACTCTTTCCATTTTCCGGTGATGGATTGAACAGAAGCTCCATGAGATCTTCAAAGCTCGGGGGATTTATTTTTTTATAACCTAACCCTGCTTTATACTTCTCCACAACTTTATCCCCGTCCTGTCTGGTGTGTTCCTCGGCCTTCTTGATGATGTTTGTTCACTACGATTCTCTAACAAACCTCTGAGGGCTTCACAGAACAGCTGTATTTACTGTATACTGAGATTAAATGACACACAGGAGGACTCTATTTACTAATTAGGTGACTTCTGAAGGCAATTGATTTGAGTTAGGGGTATCGGAGTAAAGGTGGCTGAATACAAATCTCCCCCCCCCCCCCACACACACTTTTCACATATTTATTTGTATCATTTATCATTTTTCTTCCACTTCACAATTATGTGACACTTTGTGTTGTGTCTCTCACATAAAATCCCAATAAAATACATTTACGTTTTTGGGTATAACATGACAAGATGTGGAAAATTTCAAGGGGTATGAATACTTTTTCAAGGCACTGTATATATATCGTATTTATCGCGGTATAACGCGCTCCCACGTATACCGCGCACCCCTAAAGTGACCCCCAATCCTGTGGAAAAAAAAGTTATTTTTGTACTTACAGTTTTGGTGTCTTGCGCGGCGTCCATCGGAGGCCTCGTCGGGTCCGGCGTCCTTCTGCGGCTTCGGGTGTCCTCTTCGGCGTCCTCGCGTCTTTTTGCTGCGGGTCCGGTGTCCTCTTTGGCGGGTCCGGTGTCCTTCTGCAGGTCCGGTGTCCTCTTCGGCGGGTCCGGTGTCCTCTTCGGCGGGTCCGGTGTCCTTCTGCGGGTCCGGTGTCCTCTTCGGCGGGTCCGGTGTCCTTCTGCGGGTCCGGTGTCCTCTTCGGCGGGTCCGGTGTCCTCTTCGGCGGGTCCGGCGTCCTCTTCGGCGTCCTCGCGTCCTTCTGCTGCGGGTCCGGTGTCCTCTTCGGCGGGTCCGGTGTCCTTCTGCGGGTCCGGTGTCCTCTTTGGCGGGTCCGGTGTCCTCTTCGGCGGGTCCGGTGTCCTTCTGCGGGTCCGGTGTCCTCTTCGGCGTCCTCGCGCCCTTCTGCTGCGGGTCCGGTGTCCTCTTCGGCGGGTCCGGTGTCCTCTTCGGCGGGTCCGGCGTCTTTCTGCGGCGTCCTTGCGTCCTCCCCGCTTGTTTCCCGCGCCGAGTTTTGAATACTGCGCCAGCATATACCGAGCGCAGTACACTCGGGCAGGCTCGGCAACTGTCGCGCTCACGTCCTGTACATCCAGGACGTGACCGCGGAAGAAGCCGAGACTGGCCGAATATACCCGAGTGTACTGCGCTCGGTATATGTCGGCGCAGTATTCAAAACTCGGCGCGGGAAAGCGGTATAGGCGTATATCGCGCACCCACGATTTTCCCCTGATTTTCAGGGCAAAAAAGTGCGCGATATACGCCGATAAATACGGTATATATATATATATATATATATATAAAAACATATTGTTCTGTTTCATTCCTGCACTTTCATACATCGTCATGACAACATTTAGTCTTGATTTGCTAAGCGTATATTTTGGTATCTCTGTAGATTTATTCTCGGGGGGGAGGTCGGGGGGCTCATGGCGGTAATTGTTCTCTTCTCTGGATAACGGTTATAAATACTCATCTGTACAAAAACATCTCCGTAGGTCGTCATTTCTCTTTGTAACCTCCGACCTCCGTCCTCCATCTATCGCAGCGATATTTACAGCGCGCTTAAAAAAAACTGATGTGTTAAAAACAAAAATAAAATAATCCGCCGTGCTCATCATTATTGGGCTTCTCATAACTGTGGATGTCGGGAAAGTCGCACCTTCCTGTGGTGATGGGTATTCAGGTATTTTAGACTGAGCAGCCCATGGCTAATTTACCGGGAGGCACGAAGAGCATGAGGGGGCGGAGAATGTGGAGGGGGAGGGGTGGAGAACACAGGGGAGTTTGGAGAGCACTAGGGGGGGCCAGAGAGCACAGGGGGTAATGAGTACTAGGGGGGGGTCGGAGAGCACTTAGGGGGCAGGGACCACAGGGGGGGGGGGTGGAGAGCACAAGCAGGGGCAGAGAACACAGGAGGCGGAGAGCACAGGAGGGGTGGAGCTAGTGCCGATCCTGACCTCCATGGGGCCCTAAGCAAAAAGACATGTCACATTAAAGTTGAGAAGCTGGGGGGCTGCCGAAAATGACATGTCACATTAAAGTTTAGAAGCAGTGGGGGGGCACTGTCGGAAATGACATCTTACATTAAAGTGAGAGGCGGGGGGTGCTGACTTCCTACCTCTTCTCCCATGCGAGTTAAAAAGTGGGGTGAGGGGCCGAAAATGACTTCTCACCAGGTGGGGGCCCTCCGCAACTTTGCGGGTGCCCTAAGTGGCTTGCATAGTGAGCCTATAGGGCGGATCAACCCTGGGTGGAGCACACAGAGGGGCTGGAGAGCACTGGGGGGGGGTTAGAGAGCACTGAGGGGGCGGGGACCACCAGGGGCTGCATAGCACAAGCAGGAGCAGAGAGCATGGGAGGAGAACAGCACAGAGGGGGTGGAGAGTTCAGGGGGGGCGGAGACTACATGGACAGCCTGAGAGCACATGGGGGCCTGAGAGCACAGGGAGGGGCTGAGGAGCACTGGGAGGAGCTAGAGAGCCCTGGGGGGCTGGAGAGTAAAAGGGGGCTGACGAGCACAGGGGAGCCTGAGAACACTGGGAGGGGCTGTAGAGCACTGGTGGGGCTGATGAGTACAGGGGGGCCTGAGAGCACTGAGAGGGGCTGGTGAGCACTGGGAATGGCTGGAGAGCATTAGGGGGTGGAGAGTACAGGGGTTGATTAGCACAGGGAGTCCTGAGAGCACTGGGAGGGGCTAGAGAGCATGGGAGGGCTGGAGAGCACTGGGGTGCCGATGAGCACAGGGGGGCCTGATAGCACTGGGAAGGGCAGGAGAGGGGAGCCTGAGAACACTGGGAGGGGCTGGAGAGCACTGGTGGGGCTGATGAGCACAGGGGGGTCTGAGAGCACTGAGAGGAGCTGGAGAGCACTGGGCGTGGATGGAGAGCATTGGGGGGGGGGCGGCGAGTACAAGGGTTTATGAGCACAGGGAGTCCTAAGAGCACTGGGAGGGGCTAGAGATCATGGGGGGGGGGGGGGTGGAGAGCACTGGGGGGGCCGATAAGCAAAGGGGAGCCTGAGAGCACTGGGAGTGGCTGGAGAGCATTGGGGGGCAGCGAGTACAGGGGTTTATGAGCACAGGGAGTCCTGAGAGCACTGGGAGGGGCTAGAGAGCATGGGGGGGGGGGCTGGAGAGCACTGGGGGTCCGATGAGCACAGAGGGGCCTTATAGCACTGGGAGAGGCTGGAGAGCACTGGTGGGGCCGATGGGCACAGGGGGGCCTGAGAGCACTGGGAGGGGCTGGAGAGAACTGGTGGGACTGATGAGTACTGAGAGGGGGCTGGGGACCACTGAGAGGGGGCTGGAGAGCACTTGGAGTGGATGGAGAGCATTGGGGGGGGGGGCGGCGAGTACAAGGGTTTATGAGCACAGGGAGTCCTAAGAGCACTGGGAGGGGCTAGAGATCATGGGGGGGGGGGTGGAGAGCACTGGGGGGGCCGATGAGCAAAGGGGAGCCTGAGAGCACTGGGAGTGGCTGGAGAGCATTGGGGGACGGCGAGTACAGGGGTTTATGAGTACAGGGAGTCCTGAGAGCACTCGGAGGGGCTAGAGAGCATGGGGGGGGGGCTGGAGAGCACTGGGGGTCCGATGAGCACAGGGGGGCCTTATAGCACTGGGAGAGGCTGGAGAGCACTGGTGGGGCCGATGGGCAGAGGGGGGCCTGAGAGCACTGGGAGGGGCTGGAGAGAACTGGTGGGACTGATGAGCACTGAGAGGGGGCTGGAGACCATTAGGGGGGTTGGAGAGTACAGGGGTTGATGAGCACAGGGAGTCCTGAGAGCAATGGGTGGGGCTAGAGAGCATGGGGGGGCTGGAGAGTACAGGAGTTGATGAGAACAGGGGGGGTCTGATAGCACTGGGAGGGGCTGGAGAGCATTGGGGGGCGACTCAGGAAAGTGCTACGTACACGGTGCAGGACTCAGGAGTGCGCTACCCACAGGATCCTGTATTCTCTTCGCTACATCTGTTCAATGTCCTGAATTTATAAAGCTCGTCTGAGCTGTCAGAAAGCTGAAATTACACTGCAGAGCTCAGTGAGGAGAGTCTGTGTGTTGGGGGCTCATTCCCCTGTTACCATTTTCCATAAAGTGAGAAGTGTCAGAAGTGAGGCAGCAGACAGAAATGACACTCGGTGCTCTGGATTGAGACAAGTACACACTATAGAGGGATGTGCTTTGTTCAGATTTCATGTCTGAGGTTTACAACCACTTTAAAAAGGAACCCGTGTTGATCTCTCTGGGCTGCTTATTACTGAACCCATCATCTATAGGAAATGCTTTATGCTGGGAAGTGTGGACAACATTTCTACAAATAGTGAAATGGACATCGGAAGAACTCGGGGGTTTGTAGTAATGGGCGGTGATTATCCATTCCTGAAATATAATGAAATAAGTGCCCCGTTATTACTGGAGAGTGCGGCACTCAGGAGTACCAAGGACAGCACCGAGTACACAGAATAGAGATAAATATACATTATGGTCCCATCAACCTCTTCACCACGAAGGTGAAACAAATGTTAATGCCTCAACACAATGTTGCAACTTTGACCTGTGTTAGTAAATTTATGTTGTCAAAAGTATTGGGACGCCTGCCTTTACACACACATGGGGCCAGATTCTCATAGAATTCCGGCGGCGTAGCGTAAGCCATTTACACTACGCCGCAGCATCGTACTAGAGCAAGTGCTTTAATCTCAAAGCACTTGCTCCGTAGTTTTCGCCGGCGTCGCGTAAATCGCCCAGCGTAAACCCGCGCAATTCAAATGGGGCGCCTTGTATTTAAATGAAGCGCGCCCCCGCGTCGAACGAACTGCGCATGCGCCGGCCGAGGAAAAAGCCCAGTGCGCATGCTCCAGCTCACGTCGGAAAGCGTCGTTGAAACCGACGTCAAAACGACGTGAGCGTCATTTACGCAACTCCCTATTCGCGAACGAGTTAGTAAAACGACGGAAGCGGCGGAAAAAGCCGACGCTGACCCGACGCCATACTTAACATGGCATCCGACGGCACCCGACGGCATCCGACGGAACTTCGTAAGGTTACTCCACATAGAAGCTGGGGTAACCTTACGCGGACGAAAACGACGTACGCGACGACGGGGCGGCGTAAAAGCGATCGGGAATCGGCGTAGTAGCCTCATTTGCATAGGCAAATGAGAAAACAACGTAAAGGCCACCTAGTGGCCGGAGTTGTCATTACACCTACGATCCGCAAGTGTAATGGTTTTACACTTGTCGGATATTGAAGCGTATCTATGCCAAAGTGATGCTAAGCATCACGCGCATAGATACGAGGCAAAAAAACGGCGATACGACGGGGTATCTGAGATACTCCGTTGTATCGCCGCTGAGAATCTGGTCCACTAACTTTAATGACCTCCCAGTCTTAGTCCGTAGGATTCAATCTTGAGTTGGCCCCGCCCTTTGCAGCTATAACAGCTTCACCTCTTCTGGGGAGGCCGTCCACAAGGTATTATTATATTGGTTTTAGAAGCTAGGCTTCTCCTATTCGTGTGTGCTAATGAACTTGTTGGACTGGTTCAAGATTTTTTTCTTTTTGCATGTAATATTAAATTTGCAAAGGGTTATTATTTGTTATGTCGGATATTATAACCACTTCCACTTCAATAGCAGATTTACGGCCGGGGAAGTGGTTATGAAATCGTGACTGGACGTTCTCAAACGTCCTGCACGATTTCATGCCGCGCGCGCCCGTCAGTCTGACACCCTGCATCACCGATCTCGGTAACGAGTCTCCGGCAGAGGCTCGCTACCACGTGATCAGCCGTGTCCAATCACAGCTGATCACGATGTAAACAGGAAGAGTCGTAAGATGGCTCTTCCTCACTCGCGTCTGACAGAGGCGAGTACAGGAGAGCCGATCGGCGGCTCTCCTGACAGGGGGGTTTCACGCTGATTGTTTATCAGCGCAGCCCCCCCTCGTATGCCCACACTAGACCACCAGGGAGTGCCCACACTGGCAGGGCAAAAAAAAACATTAAAAAAAAAAAAAAATACAGGTAAAAAATAAAGAAAGATGCCAGTCAGTGCCCACACATGTCCTTCAGTGCCACCCCTCCGTGCCAATCCATGCCCAGTGCCCACCTATCAGTGCCCATCTGTGCCACCCATAAGTACCACCCATGAGTGCCATTCTGTGCCGCCTATGAGTTTCCAGTGCTGCCCATGAGTGCCCATCAGTGCTTCCCATGAGTGCCCATCTTTGTAAAGAAACCAGTGGTGGCCTGTCCATTGAGGGTGCCCTCGCGCTACCCCCTCACACTGCCCCCTTGTGCCGCTCCCTCTATCCACGACCGCCAACCCCCCACTTTCTATCGATGCAGTGGTGCGATGCACCACCGCTGCCATCCCCTATTCAGGATGCCGGATGCCTAAATTACAGATGCAGGGGGTGTTTTTTTTAAGCACCTGATTAGAGCCATAGGCTCTAATAGGCTTTAAAATAGGGTGGGCTCCTGGCGCAGAGTATTGCGCTACGAGCCCACCCAGGTGTTACAACAGCGTATAAATATTCGCCGTTGCAACAGTGATCCTCCTTCCGGCCAATTGGGAAGCGGGTCTGATACCCGTCACCCAATTGGCTGAAAGGACAGGCGATCCTATTGGACGCCTAGGAGGAGGGGAGGAGACACACAGCGGAAGCGAGGAGGAAGGAGGAGAAGAAGACACAGGAGACACAACCCGATGCCCCAGATCCCTGCTGCTCCTTGAAGACCGCTGTTGCCCGATCGGCGCCGCATAGATGGGGTAAGTGGACCAATTGGCAGACAGCGAGTGGGGGAGGGCTTTGAGGTGAGGGGGAGGAGTCTGCAGAGCTTCACCTCATTCTCATAGCTCTGAGACAAATTCCATCAGCAGCAGCTCGTTGTTTGGGGGGGCGGCAAACAACCACACCCCCCCAGGGCTATCTTAATAGCATCATGGGCCCCTGGGCAAAGTAATGCTATGGGGCCCCTACAAGCCTGCCCCAATTTACGCACCTGCTCTCAAGAATGAAAGTACAATATTTATACTTTACAGCGTATCACTGTGGCAGTGTCAGCGATCGTCTGCTCCCTGATATAGGGAAAGGCGATCAATGATGTCACACATCCAGCCCCGCCCATCTACAGTTAGAAACACATATGAGGTCACACATAACCTCGTCAGCGCCCCCTAGTGGTTAACTCCTTCACTGCAATTGTCATTTTCACAGTAATCAGTGCATTTTTATAGCACTTTTTGCTGTGAAAATTACAATGGTCCCAAAAATGTGTCAAAAGTGTCCGAAGTGTCCGCCATAATGTCGCAGTAGCGAAAAAAATCGCTGATCGTCGCCATTAGTAGTAAAAAAAAATGTTTTAATAAAAATGCAATGAAACTATCCCCTAATTGTAATAAACGCTTATTGCGATTTTTTTTTTATTTATTTTTTTACCAAAAATAAGTAGAAGAATACGTATCGGCCTAAACTGAGGAAACAAATACTTTTTTTTATATCTTTTTTCGGGGAAATTTATTAGAGCATAAAGTAAAAAATATTGAATTTTTTCAAAATTGTCGCTCTATTTTTGTTTTTTAGCGCAAAAAATAAAAACCGCCGAGGTGATCAAATACCACCGAAAGAAATGTCTATTTGTGCGAAAAAAAGGACGCCAATTTTGTTTGGGAGCCACGCCGCACGACCGCGCAATTGTCAGTTAAAGCGACGCAGCGCCGAATCGCCAAAAAGGGGGCCCGGTCCTTAACCCGCATAATGGTCCGGAGGCTGAAGTGGTTAACTCAGCAATGAAAGCCAAAACAAAGCAGCAGATTGTACGAAGAAGGAGCCATCAGAGTGACCCTCTAATGGACTCGCCTTCATCCGCTCAGAACTCCTGATCTTTAGCGCCGGAACTCTCGGCTACAACAATGTCTGAAATTGAGGGCTAAATTGGCGGTTGTTAAACCTTCTCGGGGTTCTGAGTGCCTCCGATTCCCAACCTCCAGGAAGCAGAACAAAGAATCTCTCATTTGAAAAGGTTACATTGAAAATCCTCAAATCTTTTCTGAAATCTACGAGGTCATCCGGGAAAAAGGCGGAGGAAACGATTTCCTAAGAAGATACATTGTATTTACTTTCCAATTAACATTTTTTACAGTGACCGTGTACTACGCGGGTTTTTAGGTCCCATTTGCACAGCGGTGGGCGTCACGATCATGTGCGTTTTTCACCATGGTAACATGACATTGCTCTGGTCAAAGTGTGTTAAAATAAAGAAAGAAATAAATACAAATTAACCACTTCCTGCCCGGCCTATAGCAGAATGACGGCCGGGCGGTGGTTCAGTTATCCTATCCTGACTGGGCGATAACAGCCGCCGCACGCCCGTGGGGGGGGGGGGGGGGGGGGGCGGATCGCGGCGTTCGGTGGTGCGGCGTGTCAGTCTGATACACTTCTACACCGGCTCTTTACCACGTGATCAGGTGTGTCCAATCACGGCTGATCATGATGTAAACAGGAAGAGCTGTTGATTGGCTTTTCCTCACTCGCGTCTGATAGACACAAGTAGAGGAGAGCCGATCGACTGCTCTTCTGATGGGGGGGGGTCTTTACTGATTGTTTATCAGCACAGCCCCCCTTTGATGCCTGCCCAGGACCACCAGGATGCTACCAGGACCATCAGGGGTGGCCATCACACTGGACCACCAGGTATGCCACCCTAGACCACCAGGGAAATGCCAATCAGTGTCAATCCCCAATGCCTGCCAGTGCCATCAGTGATGCCCATCAGTGCCATCTATCAGTGCCCATCAGTGCCACGGCGGTCAATGATAGGATGTGGGGTTCCAGCACCTTGTACCTCTGGACCCCTTTACATTACACAGCACCATGCACCTCTGGGCCCCTTTACATTGCACAGCACCCTGCACCTCTGGACCCCTTTACATTACACAGCACCCTGCACCTCTGGGAACCTTTACATTACACAGCACCCTGCGCCTCTGGACCCCCTTACATTACACAGCACCCTGCACCTCTGGACCCCTTTACATTACACAGCACCCTGCACCTCTGGACCCCCTTACATTACACAGCACCGCACCTCTGGACCCCCTTACATTACACAGCACCCTGCACCTCTGGGCCCCTTTACATTACACAGCACCCTGCACCTCTGGGTCCCTTTACATTACACAGCACCCTGCACCTCTGGTCCCCTTTACATTACACAGCACCCTGCACCTCTGGGCCCCTTTACATTACACAGCACCCTGCACCTCTGGACCCCTTTATATTACACAGCACCCTGCACCTCTGGGCCCCTTTACATTACACAGCACCCTGCACCTCTGGACCCCTTTACATTACACAGCACCCTGCACCTCTGGACCCCTTTACATTACACAGCACCCTGCACCTTTGGACCCCCTTACATTACACAACACTCTGGGCCCCTTTACATTACAGAGCACCCTGCACCTCTGGGCCCCTTTACATTACACAGCACCCTGCACCTCTGGACCCCTTTACATTACACAGCACCCTGCGCCTCTGGGCCCCTTTACATTACACAGCACCCTGCACCTCTGGACCCCTTTACATTACACAGCACCCTGCACCTCTGGACCCCTTTACATTACACAGCACCCTGCACCTTTGGACCCCTTTACATTACACAGCACCCTGCACCTCTGGACCCCTTTACATTACACAGCACCCTGCACCTCTGGACCCCCTTACATTACACAACACTCTGGGCCCCTTTACATTACACAGCCCCCTGCACCTCTGGGCCCCTTTACATTACACAGCACCCTGCACCTCTGGACCCCTTTACATTACACAGCACCCTGCACCTCTGGACCCCTTTAACATTACACAGCACCCTGCACCTCTGCACCACATTTTTTACTTTTTGCTATATCAAATATCCCCAAAAAAGATACGTATTCTTCTACACAATTTTGGTAAAAATAAATCTCAATAAGCGTTTATCGATGGGTTTGCGCAAAATGCATAGCGTTTTACAAAATAGGGGATAGCTGTATTGCATTTTTATTAATATTTTTTTATCTACTAATGGCGGCGATCAGCGATTTTTTTCCGTGACTGCGACATTATGGCGGACACATCGGACACTTTTGACACATTTTTGGGACCATTGTAATTATCACAGTGAAAAGTGCTATAAAACGCACTGATTACTGTGAAAATGACAATTGCAGTTTAAGAAGTTAGCCACTAGGGGGCGCCGTAGGGGTTAAGTGTGACCTCATATGTGTTTCTAACTGTAGGGGGGCGGGGCTGGACGTGTGATGTCACTGATCGTCTTTCCCTATATCAGGGAACAGACGATCACTGACACTGCCACAGTGAAGAACGGGGAAGGTTTGTTTACACTCACCTCTCCCCGTTCTTCAGCTCCGGGGACCGATCGGGGGACACCGGCGGTGATCTGGTCTTTAGGCGTGGTCAGGGAGCGTAGGTCCGGGTCGCGAGCGAGCCGCCGGCGGTGCACTCGCGACCCCATGGCTGGGCTCTTAAAGAGACACGTACAGGTACGTGATTGTACCCAGCCGTGCCATTCTGCCAACGTATATCGGTGTGAGGGGGTCCTTAACCACTTCCATACCGGGGGGGCACTTACACCCCCCTTCCCGCCCAGACCAATTTTCAGCTTTCAGCGCTGTCGCACTTTGAATGACAATTGCGCGGTCGTGCTACGCTGCACCTAAACTAAATTTGTATAAATTTGTTCCCACACATAGAGATTTCTTTTGGTGGTATTTGATCACCTCTGGGATTTCTATTTTCTGCCCAAAAAAATGACCTGGTGGTCCTCAGGGGAGCTGTGCTGATAATCGATCAGCACAAACCCCCCCCCTCCTGTCAGAGGAGCAGCCAATCGGCTCTCCTCTACTCGTGTCTGACAGACGCGTGTGAGGAAAAGCCGATTACCGGCTTTTCTTGTTTACATCGTGATCAGCTGTGATTGGACACGGCTGATCACGTGGTAAAGAGCCTCCGTCTGAAACTCTTTACCTAGATCAGTGTTGCGGGGTGTCAGACTGACACCCTGCAACAAAGATCGCTGCCTCCGGGGGCGCGCATCGGCTCAATATCCTGAGGACTTCATATGACGTCCAGTCAGGATATTGAAACCACTTTGCCGACGTCAATCTGCCATTGGCGGGCGGCAAGTGGTTAAAGGCAAGCATCCTAAAACTTTTGGTAATATAGTGTGTGTGTGTGTATATATATATTATTATTATTATTTTTTTGGAAGGAGTTTATATTTTTCGGGCCAGATTCACGAACACTTGCGCTGGAGTATTTGGATATGCGCCGCGTAACTGTGATGATGCGCCGTCGTTTCTATGTGCCCGTACCCACCAAACTAGATGCGCCCAATAACGGGTCATTTGCGACCGGCGGAACGTTCCGACGCCAGAGTATCGTCAGCGCTTATTTTCGCTGGGCGCATCAGTCGCGCCCATTGATTTCCCCTGCAAATATGCAAATGAGGGAGATTTCCCAATTCACGAACGGATTAGCACCATACGCTGGCTACATGCGCCGCGCGTATCTGGTCCGTCCGGCGCAAAGTTATTTCTACAAAAGGCTGCTTTATCTTTACTCCAGACGGTCACAGGTCAGCAGGAGAGCAGCTACAGCAGCGTTACCGACGATAGGAGCTTGCTGAGCACCCCCACTTGCAAGGACAACACCTCTGTGTGCCAACATGCCAGGGGCAATTGTGGTCCTAGAACTACTGATGGGTCCCCTGGAACCAAGAAGGCGGCCACGTGAGAGGATATACCGCACTCGTATGAGCCTCTTTGGCATGGGGGATGAGGAGGTGTATCGCCTCTTCAGATTCAGCCCAGATGCAATACTTGAACTAACCACAACCCTGCAGGATGACATCACCAGCAAGACACACCCCTCACAAGCAGTGCAGCCACTGGTGAAGGTCCTGGCAACACTTCATTTCCTTGCCAGTGGATCATTCCAGCGTACAAGTGGAGTGGTGGCTGGGATGTCACAATCCTCCATGAGCAGATGTGTGCACCAGGTTGTCCCTGCAATCCTCAGACGCATGTCCAACCAGTTCATCAGACCCACCACTGAGGAGCTGCGGCAGAAGGCAATGACAGATTTCTACAGCATTGCCAGATTCCCTCGCACTGTGGGGGCCATTGATTGCACACATGTGGCCCTACAGCCCCCCAGTGCCACAGAGCACATATACCACAATCGGAAGCATTGGCATTCCATCAACGTACAGGTGATAGCCGATGCCCAACGCCTCATATGGCACGTCCGTGCCAAACACCCCGGGTCCAGCCATGACAGCTACATATACAATCAGAGCCCCATCCCAGCAGAATTTAACCAGAACATGTATGGGGACAGCTGGCTGATTGGTGAGTGACATGGGAGTCAGGCATGACTATCCCCTCCCGTGATGCACAACAGAAATCGCACATGCATGACTAACATTCTCCTGTCTTTTCCCTTACAGGTGACTCTGCATATGCACTGGGACCCCATCTAATGACCCCTTTCCGGAACCCCCAAACCAGAGGAGAGAGAAAATACAATGAAGCACACATCAAAACCCGTGCAGTGGTGGAGCAAACATTTGGGCTCCTGAAGTCCCGTTTCCGCTGCCTGGATAAGTCCGGGGGGGACCCTATTGTATTCCCCTACCTTCGTGTGTCAGATCATCGGTGCATGTTGCATACTACATAACTTTGCTATGAAAAAAGGCCTGCATATTGACATACGTGATGACCTGACCCCCGACCCACACAGTCCCCACCTGCCAGAGGACACCCAGTCTGCTGATGGAAGAGCAGTCAGGAGGGTCCTCGCCGTAAGCATCTTTGGACACTAAACCAAAACATTAATCACACAGACAGTGCACGCATGTACACCACTGATGTCCCTAGATCACACACACCACATGCACATCGCATTGGATTAGCCCAAGTCCAGCATGTAGGAGTTGGGAGCAGCAACGCCGGCGTCAAGGCCCCAATGATGTCACTGTCCATTCACACACCTTTCACACGTCATTCATACAGCCGTGGGGTTCACTTCACCACCACGGCCGAGGGTGACACCCCTTACTTTCAGGAGTGCCACCCTCTCACATTCACACACCATTCACACTGTCCCCTGCACTCCTGACCGTGTGCAGTACACAAATAAATTAATAATATCATATCCTGATAAATAAAATAAACAAAATCTCATAACCTGAGCAAAAGAAAAAATAAACTCATGACCTGAGTATGTCCAAATCAAAAATATAAAAAAAAAAAAAAAAAAAAGGCCTCATCGGGGATGCCGGGGGCTTCTTCTGGGGGCCCCTCTCTGGCTCCGCAGCTGCCTGGATGGAGTGGGTGGGGGTGGGGGAGCATCTGGAGGTGGCTGATCCCCAGGTGGGCCACTCCTGGCAGGTGTGGCCTGCGTGCCCTCCAAGGCCCTGGCTATCCGTCCAAGGTAGGAGTTGGTCTGGGCCTGCATCCGGAGCTGACGGGTGACCTGGTAGTGCTGGGCCCGCCGACTCAGCCTCCCCTGGTCCCGGATGGCAGCACTGTTGGCCTGGACGGCTGCAGTAAGGTGCCGGATATCCCCCTGCACCTCCCCCAAAGTGGTGACCACTGCAGCGCAGTTGCAGCTGACATCCTGCACTGCGTTGCTGAGGTTGGCAACGGAGCCCAGGCTGTCAGACACTTTCTCCAAGTGCACCGCTATGGCCCCCATCTGTTCCGTCTGCCTGGCGTGATCCCTCGCCAACTGGTCCTGTATACCATCAGACACCCCCCTGGTCTTCTGGGTCGCCTTCCTGGGGCCAGAAGATGGATGTCCTCGGGTGGAAGGAGTCGCCCTTGAGGGGCTTCCAAGGATGGGGGAGGGGACGACAGACGGCCCAGGAGAAGGGGAGGAGACAGACAACACTAATGAAAAGTCCTGCTCTGCCACAGCAGGATCCTCCACAACCACCTCGGCAGGTGTGGTGTGGCCACTCTCCTCCTCCACAACCTCTTCACCACCCAGTGGCTCAGGCACACGATGGCGTGGGGGGGATGGGGTGGAATGCACGCTGACAGATGATGGCCCAGCTCCGTCATCTGTGGATGACACAAAGCAGACACATGTTGGTGGTCCCACACACTTGGCACATGTACCCCCCCCCCCAAATGCAAAACAACAAATAGGGGATTATAAAACACTTACCTGTCCTTGTGCCTTCCTCCACGGAGTCATAGCCTGCGACCCCCTCCACCTGCTCCCTCTCCAGGCAGCGAGCAACCACCTCCTCCTCTGCGGTCAGGGTGACAGGACATGGGGGACCACCACCTGTGCCCCTCTCATACCTCCTGATGGAGGCCACCTTGTCCCTCACCTTGCGCCGCAGGTCATTAATTTTTTTTTGTATGTCCCCAGCAGTCCGGGTGGAGTACCCCAGGACATTGACCCTGGCAGCAATGGACTCCAGGATGCCCTGCTTCCTCTCCCGGCTGGTCTTCCGGCTTTTTTTGCCATGGAGAAATTCATTATCCGTCTCCATTGCCGAAATGATCACTGAGACCTCCTGGGCATTAAAATTCAGGTTCCTCCTCTCTCTGGGGGTAGCGGGAGCAGCCATCACAGCACAAAAGTATCTTCCCTGGGGTGGGGGGAAGCGGAACTACTTTTGCGCCGGAATGGCGTTTCCGCCAGCGCTTTTAAGCGCCCAGCGGAACGCATTGCGCTGACGTTTCCCAGGAAGTGGTGCCGACGGAAGTTGTGAGCATGCGCACAAGGGGGCGAGTGGAGCCGCACTCACTGCGCATGCTCCGTGGATGATGCGCTGAACGTAAGCCTCTGCGCTGGGCTCCGCCCATCATTTACATATGATCACACCCACTTCCACTTGCGTCGGGTTACGCCAGCGCATTATCGTTACTCTGGCGCAAGTTTACGCGCAACTGCTATGTGAATTACAGGACTTGCGCTGAAAGGGTCTTCAGAGTAACGTAAATGAGAAGCGTTACTCCAGAGGAAAGATACTCTCATCTACCTGAATCTGGCCCTTCATGTTTTTGTCTTTATGTAGCAGAACGTTATTTAGTGATTTCGCACATTTTATTGGATGTGTTGAGTTTTCTGTAGACGCTTCATCCTCCATACTTATGTTTTCCCGTTTGTGTAATTCTTTCGTTTCTACAATGAATAGTTTATTCCCCCCACATGAAGAACAATGATGTACAACAAAGGGGGGGGAGGGGCCGCTTTAATATTGAGGCGCGGGGGGAGGGGTTGTACTTTGAAGAATATAATGCGTATTGTTCGGGAAGATTTTATTTCGCTGTAATTACATTTTGCAAAGAATTTGATGAAACTGTTACAGTGCAATTAGAGCGCCTTGTACTCCTCGTGCAAAGGATTCACGCCGAGAGAGCTGCGCCGAGCTGATGGCGGTTTTTATCGGCGTGGCTTTCCACGCACACCGAGATCTTCAGCTTAGAACAACGAGAACTTTCCCAACGCGAAAACTTGGCTAGCCGCAGACACCGAGGGCCAGATTCAGAAAGACTTACGAAGATCGTATCAGTAGATACGCCGTCGTAACTCAGAATCCGCGCCGTCGCAACTTTAAACGTATGCTCAAAGTGAGATACGCTTAAATGTTGCTAAGATACGACCGGCGTAAGTCTCCGACGCCCTCGTATCTTAGCTGCCTATTTACGCCTAGAATATGTAAATCAGCGAGATACGCCTATTCACGAATGTACACCCGGCCGTCGCAGTACAGATGCGCCGTTTACGTTAAGCGTTTTCAGGAGTAAAGATAAACCACCAAAAAGATGTTAAGTATGGACGTCGGGACCGCGTCAAATTTTTCACGTTTTACGTCCTTTGCGTAACTCGTCCGTGAATGGGGCTGGGCGTAAATTACGTTCACGTCGAAACCAATGAGTCTTAGCGGCGTAATTTGGAGCATGCGCACTGGCATACGGCCACGGCCGGCGCATGCGCCGTTAGTAAAAAACGTAATTTACGTATGGGTCACACTTAATTTGAATAAAACACGCCCACATCAAACACATTTGAATTCGGCGGGCTTACGCCGGCCCATTTACGCTACGCGCCGTAACTTCGGCCGCAAAATCTTTCAGAATCCCATACTGGCCTCTCAAAGTTACGGCGGCGTATCGTATATGAGAAACGCTACGCGTTTAACCACTTCACCCCCCTGGAGGATTTGGCTGCCCGATGACCCGGGCCCCTTTTTAAGATTCGGCACTGCGTCACTTTACCTGACAATTGCGCGGTCGTGCGACGCGGCTCCCAAACAAAATTGGCGCCCTTTTTTCCCCACAAATAGAGCTTTATTTTGGTGGTATTTGATCACCTCTGCGGTCATTTACATATTCGATGCCACAGGTGTGCGCAGCCTATTGCATTAGGGTGTGCACCCCAAAGCTCAAACGCACACTACCAATCACTTACGATGTTCATTCAGAAAGGGAAGGGGCCGGTAAATTACATATTTACCGGCTGCTTCCCCCACTCATCCTAAAGCCTTCCCGCAGCAACAAATGACGGGGAAGGGGAGAGAAGGGAAGCCAGCAGCGATGTGGGAGGGAAGAAGGGGGGAATTCTGTGCTACACAAGGTGATTAGGGTGTGCCTGGGCACACCTGGCACACCCTGTGCGCACGCCTATGTTCGATGCATAAATCAATGGAAGCGCCCCTTGCGTCCATCGTAAATATGCGACCACGATACGCCGGCGTAGGCAAGTTACGTCGGGCGGAGGAAGCCTATTTTTTCGACGTATCTAGCGTCGGCAATCGGCGTAAAGATACGACGGCGCACATTTGGACTTACGTCGGTGTATCTGGAGATATGTCGGCGTAAGTCTTTCGGGAATCCGGCCCATAGCGTCTACAAAATAGGGGATAGTTTTATGGCATTTTTATTATTATAATTTTTTTTTTTACTGGTAATGGCGGCGATCAGCGTTTTTTTTATCGTGACTGCGACATTTCGGCGGACACATTGGACAATTTTGACGCTATTTTGGGACCATTGTCATTTTCATAGCGATCAGTGATATAAAAATGCACTGATTACTGTGTAAATGATACTGGTAGTGAAGGGGTTAACCAGTAGGGGGCAAGGAAGGGGTTAAGTGCGTCCTAGGGAGTGACTGTAACTGAGGGGGGGGGGGGGGTGGCTACAAGAGATCACTGCTCCTGATCACAGGGAGCAGACGATCAGTGTTCTGTCACTAGGAAGAACAGGGAAATGTCTTGTTTACATAGGATGCTCCACGTTCTGTCGCTCCATGACACGATCACGGGACACTGGCATTGCCTTCCACAAAAACCTTTTAACCACTTAAGGACTGCCTCCTGCACATTTACGTCGGCAAAAGGGCACGGCTGGGCACAAGCATGTATCCAGGGGCGGACTGACCATTGAGGAACTCGGGCACTGCCCGAGGGCCCCATGCCACTAGGGGGCCCCATCAGGGTTGCCAGGCTCATTAAAACCAGGGACAGTATGTAAAAATCTGTGTTTTTTTTACATCTGTCCCTGATATGTCCCAAACCTACATGCTTTTGATGTGAAAATCCTGAGATTTTAGCTGCCCCGCCTCTGCACTGCCACCTGGCTTGGTGGCCATCTGTAAGCTCAGGGGCCCCATAATCTTCTATTGCCCCGGGGGCCCCATGAGTTGTCAGTCCGCCCGTGCATGTACCTGTAGTCCTCTTTAAGTGCCCAGCCGTGGGTCGCGGGCGCGTGCCCGAAGCTCCGTGACCACGGCCGCGGGACCCGCGGACCCGATCGCCGCCGGAGTCCCGCGATCGGTCCCCGGAGCTGAAGAACGGGGAGAGGTGAGTGTAAATACATCTTCCCCGTTCTTCACAGTGGCAGCTTCATTGATCGTGTGTTCCCTGATATAGGAAAAGACGATCAATGACGTCACAAGTCCAGCGCCGCCCCCCCTACAGTTAGAAACACATATGAGGTCACACATAACCCCTACAGCGCCCCCTAGTGGTTAACTCCTATACTGCAATTGTCATGTTCACAGTAATCAGTGCATTTTTTTATAGCATTTTTTGCTGTGAAAATGACAATGGTCAGAAAAATGTGTCAAAAGTGTCCGGTGTGTCCGCCGTAATGTCGCAGTCACAAAAAAAAAATCGCTGATCGCCACCATTAGTAGTAAAAAAAAAATAATTAATAAAAATTCAATAAAACTATCCCCTATTTTGTAAATGCTATACATTTTGCGCTAACCAATCGATAAACGCTTATTGCGATTTTTTTTTAACAGAAATATGTAGAAGAATACGTATCGGCCTAAACTGAGGAAAAAAGTTTTTTACATATTTTTGGGGGATATTTATTATAGCAAAAAGTAAAAAATATTGTTTTTTTTTTCAAAATTGTCGCTCTATTTTTGTTTATAGCGCAAAAAATAAAAACCGCAGAGGTGATCATTTGACCACCCAAAAAAATCTCTATTTGTGGGGGAAAAAAGGACGCCAATTTTGTTTGGGAGCCACGTCGCACGACCGCGCAATTGTCAGTTAAAGCGACGCAGCGCCGAATCGCAAACAGGGGCCGGGTCCTTTACCTGCATAATGGTCCGGGGCTTAAGTGGTTAATTGACTTTTTTTTTTTTTGTGCCTCTGGTTTCCATGGGCTGTATAAGGATAACAGAATACATACAGACAGGTTCGTGAACCCGAGGATGAAACCAAAATGATACAATCCACGTGAGATCCGTTTATTTTTCTAACTTTTTTTTTCTTTATTTTAAATGTTTTCTTTATTTTTTGTATGAAAAGCAAACATTTCAGATAAAAACGGAACGCTGATATTCACAATAATTGATTGCAGGCGGACGGATAATTAGCGCACACAACCGCAGCAACGTCTGTAGGTATCAAGACAACATCATTGGTATTATGAAGCGATTCATGTCCATGCGATTCTGCGAGGTTGCAACCCATGAAATGTCTCTCTGGCAGCAAAAAAAAAAAAAAAAAAAGACGAACAAATAGTTGCAGCCCTTTGTGCTAATAATAAAGTGAAAGTGGTTTCCCACCTCCAACCTATGAAAGGAGCTCTGCTGTCCATAGAGAGAGGGACGTCCTTATTAGAAGGCACAATTGTTTCTTCTTCTACGTTCTTCTAGATCCTCCAGGGAATTCCTCCTTGCAGAACGGTGACATAGCAGTCCAACCAATGAGCATTGAGCTTGTAATAGAATGTATAAATAACTGACTCTCAGGGCTGTCCTAATGAGAGGGCACACCTGGGCACTGCCCAGGGGTCCCAGCTGCTTGGGGGGCCACTGCCCTTTCCCCAAAGCAGCTGGTCCTTGAGCCTACGCTGTCCCTCTACACCCCAGATATCCCCCCAGCACCCAAGCACTCTGACCCCTCTACATCCCATATATCCCCCCAGCACCCTGACCCCTCTACACCCCAGATATCCCCCAGCACTCTGACCCCTCTATACCCCAGATATCCCCCATCACTCTGACCCCTCTACACCCCAGATATCCCCCCAACACTCTGACCCCTCTACACCCCAGATATCCTCCCAGCACTCTGATCCCTCTACACCCCAGATATCCCCCCAGCACTCTGATCCCTCTACACCCCAGATATCCCCCCAGCACTCTGACCCCTCTACACCCCAGATATTCCCCAACACTCTGACACTTCTACACCCCAGATATCCCCCCAGCATTCTGACCCCTCTACACCCCAGATATCCCCCAGCACTCTGACACCTCTACACCCCAGATATCCCCCAGCACTCTGATCCCTCTACACCCAAGATATCCCCCCAGCACTCTGATCCCTCTACACCCAAGATATCCCCCCAGCACTCTGATCCCTCTACACCCCAGATATCCCCCCAGCACTCTGACCCCTCTACACCCCAGATATCCCTCCCCAGCACTCTGACCTCTCTATACCCCAGATATCCCCCATCACACTGACCCCTCTACACCCCAGATATCCTCCCAGCACTCTGACCCCTATACACCCCAGATATCGCCCCAGCACTCTGACCCCTCTACACCCCAAATATCCCCCCATCACTCTGACCCCTCTACACCCCAGATATCCCCCCAGCACTCTGACCCCTCTACACCCCAGATATTCTCCCAGCACTCTGACCCCTATACACCCCAGATATCCCTCCAATACTCTGACCCCTCTACACCCAGGTGCCCATGATGCTATTAAGATGGCCCTGGGAACATGGGTTTGGTCTAAACCAGTGATGGTGAACCTTGGCATCCCAGATGTTTTGGAACTACATTTCCTATGATGCTCAACTACACTGGGACTCTGCAGTGTAGTTGAGCATCATGGGAAATGTAGTTCCAAAACATGTGGGGTCCCAAGGTTCACTATCACTGGTTTAGACCAAACCCATGTTCCTCCTAACATTAGCATCATGGGAAATGTAGTTCTAAAACATCTGGGGTGCCCAGGTTTGCCATCATTGGTCTAAATCAGTGGTTCTCAACCTGGGGTCGAATGGGGATTTGCCAGGGGTCACCGAATCCTGGGCTGTTCCCAGACTCTTTGCGGTCACCCAGCAGGGCTGTCCCTGGAACCTGTGGCTGCCCAGCAGGGCTGTTCCTGGGGCCCGTGGCCGCCCACTCATCCTCTTCATAGCTGCCCATTCAGTTCACGGCATTGGCTGGGAAACAGAAACTCGATGTCAGCTGACTGGTGAGGAATGTGAAATGGGAGGAGCTGGGGACCCTATCTCCTGATTTTGGCATAGGTGTCACTGCTACGAGACACCACAAAGTCGGAGACACAGTAAGTAACACAACCTGTGATTATAGTTGCCATTAAAAGTCCCCACTACAGTTCTCAGATCAGCAGATGTCCTTGATCAAGAGCAGCTAAGTCAGCTGATCAGAACTCTCCGCCAGCACTGCCACTCATCCCAACTTCCTGCACCTTGCCTTGGGTGCGGACAACCCACGCTACAAAAATAATTTTACTGTTAGGGGTCCCCACAACTTGGGAAATATTATCATGGGGTCACGGCACTAGAAAGGTTGAGAACCACTGGTCTAAACCCATGCTGAAAGCAAAAGAAAGCTGTTACTACCGAGCAATCCGGTCTGATAGCTTCCTTCGTCATAGACCTAATAAGGTGGCCTCCATGTGGCCAAAATAGGTCAATGATATCATGAGCAAAGATAATTGTCCCGGGACTGACAGCTTTCATTCAGGTTAGGAGGACCATGGATTTGGATTGATCCCAAGCCAAACAGAGGCTCTACTAAAGGGCTACTCTACCTGTTGCCCATGTGCCACCTTTGGCTCTCTGAGCCCTCTGATGTGGCTCCTGACTCCAACAAAGGGAAGCACATGCCCATGCTCTGGGATGGTGGTCAGCAAGCTCAGATCGCAGATTGCCAACCTGCCATCCCAGAGCATCAAAGTGCAAGGAGCCACCGGAGGAAGCACTAGCACTATCTCCTGTCCCAATCAGAGTGATAACAAGTTCACTTCACCTGGGACCTTTCTAGCAGCCTGGAGAGCGATGCCAGCAGAAGCTGAAAGAGGAAAAGGTCAGTGTATTAAACATTGCATATATTGTGCTTCTGCGATGGCCATATTAGCACTTATAAAAGGCTTCCTTCACACTGCACTGCATCTGCAAGTTTCCTGCGGGTTAGCTGTATGATATATATATATATATATATATATATATATATATATATATATATATTGTATATATATCGCAGAGCGTTTTGTGTGCCCAGAGAGAGCCTGGGAAAGTCCAGTTCAAGATAGAATAGGTTTTATACCTCTCCCAGGCTCCTCTCTTACACGTTCAGGGATCTCTGATCCCTGATCCAGGTCAGGTGTTGGCCCTCTCCCCCAGGCCAATTTAAGCTCACCTGAGCTAACAGCCATTGCTCTGTCCTGGGAAACAGATAGTGTGGATCTGTAGGAGCAAGGAGGTTGTTAAAAGACTGGTGAGCAGTTTGTATTTTGAGCTAACAAGCGGTAGGCTTGTTTAGCTTAGTAGTTAGGGCCTACATATCGTGTAGTTAGAGCCGAGACACGGCTAGGTGTTTGTTTAAACTACTTTTGTTTGTTTTGTTTTCTGCACACTGTACAGCACCTGTAAATAGACTTTGTATAGCACCAATAAAAATCCCACTGTTGTTCACTCATCCTATGGACTTTGGTATCTGTGCCTGCTCATCCCAGGGAGCTTTTGTACCCGCTACCTATCCCCAGCTTACATATGGTGGAGAATGCGGGCAGCAGTAGTAAGTTACTATTTTAAAAGGCCAGTACCTAAAGTGACAACATGGAGGAAATCCTCAAACAAATGATGTTATCCAATGCTGCACAACAGCAAACTAACGCTGCATTGCAGCAAGCCAATGCTATCGCACAGGAGCAAACCAAGGCGCTGTACAAACAGATTGGTGCTGCACAGGAGCAATCGCAGAGGCAGATTAGTGCTGTACAGGAGCAATCGCAGAGGCTGTTTGAACAGCTTGCCACTGCTGCAGAAGTGGATAGGAAAACCCTGACTAAGGTTGCAGAGACGCTAGCACAGTGGGCACCTGCGGAAATTAAGGATATGGGAGACAAGCCTTCAGCCATCCATGTGGCTCGCTTTCTGTCTAAAATGACTACGGATGATGATCCAGAGGCCTTCCTGTTAACGTTTGAACGGACCGCTGAGAGGGAATGTTGGCCTAAAACCAAGTGGGCAGGACTGATTGCCCCCTTACTTTCTGGTGAATCGCAGAAGGCCTACTATGATCTGGAGTCAGCAGAAGCAGAAGACTACGAAAAGGTCAAGCAGGAAATTTCTGGCGCGACTCGGCGTCACCTTGGCCGTTCGAGCCCAACGGGTCCACAGCTGGTTCTTCAAAAAATTGAGAGGCCCCCAAGATCGCAGATGTTCGACCTAATCCACCTGGTGCGAAAATGGCTACAGCCTGAGTCCCTGTCTGCGCCACAAATAGTGGAGCGTGTGGTCATGGACCAATTCCTGAGGTCACTCCCCAATTCCCCTGCAGAATGGGTGAGTCAAGGGGACCCCAAGTCGGCAGATAACCTGGTGGAACTCGTCGAAAGATACTTTGCTGCAGAGAACCTGGTCCACCCACAACAACCGCACGGACTTTCCACCCAAAGCCACGGTCTCCCCAGGCAACCGGTAAGACTGTTCCAGGGGAAGTGGGTGGTAAGCATGGCAAGGAAATAGGGGGGAGGATTTTTGGTGCCAGGACTGAAGTTTGGCGTCCCAAGCAAGGGAAACCACTGCCTGTCAGCAAACCAACTTGGGGGAAACATCAGGTGTTTTCGTTGCCAAGAGCTGGACATGTTGCAGCAAACTGTCCATTGACTGATGAACCAATGCAGTGTGATCTGTCTATTAGAAGGCAGTCTATGTTTGCTGCTGTTTCATGCACTGCAGCGCCAAATGTGGGGAAACACATGTGTCACATGACTGTTAATGATAAGCCTATTACGGCCTTACTGGACTCTGGAAGTCTGGTTACTTTGGTTACAGCTGAGATGGTTGAAACTGTGAATTTTCATGCTAAAAAAGTTGCTGTGATCTGTGTACATGGGGATACCCGGGAGTATCCTATAGCCACAGTTCAGTTTAAAACTGGCTTAGGTACGGTGTCCCATGCGGTCGGACTTGTGCCCCACTTGGTGCACGAGGCCATCATTGGTAGGGACTTCCCTAAGTTTTGGGAACTGTGGGATCGTCCTGACCCGGTCGCAGTACCTGACTCAGTCGCAGAGCCAGAGCTCCTGGCTACTTCCGATATTGTGGGTTCAGGGGACTCATCTCAGGGCTCTCCGAGTTTTCCTTTCTCGGTTATGGCAGGAGAGCTGGAGGAGCCTGAGGAAGTCCCCACAACCAGTAGAGCCGGACAGCCGTCTGCCGACTCGGAGCCTATGTTGGAGTTTACTGACCTTAATGTGCACAAGGAAAATTTTGGTACTGAGCAGAGAAAAGACCCTACCCTTGCCAGGGCCTGGGAAAATGTAATGGTGATTAATGATGTACCTGTTGAACCAGAGGATAGGCCCTGTTTTCCTTATTTCAGCAGCAATGATGATTTACTGTATCGTGTATGTAAAAAGAATGATGAAGTTACTGAACAGTTGGTGGTCCCCAAGCCTTACAGAAGGGTGGTGTTGGAACTTGCCCATGGGCACTTGCTAGGAGGCCATTTAGGGGTTGAGAAAACCACTGAAAGAGTGTTGCGCAGGTTTTACTGGCCTGGGATACAGAAAAATATGAGAATTATTGTCAATCCTGTCCTGTGTGTCAGATGTCAGCCCCCCAGCCCCACTTCGAAGTCCTTTAGTGCCCTTGCCCATTATTGAAGTGCCCTTCGAGAGGATTGCCATGGACCTTGTGGGTCCCCTCCCCAAATCCGCCCGTGGTCATCAGCATATCCTCGTGATTATGGACTACGCTACCCGTTACCCTGAGGCCGTTCCCTTACGCGCCGCATCTGCTAAAAATATTGCCAAAGAGCTGTTTATGGTGTTCAGTCGGGTGGGCATCCCTAAAGAAATCCTGACAGACCAGGGTACCCCATTTATGTCACGGATAACTAGGGAGCTGTGCAAGTTATTTAAGGTGACGCAGTTGCGAACCTCTGTGTATCATCCGCAAACGGATGGCTTGGTGGAACGTTTCAATAAGACGTTAAAGGGCATGTTAAAAAAGGTTGTTGACAAAGATGGGAAAGACTGGGACTTCCTGATACCGTACCTGATGTTTGCTATCAGGGAGGTTCCCCAGTCCTCTACAGGGTACTCTCCATTTGAGTTGCTTTATGGGAGACACCCTCGGGGACTCTTGGACATAGCCAAGGAAACTTGGGAGGGGGAACAGACACCCCACAAAAGTGTAATTGAGCATATCGCTCAAATGCAGGACAGGATTGCAGCCGTAATACCAGTGGTGAAAGAACATTTACTACAGGCTCAAGCAGCCCAACAGAGAATATACAACCGGGGGGCCCAACTCCGTGTTTTCTCACCGGGTGACAGGGTCCTCGTTTTAGTTCCCACTGTTGAGAGCAAGTTCCTGGCTAAGTGGCAGGGCCCCTTTGAAGTAATTGAAAGAGTTGGGGAAGTCAATTACAAGGTGTATCAACCAGGTAAAAGGAAGCCCGAACAGATTTACCACGTGTGAACCTGTTAAAGCCCTGGAAGGATAGACTGGCGTTAACTGTGAGGTCCCTACCGGTAACGCCTAAGGGTACTGAATCCCCTCTGATCCCTGAGGTCACGATTCCAGACACCCTGTCATATTCCCAAAAACAGGAAGCTAGAGAGTTCCTAATAAGGAATAGAGAGAAATTTTCAGAGTTGCCTGGCACGACTTCAGCGGTTCAGCATGATATTGTTACTGAACCTGGGGTCCGTGTCAAGCTCAAACCATACCGAATTCCTGAAGCGCGAGGAGAAAAAGGACATCAGTGATGAAGTTAGAAGGATGTTGGAACTAGATGTCATTGAGGAATCCAATAGTGACTGGTCTAGCCCCATCGTGTTGGTCCCAAAACCGGATGGCACTTGGAGGTTTTGTAACGACTTCAGAAAGCTCAATGCAGTAACAAAGTTTGACACGTACCCGATGCCCAGGGTAGATGAACTTATAGACCGACTGGGCAAGGCCCGTTATCTGACCACTTTGGACTTGACCAAAGGATATTGGCAAATACCCTGACTAATAGTGCCAAAGAAAAGACTGCGTTTGTGACCCCGGAGGGATCATTCCAGTATAAGAAAAAATGCCTTTTGGGTTGCAAAATGCCCCTGCAACCTTTCAGAGGGCCATGGACAGGACCCTAAGACCGCACCAGCAGTATGCTGCAGCTTATTTAGATGACATAGTGGTGCATAGCACTGACTGGGAGTCTCACTTGCCCCGTGTCCAAGCTGTCCTTGATTCCCTCTTCAAGGAAGGTTTTACGGCAAATCCCAAAAAATGTGCCATTGGTTTGGAGGAAGCCAAGTATTTGGGCTACACTATTGGCCGTGGAGTTATTAAACCCCAAGTGAATAAAGTAGAAGCCATCCAGGAGTGGCCACGTCCTGCAAACAAGAAGCAGGTCAGGGCCTTTCTTGGCATTGCGGGATATTATAGAAGGTTTATTCCAAATTTTGCCACTATAGCTGCCCCACTGACAGACCTGACGAAAGGGAAAGACTCCGTAATGATAAAATGGTCCCCAGTAGCAGAAGAATCTTTCCAAGTCCTGAAGAAGGCTCTTTGTGCACAGCCAGTGCTATACTCCCCGATTTCTCCAAAGATTTTTTGGTTCAGACAGATGCCTCTGATGTAGGTATCGGGGCAGTACTATCACAGGTATACAATGGGGAAGAACACCCTGTGGTCTACCTAAGCAGAAAGCTCAATGATCATGAGAAAAAAATATGCAGTCATTGAAAAGGAATGTTTAGCCATAAAGTGGGCTGTGGACGCGCTCAGGTACTACCTGTTAGGGCGCCAGTTTGAGTTAATAACTGACCATGCTCCCCTGAAATGGATGGCCCAAAAGAAGGAGACTAATAGGCGGGTGTGAACCGGTGGTTTTTGGCCCTCCAGGATTATTCCTTTTCGGGTAAAACACAGGCCAGGGGTTGAGATGGGTAATGTAGATGCCCTGTCCCGTGTTCACTCCTGTTGGGCTACAGGTGTTCCAACCCTGGGGTTGAAACAAGAGGGGAGGGTGTGTAGCAGAGCGTCCCAGAGAGAGCCTGGGAAAGTCCAGTTCGGGGTTTATACCTCTCCCAGGCTCCTCTCTTACACGTTCAGGGATCTCTGATCCCTGATCCAGGTCAGGTGTTGGCCCTCTCCCCCAGGCCAATTTAAGCTCACCTGAGCTAACAGCCATTGCTCTGTCCTGGGAAACAGATAGTGTGGATCTGTAGGAGCAAGGAGGTTGTTAAAAGACTGGTGAGCAGTTTGTATTTTGAGCTAACAAGCGGTAGGCTTGTTTAGCTTAGTAGTTAGGGCCTACATATCGTGTAGTTAGAGCCGAGACACGGCTAGGTGTTTGTTTAAACTACTTTTGTTTGTTTTGTTTTCTGCACACTGTACAGCACCTGTAAATAGACTTTGTATAGCACCAATAAAAATCCCACTGTTGTTCACTCATCCTATGGACTTTGGTATCTGTGCCTGCTCATCCCAGGGAGCTTTTGTACCCGCTACCTATCCCCAGCTTACAATATGTATATATATATATCATGCAGGTTTTGTGTGCCTTCAAAAAGTGCACCACACCTGCAAGATAGAATAGAAACCTATGGCAAAGAGCAGTTAGCCCGCAGGAAAGATGCAGGGGCACTGGGCTGCACCCGCAGTGCGGGTAAACCGAATCGCATCAGTGTGAAAAGCAGCCTTATGGGGGGGGGGGGCTCAGGACAGTAAAGCTCATTTACATTTGCAGTTTGGAGGACAGCTCATTGTGGCCCAAATCACTTAAGTGGCCCTTCAAAAGTTTGAGCACCCCTGCTCTACTATATTTGTAGCCACAAAGGAAAGGCCAACTCCATTTTATTTCTCACAATTTTTAGAATGAGGTGTTCAAAAGCTCATAAGGATGTGATGGTCAGATGTCCAAAAAACATTGGCCATGTACTGTATTTGAACCCATTGCCAAACCTTTACAGTATCGAGCAAAAGTTCTTATTGGGACTTGTAGGTCACAGCAGTGGCATAGTGTGGGGGGTGAGAGGGGCGCCACCGCCCTGGGCGGAAAATTTAAAGGGGCTCTGTCACGAGTGTAAAGAGGAGAGAGCGCCAACAACAGATGGGACATAGGAACATATGCATGATGTCACCACTCCAGGCTTTACCAGTCATTATCAAGCCACCGCTGTCTCACATGGTGGATCATGTGATCAGACTAGGGATAGCTGAAAATAGGTAAGTCCATGGGTCAGGGGGACGCAAATGACTTGCCTCGCCCACGGCGCAGACGACCCACGCTACACCACTGGGTCACAGCATGGTTGAAGAGTCAAAGATTTTCCCCTCTGTGTCAAGTGCTGGAAATTAAAGGCTTTCGAGTTCGGGATATCGTGTCATTAGGACCTCAGAGCATCACACTGACTGCCACACAGTTGTTGGTGGGAATTATTTTACGCTTAAAGGTGAACATCTTCTTGAGCTCACTGCGGAAGCGGTCATGAAGCCAGGCATACAAGAAGGGATTGCAGCAAGAGGAACTCATGGCGAACCAGTGGCAGAGGAGCTGAATGAGCAGGAAATAATGTTTGTTGATGAGGTTGATGTCAATTTCCCGGATGATGTTGAAGACGTGAATGGGAAGCCAACAGATCCCAAAGGCCGTCACCACCAGCACGATGAGCCTGAAGATCTTCCTCTTCCGCAGTCTATCAAACTCTGCCTGGCTCTGAGTAGGGTGGCCAGGGACCACTCTGTTCTTCAGCTTGACGGAGATACAAATATAGGATAGGGATACTGCGGACAAGGGCAGGATGTAAGTCATGATCAAGGTGCTGTAGGCATAGGCCAGCCTCTCTGTCTCTTTGTCAAACCAAAATTCTTCACAAATGGCGAAGCCTTGCTGCTGGAACTCTATGTGGTAAGTATGAGCGATAGCTGGACCAACTAAGGCAAAGGACAGGAGCCAGATCCCCCCCAGCACATAGATGCAGTTTGTCACGGATATTCTCCTCTTTAATGGGTGTACTGTTGCATAGTACCTGGTGAGAAACAAAACAGGACACATAATTAGCCTTCAAGTAGTGGCAGTGATGATGCACCTTACATGAGCTTTTCAATAGTCTTCTGATACCTTAATTACATTTACACTTGCTTTGGCTTCAACTCACATTAACGGCTAGTTTAAGCCCTGTACACACGGCCGAGGTTCTCGGCAGAAACCAGCGAGAACCTCGCTGGGAGCCGCATTCTGCCGAGAACCTCGGCCGTGTGTTCGCTCTCGGCGAGCCCCGCCCGTCGGGAAACCCGTCGAGCAAATAGAGAACAGGTTCTCTATTTGCTCGACGGCCCGTCGGGATGAATGGCTGGTTGCCTTTCCCGACGGGCGGGTCGCCAAATCTGACGGCCGGCAGAGAACCTCGACGGGCGGAACGATGTGTTCCGCCCGTCGAGTTTCTCTGCCGTGTGTACGCGGCATTACACTTTCTTCAAAACCAGGCTTCAGGCAGGCTTTGGTAAAGCTCTCTGAATGCCAGTCAAAGCTCCTGTCACTAAATAAAACTGAAGTCTCATTGAAGCCCTATCAAAGGCTCACTGAAGCCCCATCAAAGGCTCACTGAAGCCCCATCAAAGGCTCACTGAAGCCCCATCAAAGGCTCAAAAAAGCCCCATCAAAGGCTCAACAAAGCCCCATCCATACCCCATTGAAGCTTCACCAAAGCCCCATTAAAAGCTCAACAAAGCCCCAACGAAGGCTCAACAAAGCCCCATCAAAGGCTCACCAAAGCCCCATCAAAGGCTCACCAAAGCCCCATCAAAGGTTTACCAAAGCCCCATCAAAGGCTCACCAAAGCCCCATCAAAGGCTCACCAAAGCCCCATCAAAGGCTCACCAAAACCCCATTAAAGACTCAACAAAGCCCCATCAAAGGCTCACCAAAGCCCCATCAAAGGCTCACCAAAGCCCCATCAAAGGCTCACCAAAGCCCCATCAAAGGCTCACCGAAGCCACCTTCAAAGGCTCAACAAAGCCCCATCAAAGGCTCACCGAAGGCCCATCAAAGGTTTACCGAAGCCCCATCAAAGGTTTACCGACGCCCCATCAAAGGTTTACCGACGCCCCATCAAAGGTTTACCGAAGCCCCATCAAAGGTTTACCGAAGCCCCATCAAAGGTTTACCGAAGCCCCATCAAAGGCTCACTGAAGCCCCATCAAAGGCTCACTGAAGCCCCATCAAAGGCTCAAAAAAGCCCCATCAAAGGCTCAACAAAGCCCCATCCATACCCCATTGAAGCTTCACCAAAGCCCCATTAAAAGCTCAACAAAGCCCCAACGAAGGCTCAACAAAGCCCCATCAAAGGCTCACCAAAGCCCCATCAAAGGCTCACCAAAGCCCCATCAAAGGTTTACCAAAGCCCCATCAAAGGCTCACCAAAGCCCCATCAAAGGCTCACCAAAGCCCCATCAAAGGCTCACCAAAACCCCATTAAAGACTCAACAAAGCCCCATCAAAGGCTCACCAAAGCCCCATCAAAGGCTCACCAAAGCCCCATCAAAGGCTCACCAAAGCCCCATCAAAGGCTCACCGAAGCCACCTTCAAAGGCTCAACAAAGCCCCATCAAAGGCTCACCGAAGGCCCATCAAAGGTTTACCGAAGCCCCATCAAAGGTTTACCGACGCCCCATCAAAGGTTTACCGACGCCCCATCAAAGGTTTACCGAAGCCCCATCAAAGGTTTACCGAAGCCCCATCAAAGGCTCACCGAAGCCCTACCAAAGGCTCACCGAAGCCCCATCAAAGACTCAATGAAGCCCCATCAAAGGCTCAATGAAGCCCCATCAAAGGCTCACTGAAGCCCTATCAAAGGCTCACTGAAGCCCCATCAAAGGCTCACTGAAGCCCCATCAAAGGCTCAAAAAAGCCCCATCAAAGGCTCAACAAAGCCCCATCCATACCCCATTGAAGCTTCACCAAAGCCCCATTAAAAGCTCAACAAAGCCCCAACAAAGGCTCACCAAAGCCCCATCAAAGGCTCACCAAAGCCCCATCAAAGGCTCACCAAAGGCTCAACAAATCCCCATTAAAGGCTCAACAAATCCCCATCAAAGGCTCAACAAAGCCCCATCGATGCCCCATCAAAGCTCCACCTAAGCCCCACTGAAGCCTCATCGAAACCTCACCAAAGCCCCATTGAAGCTCCGTCAAAGCCTAGTTGTAGCCTCATTGTAGCCCCACAAAGCCTCACCGAAGCACTACCAAAGCCCCACCAAAGCCTCATCAAGCCCCACCGAAGCCTCATCAAGCCCCAAAAAGCCTCATCAAAGCTCCACTAAAGCCCCAAAGAAGCTTCACCAAAGCCCCATTAAAAGATCAACAAAGCCCCAACAAAGGCTCACCAAAGCCCCATCAAAGGCTCACCAAAGCCCCATCAAAGGCTCAATGAAGCCCCATCAAAGGCTCAACAAACCCCATCAAAGGCTCAACAAAGCCCCATCAAAGGCTCAACAAAGCCCCACCAAAGCCTCACCAAAGCCCCATTGAAGCTCCACCAAAGCCTCATCGTAGCCCCACGAAGCCTCACCGAAGCCCCACCAAAGCCCCATTGAATCTCCGTCAAAGCCTCGTTGTAGCCCCACAAAGCCTCACCGAAGCACCACCAAAGCCCCACCGAAGCCTCATCAAGCCCCACCGAAGCCTCATCAAGCCCCACAAAGCCTCATCAAAGCTCCACTAAAGCCCCACTGGAGCCTCATCAAAGACCCACGAGCCTCACCGAAGCCCCAATAAAATGGTTAGCTTACAGTCCTGTTTACACCTTGCTTTTGCTTTGCTTCAAAAATTATACTCCATGTAGCTTTAGTGGTGCTTCAATGCGTCTTCAAAGCCCCTATTGAAGTCAATGGCAAATCTTGCTAGAAGCACCACTGAAGCCTCATCGAAGCCTCACCAAAGCCCCACTGAAGCCTCATCAAAACCACATTGAAGCACCAAGCAAAAGCAAGGTGTAAAAAGGACTGTAAGCTAACCATTTTATTTAGTGACTGGAGCTGTGACTGGCGATCAGAGAGCTTTAACAAAGCCTGTCCGAAGCCTTGTTTTATAGCAAAGTGTAAACTAGTCGTTTCTAATAAAGACGAATGGCAGTTCTATGTTTGTTATGAGCTTTTTTTTTTTGCCCACCGCACAGCTGTGCCATACTAATGTTGTCTGCAGGTTTGGCAGAGGACGTCTGGTAGAGGACGTCTGCTATGCTTAATTAATGTTTTGTGCTAATGACTGCCGTAATGAGGAAAGCTTCGCCTTTTCACAGGAGAATTAGGAAGACTGCCCAGAATAAAATTAAATGTGGATAAATAGAATGGATACTTTCATTTATGAATATTGAAAAGATTTAAAGTGGTACCGCCATGGGGGCCCCGGCTACCCCTTTTCTCCCCGCACGTCTCATACCTCTCCACACCTCACCATAAAATTACTTACGTATTTGCGCAGCGGTCTTACAAGTGCAATTTTTTGGGGGAAAAAATACACTTTTTTAAATAAAAAAACAAGAAAACAGTAAAGTTAGTCCAATTTTTTTTAAATTGTGAAAGATAATGATACGCCGAGTAAATTGATACCCAACATGTCACGCTTCAATATTGCGCCTGCTCGTGGAATGGCGTCAAACTTTAAACCTTAAAAATCTCCATAGGCGACGTTTAAAAATGTCTACAGGTTACCAGTTTTTAGTGATACCTCACACGTGTGGTTTGAACACAGTTTGCATATGCGGGCGTGACTTACGTATGCGTTCGCTAGGTGGGACGAGCGCTTTACATTTTTATCTTATTTATTTAACTTTTTATTTTTTATTTTTACACAGTCTATTAAAAAAAATGGGTCACTTTTATTCCTATTACAAGGAATGTAAACATCCCTTGTAATAGAAAAAAGCATGACAGGTTCTCTTATATATGAGATCTGGGGGTCAGAGATGTCACATCTCATATTTACACTAAAATGCAATAAAAAAAATGGTATGGGGACAGGTGGGGGCCTTCTTCCCCCTCACTCATCTCCATACCCACCCACAAGAAGGCCCCTCTCTCGCCGCCAATATAAGTGCGAATCCGCCACAGAGACCACGATTATCGGAAATCGGACCGCCGGCTGAAGACTGGGATACCGGGGTTATGGTAGCTAGCTGCCGCCATAAGAGAGATATTCCTCTTCAAACAGCCTCTTACATCAGATTCCCTCATCAGAGCCCCCTTACATCAGATTCGCCCATCAGAGCCCCCTTACATCAGATTCCCCCATCAGAGCCCTCTTACATCAGATTCCCCCATCAGAGCCCCCTTACATCAGATTCCCCCATCAGAGCCCCCTTACATCAGATTCCCCCATCAGAGCCCCCTTATATCAGATTCCCCCATCAGAGCCCCCTTACATCAGATTCCCCCATCAGAGCCCCTTACATCAGATTCCCCCATCAGAGCCCCCTTATATCAGATTCCCCCATCAGAGCCCCCTTACATCAGATTCCCCCATCAGAGCCCCCTTACATCAGATTCCCCCATCAGAGCCCCCTTACATCAGATTCCCCCATCATAGCCCCCTTACATCAGATTCCCCCATCAGAGCCCCCTTACATCAGATTCGCCCATCAGAGCCCCCTTACATCAGATTCCCCCATCAGAGCCCTCTTACATCAGATTCCCCCATCAGAGCCCCCTTACATCAGATTCCCCCATCAGAGCCCCCTTACATCAGATTCCCCCATCAGAGCCCCCTTATATCAGATTCCCCCATCAGAGCCCCCTTACATCAGATTCCCCCATCAGAGCCCCCTTACATCAGATTCCCCCATCAGAGCCCCCTTATATCAGATTCCCCCATCAGAGCCCCCTTACATCAGATTCCCCCATCAGAGCCCCCTTACATCAGATTCCCCCATCAGAGCCCCCTTACATCAGATTCCCCCATCAGAGCCCCCTTACATCAGATTCCCCCATCAGAGCCCCCTTACATCAGATTCCCCCATCAGAGCCCTCTTACATCAGATTCCCCCATCAGAGCCCCCTTACATCAGATTCCCCCATCAGAGCCCCCGTACCTCAGATTCCCCCATCAGCACCCCCATACATCATATTCCCCCATCAGAGCCCCCTTACATCAGATTCCCCCATCAGAGCCCCCGTACCTCAGATTCCCCCATCATAGCCCCCTTACATCAGATTCCCCCATCAGCACCCCCATACATCAGATTCCCTCATCAGAGCCCCCTTACATCAGATTCGCCCATCAGAGCCCCCTTACATCAGATTCCCCCATCAGAGCCCTCTTACATCAGATTCCCCCATCAGAGCCCTCTTACATCAGATTCCCCCATCAGAGCCCTCTTACATCAGATTCCCCCATCAGAGCCCTCTTACATCAGATTCCCCCATCAGAGCCCCCTTACATCAGATTCCCCCATCAGAGCCCCCTTATATCAGATTCCCCCATCAGAGCCCCCTTACATCAGATTCCCCCATCAGAGCCTCCTTACATCAGATTCCCCCATCAGAGCCCTCTTACATCAGATTCCCCCATCAGAGCCCCCTTATATCAGATTCCCCCATCAGAGCCCCCTTACATCAGATTCCCCCATCAGAGCCCCCTTACATCAGATTCCCCCATCAGAGCCCCCTTACATCAGATTCCCCCATCAGAGCCCCCTTACATCAGATTCCCCCATCAGAGCCCCCTTACATCAGATTCCCCCATCAGAGCCCCCTTACATCAGATTCCCCCATCAGAACCCCCTTACATCAGATTCCCCCATCAGAACCCCCTTACATCATATTCCCCCATCAGAGCCCCCTTACATCAGATTCCCCCACCAGAGCCCCCTTACATCAGATTCCCCCATCAGAGCCCCCTTACATCAGATTCCCCCATCAGAGCCCTCTTACATCAGATTCCCCCATCAGAGCCCCCTTATATCAGATTCCCCCATCAGAGCCCCCTTACATCAGATTCCCCCATCAGAGCCCCCTTACATCAGATTCCCCCATCAGAGCCCCCTTACATCAGATTCCCCCATCAGAACCCCCTTACATCAGATTCCCCCATCAGAGCCCCCTTACATCAGATTCCCCCACCAGAGTCCCTTTACATCAGATTCCCCCATCAGAGCCCCCTTACATCAGATTCCCCCATCAGAACCCCCTTACATCAGATTCCCCCATCAGAACCCCCTTACATCATATTCCCCCATCAGAGCCCCCCTTACATCAGATTCCCCCACCAGAGCCCCCTTACATCAGATTCCCCCATCAGAGCCCCCTTACATCAGATTCCCCCATCAGAGCCCCCTTACATCAGATTCCCCCATCCGAGCCCTCTTACATGAGATTCCCCCATCAGCACCCCCATACCTCAGATTCTCCCATCAGCACCCCCATACCTCAGATTCCCATATCAGCACCCCCATACCTCAGATTCCCCCATTAGCACCCCCATACCTCGAAGTTGTTGAGAGGGGGGGATCGAAGTTGTTGAGAGCGGGGGGGGGGGGGGGGGGGTTGTTTCGGTTGTTGAGCGGGGGGTGGATCGAAGTTGTATACCCTAGACATACTACAAGGTAATCAATACGCTGATCCCAAAAACAACCAGCGGCTCCTTCGGGGGTGTGCGATATACATGAATGGTGTCAGTGGGAACTTATCTGAGAGGCAGAAACTGCTCATTGTCTAAGGAACCCCTAGGAGCCTCTGGAGGAACCCTAGGCTTCCATGGAGTCCTGGTTGAGAAACCCTACTCTGGAGGAACCTTAGGGCTCCACATTGAGCCTGGTTAAGGAAGAACACTTCCTACACTTGAGGTCATTGGGAAGAATTACCCCCTTACAGATACAGTAGCTAAAAGTATCAATGGTGTCAGTGGGAACTTACAGTATCTGAGAGGAACTTAACCCGACCCTGGAGGAACCTTGGAGCACGGCTAAGGAAGAATGTTCCTTATACTTGTGGTCAGTGGGAAGAATTACCCCCTTACAGAGAGCTAAAAAGATCAATGGTGTCCGTGGGAACTTATCTGAGAGGCAGAAATCGCTCATTGCTCAAGGAACCCCTATCAACCTCTGGAGGAACCCTAAACTTCCACGGAGCCCTGGTTAATAAACTCTGCTCTGGAGGAACCCTAAACTTCCACGAAGCCCTGGTTAATAAACTCTGCTCTGGAGGAACCTTAGGGACTCCTTGGCACATGGTTAAGAAGGATTTTTTTTTTACATTAGTGGTCAGTGGGAAGAATTACCTCATTACAGGGAGCTAAAAAGATCAATGGTGTCCGTGGGAACTTATCTGAGAGGCAGAAATCGCTCATTGCTCAAGGAACCCCTAACAACCTCTGGAGGAACCCTAAACTTCCACGGAGCCCTGGTTAATAAACTCTGCTCTGGAGGAACCCTAAACTTCCACGAAGCCCTGGTTAATAAACTCTGCTCTGGAGGAACCTTAGGGACTCCTTGGCACATGGTTAAGAAGGATTTTTTTTTTACATTAGTGGTCATTGGGAAGAATTACCTTATTACAGGGAGCTAAAAAGATCACTGATGTCAGTGGGAACTTATCTGAGAGGCAGAAATTGCTCAAGGAACCCCTAACAACCTCTGGAGGAACCTTAGGATTCCATGGAGCCGGATTAAGGAAGAATCCTCCTGACACTTGTGGCCATTGGCAAGAATTACCCCATTACAGAGAGCTAAAAAGATGAAGGGTGTCCGTGGGAACTTATCTGAAAGGCAGACGTTGATCATTGATCAAGGACCCCCTAGCAGTCTCTGGAGGAACCCTAGGCTTCCATGCAAACCCTGGTCTGGAAACCCTTACATTGACCTACCTGACCTACATACACTGACCTACGTACACTGACCTACCTGACCTACATACACTGACCTACCTGACCTACATACACTGACCTACATACACTGACCTACATACGCTGACCTATATACACTGACCTACCTGACCTACATACACTGACCTACATACACTGACCTACCTGACCTACATACACTGACCTACCTGACCTACATACACTGACCTACATACGCTGACCTATATACACTGACCTACCTGACCTACATACACTGACCTACATACACTGACCTACCTGACCTACATACACTGACCTACCTGACCTACATACACTGACCTACATACGCTGACCTATATACACTGACCTACATACACTGACCTACATACACTGACCTACCTGACCTATATACACTCACCTACATACACTGACCTAACTGACCTACATACAATGACCTACATACACTGACCTACCTGACCTATATACACTGACCTACATACACTGACCTACCTGACCTACATACACTGACCTACCTGACCTACATACACTGACCTACATACACTGACCTACCTGACCTACATACAATGACCTACATACACTGACCTACCTGACCTACATACGCTGACCTATATACACTGACCTACATACACTGACCTACATACACTGACCTACCTGACCTATATACACTGACCTACATACACTGACCTACCTGACCTTCATACACTGACCTACCTGACCTACATACAATGACCTACATACACTGACCTACCTGACCTACATACACTGACCTACATACACTGACCTACCTGACCTACATACAATGACCTACATACACTGACCTACCTGACCTACATACGCTGACCTATATACACTGACCTACCTGACCTACATACACTGACCTACATACACTGACCTACCTGACCTACATACACTGACCTACATACACTGACCTACCTGACCTACATACAGTGACCTACATACACTGACCTACCTGACCTACATACACTGACCTACATACACTGACCTACCTGACCTACATACACTGACCTACATACACTGACCTACATACACTGACCTACCTGACCTATATACACTGACCTACATACACTGACCTACCTGACCTACATACACTGACCTACATACACTGACCTACCTGACCTACATACACTGACCTACATACACTGACCTACCTGACTTACATACAATGACCTACATACACTGACCTACCTGACCTACATACACTGACCTACATACACTGACCTACCTGACCTAC
This sequence comes from Rana kukunoris, assembly GCA_029574335.1. NCBI lineage: Eukaryota > Metazoa > Chordata > Amphibia > Anura > Ranidae > Rana > Rana kukunoris. The sequence goes on along the minus strand of CM056051.1, from coordinate 2,980,660 downwards.
ATACACTGACCTACATACACTAACCTACCTGACCTACATACACTGACCTACCTGACCTACATACACTGACCTACATACACTGACCTACCTGACCTACATACAATGACCTACATACACTGACCTACCTGACCTATATACACTGACCTACATACACTGACCTACCTGACCTACATACACTAAGTGTAGTGACCTATATACACTGACCTACATACACTGACATTTACATACACTGTCTGACCTATCAGCCATGGTGTGCAGTGTCACAGCAGGCAGTCAGTAGTTCTGTCAATTGTCAGAGGAGGAGCCAAGGAGAAGAGGAGAGCCTAGAGAGCCTAGGAGCCTGGAGAGGAGGAGAGCCGAGGAGCCTGGGGGGGGAGAGCCGAGGAGGAGAGGAGAGCCTAGGAGCCTGGAGAGGAGGAGAGCCGAGGAGCCTGGGGGGGGGAGAGCCGAGGAGGAGAGGGGAGGAGAGCCGCCTGCCTGAGCACCGAGCAGGGATGTGGCGCGGCAGCCACATTGTAATTCCCGCCTTCTGGAGCCTGCAGTCCCTATAATGGAAGTCACACTTCCCAGGTCCCGGCATTGGAGGACCAGTGGGACATCCATCATAGGCTTTGCGCAGGCTCCAGAAGGTGGGACTTGCTATGGCACTCGGCCACATTCGGTGGCACTCAGGATCAGATCTGCCCCGAGACTCGGGCTATCCAGGGTTACATGAGGGGCTCCTGCCCCCCTGGCCACCCCCTCCCGATGCCCCTGCCTTAGACAGAGGCACAGAACAAGTGAGCGGTCTGCTTCATATAAAAGGCCAATCACAGATAAATATTGGGAAGTTTGAAACAATTACAGGAACAGACTTTGGTACAGCGAGGATAATTTCTATCAGAGAACTCTCTGACCCGGTGCCTCTGGTCCAGCAAAGTACAAAATTACCGTCATTTCAGTTCTTTTACCACTAAAACGGTAAATAGTAGAGAAGAAGAGGCGGCGGAGCTCCGGCACATAAATGTCACACATCTCAGTATGAAACCTTCTACAGACACAGCTCTCATTTCCCGTAATATTTCACGCAATTTACCGTTGGCGCCCTGCGCTCCTTTAGGTCTACTAAGAATAAACATATAATTGATTACCAAGTAAGTCTGTTAGGTCTCCCCTTGTGATTCCCAACCCCCCGCTACAATCTAAGGGACCTTTCCTGGAAGACATATTGGTTATTCCGCATTCTGGAAATCCAAACTGTATTTGTCCAAAAGAATTTGCACAACCATTTGCTCAGTTAACCACTTAAGGTTTTACCCCCCGCCGTTGCGACCATCCCGTTTTTTGTGATTCGGCGCAATTCTACGTTATTTTAACTGACAACAGCGCGGTCGTGAGACGTGGCACCCAAACAATTACTAGTAATGGCGGTGATCAGCGATTTTTAACGGGACTGCGACATTATGGCGGACACATCGGACACTTTTTAGGAAGCAGTGACCAATGGCGTCCCTAGGGGGGGCCAGAGGGGGCCCTGACCCCCCCAACATTATGTTGTGCCCCACCATGTGCCCCCCCTCCCCCCAAAAAAATAATTTCTTTTGCATTTTTTGTATTTTGCTCGGGCCACCGCTGGAGTAACACAGTCTCTCCTGAGAGGGAGACCATCCCCAGTTAGCTCCTGCGGGGGATTCCTCCCCCTCCCTCTGCTCGCTGACACTGCATAATGCGAGCACTCACACAGCCGCCCGATCTGCTCCTTCCCCTGCATTACTGCTGCTAGGTGGCCAGCTTGGGGCTCGGTTCTCTATAACCAATAGTGCCAGCCTTCCCCCTGCATGCATCCATAATGTAACCAGCACTAGGTCCTAATAGACTCCCGCCGCTGCCAAGGAGACAGATGCCAGACCAGCGCTGTCAATAGCAGGGACAGGACAGCTGGGGATCCCCACGGCGGCAGAACACCAGGACCCGGTGGCAAGACAACCTTTGCAACCCTGAAAGTTCTCCCACTGCTTTGGACCCTCATATTTTCTTGGTGTGCTGGTGACATATATCTCTTATTTTCTGCCACCCTGGGGGGCCCCAGTATAATAGGAAGGGAGCTCACTGCAGAACATGTGAACGGGCCCGTTGTGGGATCGTAGTAAAGGGCCCCAGGATATATATATATATATATAATTGCATTTTAAAGATGGCTCCCCCTACTTTTGTCCCTGTCCCCCCATGTGCCCCCTAAATATGAAAGCTGGAGACGCCACTGCCAGTGACACCAATACTGTACTAATAACACTGGCTGGAAAGGGGGGTAACAACAGGGGTGTTCAAAGGGTTAAATGTGTTCCTCGGGCGTGCTTGTGTACTGTGTGGGGGAGGTGCTTTGGCTGTGAGAAGACAGAGATCCATGTTCCTTTTTAGCAAAAGCACAGGATCGCTGTCCCCCCCTACTAGCAGAACAGTGATCTGCCTTGTTTACATAGGTAGATCGCTGTCCTGCCTTTCGGCGGGTCCCGGCAGACATCCGCCGGACCCGCTGTTTGGCTCCTGCTATGTCCAATCACAGTGGGAGCGTGTCATCGGTGGCACACACGCACATCCCATACCCGGAAGTGTCAGCTCACAGTTAACCACTTGAGACCCGCGCTCATTAGTTAACCACTTGAGACCCGTACTGTAGACGAAAGATGTCCACAGCGTGGCTCTCAACTGCCGGGTGGACGTCCCTGGACGTCCTTTTATTTGCCTGTGCCCGGCGCATCGCTGAGATGCCGATGCACGTGCCTGGCAACCGCGATATCCGCCAGGTACCCGCAATCTGCAGTGACAGAGCTCCACGTCCTGTCAGATCGATGGTGTGTACGGCCCATTCTATTCCTTTATTTTTTTCCTATTATATTCCTTTATTTCCTATTCTATTCTATTCTTTTTGGAAATTGAAAAACTATTGAAATTCGAAAACTATTCGAAACTGATTAAAAAAAATCATTACATTTTTTTTTTTCAAATTCAATTATTTTTTTTTTATTTTTTTTATTAGTATTTAATAACTCTTCTAAATTGATTTAAAAAAAAATCGAATTCGAATCGTTTTCAAATTTAAAAAAAAATTGAATTGAATTGAATTTGAAAAATGGCCTTAAAAGCAAAAAAAAAAAAAGTAATTTTAATAAATACTAATAAAAAAAAATATTCAATTTTTTTTAAATTTGAAAACGATTCGAATTTGATTTTTTTTTTAAATCAATTTAGAAGAGTTATTAAATACTAATAAAAAAATATTTAAAAAAAATAGAATTTGAAAAAAAAAATTTGAATGATTTTTTTTTAATCAGTTTCGAATTTGAATAGTTTTTCAATTTCCAAAAATAATAAAATAGAATAGGAAATAAAGGAATATAATAGGAAAAAAATAAAGGAATAGAATAGAATTTATTTTTATTTTTTTCCTATTCTATTCCTTTATTTTCTATTCTATTTTATTCTTTTTCGAAATTGGAAAACTATTACAATTCGAAAAATATTCGAAATTGATTAAAAAAAAAAATCGAATTCGAATAGTTTTCAAATTCAATTTTTTTCCGAATATTTTTTTATTAGTATTTATTAAAATTACTTTTTTATTTTTTTGCTTTTAAGTGTAAACGTGAGATCTAAGGCCTTTTTGAGATTTCGCAATAAAGAGGACCTGTCATGCTTATTTCTCTTACAAGGAAATGGTTACATTTCTGTAATAGGAATAAAAGTGATCACATTTTTTGTTTTAAAGGGACAGTGTAAAAATAAAAAATAAAAAGTAAAATAAATAAGAAAAATTAAAAATGCCCCGTCCCTCCGAGATCGCGCACAGAAGTCACACCACATATGTAAACGATGTTCAAATCACACGTGTAAGGTATCGCCACGATCGTTAACCCCACACCATAATCCCCCCCCCCCCCCGCCGCCAAATGGTTTGGACCAGTGCACAAAGCAAGGTCCATAAAGACATGGATGAGTGAGTTTGGGGTGGAGGAACTTGACCTGACCCGCACAGAGTCCTGACCTCAACCTCAAGTCTTGTCCAACATCAGTGCTTGACCTAAGCAGGAACAAAGATTGTCTCTGGACAGCCGCACTCTGAACAAATTGTAGCTTTTATTAAAAGAAGGGCAGCACTACAATTCACAGCAAAAAATAAATTAAAAAATAAAACCCGACTGCTGACGCGTATAGCACCGAAACTAGTGCTTAGTCATAGGTATGACTAAGCACTAGTTTCATTGCGAAACGTGTCAGCAGTCAGGTTTTATTTTTTATTTTTTTATTATTATTTTAATTTTGCTGTGACTTGTAGTGCTGCCCTTCTTTTAACCACTTCCTTACCGGGCACTTAAACACCCCTCCTGCCCAGACCAATTTTCAGCTTTCAGCGCTCTCACATTTTGAATGACAATTACTCAGTCATGCAACACTGTACCCAAATGATTTTGTTGTCCCTTTTCCCCCCACAAATAGAGATTTCTTTTGGTGGTATTTGATCACCTCTGCGGTTTTTTATTTTTTGCGCTATTAATGAAAAAAGAACATTTTCTGAAAAAAATAAGTTTTTTTTTTCTTAGTTTCTGTGATAAAATTTTGCAAATTATTAATTTTTCTTCATAAATTTTGGCCACAATTTATACTGCTACATGTCTTTGATTAAAATAACCCCACATTTTTGGAAATTATTTGGTCTGTGTGAAAGTTTTAGAGTCTACAAGCTATAGTGCAAATCATAAAAAATGATCACACCTGATGTACTGGAGGTCTCTCTCATTTATTGAGACCCTAACAAGCCAGGAAAGTACAAATGCCCCCCCAAATAACCCCCTTTTTGGAAAGTAGACATTCCAAGGTATATATTAGCTGTACACTGATGAGGCGGCACTGATGAGGCGGCACTGATGAGGCGGCACTGATGAGGCGGCACAGATGAGGCGGCACAGATGGGCACTGATTGGCGGCACAGATGGGCACTGATTGGCGGCACATGTGGGCACTGATTGGCAGCACAGGTGGGCACTGATGAGGTGGCACAGGTGGGCACTGATGAGGTGGCACAGGTGGGCAATAATTGGTGGGACAGGTGGGCACTGATTGGTGGCACAGGTGGGCACTGATTAGGTGGCACAGGTGGGCACTGATTGGTGGCACAGGTGGGCACTGATGAGGTGGCACAGGTGGGCACTGATTGGCGCAGGTGGGCAATAACTGGTGGGACAGGTGGGCACTGATTGGTGGCACAGGTGGGCACTGATTAGGTGGCACAGGTGGGCACTGATTGGCGGCACAGGTGGGCACTGATGAGAGGCACAGGTGGGCTCTGATGAGCGGCACAGGTGGGCACTGATTGGCGGCACAGGGATGGCACTGATGAGGCGGCACAGATGAGGCGGCACAGATGGGCACTGATTGGCGGCACATGTGGGCACTGATTGGCAGCACAGGTGGGCACTGATGAGGTGGCACAGGTGGGCCCTGATGAGGTGGCACAGGTGGGCACTGGTTGGTGGGACAGGCTGTCCAGAGACAATTTTTGTTCCTGCTTTGCTAAGTGCATTGCCTGCACCTGAGTTGTCTGCAACGGAGGATCTTCATCTGGGTTCCCACCTGGAGCGGCTCCTCTCTTATGTGCCTGACCTGATGTTCTCCTGGAAGAACGGTCAAACATTCCCATAGACACACCCCTAAACCTTGTGGACGGCCTTCCCCAGAAGAGTTTGAAATTTTGGAAATTCGGAAATTTAAAAAATTGGAAATTCGAAAATTAGAAATTAGAAAATTCAGAATTTGAAAAAGAAAATTCGATAATTCGGAAATTCGAAAATCCAAATGATCAGATTTTTGAATTTCCTGATGATGATGATGATGATGATGATGATTACAGTGTGCAGGGTTCCGGGTGTGTTGTGTACAGAATGCAGAGTTTAGGGGTGCGCTGTATACAGTGTGCAGGGTTCCGGGTGTGTTGTGTACAGTGTGCAGGGTTCCGGGTGTGTTGTGTACAGAATGCAGCATTTAGGGGTGCGCTGTGTACAGTGTGTAACAATCTGACTGCAAATTAAGTGTGAGTGGTCTTTGTGTATGACATATGTGTTATACGGAATCATCACACAAATATCATTACAGACCAAACAATGTTTTTCTTGGGAATTGTGATTGTCATTTGATCGACAATTATTTCCGACATAAACCCTAGGCTTTGTGACAAGTATCAGTGCTGACACTTCCCACCCCCGGGGTCCTAGTGATTGAAGGGAATTCCTCGGTGTACCGGGGATGAGATGTGATGGACGTTAATTAGGAGATCCGTCTCGTGTGGACTTTACATATCAGAAGGTTTTGTCTGACTCCTTCGTAATTCACGTCACGGATTGGAAAAGTCTGTGCTGCCGTGTCAGCGGCGCTCCTCGAAATCCACGGCGATTCAAAGAATAAAACAGGCAGTGAGGAGTGAAAATAAATCGGCTTTTTTTGGGGCTTTGGTGGTCGTCCAAAAGACTGTCATATGATTTTCTACAACCAGATCAACAGAGATGAATGGAACTGGACCAACCGGCTGACTCTCTTCACCAGACCAACCGGCTGACTCTCTTCACCAGACCAACCGGCTGACTCTCTTCACCAGACCAACCAGCTGACCCTCTTCACCAGACCAACCGGCTGACCCTCTTCACCAGACCAACCGGCTGACTCTCTTCACCAGACCAACCGGCTGACTCTCTTCACCAGACCAACCGGCTGACTCTCTTCACCAGACCAACCGGCTGACTCTCTTCACCAGACCAACCGGCTGACTCTCTTCACCAGACCAACCGGCTGACTCTCTTCACCAGACCAACCGGCTGACTCTCTTCACCAGACCAACCGGCTGACTCTCTTCACCAGACCTACCCGCTGACTCTCTTCACCAGACCTACCCACTGACTCTCTTCACCAGACCAACCGGCTGACTCTCTTCACCAGACCTACCCGCTGACTCTCTTCACCAGACCTACCAGCTGACTCTCTTCACCAGACCTACCGGCTGACTCTCTTCACCAGACCTACCGGCTGACTCTCTTCACCAGACCAACCGGCTGACTCTCTTCACCAGACCAACCGGCTGACTCTCTTCACCAGACCAACCGGCTGACTCTCTCCACCAGACCTACCCGCTGACTCTCTTCACCAGACCTACCCGCTGACTTTCTTCACCAGACCAACCGGCTGACTCTCTTCACCAGACCTACCCGCTGACTCTCTTCACCAGACCAACCGGCTGACTCTCTTCACCAGACCAACCGGCTGACTCTCTTCACCAGACCAACCGGCTGACTCTCTTCACCAGACCTACCCGCTGACTCTCTTCACCAGACCTACCCGCTGACTTTCTTCACCAGACCTACACGCTGACTCTCTTCACCAGACCTACCGGCTGACTCTCTTCACCAGACCAACCGGCTGACTCTCTTCACCAGACCTACCCGCTGACTCTCTTCACCAGACCTACCCGCTGACTTTCTTCACCAGACCTACCCGCTGACTCTCTTCACCAGACCTACCCGCTGACTTTCTTCACCAGACCTACCCGCTGACTCTCTTCACCAGACCTACCGGCTGACTCTCTTCACCAGACCTACCCGCTGACTCTCTTCATCAGACCTACCCGCTGACTCTCTTCACCAGACCTACCCGCTGACTCTCTTCACCAGACCTACCCGCTGACTCTCTTCACCAGACCAACCGGCTGACTCTCTTCACCAGACCTACCCGCTGACTTTCTTCACCAGACCTACCCGCTGACTCTCTTCACCAGACCTACCGGCTGACTCTCTTCACCAGACCTACCCGCTGACTCTCTTCACCAGACCTACCCGCTGACTCTCTTCACCAGACCTGACTCTCTTCACCAGACCTACCCGCTGACTCTCTTCACCAGACCTACCCGCTGACTCTCTTCACCAGACCTACCCGCTGACTCTCTTCACCAGACCTACCCGCTGACACCAGACCTACCCGCTGACTCTCTTCACCAGACCAACCGGCTGACTCTCTTCACCAGACCTACCCGCTGACTTTCTTCACCAGACCAACCGGCTGACTCTCTTCACCAGACCTACCCGCTGACTTTCTTCACCAGACCAACCGGCTGACTCTCTTCACCAGACCAACCGGCTGACTCTCTTCACCAGACCTACCCGCTGACTCTCTTCACCAGACCAACCGGCTGACTCTCTTCACCAGACCTACCGGCTGGCTCTCTTCACCAGACCTACCGGCTGACTCTCTTCACCAGACCTACCCGCTGACTTTCTTCACCAGACCTACCTGCTGACTTTCTTCACCAGACCAACCGGCTGACTCTCTTCACCAGACCAACCGGCTGACTCTCTTCACCAGACCAACCTGACTCTCTTCACCAGACTGACTCTCTTCACCAGACCAACCGGCTGACTCTCTTCACCAGACCTACCCGCTGACTCGGCTGACTCTCACCAGACCTGACTCACCAGACCTACCCGCTGACTCTCTTCACCAGACCAACCGGCTGACTCTCTTCACCAGACCAACCGGCTGACTCTCTTCACCAGACTGACCCTTTCTGACTCTCTTCACCAGACCAACCGGCTGACTCTCTTCACCAGACCTACCCGCTGACTCTCTTCACCAGACCACCCGCTGACTCTCTTCACCAGACCAACCGGCTGACTCTCTTCACCAGACCAACCGGCTGACTCTCTTCACCAGACCAACCGGCTGACTCTCTCTTCACCAGACCAACCGGCTGACTCTCTTCACCAGACCTACCGCTGACTCTCTTCACCAGACCTACCGGCTGACTCTCTTCACCAGACCAACCGGCTGACTCTCTTCACCAGACCTACCCGCTGACTTTCTTCACCAGACCTACCCGCTGACTCTCTTCACCAGACCTACCCGCTGACTTTCTTCACCAGACCTACCCGCTGACTCTCTTCACCAGACCTACCGGCTGACTCTCTTCACCAGACCTACCCGCTGACTTCTTCACCAGACCTACCCGCTGACTCTCTTCACCAGACCTACCCGCTGACTCTCTTCACCAGACCAACCGGCTGACTCTCTTCACCAGACCTACCCGCTGACTTTCTTCACCAGACCAACCGGCTGACTCTCTTCACCAGACCTACCCGCTGACTCTCTTCACCAGACCTACCCGCTGACTCTCTTCACCAGACCAACCGGCTGACTCTCTTCACCAGACCTACCGGCTGACTCTCTTCACCAGACCTACCGGCTGACTTCTTCACCAGACCTACCCGCTGACTCTCTTCACCAGACCTACCCGCTGACTCTCTTCACCAGACCAACCGGCTGACTCTCTTCACCAGACCTACCGGCTGACTCTCTTCACCAGACCAACCGGCTGACTCTCTTCACCAGACCAACCGGCTGACTCTCTTCACCAGACCAACCGGCTGACTCTCTTCACCAGACCAACCGGCTGACTCTCTTCACCAGACCAACCGGCTGACTCTCTTCACCAGACCAACCGGCTGACTCTCTTCACCAGACCAACCGGCTGACTCTCTTCACCAGACCAACCCGCTGACTCTCTTCACCAGACCTACCCGCTGACTCTCTTCACCAGACCAACCGGCTGACTCTCTTCACCAGACCTACCGGCTGACTCTCTTCACCAGACCTACCCGCTGACTCTCTTCACCAGACCTACCCGCTGACTCTCTTCACCAGACCTACCCGCTGACTCTCTTCACCAGACCTACCGGCTGACTCTCTTCACCAGACCAACCGGCTGACTCTCTTCACCAGACCTACCCGCTGACTCTCTTCACCAGACCTACCCGCTGACTCTCTTCACCAGACCAACCGGCTGACTCTCTTCACCAGACCTACCGGCTGACTCTCTTCACCAGACCTACCGGCTGACTCTCTTCACCAGACCTACCCGCTGACTCTCTTCACCAGACCAACCGGCTGACTCTCTTCACCAGACCAACCGGCTGACTCTCTTCACCAGACCTACCCGCTGACTCTCTTCACCAGACCTACCCGCTGACTCTCTTCACCAGACCAACCGGCTGACTCTCTTCACCAGACCTACCCGCTGACTCTCTTCACCAGACCAACCGGCTGACTCTCTTCACCAGACCAACCGGCTGACTCTCTTCACCAGACCAACCGGCTGACTCTCTTCACCAGACCTACCGGCTGACTCTCTTCACCAGACCTACCCGCTGACTCTCTTCACCAGACCAACCGGCTGACTCTCTTCACCAGACCAACCGGCTGACTCTCTTCACCAGACCAACCGGCTGACTCTCTCCACCAGACCTACCCGCTGACTCTCTTCACCAGACCTACCCGCTGACTTTCTTCACCAGACCAACCGGCTGACTCTCTTCACCAGACCTACCCGCTGACTCTCTTCACCAGACCAACCGGCTGACTCTCTTCACCAGACCAACCGGCTGACTCTCTTCACCAGACCAACCGGCTGACTCTCTTCACCAGACCTACCCGCTGACTCTCTTCACCAGACCTACCCGCTGACTCTCTTCACCAGACCTACCGCTGACTCTCTTCACCAGACCTACCGGCTGACTCTCTTCACCAGACCAACCGGCTGACTCTCTTCACCAGACCTACCCGCTGACTCTCTTCACCAGACCTACCCGCTGACTCTCTTCACCAGACCTACCCGCTGACTCTCTTCACCAGACCTACCCGCTGACTCTCTTCACCAGACCTACCGGCTGACTCTCTTCACCAGACCTACCGCTGACTCTCTTCACCAGACCTACCCGCTGACTCTCTTCACCAGACCTACCCGCTGACTCTCTTCACCAGACCTACCGCTGACTCTCTTCACCAGACCAACCGGCTGACTCTCTTCACCAGACCTACCCGCTGACTCTCTTCACCAGACCTACCCGCTGACTTTCTTCACCAGACCTACCCGCTGACTCTCTTCACCAGACCTACCCGCTGACTCTCTTCACCAGACCTACCCGCTGACTCTCTTCACCAGACCAACCGGCTGACTCTCTTCACCAGACCTACCCGCTGACTCTCTTCACCAGACCTACCCGCGGACTCTCTTCACCAGACCTACCGCTGACTCTCTTCACCAGACCTACCGCTGACTCTCTTCACCAGACCTACCGGCTGACTCTCTTCATCAGACCTACCCGCTGACTCTCTTCACCAGACCTACCCGCTGACTCTCTTCACCAGACCTACCCGCTGACTCTCTTCACCAGACCTACCCGCTGACTTTCTTCACCAGACCTACCCGCTGACTCTCTTCACCAGACCTACCGGCTGACTCTCTTCACCAGACCTACCCGCTGACTCTCTTCACCAGACCTACCCGCTGACTCTCTTCACCAGACCTACCCGCTGACTCTCTTCACCAGACCTACCCGCTGACTCTCACCAGACCTACCCGCTCTCTCTTCACCAGACCTACCGGCTGACCTTCACCAGACCTACCCGCTGACTCTCTTCACCAGACCTACCCGCTGACTTTCTTCACCAGACCTACCCGCTGACTCTCTTCACCAGACCTACCCGCTGCTCTCTTCACCAGACTCTCTTCACCAGACCTACCCGCTGACTCTCTTCACCAGACCTACCCGCTGACTCTCTTCACCAGACCTACCCGCTGACTCTCTTCACCAGACCTACCCGCTGACTCTCTTCACCAGACCTACCCGCTGACTCTCTTCACCAGACCTACCCGCTGACTCTCTTCACCAGACCAACCGGCTACCCTTCACCAGCTGACTCTCTTCACCAGACCTACCCGCTCTCTTCACCAGACTCCCGCTCTTCTTCACCAGACCTACCCGCTGACTCTCTTCACCAGACCAACCGGCTGACTCTCTTCACCAGACCTACCCGCTGACTTTCTTCACCAGACCTACCCGCTGACTCTCTTCACCAGACCTACCCGCTGACTCTCTTCACCAGACCAACCGGCTGACTCTCTTCACCAGACCAACCGGCTGACTCTCTTCACCAGACCTACCCGCTGACTCTCTTCACCAGACCAACCGGCTGACTCTCTTCACCAGACCTACCGGCTGACTCTCTTCACCAGACCTACCGGCTGACTCTCTTCACCAGACCTACCCGCTGACTTTCTTCACCAGACCTACCTGCTGACTTTCTTCACCAGACCAACCGGCTGACTCTCTTCACCAGACCAACCGGCTGACTCTCTTCACCAGACCTACCCGCTGACTTTCTTCACCAGACCTACCTGCTGACTTTCTTCACCAGACCAACCGGCTGACTCTCTTCACCAGACCAACCGGCTGACTCTCTTCACCAGACCAACCGGCTGACTCTCTTCACCAGACCAACCGGCTGACTCTCTTCACCAGACCTACCCGCTGACTCTTTTCACCAGACCTACCCGCTGACTTTCTTCACCAGACCAACCGGCTGACTCTCTTCACCAGACCTACCCGCTGACTCTCTTCACCAGACCAACCGGCTGACTCTCTTCACCAGACCAACCGGCTGACTCTCTTCACCAGACCAACCGGCTGACTCTCTTCACCAGACCTACCCGCTGACTTTCTTCACCAGACCTACCCGCTGACTCTCTTCACCAGACCTACCGGCTGACTTTCTTCACCAGACCTACCCGCTGACTCTCTTCACCAGACCTACCGGCTGACTCTCTTCACCAGACCTACCCGCTGACTCTCTTCACCAGACCTACCCGCTGACTCTCTTCACCAGACCTACCCGCTGACTCTCTTCACCAGACCAACCGGCTGACTCTCTTCACCAGACCTACCCGCTGACTTTCTTCACCAGACCAACCGGCTGACTCTCTTCACCAGACCTACCCGCTGACTCTCTTCACCAGACCAACCGGCTGACTCTCTTCACCAGACCTACCCGCTGACTCTCTTCACCAGACCAACCGGCTGACTCTCTTCACCAGACCAACCGGCTGACTCTCTTCACCAGACCAACCGGCTGACTCTCTTCACCAGACCTACCCGCTGACTCTCTTCACCAGACCTACCCGCTGACTTTCTTCACCAGACCTACCCGCTGACTCTCTTCACCAGACCTACCGGCTGACTCTCTTCACCAGACCAACTGGCTGACTCTCTTCACCAGACCTACCCGCTGACTCTCTTCACCAGACCTACCCGCTGACTTTCTTCACCAGACCTACCCGCTGACTCTCTTCACCAGACCTACCCGCTGACTCTCTTCACCAGACCAACCGGCTGACTCTCTTCACCAGACCTACCCGCTGACTCTCTTCACCAGACCTACCCGCTGACTCTCTTCACCAGACCTACCCGCTGACTCTCTTCACCAGACCTACCCGCTGACTCTCTTCACCAGACCTACCCGCTGACTTTCTTCACCAGACCACCCGCTGACCTCTTCACCAGACCTACCGCTGACTCTCTTCACCAGACCTACCCGCTGACTCTCTTCACCAGACCTACCCGCTGACTCTCTTCACCAGACCACCCGCTGACCTCTTCACCAGACCAACCAGCTGACTCTCTTCACCAGACCTACCCACTGACTCTCTTCACCAGACCAACCGGCTGACTCTCTTCACCAGACCTACCCGCTGACTCTCTTCACCAGACCAACCGGCTGACTCTCTTCACCAGACCTACCCGCTGACTCTCTTCACCAGACCTACCCGCTGACTCTCTTCACCAGACCTATCCGCTGACTCTCTTCACCAGACCTACCCGCTGACTCTCTTCACCAGACCTACCCACTGACTCTCTTCACCAGACCTACCCACTGACTCTCTTCACCAGACCTACAGACTGACGCTCTTCACCAGCCCAACCGGCTGACTCTTTTCACCAGACCTACTGTATGACTCTCTTCACCAGACCAACCGGCTGACTCTCTTCACCAGACCAACCGACTGACTCTCTTAACCAGACCAACCGACTAACTCTTTTCACCAGATCAAGTGGCTGACTCTCTTCACCAGACCTACCCGCTGACTCTCTTCACCAGACCTACCCGCTGACTCTCTTCACCAGACCTACCCGCAGACTCTCTTCACCAGACCTACCCGCTGACTTTCTTCACCAGACCAACCGGCTGACTCTCTTCACCAGACCTACCCGCTGACTCTCTTCACCAGACCTACCCGCTGACTCTCTTCACCAGACCAACCAGCTGACTCTCTTCACCAGACCTACCCACTGACTCTCTTCACCAGACCAACCGGCTGACTCTCTTCACCAGACCAACCGGCTGACTCTCTTCACCAGACCTACCCGCTGACTCTCTTCACCAGACCAACCGGCTGACTCTCTTCACCAGACCTACCCGCTGACTCTCTTCACCAGACCTACCCGCTGACTCTCTTCACCAGACCTACCCGCTGACTCTCTTCACCAGACCTACCCGCTGACTCTCTTCACCTGACCTACCCACTGACTCTCTTCACCAGACCTACCCGCTGACTCTCTTCACCAGACCTACAGACTGACGCTCTTCACCAGCCCAACCGGCTGACTCTTTTCACCAGACCTACTGTATGACTCTCTTCACCAGACCAACCGGCTGACTCTCTTCACCAGACCAACCGACTAACTCTCTTAACCAGACCAACCGACTAACTCTTTTCACCAGATCAAGTGGCTGACTCTCTTCACCAGACCTACCCGCTGACTTTCTTCACCAGACCTACCCGCTGACTCTCTTCACCAGACCTACCGGCTGACTTTCTTCACCAGACCTACCCGCTGACTCTCTTCACCAGACCTACCGGCTGACTCTCTTCACCAGACCTACCCGCTGACTCTCTTCACCAGACCTACCCGCTGACTCTCTTCACCAGACCTACCCGCTGACTCTCTTCACCAGACCTACAGACTGACGCTCTTCACCAGCCCAACCGGCTGACTCTTTTCACCAGACCTACTGTATGACTCTCTTCACCAGACCAACCGGCTGACTCTCTTCACCAGACCAACTGACTGACTCTCTTAACCAGACCAACCGACTAACTCTCTTAACCAGACCAACCGACTAACTCTTTTCACCAGATCAAGTGGCTGACTCTCTTCACCAGACCTACCCGCTGACTTTCTTCACCAGACCTACCCGCTGACTTTCTTCACCAGACCTACCCGCTGACTCTCTTCACCAGACCTACCGGCTGACTTTCTTCACCAGACCTACCCGCTGACTCTCTTCACCAGACCTACCGGCTGACTCTCTTCACCAGACCTACCCGCTGACTCTCTTCACCAGACCTACCCGCTGACTCTCTTCACCAGACCTACCCGCTGACTCTCTTCACCAGACCAACCGGCTGACTCTCTTCACCAGACCTACCCGCTGACTCTCTTCACCAGACCTACCCACTGACTTTCTTCACCAGACCAACCGGCTGACTCTCTTCACCAGACCTACCCGCTGACTCTCTTCACCAGACCAACCGGCTGACTCTCTTCACCAGACCAACCGGCTGACTCTCTTCACCAGACCAACCGGCTGACTCTCTTCACCAGACCTACCCGCTGACTCTCTTCACCAGACCTACCCGCTGACTTTCTTCACCAGACCTACCCGCTGACTCTCTTCACCAGACCTACCGGCTGACTCTCTTCACCAGACCAACCGGCTGACTCTCTTCACCAGACCTACCCGCTGACTCTCTTCACCAGACCTACCCACTGACTTTCTTCACCAGACCTACCCGCTAACTTTCTTCACCAGACCTACCCGCTGACTCTCTTCACCAGACCTACCCGCTGACTCTCTTCACCAGACCTACCCGCTGACTCTCTTCACCAGACCTACCCGCTGACTCTCTTCACCAGACCTACCCGCTGACTCTCTTCACCAGACCTACCCGCTGACTCTCTTCACCAGACTAACCGGCTGACTCTCTTCACCAGACCTACCCGCTGACTTTCTTCACCAGACCAACCGGCTGACTCTCTTCACCAGACCTACCCGCTGACTCTCTTCACCAGACCTACCCGCTGACTCTCTTCACCAGACCTACCCGCTGACTCTCTTCACCAGACCAACCAGCTGACTCTCTTCACCAGACCTACCCACTGACTCTCTTCACCAGACCAACCTGCTGACTCTCTTCACCAGACCTACCCGCTGACTCTCTTCACCAGACCTACCCGCTGACTCTCTTCACCAGACCTACCCGCTGACTCTCTTCACCAGACCTACCCGCTGACTCTCTTCACCAGACCTACCTGCTGACTCTCTTCACCAGACCTACCCGCTGACTCTCTTCACCAGACCTACAGACTGACGCTCTTCACCAGCCCAACCGGCTGACTCTTTTCACCAGACCTACTGTATGACTCTCTTCACCAGACCAACCGGCTGACTCTCTTCACCAGACCAACCGACTGACTCTCTTAACCAGACCAACCGACTAACTCTCTTAACCAGACCAACCGACTAACTCTTTTCACCAGATCAAGTGGCTGACTGTCTTCACCAGACCTACAGGCTGACTCTCTTCACCAGCCCAACCATTTGACTGTCTTTACCAGACCAACCGGCTGACTCTCTTCACCAGACCAACCGGCTGACTCTCTTCACCAGACCAACCAACTGACTCTCTTCACCAGACCAACTGGCTGACTCTCTTGACCAGCCCAACCGGCTGACTCTCTTGACCAGCCCAACCATCTGACTCTCTTCACCAGACCAACCGACTGACTCTCTTAACCAGACCAACCGACTGTCTCTCTACACCAAAACAAACGGCTGACTGTCTTCACCAGACCTACAGGCTGACTGTCTTCACCAGCCTAACCGTTTGACTGTCTTCACCAGACCAACCGGCTGACTCTCTTCACCAGACCAACCGGCTGACTCTCTTCACCAGCCCAACTGGCTGACTTCCTTCGCCAGACCCACCGGCTGACTCTCTTGACCAGCCCAACCGGCTGACTCTCTTGACCAGCCCAACCGGCTGACTCTCTTGACCAGCCCAACCGGCTGACTCTCTTTACCAGCCCAACCGGCTGACTCTCTTCACCAGCCCAACCGGCTGACTCTCTTCACCAGCCCAACCGGCTGACTTTCTTCTCCAGACCAACCAGCTGACTCTCTTGACCGGACCAACCGGCTGACTCTCTTGACCGGACCAACCGGCTGACTCTCTTGACCGGACCAACCGGCTAACTCTCTTCACCGGCCCAACCGGCTGACTCTCTTGACCGGACCAGCCAGCTGACTCTCTTCACAAGACCAGCCGGCTGAGGCGGCGTACACACGGCCGAGGTTCTCGCTGGAAACCAGCGAGAACCTCGCTGTAAGCCGCATTCCAGCGAGGACCTCGGCCGTGTGTACGCTTTTGGCCCGCCCCGCCCGTCGGGAATCCCGTCGAGCGAAAAGAGAGCACGCTCTCTTTTTGCTCGACGGCCCGCCTGGATGAATGGCTGGTTGCCATTCCCGACGGGCGGGTCGCCGATTTCGACGGCCGGCAGAGAACCTCGACGGGCGGAACGATGTGTTCTGCCCGTCGAGGTTCTCTGCCGTGTGTACACGGCCTGACTCTCTTCACCAGACCAACCGGCTGACTCTCTTCACCAGCCCAACCGGCTGACTCTCTTCACCAGCCCAACCGGCTGACTCTCTTCACCAGCCCAACTGGCTGACTCTCTTCACCAGACCAACCAGCTGACTCTCTTCACCAGACCTACGGCTGACTCTTCACCAGCCCAACTGTCTGACTCTCTTCACCAGCCAAACCGTCTGACTCTCTTCACCAGACCAACCATCTGACTTTCCTCACCAGACCTAAAGACTGACTCTCTTCACCAGACCAACCGGCTAACTCTCTTCACCAGACCTACCCGCTGACTTTCTTCACCAGACCAACCGGCTGACTCTCTTCACCAGAGAGCCCCGATCCACAGCAGGCCTCCCCCTAGACTAGGAGGTACCCCTAAGGGCCCCCGACAGCCTCCTCAACACTGCACTCTAACAACTGGAACATTACTGGTCTCCAAACTTTCAAACAAAGGGACAGTTTATCGTCCTGCAGACTTTAGGGGGGGGGGCGGTCATTGGATGTAGAGAACGTCCCAGAATCAATGGGATTAAAAAATGCCCTATCTTTGGTGTTAGTGAGAGAAATTGTGCCCCATCATTGGTGTCATTGGGAGGAATTGTGCCCCTTCATTGGTGTCATTGGCCCCATCGTTGGGGTTTTCAGGAGAAATTGCGCACTTTTGTTGGTGTCAGATGGTGGTAATTGTTACATTGCTTGTGTCATTGGAAGGAATAGTGCAACAAGGGCTCGATAAAAGCGAACAAAGGGCCACATCTGGCCCCTGGGCCACAGTTTGGAGACCACTGCTTTAGATTGTAAGCTTTTATGATCAGGTCCCACCAAACATTCTTGTATTGTAGCTGTACTGTGCCCCATTATGTTGTAAGGCCTCGTGCCCACGGAAGTTTTTACAGCCACTTTTCTGAGCGTTTTTTGCATCTTAAAAACAGCTCTCTATGTTAGCCTATGGCCTCATGCCCACCATGACGTTTTTGAGCTGTAAATGGCTGAGTCATTTTTAAGCTGGCAGAAGGGAAAAGTCCGAAGACCCCTGAAGTCGGAAGAAGACCCCCAGAGCTGCCTAATAAACTACTTTAAAAACCTGTGTAGTGTTATTTTATTGTCATTTTTATTCCACCGGGTGAATGGGTAGGGGTACGATGTACCCCATACTCATTCACATAGGGTGGGGGGCTGGGATCTGGGGGCCCCCTTATTAAAGGGGGCTCCCAGATTCCGATACCCCCCTGCCCGCAGACCCTGACAACCAACAGCCAGGGTTGTTGGGAAGAGGCCCTTGTCCTTGTCATCAACATGGGAATAAGGTGCTTTGGGGTGGGGGGCGCAGTGCACTAACCCCCCAACCCGCCCCATGTTGAGGGCATGTGGCCTAGTACGGTGTAGGAGGGGGGTGGCGCTCACTCGCCCCTCTTCTTGACCTACCGGGCTGTGTGCTCAGATAAGGATCTGTTATGGATCTTGGGGGAACCCCCTTGCCGTTTTTTTCCTGGTGTGGGGGATTTCCCTTAAGATCCATACCAGACCGAAGGGCCTGGTATCATCCTGGGGGGGAACCTCATGCAATTTTTTTTTTTCACGGGGTTCCCCTTCAAGATTCTCCGCACACCAGTCGCCCCGCAAGTCAGGTCATCTTGATCCGACTTCTGGTGCGACCTCTATTCAAATCAATGGGCTCCCATAGGGAACCACTGATTTTGAATAGAGAAAGAAAAAACGCGGCTGAAAGCTGGCGCGGCGAAACGTGGAAAAAACGCTTCTTTTTTTCCTGGCGTCTGTACTAGCTTTACAGCCCGTTTTTTTAAAACGTCAGTGGGCATGAGACCTAAAGCTTTACACAAACTGTTATATAAATCCTTAATAATAATAATAATAATAATAATAACAATAATTATAATATAAATCCTATATAATGTTAATAATAATAATAACAATAATTATAATATAAATCCTATATAATAATAATAATAATAATTATAATATAAATCCTATATAATAATAATAATAATAATAATAATAATAACAACAATAATAATTATAATATAAATCCTATATAATAATAATAATAATAATAATAATTATAATATAAATCTTATATAATAATAATAATAATAATAATAATAATAATAATTATTATAATATAAATCCTATATAATAATAATAATAACAATAATAATAATAATTATAATATAAATCCTATATAATAATAATAATATAATAATAATAATAATAATAATAATAATAATAATAATAATAATAATAACAACAATAATAATATATATAATATAAATCCTATATAATAATAATAATAATAATAATAATAATATTAATAATAATAACAATAATAATTATTATAATATAAATCCTATATAATAATAATAATAATAATAATAATAATAATAATAATAATAATAATAATAATAATAATAATAATAATAATAACAATAATAATAATTATAATATAAATCCTATATAAAAATAATAATAATAATAATATAAATCCTATATAATAATAATAATAATAATAATATAAATCCTATATAATAATAATAATAATAATAATAATTATAATATAAATCCTATATAATAATAATAATAATAATAATAATAATAAAAATCCTATATTATAATAATAATAATAATAATAATAATAATAATAATAACAATAATAATTATAATATAAATCCTATATAATAATAAAAACATTTTCATGAAGCAAGAATTAGAGAACAATCTACAAAAGCCATGTACGGTAATCCTTTTCTACCAATATGGAGAAGAAAAAACAATTTTTCAGCCAATGTCTTGCGATTGATTTTCGGGTCCAGGCACGTTGTAGACACGTAGTGGCTGCACTCTGTTATTATAGAACGCCGCGACTTTCCATTCGCTTTTCGTACAAAGTAATCAATATTTTTATGTAATTGCTCTGAAAACATCTCCAATCTGATGGAGGGATCGGTCTGGCCGTTCCAAAAACACGTCAATAACCGACAGACGTTGGTGTGCCGGGCTGGAGGACATTATAAAGTAAAGCAAGGAGGGCCACCGCATAGCAACCCCCCCTTTTTTTATTAAAAAAATAAAATAAAAATTTGTATGGGGCCCAGAGGTCCCCAGGGCCCCGGATGGCAATCCCTCTTTTTTTTATATATATTTTTTTCGTTTTTACTAAAGGGCCCAGAGGTCCCCAGGGCCTGGGTGGCAACCTCCCCCTTTTTTTTTATATATATTTTTTTCGTTTTTATTAAGGGGCCCAGATGTCCCCAGGGCCCCGGATGGCAACCTCCCCCTTTTTTTATACATTTTTTTATTTCTTTTTTTTTGTAAGGGGCCCAGAGGTCCCCAGGGCAACTCCCCTCTTATTTTTTTCGTTCGTCAGCACCCAAAGCCCCCCGACCTCAATTTGTGTCGGGCCGCAGCACCCCCCCGCTTCTCAATTCATGGCACCCCCCGCTTTTTTTTCTTTTTATTAAAGGGCCCAGAGGTCCTTAGGGCCCCGGATGGCTACCCCCCTTTTTTTATATATATTTTGTTATTCCTTTTTTGTAAGGGGCCTTGAGGTCCTCAGGGAAACCCCCCTTTTTTTCCGTTCGTCAGCACCCAAAGCCCCCCGACCTCAATTTGTGTCAGGCCGCAAGACCACCCCCCCCCCCCCCCCGTGGCACCCCTGCTTCACAATTTGAGGTGGCAGCACCCCCCTCTTCCGGCTCCAGGGGGTCCATGCCTAAAGCTGTGCAAGGGGCCCCCATAATTCTTGATGGTGGCCCTGATCATAAACAACCTGCACATCTCCTGACCGATCTAATTAAGACAGAAAATGATGCCGGAAAAAAATCAGTAAACGGTCTTTTCCTCAGGGGCTGCTGCTGGAGGAATCCCCCCTCCCTCTTTCCTCACAGCAAGACACTTACACATCCCATATAAGTTGAGGCAGACAGCCACAATAGAACAATAGAATACATTCACACCCCAAACCATCACAGCAAATAGTACACAACAGCATGAGACAGGACATGTGTGCCCATGTGCAGCCCCGCTGTGCCCATTTCCCTGCCTCACTGTGCCCACCTGCAGCTTCATGTACCTGATCTCCCCGGCGCTGTGACATGCAGTCTAGTGGGCGGCCGTCCAGTGTAACAAAGCCCCGCCTCCTCCTCCTCCTCGTCCTCGTCCGTGACGGAACACTGATTCAGTTTTCCAGCAGTAAGTCAGTGTTCAATGAACACTGACTCACTGCTGAGTTACACTGGATGGCCGCCCAACTAGACTGCAGGTCCCAAAGCCAGGAGATCAGGTACATGAGGCTGCAGATAGGCACAGAGAGGCTGCAAATGGAGACAGTGACGCTGCAAATGGACACAGTGAGGCAGGGAGATGGGCACAGTGAAGCTGCAAATGGACACAGTGAGGCCGCAAATGGACACAGTGAAGCTGCAAATGGACACAGTGAGGCCGCAAATGGACACAGTGAGGCCGCAAATGGGCACAGTGAGGCCGCAAATGGGCACAGTGAGGCTACAAAATGGGCACAGTGAGGAAGGAAGGCTCGAGTATAAGTCCAGGGGGGCTTTTTCAGCATAAAAAAAAATGTGCCGAAAAACTCGGCTTATACTTGAGTATATACGGTATGTCAGGGTTTGACAAAACCTGGGTGCCCATTCGCAATTGCGACTAGAATTAGCGACCTGGCGCCCGGGGAAGGAAGCTTAGGGCTGCTGAAGGCTGCAAAGCCGCGGCCTCAATTACCTGTGTCTCCGTGCGCCCCCACTTCCCCGCCACGCCGGCCGGTAATTGAGGCCGCATCTTTCTGGCCTTTTGCAGGCCTAAGCTTCCTTCTGTGATCTGGCACCATCTTGTGGTGGCCGTTGGCATGACAAGTAAACCAGCAGATCTAATGGAGCTTCCCCAGTGTTTTCACTGCCATCTCCTTCCCTCTAATTAGAACCCTCAAACATTATATATATTTTTTATTCAAACACCCTAAAGAATAAAATGGCGGTCATTGCAAAATTTGTGGTTTGAACACCATTGACATACACAGGCGCTACTCACATATGCGTTCGCTTCTGCGTGTGAGATCGGCGGGACGGGGCGCGTTTTCCGTCTCCTAACTTTTTTAGCTGGCTCCTAGATTCCAAGCAAATTTGTCAAACCCTGCGGTATGTAAATTCGTTCTCACAATAATAATAAACTGTTGCTATAACTGTCTATAAAGTGCTCAAATTATTTTTTGAGGGGGGGGCACAAACGAAAAAAAACAACAAAAAAACAATTGCAGCCTCACTGTGCCCATCAAATGCATCCACTGTGCCATCAATTGTCACCACTGTGCCATGCCATCAAACACAGCCACTGTGCCAGGGCTGGACTGGGAAAGAAATTTGGCCCTGGACTTCATCCAGACTGGCCCACTTTGACAGGTCTCTCCCATGGCGGCCGGACAACTCCCGCACCCCCCCCCCCCCGCCCAAGCCCCCTCTCCCCCTTCACTAGCCACTGACCGTTCTACTTTATTAGAGTAGAACGGCTGGTACTGGTACTCTTATAGGCAATACCAGTGGGGAAGCTAGACATTATTTCACCCGGGGCAAAGAATCAGTTCGGTGCCCCCCCATGGGACAAGATTAGGCAGAAGTGAGAAACTCCCAGGCCATAGCTATTGAATCAGCTGTCTGTCCCCTGCCCCGTGCTCCTCTGTCATCCCCCCTGCTCCTCTGGTCTTCCCCCTGCTTCTTTATACATGGGGAACATCTTAAATATGTGACCTTCAATGTGTTGCCATCACCCCTGATGAGCAAGGAAAAATTCGAGGATTCCCCCGAAGTGGGGCTTTAAAGGCAACAAAGCAATTTTAAATGTTTTATACAAAGTTATAACGTTTTATTAATAAATAACAAAGTATCCAGAGACACATAAATATAAAAAGAACAAATAAATATACAATTTGAATGATCCACAGGATAAGTACCAGGCCCAACGCGTTTCGGGTTTTCCCTTCTTCAGGGGCCGAGAACTATGTGAGATCTGGTAAATTTGTTCAAAGAAAACACTATGAGAAACTAATAAAGCATAACCAGAGGCAAAATACATATATAGGTGCAATAAATCAAACACATACCAGTCAAGATAGTTTAAAATTGCAGGTCATTCGAGGCATATATCAACCATGGCGTGGAGATTTCCAAGATGGAGTGGAAATAGGAAAACCGGGATACTGTGCTTTATACGGCCATATTAGGACCAAGAAAACTGTCGCAAAATGTATACTATCCTAAAAGTAAATGACAGTGTACATAAGAGGATGTCTAAATGTATATATACTATAATTAAAGTGTCTAGTTGGAGTTAACTGAAAACACCAAAAGAAAAGGCATATCAGAAAGCACATACCCAAATTGTTGGAAAGTATCGATGTGGTAGCATCTGAACAGTTGTAGGCAGATGAGATCACTGACAATCTGTATGTAATAACATATAAATTAGTCAGTGAGAGTAATCGAGGTTAGGTTCAGAAAAAACACCATTTGTAGACCCAGATCAAAGTACTTACATGTAGATGTAAACAAGCGCGGCATCGCAGCATTCTGCCATGTCAGGCTGCTAAGAAGGCAGAGGGTGTTTAAATAGGATAAAGGAGGTGGGCGGGTGTGGAGAGTGGGCGTAATATGATGACGTGGCGTCACCCAATAGGTTAGCAGAGGATGGTTGTAGTGACGCTGATCGCGTCATAGACAAACACGGAATGCGAGCGGAAACGGATGTCGATAGGCAGTCCTGTCCTCGCATGACGCATGTCGCGCCGTGTCAGGGCATGAAGTAAGGGCGGAAGTGAGGTGAGTAAGCGCCGCCGCCCGGAAGTCCAAAAATGGAACTGTAGTAATGACGCGGGCCGCGTCGGCAAGAGGGCATAGGGTAAGGGCGGAAGTAAAGAGCCGCTTGAGCTCCGCCGCCAAGCAGGGAGTCAGCGCGGCAACACGCCAACGGATCACCACGCCGACCACCCGTGCGGCGGGCGGGGCAAACACGGGGACCACCTACCGGGGACCCAGATCCCCGTATGGACCACACAGTAAAGGGGTCATTGGTGTCCACACTAACATTGAAAATTATAGGTCTAATAATTTTCATAAAGAAAAAGAGGAGATCAAAGGACCTGGCCTGATACTAATATATCTATGAACGAGCACTCCAAAGAGGGCTGCAAAGTGTAGAAAAAAACATCTATACAAGGAATGTGTATGTAAAAGATATGTATTTATATACAAAATCCCACATATCTAAATAAAGATAAAGGGCCGACAGTGAGGTCCAAAAGGAAATGAAAGAGACAGATAATATGCCAATTCATATCACTTTAACGACGCAGGTGTGGACCCAACAGCTGTCTGCACTGTGAGAAGTGTGCGACGGCCGGGTCCAAGGTAAGCCGTCACCATACAAAGATGGGGCGGCTTGGGTGCGCCGGGCCAAGTGAACACAGAAAAACCGGTGATCAAATCCACGCCAGGGATGAAATGCCGGAAATGAGATGCACAGGCAAAGGGCTAGTAAGAGGGGATGGAATAAGCAGAGACAACATTGTGATCCATGCAAGAAATACAACATAAAAAATTATATATATATATATGCAGTACAATGTAATCCACATTACACATTAGCAAAGGACAACAAAATATAATATATAAAACAATTGAATCATACAGAAAACAACAGACCAGAGACGTCCTTCAATCCCCCTCCCAACCACCCGAGGAGAAACCCTCCAAGAAGGGCCTGAAGCTTATCTGTTCGTTAAGCCCCGGGGGAAGATTGGCCCCAAGGTCAGCAATCCAGCGGGTCTCATGCTGTAGTAGGGTTTTATTCCAGTCTCCACCTCTGGGGTTGGGATGAACCCTGTCAAGAATCAGGAATTTCACCCCAGGAAAGATTCCACCATGTGATAACAAAATATGGCGCCCCAATGGTAGGTCTGGATTAGCAGTGCGCATGGCATGTAGATGTCGTGAGGCCCTTTTGAAAAAGGGCAGTTTGGTTTTACCGACATAAAACATGCCGCATTGACAGGTCAGTAGGTACACCACACCGAGGGTTTTGCAATTAGCAAAGTGTCTCGGTCTAAATAGGCGTCCATTGGGTAGAGTAATTCTCTGGTCGATATCAATGTACCGACAAATGGAGCATCCTACACATGTGTAGGTACCCTTTCTTTTGCAGGGATCACTTCTGAAGCTCCCTTTAAACTCGCTGGTAACCAGCTGGTCTCCAAGAGAGCAGGCCCGACGATATGTGATCGCGGGCTCTTTGGAGACGAAAGGTCCTACGTTGGGATCGATCAACAGAAGGTGCCAAAATCTTTTGAAGATCTCTCTCATTTTTTGGTGTTGGGAGTGATATTTAGTAATTATTCTAATACCGTCATTCGTATTGGTAGATTTTTTAGGTTGACTTAGCAATAACTGCCTAGAATGTCCATTGGCCCGTTGAAACGATTTTTTGAGGCATTTGTTGGAGTAGCCTCTTAGTCGAAGTCTTTCCTTCAGGGCTGCTGCCTCCAGTAGAAATACTTCCTGGGAGGAGCAGTTGCGTTTCAAACGCAAATATTGGCTGTAAGGTATTGATTTAATTAGTGGAGCGGGGTGGGCGCTGGTGGCATGTAGGACTGTATTGCCTGCTGTTGGTTTCCTGAATAGGCCTGTAGATAGGGATCCATCTGGATTCTTTGACAGGGTTACATCAAGGAAGGTGATTTGTGTGTTGCTAAGTGTCATCGTGAACTTCAAGTTGAATTTGTTGGAGTTCATGATAGACATAAAGGAATTGAGGTCATCAATCGACCCCTCCCAAATCATAAGGACATCATCTATATAACGAAGCCATGTTGTAACTTGATGAATAAAAGGTTGAACAGGAGTACTAGTAAGAAAGGCCCTTTCCCACTCCCCCAGGTACAGGTTGGCATACGATGGGGCACAAGAAGTCCCCATCGCAACCCCCTGTACCTGGAGGAAGTGGGAGTGGCCTATTCAGGAAACCAACAGCAGGCAATACAGTCCTACATGCCACCAGCGCCCACCCCGCTCCACTAATTAAATCAATACCTTACAGCCAATATTTGCGTATTTCCACTCCATCTTGGAAATCTCCACGCCATGGTTGATATATGCCTCGAATGACCTGCAATTTTAAACTATCTTGACTGGTATGTGTTTGATTTATTGCACCTATATATGTATTTTGCCTCTGGTTATGCTTTATTAGTTTCTCATAGTGTTTTCTTTGAACAAATTTACCAGATCTCACATAGTTCTCGGCCCCTGAAGAAGGGAAAACCCGAAACGCGTTGGGCCTGGTACTTATCCTGTGGATCATTCAAATTGTATATTTATTTGTTCTTTTTATATTTATGTGTCTCTGGACACTTTGTTATTTATTAATAAAACTTTATAACTTTGTATAAAACATTTAAAATTGCTTTGTTGCCTTTAAAGCCCCACTTCGGGGGAATCCTCGAATTTTTCCCCCTGCTTCTTTGTTCCCCCCAGGTGAGCGCTGTGGGAAGGGAGAGACAGAGGAGCGGAGGGGGGCGGCGGGCCACTGTCACTGAAGCCGGCTCACTGAGCCATCGGCCCACCGGGAAACTCCCGGTAGTCCCAATGGCCAGTCCATCCCTGCACTGTGCCATCAATTCGCACCACTGTGCCATGCCATCAAATGCAGTCACTGTGCTATGCCATCAAACGCAATCACTATGCCATCAATTCGCACCACTGTGCCACGCCATCAAACACAGCCACTGTGCCATCAATTGTCGCCACTGTGCCCTTTAATTGTCACCACTGTGCCCTTTAATTGTCACCACTGTGCCCTCTAATCGTCACCACCGTGCCCTTTAATTGTCGCCACTGTGCCAATTTTCTCCACTGTGCCCTTTAATTGTCACCACTGTGCCCTTTAATTGTCACCACTGTGCCAATTGATGCCACTGTGCCCTTTAATTGTCGCCACTGTGCCCATTGTCACCACTGTGCCCATTGATGCCACTCTGCCCTTTAATTGTCACCACTGTGCCCATTGATGCCACTCTGCCCTTTAATTGTCGCCACTGTGCCCATTGATGCCACTGTGCCCATTGATGCCACTGTGCCCATTGTCGCCACTGTACCCTGTAAAATGCCCCTCTCCCCTGCCTGGCACTTACCTTTCTGGGGGTCAGCCATCCTCCTTCCACATCCCTCGATGTCTTCTCCCGCCTTCGATGGCGCTTCAGCCAATCAGGTTACGGTAACCAGAACCGGTGAACCTGATTGGATGAGACGCCTGTCAGTCTTATCCAAGGAACGCACCCCCCATATGTCCCGAGGATAAGCAGCCGAATACAGCCTGAGAGCTCTGATAGGCACTTCAACACAGGCGCTCACCGTCCGGCCATCTGAATAGTCGGCGGCAGCGGTAAAAATACATAGATTTATGCAATGCTATGGACAAAAACCGCCACTGATAGAGCGCAAAGTGGGCTTTGGCTTCAATTTGTTAGTCAAGTCCATCTAGATCTGCTAGTCCATTCAACGCTCCCCTCCCCCCAAGACAATGACAATGCTGCTGTCCAAAAGTGTCTCCTGCAATGTATTACATTTGGGGCTCAATATCACTTTAATTGGCAATCGTTATCAACAAAAAGTCTCGTCTCCCAGGCTCTCCCGTTCCTCAGAAGTGGCGATTTATGCCGCCTCGAGCCGTATCTTAATTCTGTATAATTATACTATTTCTCCAGGTTACGGCGTCTCTCCGTTGAATAATTCATTAGCGTCCGGAGTCGGGGACTCGGAAGGTCAGACGGAGAAATCTACGAAGTCGTTAGAAACAGAAAAACGCACACACCCCCCCCCCCCCTCAAGCTCTTCATTCTCTGCCTTATTCTTCTCATCATCACATCTTGTTTCTACAGAAACAAAAATGGATAAAAAAAAATTACCGTATATACTCGAGTATAAGCCGAGTTTTTCAGCACATTTTTTTATGTGGAAAATGCCCCCCTTGGGTTACACTCGAGTCACCATTTTGCGCCTGATCTCCCGGAATTTGGGGTACCGGCCGGCCATAAGTCCCCTGGACCCTAAACTCTTCCTCTACAAGTGTACAAAGGTTGTTGTCCGGGGGACCTACGGCCGGGGAGCACCGATTTTTCAAAGCTGGGCACCCCTTCCATAGACTCCCATGTTAAATGGTAATTTCTCTGGTGAATTTGGGGACCCGGTACCCACCGGTTGTAGGTCCTCTGAACCCCCAAACTTAGCACACATGTAGCCCCACTCTTCCTCTACAAGTGTGCAAAAGTCTGTTGTGTGGGGAACCTACAGCCGGGGAGCACTGATTTTTCAAAGCCGGGCACCCCTTCCATAGACTCCCATGTTAAACGTCAGTCTAGACATGGATACAGTGAGGCATGGGCACAGTGAGACATGGGCACAGTGAGGCATGGGCACAGTGAGACATGGGCACAGTGAGGCATGGACACAGTGAGGCATGGGCACAGTGAGGCATGGGCACAGTGAGGCATTGGCACAATGAGGCATGGACACAGTGAGGCATGGGCACAATGAGGCATGGGCACAGTGAGGCATGGGCACAATGAGGCATGGACACAGTGAGGCATGGACACAGTGAGGCATTGACACAGTGAGGCATGGACACAGTGAGGCATTGACACAGTGAGGCATGGACACAGTGAGGCATTGGCACAATGAGGCATGGACACAGTGAGGCATGGACACAGTGAGGCAAAGTGAGGCACAGTGAGGCAAAGTGAGGCACAGTGAGGCATGCAGATGGACACCCTAGGCTTATACTCGAGTCAATACATTTGTTGTTGAAAATTCCGACAGCAAATGTCTGATGGAGCCTACAGACGATTTCCGACAACAAGCTCACATCGAAGATTTGTTGTCGGACATTCCGGTAACAGTGTAGCTGCTGACTTTGAATAAGGACACTTACCTGTCCTAGTCAGTGGCGGCCCGCCCATATGGGCGCACGGGCGCCGCCCCCCCTCCCGCAGTCACAAAAAAAAAAAAGAATTAAAAAAAAAACAAAACGGGCCCTTTAAGAACTTTTATTCGGCTAAAATGTCATTTTGACATTTTAGCCGAAGTTCTGGCGGCCGTCTATAGAGGGCGCTGCAGCGCCACCCCCTCTCGCAAGTAACACACGTTCAATGCTATGCATTGGACGTGTGTTACTGTTGCCAGCTGCCTGGTCTATTCGTATAACCGGACATGGGACGCCGGTTACCCGAATAGCGACAGCTGGTTGGCTGAGGGGAACTGCCTATCAAAGCCAGTGGCTCTGATAGGCTTTTCCAGTCCCGCCCTCCGGCTCTCGGAAGTCAATGCTCGGAGCGCAGACAATCTGCGGTCCTTGCATTAGACTGACAGCCGTTTCAGCCAATCAGGTTCCTGGATTCTGGTTTTCAGGAACCTGATTGGCTGAAGCTTCTCCAGGGCGGCAGAAGACATCGAGGGAGGACATGGAAGCGTCAGGTAAGTGATTTTTTTTTACAGGGAAAGGGGCAGCATGGGGCACAGTGGCAGCATGGGGCACAGTGGCAGCATGGGGCACAGTGGCAGCATGGGGCACAGTGGCAGCATGGGGCACAGTAGAAGCATGGGGCACAGTGGCATCATGGGGCACAGAGGCAACAATGAGCACAGGCCGGGCACAGTGGTGACAATTGATGGCACAGTGACTGAATATGATGGCATGGCAGAGAGGTGACAATTGATGGCATAGTGACTGCATTTGATGGCATGGCACAGTGGTGACAATTGATGGCACAGTGGCTGCATTTGATGGCATGGCACAGTGGTGACAATTGATGGCACAGTGGCTGCATTTGGTGGCATGGCACAGTGGCTGCATGTGATGGGCACAGTGAGGCTGCAATATTTTTTTTTTCGTTTGCGCCCCCCCAAAAATTTTGAGCACCAGCCGCCACTGGTCCTAGTTGCCCGCGCTGATGGCCCCCCCGATGCCGATCCTCGATCCTGGCAGCTCCAGGCGCCGCCACCCACAGTAAGGGAAACAGGCAGTGAAGCCGTGCGGCTTCACTGCCCGTTTCCTACTGCGCATGTGCGAGCAGAGCGGCGCTTTGTGAATGGATACACACAGTTCCCAGAATGCAGCGCGCCCCATTCACAAGAATACACTAAGGTCTTGTACACACGATGTAATGTATCCGATGGAAACGGTCCGACGGACCGTTTCCATCGGATATGTCCGCCGGGCTGTTTGATCCGGTGGCTGTACACACCATCGGATCAAATTCCCCACCGGCGGACAGCGCGGTGACGCGGCGGTGACGTTGACGCCGCCACGTCACCGCACCAGGAAGTAAACACTTCCGCGCGCATGCGTCGGATCCATTCACAGGATACGACGCATGTGCGGGCAGATATGTCCGCTGGTTTGCCGTACTAACCAGCGGACATATCCGACGGGCAGCTATCCGGTGGAAAAATTTCAAAGCATGCTTTGAAATTTTTCCGCCGGAGGAATCCGGCCAAAACGGTCCGTTTGCCCCTACAGACGAGCGGATTTTTCGGCTGAAATGGCCCGTCGGACCATTTTCTGGGGTTAAATTCCCTTGTGTGTACGAGGCCTGAGTGTAGGAGGAGGAAGAGAATCGACCGCGGAAGATAAGGGGCAGATTCGGGACTTCCGCATAGCAACCGCTATTTAGGGTAAGTACATTTTTATTTTTTCCAATACATTTTTATTTTATTTTTTGGATTTTTGAAAGAATTTTTTTTCCAGGGTGGAACTCCGCTTTAGGTAAAAGGGCACTTACCAGTGCAGGGATCCAGCGCCGCCTTCCCCCCCAGGTTGGTTGTTTGCCAGTCTTTGGGTCCCCGGCTTCACAGCTAGCTTCCCACTGCACTGCACATGGGTAATTTTCAGTGGCAGCTGGTGGTTTTTTGTTTGGGGGATGGCAAACAAACAACCCCCCCTCCCCGCAGCACCACAACCTTTCCTCGCTGTCTGCCAGTTCAATGACACTTACCCCATCTAGGCGGCGGGCACATCAGGCAGCTGCGGGGGTTGGGGGACCGGCAGGCACATCAGGCAGCTGCGGGGATTGGGGCACCAGGGGGCACATTGGGCAGCGGTGGGGATCGGGGCATCGGTGGGCACATCGGGCAGGGAACGGGGCACCGGCGGGTACATTGAGCAGCGGTGGGGATCGGGGCATCGGTGGGCACATCGGGCGGGGAACGGGGCACTGGTGGGTACACTGGGCAGCGGTGGGGATCAGGGCACCGGCAAGCACATCGGCCGGGGAATAAGGCACCAGCGGGTACATCGGGCAGCGGTGGGGATCGGGGCATCGGTGGGCACATCAGGCGGGGAATGGGGCACCGGTGGGTAAATTGGGCAGCGGTGGGGATCGGGGCCCTCGGCGGGCACATCGGGCGGGGATTGGGGCACCGGCGAGTACATTGGGTATCGGTGGGGATCGGGGCATTGGCCGGTACATCGGGCAGGGGAACGGGGCACCGGTGGGTACATCAGGCAGCGGTGGGGATTGGGGCATCGGTGGGCACATCGGGCGGGGATAGGGGCACCAGCGGGTACATTGGGCAGCGGTGGGGATCGGGGCATCGGTGGGCACATCGGTGGGGATATGGGCAGCGGTGGGTACATTGGGCAGCATTGGGGATCAGGGCATCGGCGAGCGGGGAACGGGGCAACGGTGGGTACATCGGGCAGCGGCGGGGATCGGGGCACTGGCGGACATCAGGCTGTGTCGGGCATTGGGCAGCAGTTTCGGTGGAGCACCAGCCGCCACCGCAGCCCAGGGACAGGTTCTCTTTAAACTATATCTCTGGCTACATTTATTCATTTAAATTGTCACTAGTCTTGAAAAGGGGGATAATCTTTATTATTATTATTATTCCATTTGGCTGAAATTACCGGCATTGCGCTGCATCGTGAATAGACGGTGTTCACACAGATTGCCGCCGTTACCAGGATATTGCAATTGAATTACACATCTCGTCTATTCAGAGCAGAAACACATTATTTGTGAGATCAGTCCAGAAAAAGCCGCATGAGGTGGGCATTTAGCATATTTCATTTGATTATTCTGGTCTATTATATGGTTTGTGGACGCAGTTAAAGGGAGACTAAAATACGAGCCGCTCCAGATCAAAGCAAATGCGTCTTTTGGGTGACGGGTCATTTCTAGGGGCGAGATTTTGGGTGACCTGAGCCCAACTAGTTTGCCCTATGTGATGGGAGTCACTTTGGGTGGGGGTGGTATATCCTTCTCCATGCAGCTCTCTCCCCCTGTGTCCCCCTCCATGCAGCTCTCTCCCCCTGTGTCCCCCTCCATGCAGCTCTCTCCCCCCATGTCCCCCTCCATACAGCTCTTTCCCTCTGTGTCTCCCTCCGTATCCCCCTCCATGCAGCTCTCTCCCCCCGTGCCCCCTCCATGTATCTCTCTCCCCCGTGCCCCCCTCCATGCAGCTCTCTCCCTCTGTGTCCCCCTCCATGCAGCTCTCTCCCTCTGTGTCCCCCTCCATGCAGCTCTCTCCCTCCGTGTCCCCCTCCATGCAGCTCTCTCCCCCCGTGCCCCCTGCATGTAGCTCTCTGCCTCTGTGTCCCTCTCCATGCAGCTCTCTCCCTCTGTGCCCCCTCTATGCAGCTCTCTCCTTCCGTGTTCCCCTCCATGCAGCTCTCTCCCTCCTTGTCCCCCACCATGCAGCTCTCTCCCCCCGTGTCCCCTTCCATGCAGCTCTCTCCCTCCGTGTCCCCCACCATGCAGCTATCTCCCTCCGTGTCCCCTTCCATGCAGCTCTTTCCCTCTGTGTCCCCCTCCATGCAGCTTTATCCCCCTGTGTCCCCCTTCATGCAGCTCTCTCCCTCCGTATCCCCCTCCATGCAGCTCTCTCCCCCCGTGCCCCCTCCATGTAGCTCTCTCCCCCCGTGCCCCCCTCCATGTAGCTCTCTCCCTCTGTGTCCCCCTCCATGCAGCTCTCTCCCTCAGTGTGCCCCTCCATGCAGCTCTCTCCCCCCGTGCCCCCTCCATGTAGCTCTCTCCCCCCCGTGCCCCCTCCATGTAGCTATCTTCCTCTGTGTCCCCCTCCATGCAGCTCTCTCCCTCTGTGCCCCCCTCTATGCAGCTCTCTCCTTCCGTGTTCCCCTCCATGCAGCTCTCTTCCTCCGTGTGCCCTTCCATGCAGCTCTCTCCCCCCGTGCCCCCTCCATGTAGCTCTCTCCCTCTGTGTCCCCCTCCATGCAGCTCTCTCCCTCCGTGCCCCCCTCTATGCAGCTCTCTCCCCCCGTGCCCCCTCCATGTAGCTCTCTCCCCCCGTGCCCCCTCCATGTAGCTCTCTCCCTCTGTTTCCCCCTCCATGCAGCTCTCTCCCTCTGTGCCCCCCTCTATGCAGC
Organism: Rana kukunoris; assembly: GCA_029574335.1. Classification (NCBI taxonomy): domain Eukaryota; kingdom Metazoa; phylum Chordata; class Amphibia; order Anura; family Ranidae; genus Rana; species Rana kukunoris. The sequence continues at coordinate 2,946,657 of CM056051.1, read as the reverse complement.
TCTCTCCTTCCGTGTTCCCCTCCATGCAGCTCTCTTCCTCCGTGTCCCCCTCAATGCAGCTCTCTCCCTCCGTGTCCCCTTCCATGCAGCTCTCTCCCTCCGTGTCCCCTTCCATGCAGCTCTTTCCCTCTGTGTCCCTCCCCCTCCATGCAGCTCTCTCCCCCTGTGTCCCCCTTCATGCAGCTCTCTCCCTATGTTTCCCCCTCCATGCAGCTCTCTCCCTCCGTGTCCCCCTCTGTGCTGCTGTCCCCCTCCATGCAGCTCTCTCTGTCACCCTCCGTGCTGCTGTCCCTGTCATGCCTTTGGTCTACAAGGAAATACAGTAATATCTTTTGGACTTGTAATTCAAATATTGTCCACTAGATGTCACTCTTAACAAAGGACTGTTGATGGGCAGTGTTCTATGGTAATGTACATTTCCTGTCGTGTTACTGAAAACTGTCTTCACTTCCTATCACAACTCTTTCATCTCTTTTTCACTGGACAGTCCACATGGAGTCAGCTAAGCCTTCACCACATGTTTCCTAGGTCTTGATCCTCCTAAGGCATCATCGCTGGTATGATAAAGACTGGGCCAGATTCTCAAAAGAGATACGACGGTGTATCGCAGGAAACACCGTCGTATCTCTGTTTTTTTACCTGGGTATCTATGCGTGTGATTCATAGAATCACTTACGCATAGATACACTAAAAATCCGACAGGTGTAAAACAATTACACTGTCGGATCTTAGATGTAATGACAACGCCGGCCGCTAGGTGGTCTTTACGTTGTTTTCTCATTTGCCTATGCAAATGAGCCTAATACGCCGATTCCCGAACTTTTTTTACGCCGCCCCGTCGTCGTTTACGTCGTTTCCGTAAGGTTTTTCCGGCGTAAAGATAAAGCTGCCCAAAGATGGCGCATCCTATGTTAAGTATGGACGCCGTGCCCGCGGCAAATTTGAAAGCTTTTACGTCGTTTCCGTAACTCGTCCGTGAATGGGGATTTACGTTGATTACGTTCACGTCAAAAACACCGTCATAATTTGGAGCATGCGCACTGCGATTTTACTATGGCCGGCACATGCGCAGTTTGATCGACGCGGGGGCGCGCCTAATTTAAATACAAGCCGCCCCCTTTGAATAACGCGGGGATACGCAGGGCCATTTACACTAAGCCGCCGCAAACTACGGAGCAAGTGCTTTGGGATAAATAATAAAAAAAATTATTGTAAAAAATAATAAAAAAATTTAAGAAAAAACACATTGATACCCCCCCCCCCCTAAAAAAAAGCATTGTAAAAACAAAACAAAAAATAAATAAAACAAATAAAAATTGTAAAAAATAAAAAACTACTGAGACATGTGTCACTGTCACATGAGGTTAAAAAAAGTATCGGTACTTGTATTCGGTCTTAAAAAAACCAGTATCGGGACAACCCTAGTATATATATATATATATATATATATATATATATATATATATATATATATATATATATATATATATATATATATATTGTATATTGTCTCATTTTGTTGTGTACTCTTTGCTGTGATCGTTTGGGGTGTGACTGTATTCTATTGTTCTATTGTGGCTGTCTGCCTCAAAGTGGTTGTAAACCCTTTACAACCACTTTAGATTAAGGCCCCGTCCACACGGCAGAGAACCTCGACGGTCGGAACACATCGTTCCGCCCGTCGAGGTTCTCTGCCGGCCGTCAGAATCGGCGACCCGCCCGTCGGGAAAGGCAACCAGCCATTCACCCCGACTGGGCCGTCGAGCAAATAGAGAACCTGCTCTCTATTTGCTCGACAGGTTTCCCGACGGGCGGGGTTCGCCGAGAGCGTACACACGGCCGAGGTTCTCGGCAGAATGCGGCTCCCAGCGAGGTTCCCGCTGGTTTCTGCCGAGAACCTCGGCCGTGTGTACGGGGCTTAAGGCTTACCTGTAGGTGCTTGAAGTATCTACCAGACCTGCACGGCCTAAGAGATATTTGCAAATCGCCTTAGGGCAATTTCTCCTGCGCATGCACCGGAGTGAGAAAGGGCACGCTGTGCCGTTTCTATCGCTGGTCATGCAGTTAAAGGCGGCTACCGCGCACATGCGTGGGAGTGACGTCACACGACTCCGGCCAGTCACAGTGCTGACTCCGGTCAGTCAAGGCACGCAAGCCCCGGAAGGAAGAATGGCCGCTCGCTACTAGCGAGGAAGACAGGGGCTTCTCCTGCAGGTAAGTGTCACATAATGGGCTACTATGCGACACATAGTGGCCCATTATGCTTTAACTTTACAGAGAAACAAAGAGGAAGTATACCCATCAGGGTTTACTTCCTCTTTAAATATTATGGGATGTGTAAGTGTGTTTGCTGTGAGGAAAGAGGGAGGGGGATTCCTCCAGCATCCACCCTGCTGATAAGACTGTTTACTGATGAGAAGTTTGAATATGCCTGACCTGTGTGTCTATTGTCAGTGGACAGTTTAACCTGCCCGGAGTCCAAGGGTGGGGGGGGGGGGGGAGAAGTGCCTCTGAGTTATTTATCAATGCAAATGATGGAAACGGTGTGGGAATAATGGGAGTGGTCTGGGAATGATGGGAACAGTGTGGGAATGATGGGAGTGGTCTGGGAATGATAGGAACGGTGTGTGAATGATGGGAGTGGTCTGGGAATGATGGTAGTGGTCTCGGAATGATGGGAGTGGTCTGGGAAGGATGGGAGTGGTCTGGGAATGATGAGAACAGTGTGGGAATAATGGGAGTGGTCTGAGAATGATGGGAACAGTGTGGGAATTATGGTCTGGGAATTATGGGAATTGAGTGGGAATGATGGGAGTGGTCTGGGAATGGTAGGAACGGTGTGGGAATGATAGGAACAGTGTGGGAATCATGGGAGTGGTCTGGTAATTATGGGAGTGGTCTGGGAATGATGGAAACGGTGTAGGAATGATGGTTGTGGTCTGGGAATGATGGGAACAGTGTGCGGATGCTGGGAGTGGTCTGGTAATGATATGAATGGTGTGGGATCGATAGTAGTGGTCTGGGAATGATGAGAATGATCTGCGAATGATGGTAGTGGTCTGGGAATGACAAGAATGATCTGGGAATTATGGTAGTGGTCTGAGAATGATGGGAGTGGTCTGGGAATGGTTGTAGTGGTCTGGGAATGATGGGAGTGGTCTAGAAAGGATGGGAGAGGTCTAGGAAGGATGGGAGTAGTCTGGGAAGGATGGGAGTGGTGTGGGAATGCTAGAAACAGTGTGGGAATGATGGGAGTGGTCTGGGAATTATGGGAATGATGGGAGTGGTCTGGGAATGGTAGGAACGGTGTGGGAATGATAGGAACGGTGTGGGAATCATGGGAGTGGTCTGGTAATGATGGGAGTGGTCTGGAAATGATGGGAGTGGTTTGGGAATGATGAGAGTGGTCTGGAAATGATGGGAGTGGTCTAGGAATGATAGAAACGGTCTAGGAATGATGGTAGTGGTCTGGGAATGATGGGAGTGGTCTGGGAATGATAGGAACGGTGTGTGAATGATGGGAGTGGTCTGGGAATGATGGTAGTGGTCTCGGAATGATGGGAGTGGTCTGGGAAGGATGGGAGTGGTCTGGGAATGATGAGAACAGTGTGGGAATAATGGGAGTGGTCTGAGAATGATGGGAACAGTGTGGGAATGATGGTAGTGGTCTGGGAATGATGGGAGTGGTCTGGGAATGATAGGAACGGTGTGTGAATGATGGGAGTGGTCTGGGAATGATGGTAGTGGTCTCGGAATGATGGGAGTGGTCTGGGAAGGATGGGAGTGGTCTGGGAATGATGAGAACAGTGTGGGAATAATGGGAGTGGTCTGAGAATGATGGGAACAGTGTGGGAATTATGGTCTGGGAATTATGGGAATTGAGTGGGAATGATGGGAGTGGTCTGGGAATGGTAGGAACGGTGTGGGAATGATAGGAACAGTGTGGGAATCATGGGAGTGGTCTGGTAATTATGGGAGTGGTCTGGGAATGATGGGAGTGGTCTGGAAATGATGGGAGTGGTCTGGAAATGATAGGAACGGTCTGGAAATGATAGGAACAGTGTGGGAATGATGGTAGTGGTCTGGGGATGATGAGAGTGGTCTAGGAAGGATGGGAGTGGTCTGGGAATGATGGGAGTGGTCTGGGAATGATAGGAACGGTGTGCGAATGATGAGAATGGTGTGAAAACGTCCTATTTTTTGAACATTTTCTTCTCACGTTTCTCAGATTTTCACCACCTTTGTGTTGGTAGGAAAGCAGAAAACATTTTAGACAATAATAAAGTGAGAGGCGACATTGCGGCGGGCATGTTGAGCGTCTCTATGGTGTGATGCTCACGTAGTTGCCCTCTATTTTCTACAATGTGAAATAAAGCCAAGTCACGCTGTTCCTGCTTTGCCACCGCTGATTCCCACTCACCGCGCACAACAACAAGTGAAACAAATTACATTTCTCCCGATCATTTTGTCTTTTGTTTATCTTTCTGCACCTCCGACCTTCGTGTTTTATACCCAGAGGTATCTCTAGATACTATAACAAGTCCTTCTTTACAGACCCCTTTTATATCCCCAGGACTCCTGGACACCCCCAGGGGATATAAATTCCACTATTTCCCGACCTGAAGAGCTCAGAGAGACTGCGCCTGATAGACAGCAAATACATTGCCTTGAAAAAGTATTCATACCCCTTGGAAATTCCCCACATTTTCTCATGTTACCACCAAAAACCTAAATGTATTTTATTGGGATTTTATGTGAGAGACACAACACAAAGTGTCACATAATTGTGAAGTGGAAAGAAAATGATAAATGATACAAATAAATATGTGGGGAGGGGGGGCATTTGTATGGCGCCCCCCCGGAGTCAATACTTTGTAGGACCCCATTTCTCTACAAGTCTTTTTGGGGGTGTCTCTACCAGCTTTGCACATCTAGAGAGGGACATTTCTGCTCATTCTTCTCTGTAAAATATCTCTGTCTCTGTCAGATTGGATGGAGAGTGTCTGTGATCAGCAATGTTCAAGTCTTGCCACAGATTCTCAATGGGATTTAGGTCTGGACTGTGACTGGGCCATTCTAACACATGAATAGGCTTTGATCTAAACCATTCCATTGTAGCTCTGGCTGTACTTTAGGGTCGTTTTCCTGCTGGAAGGTGAACCTCCGCCCCAGTCTCCAGTCTTTTGAAGACTCTTAGGCCTCGTACACACAATCGGACATATCCGATGAAAACGGTCCATCGGATATGTCCGATCTGGAGTTTGATTCGATGGCGTGTACACACCATCGGATCAAATTCCCCGCCGGCGGACGGCGCGGTGACGTAGCGGTGACGCGGCGGTGACGTTGACGCTGCCACGTCACCGCACCAGGAAGTAAAACACTTCCGCGCATGCGCCGAATCCATTCGGCGGCGGCGCGGCGGGACGACATGTCTGCTGGTAAGTGTACTAACCAGCAGACATGTCGGGCGGACAGATTCCCACCGGATAGATTTCAAAGCATGCTTTGAAATCTGTCGGGTGGACAAATCTGTCCGCTAGCCCATACACACGATCGGAGATGTCTGCTGAAACGGTCCATCGGACCGTTTTCAGCGGACATATCCCCTCGTGTGTACGAGGCCTAATAGGTTTTCTTCTAAGATTGTCCTGTATTTGTCTCCATCCATCTTCCCATCAACTCTGACCAGCTTCCCTGTCCCTGCTGAAGAAAAGCATCCCCACCACATGATGCTGCCACCACCATGTTTCACAGTGGGGATGGTGTGTTCAGGGTGATATGCAGTGTTAGTTTCCCCCACACATAGCGTTTTTTTTTTTTTGTTGAGTTTTGGTGTCATGTGACCAGAGCACCTTCTTCCACATGTTTGCCGTGTCCCCTCCCCCACATGGCTTTGAAACCATGCGCTCTGGGATCACATCCACCCCCTTTTGGTTCTTCTAGGGTGAGTTCCAATGGACACATACGAAGAAGAAAAAGTGAACAAGAAGGGAAAATAAAGTTGGAGAACAGATCTGAGCTGCGCCTGATGTGACACGACGATCGTTTCCTGAGAAAATGGAGATTGTGTGTTGGAAATGTGAAGGGCGGTTCATAGTACATCGCCCCTCCCGGGAAATCAGAGGTCCATTTCTATGGACGATCTCTTTCCGATCTCCTGGGACTGGTAAGACATTGTTCATTTTCTCCTCGACATTCGTAGACCAAGATGAATGTTAATAGACCGCGGTCCTGCCGTTGATTCTATTTGCTGTACATTGCAATCAGCGCGGCGGATAGAAGCCGGTCGCGGGATATGGTCTAAAGTGAACGCCATTAGTGGAGAATAATGCAAAAAAAAAAAAAAAAACAGAATGAATGAAAGAAAATGTACAATAATTGGAAGATGGGAAAAGCTTTCAGAGCGCTGCCCTCAATTGTTGGATTACGTCTCACTAATGGGCGATTATCTTCCAGGGAAGGGATTTTTATTTATTTCAGGTACTTTGTAGCACCAGCAAATTTCGCATATATTGTACGTTCCCATCAGTCATTGCCCTCAAGGAGCTTACAATCTAAGGTCCCCCTAAGTCACATTCATACTTACACATAACAGGGCCATTTTAGACAGAAGCCAATTTACCTCCCAGCATGTGTTTGGAGTGTTGGAGGAGACTGGAGTACCCGGAGGAAACCCACACTGGAGAACATCACCGGCAAAAAGGACGAACACCACACACTAGAAAAGTGCCTCACATTGATCGATAATTGGATGACGGAGAGCTCCCTCAAACGTAACCACTTAAGACCCGGACCATTATGCAGGTAAAGGACCTTGCCCCTTTTTGCGATTCGGCGCTGCGTCGCTTTAAATGACAATTGCGCGGTCGTGCGACGTGCCTCCCAAACAAAATTGGCGTCCTTTTTTTCCCGCACAAATAGAGATTTCTTTTGGTGGCATTTGATCACCTCTGCGGTTTTTATTTTTCTCGCTATAAACAAAAATAGAGCGACAATTTTAAAGAAAAATCAATATTTTTTTTACTTTTTTTGCTATAATAAATATCCCCCAAAAAAAGATATAAAAAAAAAATTTTTCCCCTCAGTTTAGGCCGATACGTATTCTTCTACATATTTTTGGTAAAAAAAAAAAAAAAAAAAAAAAAAGCAATAAGCGTTTATCGATTGGTTTGGGCAAAATGTATAGCGTTTACAAAATAGGGGATAGTTTTATGGCATTTTTTATTAATAATTATTTTTTTTACTACTAATGGCGGCGATCAGCGTTTTTTTTTCGTGACTGCGACATTATGGCGGAGACATCGGACAATTTTGACACAGTTTTGGGACCGTTGTCATTTTTACAGCGAGAAGTGCTATAAAAATGCACTGATTACTGTGAAAATGACAATTGCAGTTTAGGAGTTAACCACTAGGGGGGCGCTGTAGGGGTTAAGTGTGACCTCATATGTGTATCTAACTGTAGGTGGGCTGGACGTGTGACATCAGTGATCGTCTTTCCCTATATCAGGGAACAGAGACGATCAGTGACACTGCCACAATGAAGAACGGGGAAGGTGTGTTTACACTCACCTCTCCGCGTTCTTCAGCTCCTGTGACTGATCGCGGGTCCCGCGGGCGTGGAGCTTCGGACCGTGTTGCGGCCCACAGCTGGGCACTTAAAGGGGACGTAGCCTTATGTGATTGTGCCCAGCTGTGCCATTCTGCCAACGTATATCGACGTTAGGCGATCCTTAAGTGGGTAATGGATCCAAAACAGAACTTCTCTTTCTCCACGCAGAAAAACTCTAGGACCCCCTACCATCCTTGGAGAAACCATCACCCCAAGCACCAAAGTCAAAATCCTTGGAGTCGTCTTTGACTCAGACATGACTATGGACGCACAAATAGGATCAGTAGTCAGCGGATCCCATCATCTCCTACGACTTCTGCGTAGACTCCTCCCCTTCATCCCGGAAGGAGACACAGTGGCAGTTGGAATAATCATCAATTCCCGTCTCGACTACACAAACTCCCTCTACATAGGACACTACCTAAATACCCAAAAAATGTCCCTTTAAAAAAAAAAGGTCCTTATGTGCACTGTGTCCGGGCACCGGGCACAGTGCCGTATGAGTAGCAGACGTGGCACTACATTGGCAGCCAAAAAATGCCTTTGTGGCGTAGCCCATCGCGCCACAGCTTCCGGCGCGATAGACTGTATTGTGGCCGCGGGGGTGCACTGCACCCAGTATATTTCTGTGCTTGTGCCGACGTCAGGAAGTGACGCCGGCACTCTGCAGCCCAGAGGGACGCACCTCCGTGAGCCGAGCATGAAGGTAAAGCAGCCTCCCCTCAGCAGTAGTGTCCGCACAACCCCCCTAATTCTCAGCAAAGATAGCGGCTGTTAGCCGGCACCCCCCGCTCATTAAACTTCTTTATTTAATGTCCGGCGAAACTAGCGGCCGGCAGCCACCCCCCATGCTTATTAATTTTTTTTTTAAGGTTCGGTGGAAATAGCGGCCGTTAACGCCCCCCCCCCACTTATTACAGTTTCTTTAGTTATTGTTCTGCAAAAATAGCTAAAGCCCCCCCCCCCTTCTTAACTTTATTTTTTATTTTATGTTCACCAAAAATAGCGACCAAATGTCAATCCCCCCTGGTTATTCAGTTTTTTTTATGTCCGGCGAAAATGGCGCCTGTATCCCCCCCAATGCTGTTATTTCCGCAGCCTCTGTTAATCTCGTGCAGTCAGTATGTCCGCAGTCTCAGGTAATCTTGTGCAGTATGTCCGCAGTCTCTGGTAATCTTGTGCAGTATGTCCGCAGTCTCTGGTAATCTTGTGCAGTGTGTGTCTGCAGTCTCTGGTAATCTTGTGCAGTATGAGTATGTCCGCAGTCTCTGGTAATCTTGTGCAGTATGTGTCTGCAGTCTCTGGTAATCTTGTGCAGTATGTCCGCAGTCTCTGGTAATCTTGTGCAGTATGTCCGCAGTCTCTGGTAATTTTGCGCAGTATGTCCACAGTCTCTGGTAATCTTGTGCAGTATGGCCACAGTCTCTGGTAATCTTGTGCAGTATGTCCGCAGTCTCTGGTTATCTTGTGCAGTATGTCCGCAGTCTCTGGTAATTTCGCGCAGTACGTCCGCAGTCTCTGGTAATTTCGTGCAGTATGTCCGCAGTCTCTGGTAATCTTGTGCAGTATGTCCGCAGTCTCTGGTAATTTCGTGCAGTATGTCCGCAGTCTCTGGTAATCTTGTGCAGTATGTCCGCAGTCTCTGGTAATCTTGTGCAGTATGTCCGCAGTCTCTGGTAATCTTGTGCAGTATGTCCGCAGTCTCTGGTAATTTTGCGCAGTATGTCCACAGTCTCTGGTAATCTTGTGCAGTATGGCCACAGTCTCTGGTAATCTTGTGCAGTATGTCCGCAGTCTCTGGTTATCTTGTGCAGTATGTCCGCAGTCTCTGGTAATTTCGCGCAGTACGTCCGCAGTCTCTGGTAATCTTGTGCAGTATGGCCACAGTCTCTGGTAATCTTGTGCAGTATGTCCGCAGTCTCTGGTAATTTCGTGCAGTATGTCAGCAGTCTCTGGTAATCTTGTGCAGTATGTCCGCAGTCTCTGGTAATCTTGTGCAGTATGTCCGCAGTCTCTGGTAATTTTGTGCAGTATGTCCGCAGTCTCTGGTAATTTTGTGCAGTATGTCCGCAGTCTCTGGTAATCTTGTGCATTATGTCCGCAGTCTCTGGTAATCTTGTGTAGTATGTCCACAGTCTTTGGTAATCCTCTCCCTTGCTGTGTATGGAGACCAGTGAGGGGGGAGATGGCCCCCCACCAGTCTCCATACCATAGCAGGGCGGAAGCGACGTCAAAATGTCACTTTCACCCATAGCTCTTTTGTAATTTTTTTCAAAGATTTTTTTTATTGCATTTTAGTGTAAATGTGAGACGTGACGTCTTTTTGACCCCCAGATCTCATATTTAAGAGGACCTGTCATGCTTTTTTCAATTACAAGGGATGTTTACATTTCTTGTAATAGGAATAAAAGTGACCTGCGCAAATACGGTGTGACAATAAGTATTGCAATGACCGCCATTTTATTCTGTAGGGTGTTAGAATTTTTTTATAATGTTTGGGGGTTCTAAGTAATTTTCTAGCACAATTTTTTTTTTTAACTTGTAAACACCACATCTGAAAAAGAGGCTCGGGGCTAAAGTGCAGCAATTTCTTGCAGCAATAAGAAGTAATACATCTTTCGGAGATACGGCCGGGCAACTTAATTAAATCTAAGAAAGTTATTGTGCCTTCAAAGTGCAGCCATAGCAAATAATGTTCTGGGCAGAAGATCATAATGAAAAATAAATGTAGGTTGCACACACTGTCTTCATAGAATCAATTCTTCGGGGGGGAAAGCAATTTAGTAGCCACTTACGTGTATATTGTAGTTGGAATCTGACCTTGATAGTGCAGTCGAAGGGTAATGGCTGGGAGAAAAACATTATTATGACCCATAAGGTCTCCGTTTCCTACAAGGCCAAGGATCATTCTTACTGTATAGGAATTCCTCGGCCATCTTGGGTAGGGCCGTGCTTATTTAAGACATACGCTCCCTGATTTGGTGAGTGGTCAGTGTAGGGGCAAGTTTCTATATCGCCTATAGTGTTAGGGAGTGTAGGGACCACACTATTCTCCACTGTAGGAAGCGCCCCAGTTGTGTCGAACCTAGGGTTGATACTTTTTCTTAAAGCCAAACCCAAACACTTAAGCGTCTCACAGCAATTTTTTGAATTTTTATTTTTTTAATATACACCACTGGCAGTGTGTCCATAGAGGGGGCAGGAGCGCCGTCCCCTCTCTCCTGCACCCGTCAAATAGGGTAACCACGTGTCCCGGATTGCTTGGGACATTCCTGCATTTTGCAGGTCTGTCCCGGGCACCTTCATTCCAGGACAATACAGTGTCCCTAAATGAAACATGAAACTGACACAGACCCCCCTCCCGGCCAATCTGATGCCCCCAAAAAAGGCCGCACATCACCACTTTACTCACTGACAGTACTTGTCCTAACCAGGAAGCCCTGGAGGAGCACAGTCCCCGCCCCCTGCTTGTGATTGGAGAAATCATAAATCCCGCCTCTTGCGTCCAATCACTGTGCTGTGATTCGTTACACTACAAGCTGATTTTTGGGAAGGGGGGTGTCCCTGAATGGTAGTTTGGAAATGTGGTCACCCTACCGTCAATCAACAATAGATAGATTTATGCATTACATGAATCTATCTATTGTCACCGCTGCCACTCCCTATTCAGGTGTCCCGCCCCCTGTCGAGCGCCGGCCATCTGAATTACAGGGGCGGGGGTGTTTTGGAAGTGCCTGAATAGGCTTCCAAATGGTTAAACTGCTGTGCGTTCGCTGTTTACACAGTGTTGTGAAACGCTTCCCTAACACTGACCCGCCTCTCAGCCAATCAGGTGCACCGGGTCTGGTTCCAAGTCATCTGATTGGCTGAAGCGACAGGCGCTGTGATTGGATGCAGGCCCGTTGCTACAGGACAGGCAAAACAAACAATTGCTTGGGGCCCCCGAGCTGGCCTGGGTCCCCCAACTTCCCCTTCCCAGGCTGTAGCTTGCCTGAGCTCCTTTTCCTTCCTCCTGGAGTCCTGTCAGTCCGGCTGGGTACCGCTCGTGGTACAGGAGATTCAGTTTCCGGTTCCCGGCCGGAACTGACAGGAAGTGCACACTGAGTGCTTACTTCCTTTCAGTCCGGCCTGGAACACAGGAAACTGAATCTCCTGTAGCGCGCGGTACACGATCCCGGCAATATCTGATAGGGGACTGTGGACCCATGATGATAGAACACCAAACTAAGAGGAGGAAGAGGAGCTCGGCCATGCTACAGCGTCAGCCTACAGGAAAGAAGGGGAGGTGAGAATAGAAAAACATAGGGATAAGGGAGGGGGGGGGGGGTAAGAGCATGGGTGTAAAAAAATAGTGTATCGCTAACGTAGGTTTTTTGTGCAGGGGGGTGCTTGGGGGCCCCCATTTTGCATGGGGCCCCCAAATTTATTCAACTGGCCCTGATTGAACGTCCAATCATAGCAGAGATGACATGAAGAAGATGGGAGAAGACATCAGGGACTCAGAGGGAGCGTGGAGGATGGCGCTGACCGGAGAAATATAATTGCCAGGCGGTGGGGGCAAACTGGCGGCATTTGATGGGGGGCAAACTGGCGGCATTTGATGGGGGCAAATTGGTGGCATTTGATGGGGCAAACTGGCGGCATTTGATGGCACAGTGACTGCAATTGACGGGCACAGTAGCTGCGTTTGATAGGCACATGATGGTTTTTGGGCAAACTGGCGGCATTTAATAGGGCAAACTGGTGGCATTTGATGGGGCAAAGTGGCTGCGTTTTATGGCACAGTGGCGGCAATTGATGGGCACAGTAGCTGCGTTTGATAGGCACATGATGGGTTTTTTTTTTCAGTTTGTTTGCGCCCCCCCAAAAAAATTTGAGCACCAGCAATCACTGGTATACACTAAAGAATTGTAACAGAACTGGGACACCAGGCCAAATGAGGTACTTGTAGGCCTGTTTTTGGCTCTGCTCGGCTTCTACGCTCCCGTACCTCAGGCCAAATGAGGTACTGCAGGCCTATTTAGCTTGAACTATGCTCGTCTTGTGAGTCACTCGCAAACCGAGTCAGATTTTTTTTTTTTAAAGTTGCTCGCAAATCAAAACGCTCTCAAACCAAGTTACCGTTTTGATCGGCCGGGGAGCACCGATTTTTCAAACCCAGGCACCCCTTCCATAGACTCTCATGTTAAACGGTAATTTCTACTGTGAATTTGGGGACCCGGTACCGGCCTGTCATAGGTCCCCTGGACCTGGAGCTTGGCACACATGTAGCCCCATTTCTCCTCTACAAGTGTGCAAAAGTTTGTTGTCTGGGGGACCTATGGCTGGGGAGCACCAATTTTTCAAAGCCGGGCACCCCTTCCATAGACTCCGTCTAGTCATGGGCACAGTGAGGCATGGGCACAGTGAGGCATGCAGATAGACACCCTAGGCTTATACTCAAGTCAATACGTTTTCACAGTTTTTGTGGTAAAATTAGGTGCCTCGGCTTATATTCGGGTCGGCTTATACTCGAGTATATACAGTACTCCTAAACCAAGGTTCCACTGTATATTGCTTTGCTACAAAAACGTAGGTACTTCCTGTATGGGAGGGGTTATATAGAGCGGGACTTCCAAGCACCATCCTTTGGTTTCACCCCCTACCCACCTCTCAGTAATGGATACAGAACCAAGTATCAATTTGTGGTGCCAAGTAATTTGTATATGATAGGAAGTAAAAATAGATCCCCTGTAGCCAGCACCAATAGACTCTGAACAGCCAGCAACAATAGACCCCCTCCCTCAGCATGTGATGTCTCCCAGCAACGATTGTCTCCCAGTAGCAAAAAAAAAAATGCCCCCCCCAGCAACAATAGATCCCCCACCAGCGACAACTGACCTCCCCAGCAACAATGGACCCCCCTCCCCGTAAAAATAGACCCCCCTCCAGCAACAATAGATCTCAGAGCAGCTAGCATTAATAGACCCTCCAGTACACCCCCAGCACGCCCTTGTTATTACATACATTCAGAGCTGGAGACGCCGGAACTGCGTTCCCCCGCGCTCCTGCTGGGAAAAAGCCCTGGTTATAGCAATATGTTTCAATGAAGCTGTGGCCTTGCCCACTTCCAACTTTAAATGGTCTATGTGTAATTATTGGGGGGGGGGGCAAGGTTTGTTATGGTTGAATTAAGTGGAAGTTAAGCCTAAGCTTCTCAACAGTCATGACATTTAAGCAAATTATTTGCAGCAAGATAAAAAGAGAAGGAAAAAGAAGTTACCTGTCCACCGCTATGGCCGTCAAGGTGAAGACCGAGACGTATACGGTCACCGGCTGTATCAGGAACACGAAGTAACACATAAACTTCCCAAACACCCAGCCCTGGGAGTTGAAGGCGTAGGCGAGGGTGAAGGGCACGCAGGTGGCGCACATCAGCATGTCGGAAAAAGCCAGGTTCCCGATAAAGAAGTTGGTGACGTTGTGCATCTTTTTGGTTCTCCAGATCACGTAGAGGAGAAGGTAGTTCCCGAATATGCCAATCAGCACCACCAGAGCGTAGCACGGGATGATGACCGGCTTGTAGGACTGGATGAGCTGGACGCCGGTGAACTCCGAGCTCGAGTTGGAGCTGTTGAGCTTGACTCTGTAGATGGTTAGATTGGCCGCTCCATAGCTTCTGCTCCCGCTGTTCTCCATCTTTTATCAACCGGGTCTTCAAAGCCCCAAAATATTCCACTGGAGTTCCATCATGAAGAGCTGAAGGTGCAGAGCGTGGGTTGGAAACCGGAGACCGGAGTTGTGAAATAAAGCTGAAGGAACTGAATGTGTAGATCCAGAAATGTAGAGACCTATCCCCACTCTACATCAGGACAGGAGGGACGTTGTGATAGTTACTGCAGTGGAAACGTCCAAAAATTCCAAAATGTGTCTAAATTCCCATCAAATTCTCGAATTCCATTGGCTGCTTCCAATTCTTTCCACCATACAGGAAACCACAACGATCACTCGGCTTTAGATAATTGGTGAAGATGCGGTTCCGCCCCCTAAGGCTTGCACCTTCGTATCCCTCCGATTCCCCTCCTCTCCATGACCCCTTTGGTGTTCAGTTTTCCGGTATCCACTATTAATACGACTTCTCTCCTGTAGCAGGATTGTTATTCCTAAACCAACCAAGAGAAAGACATAGAAATAGTTATATGGTCACTTTCATTTTATACCAGCAGCATTGTAATATAAGAATACATTGGAACCTCGGATTACAAGCATAATCCGTTCCAGGAGAATATGCGTAATCTGAAGTACTCGCATATCAAAGCGAGTTTCCCCATTGAAGTCAATGGAAAACGAAAATAATTTGTTCCGCATTGACTTCAATGGCATGCAATACCGCATGTGGCCAGAGGTTGGGGGGGCGCGAGAGAGCTTCGGAAACACTCGGAAAGGCCTGGAGACAGCTCAGCTGACCTCGGCAAACCTCAGAATGGCTCAGGAATGGAGTATTTACGAGTCTTTCTGAGCATTCCCGAACGCCGTTCAGCTCCGCTCGGCTCCGCCCCCTACCTCAGGCCGAACGCGGTATTGCACACTGCTTTGGCTTGAATCCTGCTTGTTTTGCGAGACAACACTTGCAAACCAAGTTAGGATTTTTTTTAATTCAGCGTTCATATTACGTGACACTCGTTAACCGCGTTACTCGCAATCCGAGATTCCACTGTACAAACAATAGTTATATTTAATAATCCAATATAGGCGTATTCAAAAAAGCCCCCTCTCTCTAACTACATGAGCCCCAGGCCATAGTCAAAAGACGGCCTCTAGGTGGCTCTATAAATCCAGGAGGACGTCTTTTGACGTCCTCGCATCCTCCGGCCACTGGGGGGCGCACGTAAACACAGGGCTCCGCGTCCTGTCAGGGAGAGGAGACAGATGCTGTGTCCCTTGTACATAGGGACACAGATCGGTCACCTCCCCCAGCCACCTTGGCCTGAGGGCCGTTCTCGTTTCCTGTGGGGTCCGAGTTCCAGGGGCGGCATCCACCTTCAGGGTGCGTGCATCCATGGACCCCACAGCCCTGGCCTACCTGGCTGAAGTTGCGCACCATGCGGAGCTCTACTCTGACATAGCGAGGGATCCCAGTAGCTGCTGGGTCCCAAACCTTTTCTGAAAGGATCCCAGGCTGGGAGCTGTACGGTGGGGGATCGGCTTGAGGAGAACCCAGAGGCAGGTGATCCAATAGGGCCTGAACGAACCATCGGGGAAGGGATTCAGGGACTCTAACTAAATCTATTGGGAGGACTCGCTCATTTCAATTTCATGCTCATTCATGTAATAGGCCTGTGGCAGAGACCTGGTCCTCCCAACATTTGCAAGTGACGTTCCGGCTGCCAGGCCTGTGGCAGAGACCTGTCCGGAGGGCACTTTACCCATTCCGATTGGAGTGGCGACGAACTGAGTTCATTACTACTGAGAGCAAGATTGCTCTCTCACCTTTCCATATCCAAGGCCTGATACTCAAGCTCTCTCTCTCTCTCTGCTCATCAATCTTTCCTATCCTGTACCATGTTCAGGGCTGGACTGGGACAAAAATTTGGCCCTGGACTTCATCCAGACTGGCCCACTTTGACAGGTCTCTCCCATGGCAGCCGGACAACTCCCGCACCCCCCCCCCCCCCCTGGCCACCCAAGCCCCCTCTCCCCTTCACTAGCCACTAGCCCTTCTACTTTATTAGATTAGAACGGCTGGTACTGGTACTCTTATAGGCAATACCAGTGGGGAAGCTAGACATTATTTCACCCGGGGCAAAGAATCAGTTTGGTGCCCCTCCTTGTGGGACAAGATTAGGCAGAAGTGAGCAAACTCCCAGGCCATAGCTGTTGAGTCAGCTGTCTGTCCCTTTTCCCATGCTCCTCTGTTGTCCCCCCTGCTCCTCTGGTCCTCCCCCTGCTTCTTTGTTCCCCCCAGGTGAGCGCTGCGGGAAGGGAGAGACAGAGGAGCGGAGGGGGCAGCGGTTTGTTGTCACTGAAGCCGGCCCACTGAGCCATCGGCCCACCGGGAAACTCCCTGTAGTCCCAATGGCCAGTCCATCCCTGACCATGTTGATGTCGGCCATGTTGGGCCTTGGAATAAAGCATTGAAGAAAACCCAACTAAAGACTGGACATTCGCTCTCTTCTCCTCAACTCACAAGTATCACCCCTAGACACCTGCCAGGTAACACAACACACCGATCCCACTTATACTCAGCGGCTCCTGAATGGGGTAGCGCTACAATTATATATATATATATATATATATATATATAATTCTAGCCCTAGACCTCCTCTGTAACTCAAAACATAAAGCCTGTAAAGCGGACGCAATTTTAAAGCGTGACATGTTGGGTATCAATTTACTCGGCGTAACATCATCTTCACATTTAAAAAAAATTGGACTAACTTTATTGTGGTCTTATTTTTTATTTATTTTTTTACCCAAAAAGTGTGCTTATAAGACCGATGTGCAAATACGGTGTGACAGAAAGTGTTGCAACGACCACCATTTTATTCTCTAGGGTGTTAGAATAAAAATGATATATAATGTTTGGGGGTTCTAATTAGAGGGAAGGAGATGGCAGTGAAAACAGGCAGGGGAAGCTCCATTCGAATTGCTGGTTGTCTTGTCCTACCAACGGCCACCACAAGATGGCACCAGATCACAGAAGGAAGCTTAGGCCTGCAGAAGGCCCCCGAAGCCGCGCCCTCAATTACCGGCCACCGCATCCCGGCGCGGTCGCACGGTGGGGGAGGTGGAGGCGCACGGAGACACATGATCCTGTGTCTCCATTTGCCCCCACACTCACCTGGCTGCTTTCGCCGGTAATTCAGGCCTCGGCTTTGCGGCTTTCTTCAGGCCTAAGCTTTCCCGGGCGCCAGATCACAATTTCTTGTCGTAATTGCGCCGGGTGCCCGGATTCTGTCGAGCCCTGCTCTAGGGTGTTAGAATAAAAATGATATATAATGTTTGGGGGTTCTAATTAGAGGGAAGGAGATGGCAGTGAAAACAGGCAGGGGAAGCTCCATTCGAATTTCTGGTTGTCTTGTCATACCAACGGGCACCACAAGATGGCACCAGATCACAGAAGGAAGCATAGGCATGCAGAAGGCCGCAAAGCCGCGGCCTCAATTACCGACCGGCGCGTCCCGTCACAATCGCGCGGCGGGGGAGGTGGAGGCGCACAGAGACACAGGGTGTGTCCCCCACATCCCGCCGGCCGGTAATTGAGGCTGCGGCTTTTGCGGCCTTCTACAGGCCTTTGCTTCCTTCCCCAGGCGCCAGGTCGCTAATTCTAGCCGCAATTGCGACCTGGCTCCTGGATTTTGTCGAACCTTGTGTTATGTATCTATTTACTCGCGTAACATCATCTTTTATATTTGACCAAACAGCTGGGTATTATATATTGTGTTCTTGTGCATTAAAATTCATCAAAGTGTATTTTTTTTCCCCAAAAAAATTGTGCTCCCCCCCACACTTTTTACATATTTATTTGTATCATTTTCCTTCCACCTCACAATTATGTGACACTTTGTGTTGGTCTATCACATAAAATCCCAATAAAGTACATTTACGTTTTTGGTTGTAACGTGACAAAATGTGGGGAATTTCAAGGGGTATGTATACTTTTTCAAGGCGCTGCACCTGAAAAGTCCCATATTTCCCCCCAAGTAACCAGGTGGCGGTGCGTCCATAAGGGGCGCATGGGCGCCGCCCCCTCTCTCCTGCCACCCCTCTATCACCATAGAGAGATGCATGCATTCATTGGTTGCCGCTGCCGCCCCCTATTCAGGTGCCAGACCCCTTTTTTGGGTGCCGGGCACCTAAATTACCACGGCGGGGAGGGGGGGGGGGTTGGAAGCTCCTGATTAGAGCCATTGGCTTTAATAGGCGTCCAAAAAGGAGAACAGCGGGCGCCATGCTGGGGGCGCTCGCTAATCACTCAGCGTTGTGTTAGGAAAGCAAATATTCATTTGCTTTCCTAACACTGAACCGCCTCTTAGCCAATTAGGTGAATGGGTCTTTTACCTGTCACCTGACCCCTGATTGGCTAAAACGACAGGCGCTGTGATTGGATGCCGCCTATCAGGTGTCCAATCATAGCAGAGGACGGGAAGAGAGAACAGGAGAAGACATCGAGGAGTGTGGAGGACACCGCCGCCATTACCCGCTGCCCCACCGAGACAGGTAATTTCCGGGCTGGTGGCGGATGCACACTGGCAGCAATTGACAGGCACTGCAGTGGCAATTGATGGGCACACCGGCGGCAGTTGATGGGCACAGTATCGGCAGTTGATGGGCACAGTAGTGGCAGTTGATGGGCACAGTAGCATCAGTTGATGGGCACACTGGCAGCAGTTGATGGGCACACTAACAGCAGTTGATGGGCACACTGGCAGCAGTTGATGGGCACAGTGTCGGCAATTGATGGGCACAGTGTCAGCAATTGATAAGCACAGTAGCGGCAATTGATGGGCACAGTGTCAGCAATTGGTGGGCATAGTGGCTGCGTTTGATGGTACAGTGGCGGAAATTAATGGGCACCGTGGCTGCGTTTGATGGGCACCATGGCTGTGTTTGATGAGCACAGTGGCTGCGTTTGATGGGCACCATGGCTGCGTTTGATGGGCACCGTGGCTGCATTTGATGGGCACAGTGGCTGCATTTGATGGGCACAGTGGTGGCAATTAATGGGCACCATGGCTGCGCTTGATGGGCACAGTGGCTGCTTTTGATGGCACAGTGGCTGTGCTTGATGGGCACAGTGGCTGCCCTTTGATGGGCACAGTGGCTGCATTTGATGGGCACCGTGGTGGCAATTAATGGGCACCATGGCTGCGCTTGATGAGCATAGTGGCTGCCCTTTGATGGGCACAGTGGCTGCTTTTGATGGCACAGTCGCTGTGCTTGATGGGCACAGTGGCTGCATTTGATGGGCACCGTGGTGGCAATTAATGGGCACAGTGGCTGCGTTTGATGGGCACAGTGGTTGCAATTGATGTTTTTTTTTTCAGTTTGTTTGCACCCCCCAAAAATTTTGAGGGCCAGCCGCCACTGATGTGCCCTATAGCGTGGTCCAAGTCACCCACCACCCTCCTGGTGTAGACTGATATATCCAGGGCATGACCAATGTACCTCAGTGTAAAATTCCGGGGATGAGGATTTCTCTTCTTGTGTTGAAGTGTCTCTTCTCTGTACTCGAGGGACCTCTAATCTTCATCACCATGGACGGTGATCACCGGCTGCATTGATTTCACCGGAGGGTGTAATTATATACATAAGGAGCGCAGAGAAGTGTCCTTGTGATGGGTCCCGCGTGCCGGTGGGCGGAATCAATGGCGTCACTTCATGGAGGACGTGAGATGGGGGGGGGGGGGGACGTATTTCCATGAAGCCACTTTCAGCCGCAAATGTTGGCTTTTCCGGGGCGGTGAGGATTGAGAGAAAACCGATTTCACTTCTGATTCATTTATTGATTGTAATTATTGGTAGGCGTGATTCCTCACCAGACAGAGTTGTGTTGGCGGTAATTGTAATTACGGGAATTGCGCTGGAAATTTTTGTAGTCGGCCTGTTTCCAGTGTCATCCTACCACTCCGCAGAAACACCCAACTGATACTGGGAGGTGGAAGATATTTTGGTTCTTTGGACCCTTAACCCCTTCAATACCGCCCCCCCCCCCCCCCCGCTGTCACACCTCATACACACGATTGGATTTTCCGACAACAAATGTGTGATGGAAGGGTTTTGTTGCCCCAAGGGTGGCGCTAAAGAGCTGAAAAACCACGTCGTTTCGTGTTTGTTGGCTGAAAAAGTTCTGCTGTCTGTATGCAGAACAAGTTCACGGCCAACGCCCTTCGCACAAAATTCCACGGGCCGGATTCACATACATCGGCGCATATATATGCGGCCGTAGCGTATGTCTTTTACGCTACGCCGGCGCAGTGCGGAGAGGGAAGCACAGAATTCACAAAACAAATGCTCCCAACTCTGCGCCGGCGTAGCGTATATTCCTGGGCATAAGTCAGCGTAAGTGGAAGTGGGCGTGAAACATTTAAATGAAGCGTGACCCCATGCAAATGATGGGCCGAGCGTCACACAAGTACTTAAAATGAACTGCGCATGCGCCGTACCTTGGACGCATCCCAGTGCGCATGCTCACAATCACGTCGAAATAACTGGCTGAGATACCTCGAATCACTGCCTACGACGTGAGCATAACCTACGCACAGCCCTATTCACGTAGTACGTAAATGGCGTAAAATTGGACGGCGTCCGTTCCCTGGTCCATACCTTTGCATGAGTTGCGCCTCCAATATGGGGAAACACTTGACGCCGGACGTAAAACTTACGCAAATCGCTTAAAACAATGCGCCGGGCGCAAGTACGTTCGTGAATCGGCGTATATCCCTCATTTGCATATTTGCATCGAAAATCAATGGGGGCGCCGAATGCGTCCATCGTAAATATGCGCCCACTCTACGCCGGCGTAGGCAAGTTACGTCGGTCGGATGAAGTCAGTTTTTTGGCGTATCTTGGTTATATGGGCACGGCGCACAACAGATACGACGGCGCATCTTTATACTTACGCGGCGGATCTTGAGATACGTCGGCGTAAGTTCTTTGCGAATCCGGGCCCATGTATTTTTTCCGATAGAAATCCGATCGTGTGTACGAGGCTTAAAGCGTCCGAAGTGTCCGCCATAATGTCGCAGTCATGAAAGAAATCACTGATTGCCACTATTAGTATTAAAAAAAATATATATTAATAAAAATGCCATAAAACAACCCCCTATTTTGTAGACGCTATAAATTTTGCGTAAACCAATCAATAAACGCTTATCGCGATTTTTTTTGTACCAAAAATATGTAGAAGAATACGTATCGGCCTAAATTGAGGGAATTTTTTTTTTCTTTTATATATTTTTGGGGATATTTATTACAGCAAAAAGTAAAAAATATTGATTTTTTATCAAAATTGCGCAAAAAATAAAAACCGCAGAGGTGATGAAATACCACCAAAAGAAAGCTCTATTTGTGGGGGAAAAAGGTGCCAATTTTGTTTGGGAGCCACGTCGCACGATCGCGCAATTGTCAGGTAAAGCGACGCAGCGCCCAATCGTAAAAAGGGGCAGGGTCCTTAACCTGCATAATGGTCCGGGGGCTGAAGTGGTTAAATCTCTTCTTCAGGAGATTCAATACAACACACAACAATCTCCTGAAGAAGCTATATAAAGCGAAACATGTCAAGTGGTAGTGTGTATAGATGACCTGAATAGAAAAAGTGACTTTGTCAAAGATGAAATGTTTCTGTCATGTTTTTATCGTCATTTGGGGAGTTTCTGTGGTGATTACCCTGTTTCCCCAAAAATAAGACCTACCCTGAAAATAAGACCTAGCGTTTTTTTCCAGGAGGGCTGCAATATAAGACCTACCTTGAAAATAAGCCTTAGTTAAAAATGCTTGTAAAATCCACTCTATTACAGTAGTAGATAATGTACAATGTGTGTGTTTCTGTAATATAATTGCAGAGCGGCGCTATAACAAAGGTATTTGGCACAATTATATTACAGAAACACACACATTGTACATTATATAATATTGTAATAGAGTAGATTATAGGATTTTACAAGCATTTTAACTCAGTTCACACTGGAGATTCCTGACAGGCAGGGAGGGAGAGGGGGAGAGAAGAACGCACATTACATGGTAAGACCTACCCCGAAAATAAGCCCTACTGTGTCTTTTGTTGGCACAATTAATATAAGACCCGGGCTTATTTTCGGAGAAACACAGTATGATATAAAAATAGTAAACACAGATGATTGATAATAAATGTCTTCAGCCGAACACTAACCATGAGGTTTTTGTGTTATCAATTAAATTCTCTGGAAAATCATAAAATCTGCCCCAGGGTATGCAAACTTATGAGTACATCTGTAATATGGAGGAGCGTCTTTTATCTCTGAAAGCATTTTGTGAATCCACAAGTCACATTATCAGATTGGGGGGGACGGGACGTAAATCTTCATTGTATCAGCGGCACTTTGCACAGCGCAGGTGGAATCGTTTTCATACTGTTTGCAGTAATTGAAAAATAATCTGTAGCCCCCGAGGAGACATATTATTGGCCGGGAACTTCCATTATCTCATATTCCTCCAACATGAAGGAGCAGGCGCGGTGCCCGTCCACCATCGGAGGGAAATAAGGAATATCTTTTCATCGATGGACACGTGAAATTGCTGCACATGCTGTAAATCCGGCCATAGAAAGCCAATCGTCTCATTTGTTACATAAAGAATATAAAACACTCTGCTATCAAGTTGCGGCTCCATGCGGAGAGTTCAGAGCGGTAGGAAACACATTTTTTCATCTTGTACCTTCAGCCTCGGCCTGTAATCAGAACTAAGCATGTCGGGTCACCTGAGGCCAGGTGACAGATTAGGCTGACCACGTGTTCCGGATTGGCCGGACCCTACGGCTGACTGCTGCGGTTGGAACCCTGGGTGGTGCAGGAATGCAGGTGCACTGGGGGGGGGGGGGGGGCGCCAACACGGATCCCACAGGGAGCTAGAACGTGAGATTCCCCAGGGCACGGAGTCTAAGAGCCAGCGGGTGTTCACCAGAGCCTCTAGTGGTGAAGATGGACTTTGCTGCAGCTGGCTCCAGGTCGCGGCCCCCGGGGTCTCCCAGCTCACGCTCACGGCAGGCTATAGGAGGATAAGCTAAAGGTCGTGGCGACAAGCAGACAAGGATAAACGGTGAACACGCCAAAGGTCAAGGGTCCCAAGCAGGCGGGGATGGTCGAGAACGCGCCAAAGGTCAAGGTCACAAGCAGGCGGGGAAAGTCAAGAACTCACCAAAGGTCAGGGTCACAAGCAGACGGGGATGGTCGAGAACGCACCAAAGGTCAGGGCCACAAGCAGGCAGGGATGGTCGAGAACGCAACAAAGGTCAGGGTCACAAGCAGACGGGGATGGTTGAGAACGCAACAAAGGTCAGGGTCACAAGCAGGCGGAGATGGTCGAGAACGCACCAAAGGTCAGGGTCACAAGCAGGCGGAGATGGTCGAGAACGCACCAAAGGTCAGGGTCACAAGCAGGCGGGGAAAGTCAAGAACTCACCAAAGGTCAGGGTCACAAGCAGGCGGGGATGGTCGAGAACGCACCAAAGGTCAGGGTCACAAGCAGGCGGGGAAAGTCAAGAACTCACCAAAGGTCAGGGTCACAAGCAGGCGGTGATGGTCGAGAACGCACCAAAGGTCAGGGTCACAAGCAGGCGGGGAAAGTCAAGAACTCACCAAAGGTCAGTGTCTCAAGCAGGCAGGGATGGTCGAGAACGCACCAAAGGTCAGGGTCACAAGCAGGCGGGGATGGTCGAGAACGCAACAAAGGTCAGGGTCACAAGCAGGCAGGGATGGTCAAGAACGCAACAAAGGTCAGGATCACAAGCAGGCAGGGATGGTCAAGAACGCAACAAAGGTCAGGGTCACAAGCAGGCAGGGATGGTCAAGAACGCAACAAAGGTCAGGGTCACAAGCAGGCGGGGATGGTCGGGAACCAGAATCGTCTGTTCGTTCACCCAAACGAGTGACGGGTATCAGACTTATTTATTTGCTGTTGTAACACCTGGGTGGGCTCGTAGCGCAATGCTCTGCACTCCAAGCCCACCCTTTTTTTTAAGCCTATTAGAGCCTCTGGCTGTAATCAGGTGCTTAAAAAAACACCCCCACCTCTGTAATTTGGATGCCTGGTGTCCTGGAAGGGGCGGGACGCATGAATAGGGTGTGGCGGCGGCGATGGATAGAGCATCGCATCACCACATCGCTAGGAGGTGGGGGGGGGGGTGGCTGCTGTGGCTAGAGGGGGAGGCACTGGGGCGCTCTTAATGGACGGGCTGCCACTGAGGGTGTGAGTCCCGAGATCCATAGTACATCAGACACAGCGGTCGCGGGAGAGCGGCGTGCTGCGCCCCCCCCCCTAACCAGGGACACGCTGGATGACACGCATGCCCGTGCTGTGGGTGGTCGGCAAGTGTTTTTGTTGAGAAATATCCGGCAATTTGCAGATGGTTAGGAGTTGACTTGTTTTCCTATTTGATAAATAAAACAATTTATTTTTTTAGGTACGTCTAGAAAATCGAAGCAAAATAAAATTCAAAGAACGTCTTTTAAAATCCACGACATATAAAAAGTGCGCCGGCAATTTAGAGCAGGTTCATGTTCCGGTCGGGAGGAAACGCAGACCATTAAGGTGGGTAGCTGTGATAGTCTGATGGGAAATTTACGTAAATCGCTAAAAATGTGAAGTATCCTTCAAGACAAGCGAGTGAAGAGTCATTTGTTTGCTACGTTAGATTCTTTTAAGTGGTGCGGCGAGGTATCGGAAATACAGCATGTTGTGCTCCGCTCATGGAACTCGCCGAAACGCCGGAGAAAACAGAATAACAAGGATGGAGCGACTCTGGGATGATGAATCTTTTATCTACACCCTCAGACTAAAGTGTTTATGCTTTACATCAATGGCGGCTGGTGGTACAGAAGTACCTCGGATTACGAGCATAATCCGTTCCAGGAGAATGCTTGTAATCCAAAGCACTCGTATATCAAAGCGAGTTTCCCTATAGGAATCAATGGAAACTCAGATAATTGGTTCCACAGTGACTACTGGTTTATGCAATACTGTATGTGACCAGAGGTGCGGGGGCACCGGAGACACTCGGAAACGGAGTATCTCTTAGTGTCTCCGAGTATCTCCTAGTGTCTCCGAGTATCTCCTAGTGTCCCCGAGTATCTCCTAGTGTCTCCGAGTATCTCCTAGTGTCTCCGAGTATCTCCTAGTGTCTCCGAGTATCTCCTAGTGTCCCCGAGTATCTCCTAGTGTCTCCGAGTATCTCCTAGTGTCTCCGAGTACCTTCTAGTGTCTCCGAGTATCTTCTAGTGTCTTTGAGTATCTCCTAGTATCTCCGAGTATATCCTAGTGTCTCTGAGTATCTCCTAGTGTCCCCGAGTATCTCCTAGTGTCTCCGAGTATCTCCTAGTGTCTCCGAGTACCTTCTAGTGTCTCCGAGTATCTTCTAGTGTCTTTGAGTATCTCCTAGTATCTCCGAGTATATCCTAGTGTCTCTGAGTATCTCCTAGTGTCCCCGAGTATCTCCTAGTGTCTCCGAGTATCTCCTAGTGTCTCCGAGTACCTTCTAGTGTCTCCGAGTATCTTCTAGTGTCTTTGAGTATCTCCTAGTATCTCCGAGTATATCCTAGTGTCTCTGAGTATCTCCTAATGTCACTGAGTATCTCCTAATGTCACTGAGTATCTCCTAGTGTCTCCGAGTATCTCCTAGTGTTTCCGAGTGTCTCTGAGTATCTCCTAATGTCACTGAGTATCTCCTAATGTCTCTTAGTATCTCCGAGTATCTCCTAGTGTTTCCTAGTGTTTTTGAGTATCTCCTAGTGTTTTTGAGTATCTCCTAGTGTCTCTGAGTATCTCCTAGTGTCTCTGAGTATCTCCTAGTGTCTGAGTATCTCCTAGTGTCTCTGAGTATCTCCTAGTGTCTCTGAGTATCTCCTAGTGTCTCTGAGTATCTCCTAGTGTCTCTGAGTATCTCCTAGTGTCTCTGAGTATCTCCTAGTGTCTCTGAATATCACCTAGTGTTTCCGAGTATTTCCTAGTGTCTTTGAGTATCTCCTAGTGTCTCTGAGTATCTCCTAATGTCACTGAGTATCTCCTAGTGTCTCTGAGTATCTCCTAGTGTCTTTGAGTATCTCCTAGTGTCTCCGAGTATCTCCTAGTGTCTCCGAGTATCTCCTAGTGTCTCCGAGTATCTCCTAGTGTCTTTGAGTATCTCCTAGTGTCTTTGAGTATCTCTTAGTGTCTCTGAGTATCTCCTAGTGTCTCCGAGTATCTCCTAGTGTCTCCGAGTATCTCCTAGTGTCTTTGAGTATCTCCTAGTGTCTTTGAGTATCTCCTAGTGTCTCCTAGTGTCTCCGAGTATCTCCTAGTGTCTCTGAGTATCTCCTAGTGTCTCCGAGTATCTCCTAGTATCTCCGAGTATCTCTGAGTATCTCTGAGTATCTCTGAGTGTCTCCTAGTGTCTCCTAGTGTCTCTAAGTATCTCCTAGTGTCTCTAAGTATCTCCTAGTGTCTCCTAGTGTCTCCGAGTATCTCCTAGTGTCTCCAAGTATCTCCTAGTGTCTCTGAGTATCTCCTAGTGTCTTTGAGTATCTCCTAGTGTCTTTGAGTATCTCCTAGTGTCTCTGAGTATCTCCTAGTGTATCCTAGTGTCTCTGAGTATCTCCTAGTGTTTCCTAGTATCTCCGAGTATCTCCTAGTGTCTCCGAGTATCTCCTAGTGTCTTTGAGTATCTCCTAGTGTCTCTGAGTATCTCCTAGTGTCTCCTAGTGTTTCCTAGTATCTCCGAGTATCTCCTAGTGTCTCTGAGTATCTCCTAGTGTCTCCTAGTGTCTCCGAGTATCTCCTAGTGTCTCCGAGTATCTCCTAGTGTCTCCTAGTGTCTCCGAGTATCTCCTAGTGTCTCCGAGTATCTCCTAGTGTCTCCGAGTATCTCCTAGTGTCTTTGAGTATCTCCTAGTGTCTTTGAGTATCTCCTAGTGTCTCCGAGTATCTCCTAGTGTCTCCGAGTATCTCCTAGTGTCCCCGAGTATCTCCTAGTGTCTCCGAGTATCTCCTAGTGTCCCCGAGTATCTCCTAGTGTCTTTGAGTATCTCCTAGTGTCTCTGAGTATCTCCTAGTGTCTCTGAGTATCTCCTAATGTCACTGAGTATCTCCTAGTGTCTCTGAGTATCTCCTAGTGTCTCTGAGTATCTCCTAGTGTCTCCGAGTGTCTCAGAGTATCTCCTAGTGTCTTTGAGTATCTCCTAGTGTCTTTGAGTATCTCCTAGTGTCTCCGAGTATTTCCTAGTGTCTTTGAGTATCTCCTAGTGTCTCTGAGTATCTCCTAATTTCACTGAGTATCTCCTAATGTCACTGAGTATCTCCTAGGGCCAGATTCAGGTAGATGGGCGCATCTTTAATCTGGAGTAACGTTTCTCATTTACGTTACTCTGGCGAAATTTTAGGAGCAAGTGCTGTTATTCATGAAGCACTTGCTCCTAATGTTGCGGCAGCGCATCGAAAATGAGCCGGCGGAATTCAAATTGGACGGGTACGGGGCGTGTATTATTTAAACTAAGCGCGATCCCGCGGCGAACGTACTGCGCATGCGTCGACTGTCAATGCATCCCAGTGCGCATATAAAAGTGTAATGATGAGCGCAAAATTAAACTAAACTAAATAATCAAACCAAACAAACAAGTGAGCATCACTATAAAAATAGTGATTAAATTAATAATCCAAATATGTGCAATGCAGTGCAGCAACAAATGTCCCAAATTGGTGAAATCCAGTGAGGAGACAAACATAAATCAATCAGTGACAAGGCTACTATCCATGTAAACAACGAACTCATCCAGATGAGACTTCACAGATGAAGGTGTTCACAGAGCGCTTACCTTCCACAAGGAAGAAAGGGGCATCAAACACATGCAATGATGATCCTGTAGGCAGCCGTCTCCAATGCAATCCTTAAGCCAGTCTCAGCCACATTCGACGTCCGGTCGAAAATGTAACGGATGTTCCAAAGAGAAAATGAAGCTCACATAGTGAAGTACGTAAACTTAAAAATGGTTTAATAAAGTAAACACACTTACAGAAAGAAAAACGAATAAAAACACCAAAACAATGGCACTTCCGGTCGGACGATCAGGGTGTCACGTCACTTCCGGTTGACCTTACGTGTTGCGTCACGTCACGTGACTTCATCAGAGGTTACCCAGGGCCTATCAGATACATTATTTTAAAGAAAAAAAGCGGAAATGGAGTCGCGGCCATTTTCGATACTACGTCGAAAACGGAAGTGTCTCTGCGGCCATTTTCGATATGGGAAAACGGCTAATAGTATTCAGGGATTTACAAAACAGATACCAGTATACCAAAAAACATGATATACATAATGAATAAATCGTAAATTATATAAAGAAGCACCTACATTGCTGTGTTTATATGTAATAAGAACTCCCGATCATATTCGACGAGACATCGAATATGTAATGCCACCAAGGTCATTTCAGGAAAGGGAGGCGAATCAGTGACTGTAAAGCCGAATCATCAGCGAATGTACTTGTGTGGAGTGCAAATGTTGGAAATTGCACATAGTCACTATCAATTGTGTGGAAAACAATATTAAACATACAAAGTACATACAAGTAGATTGGATGTCTATGTCTTGCATATAAGTCAATACTGTGCTTATTTGATGCAAGTGACCACTCAATAAAAATAAAAATAAAATAAATTAAATACAGTAGCCCAAAAACAATAAAAGACTAAAATAGAATTGGATGATATACTAATGGAAAAAACGGGGTGATCAATAGGAAACGAGTGACACCCCTTCCGCTAACATAGTTACATAAAGCCAATCTATCTAAAATAGGGATCAAGTGAAAACTCAAAACCTAACATAAAATAATTAAAGTTAAAAATTACTAAGAAAACAATTTAAATCAAACTCGACGTTTAATCCCTAAGGGACCATGGGTTTCAGGGAATGGATCCACTGGGATTCCATTTGGCTGATGGACCTAACCAGATGGGCTCCTCTCCAGGGCTTATTGAATTTATCTATCCCCCAAAAGCTCAAATGTCTGGGGTCTTTCTTGTGTCTCTCCAGAAAGTGTCGGCTAACACTATGGGCCAGATTCAGGTAGATGGGAGCATCTTTGCTCCAGAGTAACGCTTCTCATTTACGTTACTCTGCCGAAATTTTAGCAGCAAGTGCTGTCATTCACGAAGCACTTGCTCCTAAAGTTGCGGCAGCGTAACGAAAATGAGCCGGCGGAATTCAAATTGGGCGGGTACGGGGCGTGTAGTATTTAAACTAAGCGCGATCCTGCCGCGAACGTACTGCGCATGCGTCGAGTGTCAAAGCATCCCCGTGCGCATGCTCCAAATTCTGTGAATGAACGTCAATGACGTCACATTCCCATTCATGATCTTTTTACGCAAGCGACGTTTTTTTTTTTTTCCCGATGCGATGACGACGCCTATACCTAACATAGGATACTCCAACCCCATGTAGGTATATCTTCGCGCCGCGTATCGCTTCCGGAAACGTCGTACCGTCATTGCGTCGTGCCGGAATTCGCTCGTGAATTGCCGATTTCCGCTCATTAACATATTTTTTGAGCGGAAATCGGCGGGAACGCCCCCCGGCGCCATTTTTAAGTTGAAGTAACGATGCGATGGCGAAACTCAGTTACGCTGATCGCATCGGAGCTTCAACCCGGCGTTTCTTGTTTTCTGGTTACAGAAAACAAAAACGCCGTCTCAAAGTGACAGTTAGGCTGGCGGATCACTGGATCCGCCAGCCTAACTGTTCCTGAATCTGGCCCTATGTTTAGTGAAGCCATTCTCGATATTCACAACATGTTCTTTTATACGGACCATTAGTACTCTTTTTGTCCTTCCTACATATTGTAGGTTACAACTACATTGCAACACATACACTACGCCTTCTGTATGGCAACTAATGAAATTCTTTATTTGATGGCACTCATTAGTGTGAGTGCTTATAAATTGTGTCCTCTTCTGTTGAGGACACTTCGACCGTTTACAGGCATAACAATATTTACACGGAACAAATCCTTTAGTGGTGAAAAACGTATACCCGCTTTTGGGTGGAGGATCCACTACATTTTTCACAAGTAGGTCCCTAATAGTGGGGGCTCTTTTATACACAATATTGGGCATTTCCGGCAAAATGGATTTCAAATGCCTATCCCCCTTCAACACATGCCAGTGTCTTTTCAGCACTTTTGCCACATCCTTATATTGG
The DNA here is from genome assembly GCA_029574335.1 of Rana kukunoris. Taxonomy (NCBI): domain Eukaryota; kingdom Metazoa; phylum Chordata; class Amphibia; order Anura; family Ranidae; genus Rana; species Rana kukunoris. The sequence goes on along the minus strand of CM056051.1, from coordinate 2,916,139 downwards.
ATATTGTAATCCAAGATGATGGCAGGGACCGTCATGTCCCGCTGCTTTTTCACATTCCCCTGTAGCATCGTATTTCTATCGAGACCAGCGGCTTCTTGAATCTGTCTTTGAATGAATTTGTGGGAATAACCTTTAGCTTTAAACCTCTCTCCTATAAAGGATGCTTGAGCTAGGAAATCAGAATATTTCGTGCAATTTCGTTTAATCCGAACCAGTTGTCCTTTCGGTATGTTCAACAGCCAAGATTTGTAATGACAACTTTTTAGGGATAAATAGCTGTTTGAGTCGACACTCTTAAAATGTGTTTTCGTGATGAGCTTGTTAGATGTTATAGTGATATCCAAATCAAGAAAATTAACTACCTTATCGCTGATATGGAAAACCAGATTGATGTTCTTATCGTTGACATTCAAATCTGCACAAAATTTCTCTAATGTTTCTTTAGTACCCTTCCATACCATCAGCACGTCATCGATATATCTTTTATAAAAGATTAACTCAATGGTAGTGTTGCTCACGAATATTCGTATTGCGAATATTCGGCTCGAATATGGCATATTCGAGTATTCGCGATATATTCCGAATTTCGCGGTGAATATTCGCTATTTCGAATATTCGTATTTTTTCAATTTTTTTTTAGAACAGATCACATCCTAGAGATCCCCATCGACGTCTAAAAGCATTGCTGGTATGATTAGAGACCTTGGGCCGAGTAGCTGCAGCGATCATTTTATATTGCCGAAAAATCGCAATGCGATTATTCGGCAGTAGCGATATCGCGCGATTATTTTCGAGAAATTCGCAATATTGTTTTTAGCTAAAATAACACATATATTCGATTTCAGAGTGTTACTGTCGAAATTCCGCAATCAATTTCTCATTCGCATTTTTGCGAAATTACGATAAAATATCAAGAATATTCTGAGCCAATCAGAGTGCTCCTTCCGCATTTGCCGAATATTCGCAATTATTTTGTATTGTAATATATCAAGAATATTCTGAGCCAATTAGAGTGCTCCTTCCGCATTTGCCGAATATTCGCAATTATTTTGTATTGTAATATATCACGAATATTCTGAGCCAATCAGAGTGCTCCATTCCGCATTTCTCGAAATTTCGCAATTATTTGGTATTATAAAATATCACGAATATTCTGAGCCAATCAGAGTGCTCCATTCCGCATTTCTCGAAATTTCGCATTCGCAATAGCGAAAATTCGCAATCATTTCATTTCCAAAAAATATCACGAATATTCGTATTTAGCGAATATATCTCGAATATTCGACTATATATTCGAGATATATCGCGAAATCGAATATGGCATATTCTGCTCAACACTACTCAATGGGGGTATATAGATCGCCTCTTCTTCCCATTGTGCCATGAAGGCGTTGGCAACTGAAGGAGCAAATTTAGCGCCCATGGCGATGCCCGTGCTTTGGTTATAATACGACTGGTTGTACCAGAAATAGTTGGACTTTAAGCAGAATTCTAGGCACTTGATTAGAAATTTTCGTTGCTTGCAGATAAGTAAGGTATAATTCTTGAGGAGCCATTTGGTTGCACTACAAGCTTGATGATGTTGTACAATCGTGTATAGAGAAGATACATCTGCAGTGGCAATCAAGGTCTCTCCTACCACTACAGGCACCTCTTCCAACAACTGTAGAACATGTTTGGTGTCTCTCAAATATGCTTTGGTCTGTTGAATAGCTGGCTGTAAGAAACAGTCGAGGTATTGGCCCATCCTCGCTGTAAGGGAATCTATCCCGTTAACAATAGGTCCTCTCGGGTGGGTTGACCTTGTCTTTATGCACTTTCGGAATAGTGTATATTACCGGAATTCTACAGGTTTCCGGCAATAGAAACACTGATTTCTTTTTACTCAATATATTTCTTTTCACTCCCAATTTGATTAATTGTTTCAGTTGTTCTTTATACATATTCGTGGGGTTACTCAGTAATTTGGTAAAGGTATCCATGTCTTCCAATTGTCTTTGGAGTTCTGCGTTGTATTGTTCCTTAGACTGAACCACAACCGCACCTCCTTTATCCGCTGGTCGGATGACAATGTCTTTACGTTTCTTCAATAATTGGATCCCTTTATGTATGTTGATAGGGTCCCTTGCTTTTTTAATCTTCAAAGTGTCAAGGTCCTGCAACACTAATTAGTTAGGCTAGTTAGGCTGGAGTATCACTGATACTCCAGTCTAACTCTACCTGAATCTGGCCCCTAGTGTCTCCGAGTATCTCCTAGTGTCTCTGAGTATCTCCTAGTGTCTCCGAGTATCTCTGAGTATCTCCTAGTGTCTCCGAGTATCTCCTAGTGTCTTTCAGTATCTCCTAGTGTCTCTGAGTATCTCCTAGTGTCTTTCAGTATCTCCTAGTGTCTCTGAGTATCTCCTAGTGTCTTTCAGTATCTCCTAGTGTCTCTGAGTATCTCCTAGTGTCTCCGAGTATCTCCTAGTGTCTCCGAGTATCTCCTAGTGTCTCCGAGTATCTCCTAGTGTCTCCGAGTATCTCCTAGTGTCTTTCAGTATCTCCTAGTGTCTCTGAGTATCTCCTAGTGTCTCTGAGTATCTCCTAGTGTCTCTGAGTATCTCCTAGTGTCTCTGAGTATCTCCAAGTGTCTCCTAGTATCTCTGAGTATCTCCTAGTGTCTCCGAGTATCTCCTAGTGTCTCCGAGTATCTCCTAGTGTCTCCGAGTATCTCCTAGTGTCTTTGAGTATCTCCTAGTGTCTCTGAGTATCTCCTAGTGTCTCTGAGTATCTCCTAGTGTCTCTGAGTATCTCCTAGTGTCTTTGAGTATCTCCTAGTGTCTTTGAGTATCTCCTAGTGTCTTTGAGTATCTCCTAGTGTCTCTGAGTATCTCCTAGTGTCTTTGAGTATCTTCCAGTGTCTCTGAGTATCTCCTAGTGTCTCTGAGTATCTCCTAGTGTCTTTGAGTATCTCCTAGTGTCTCCGAGTATCTCCTAGTGTCTCCGAGTATCTCCTAGTGTCTTTGAGTATCTCCTAGTGTCTCTAAATATCTCCTAGTGTCTTTGAGTATCTCCTAGTGTCTTTGAGTATCTTCTAGTGTCTCTGAGTATCTCCTAGTGTCTCTGAGTATCTCCTAGTGTCTTTGAGTATCTCCTAGTGTCTTTGAGTATCTCCTAGTGTCTCCGAGTATCTCCTAGTGTCTCCGAGTATCTCCTTGTGTCTCCGAGTATCTCCTTGTGTCTCCGAGTATCTCCTAGTGTCTCTGAGTATCTCCGAGTATCTCCGAGTGTCTCCGAGTGTCTCCTAGTGTCTCCTAGTGTCTCCTAGTGTCTCTGAGTATCTCCTAGTGTCTCTGAGTATCTCCTAGTGTCTTTGAGTATCTTCTAGTGTCTTTGAGTATCTTCTAGTGTCTCTGAGTATCTCCTAGTGTCACTGAGTATCTCCTAATGTCACTGAGTATCTCCTAGTGTCTTTGAGTATCTCCTAGTGTCTTTGAGTATCTCCTAGTGTCTCTGAGTATCTCCTAGTGTCTCTGAGTATCTCCTAGTGTCTCTGAGTATCTCCTAGTGTCTTTGAGTATCTCCTAGTGTCTTTGAGTATCTCCTAGTGTCTCCGAGTATCTCCTAGTGTCTCCGAGTATCTCCTAGTGTCTCAGAGTATCTCCGAGTGTCTCCTAGTGTCTCCTAGTGTCTCCTAGTGTCTCTGAGTATCTCCTAGTGTCTCTGAGTATCTCCTAGTGTCTTTGAGTATCTCCTAGTGTCTTTGAGTATCTCCTAGTGTCTCCGAGTATCTCCTAGTGTCTCCGAGTATCTCCTAGTGTCTCCGAGTATCTCCTAGTGTCTCTGAGTATCTCCTAGTGTCTCTGAGTATCTCCTAGTGTCTCTGAGTATCTCCTAGTGTCTCTGAGTATCTCCTAGTGTCTTTGAGTATCTCCTAGTGTCTTTGAGTATCTCCTAGTGTCTCCGAGTATCTCCTAGTGTCTCCGAGTATCTCCTAGTGTCTCAGAGTATCTCCGAGTGTCTCCTAGTGTCTCCTAGTGTCTCTGAGTATCTCCTAGTGTCTCTGAGTATCTCCTAGTGTCTTTGAGTATCTCCTAGTGTCTCCGAGTATCTCCTAGTGTCTCCTAGTATCTCTGAGTATCTCCTAGTGTCTCCGAGTATCTCCTAGTGTCTTTGAGTATCTCCTAGTGTCTCTGAGTATCTCCTAGTGTCTCCGAGTATCTCCTTGTGTCTCGGAGATACTCGGAGATACTCAGAGTATCTCTGAGTATCTCAGAGTGTCTCCTAGTGTCTCCTAGTGTCTCCTAGTGTCTCCTAGTGTCTCTGAGTATCTCTGAGTGTCTCCGAACATCACCAGCGCCCTTGCACCTCTGGCCGAATGCGGTACTGCACAACCCAGCTGGCTTGAATCCTACTCCTCTTGAGGGACAAGGCTTGTAAATCGAGTCAGGACCCAAAAATGTGTCAAAAGTGTCAGATGTGCCATTAGTAGTAAAAAAAAAAAAATTATTAATAAAAATGCCATAAAACTATCCCCTATTTTGTAAACGCTATAAATTTTGCGCAAACCAATCGTTAGACGCTTATTGCGATTTTTTTTTACCAAAAATATGTAGAAGAATTTGTATCGGCCTAAACTGAGGGGAAAACACGATACGGTATTCTCTCTCTCTCTCTCTCTCTGTCTCTGTTGGGGAGCAAGGAGCTGCGAGGAAGCTCAGGTATAGAGAATATAAGGCAGTAGGGGGGAGGGGGAGGGGGAGGGGTCCTTTGCGGAGACACTTTCACGGTAACATTGTTTCTTTAACGGCTTTCTAATTAGTTGTTCAAACCAAGAATATCGTTTCGTGATTAAGACAACTAATTAGAAAGCCGTTTCACGCGTTCTGCATCCAATTTATCAACGTCGTGTAACTCGGCTCCTGACATTTAAATGAATTAGGTAAACAAACAATAAATATAAAATAGATGTTAATTGTAGAATTCTGCGCTATTGTAATCGGCTCCACGCTTAGAATCCGCGCGAATTGACTGCTGGTTTTAATTTACGCCGTTTATGTTTGATATTTACAGTCTCTTTAACCACTTAAGACCCCCGGACCATTATGCAGCTTAAGGACCTTGCCCCCTTTTTGCGATTCGGCGCTGCGTCGCTTTAACTGACGATTGCGCGGTCGTGCGACGTGGCTCCCAAACACAATCACGTCGGTTTGCGCAAAATTGATAACGATTACAAAAGAGGGGATAGTTTTATGGCATTTTTATTATATATATATATATATTTTTTTTACTACTAATGGCGGCGATCAGCGATTTTTTTTTCGCGACCGCGACATTATGGCGGACACATCGGAGAATTTTGACCCATTTTTGGGACCATTGTCATTTTCACAGCGAAAAGTGCTGTAAAAATGCACTGGTAACTGTGAAAATGACAATTGCAGTTTGGGAGTTAACCACTAGGGGGGCGCTGTAGGGGTTAAGTGTGACCTCATGTGTGTTTCTAACTGTAGGGGGGCGGGGCTGGACGTGTGACATCAGTGATTGTCTTTCCCTATATCAGGGAACAGACGATCAGTGACACTGCCACAGTGAAGAACGGGGAAGGTGTGTTTACACTCACCTCTCCCCGTTCTTCAGCTCCGGGGACCGAACGCGGGACTCCGGCGGCGATCGGGTCCCTGGGGCATGGTCACGGAGCTTCAGACCGGGTCGTAAAAGCTCGCCACCCCGCGCCTGGGCTTAAAGAGACACGTACAGGTACGTGATCGTGCCCAACCGTGCCATTCTGCTGACGCATATCGGCGCGAAGGGGTCCTTAAGTGGTTAATTATTATAATTTGGGTAATTGCAACCGACCCGACATCTTTACTTAGGGCCCTCCATTGAAATGAATTAAAAACGCGGTAAAAACGCGGTAAAATCGCAGTGTTTTTTGCGCGATTAAAATCGCGGCAAAACACCGCGATTTTACCGCGTTTTTACAGCGTTTTTACCGCGTTTTTAGTTCATTTCAATGGAGGGGGGCATGGGGGGCGTTTTAATAGCGCTATTTTTAGCGCGAAAACGCGACAAAAACGCGACAAAAACGCACCAGTGTGAAATGGCCCTTATTATGGATTGCAAGACATAGAAATAGATTGCAGGCAAGTGTTACTACTAGAAAAACTCAACTTTTGTTGTGAAAAAAAACCTCCCCTTTGGGTGATCCTCATACAGAGCATCCGGAAAGTATTTACAGCGCTTCACTTTTTCCACATTTTGTTATGTTACAGCCTTAGGGCCCTTTCACACTGGTGCGTTTTTTCCGCGTTTTTGCCGCGTTTTCGCGGTAAAAATAGCGCTATTAAAACGCTCCCCATGCCCCTCTCCATTGAAATGAATTAAAAAACGTGGTAAAACACGGTGTTTTGCCATGATTTTAACGGTTTTACCGTGTTTTTACCACGTTTTTACTGCATTTTTACTGCGTTTTTACCGCATTTTTACCGCGTTTTTAATTCATTTCAATGGAGGGGGGCATGGGGGCCGTTTTAAGAGCACCATTTTTACCGCAAAAACGCACCAGTGTGAAAGGACCCTTATTCTAAAATGGATTCAATTCTTGATTTTAATCAAAATTCTACAAACAATCCCCCATAGTGACAACATGAAAATGGTTTGTTTGAAATCTTTGCAAATTTATTAAAAATAAAAAATGAAAAAAATATTATGTACATAAGTATCACAGGCTCCTCCCATGTACATAAGTATCACAGGCTCCTCCCCATGTACATAAGTATCACAGGCTCCTCCCATGTACATAAGTATCACAGGCTCCTCCCCATGTACATAAGTATCACAGGCTCCTCCCCATGTACATTAGTATCACAGGCTCCTCCCCTGTACATAAGTATCACAGGCTCCTCCCCATGTACATTAGTATCACAGGCTCCTCCCCTGTACATAAGTATCACAGGCTCCTCCCCTGTACATAAGTGTCACAGGCTCCTCCCATGTACATAAGTATCACAGGCTCCTCCCATGTACATAAGTATCACAGGCTCCTCCCATGTACATAAGTATCACAGGCTCCTCCCATGTACATAAGTATCACAGGCTCCTCCCATGTACATAAGTATCACAGACTCCTCCCATGTACATAAGTATCACAGGCTCCTCCCATGTACATAAATATCACAGGCTCCTCCCATGTACATAAGTATCACAGGCTCCTCCCCATGTACATAAGTATCACAGGCTCCTCCCCATGTACATTAGTATCACAGGCTCCTCCCCTGTACATAAGTGTCACAGGCTCCTCCCATGTACATAAGTATCACAGGCTCCTCCCCATGTACATAAGTATCACAGGCTCCTCCCCATGTACATTAGTATCACAGGCTCCTCCCCTGTACATAAGTGTCACAGGCTCCTCCCATGTACATAAGTATCACAGGCTCCTCCCCTGTACATAAGTATCGCAGGGTCCTCCCATGTGTACATAAGTATCACAGGCTCCTCCCATGTACATAAGTATCACAGACTCCTCCCATGTGTACATAAGTATCACAGGCTCCTCCCTTGTACATAAGTGTCACAGGCTCCTTCCATGTACATAAGTATCACAGGCTCCTCCCATGTACATAAGTATCACAGGCTCCTTCCATGTACATAAGTATCACAGGCTCCTCCCATGTACATAAGTATCACAGACTCCTCCCATGTACATAAGTATCACAGGCTCCTCCCATGTACATAAGTATCACAGGCTCCTCCCCATGTACATTAGTATCACAGGCTCCTCCCCTGTACATAAGTGTCACAGGCTCCTCCCATGTACATAAGTATCACAGTCTCCTCCAATATATATATATATATAAGTATCACAGGCTCCTCCCCTGTACATAAGTATCACAGGCTCCTCCCCTGTACATAAGTATCACAGGCTCCTCCCCTGTACATAAGTATCACAGGCTCATCCCCTGTACATAAGTATCACAGGCTCCTCCCCATGTACATTAGTATCACAGGCTCCTCCCCATGTACATAAGTGTCACAGGCTCCTCCCATGTACATAAGTATTCACAGGCTCCTCCCATGTACATAAGTATCACAGGCTCCTCCCCTGTACATAAGTATCACAGGCTCATCCCCTGTACATAAGTATCACAGGCTCCTCCCCATGTACATTAGTATCACAGGCTCCTCCCCTGTACATAAGTGTCACAGGCTCCTTCCATGTACATAAGTATCACAGGCTCCTCCCCATGTACATAAGTATCACAGGCTCCTCCCCATGTACATTAGTATCACAGGCTCCTCCCCTGTACATAAGTGTCACAGGCTCCTCCCATGTACATAAGTATCACAGGCTCCTCCCCTGTACATAAGTATCGCAGGGTCCTCCCATGTGTACATAAGTATCACAGGCTCCTCCCATGTACATAAGTATCACAGACTCCTCCCATGTGTACATAAGTATCACAGGCTCCTCCCTTGTACATAAGTGTCACAGGCTCCTCCCATGTACATAAGTATCACAGGCTCCTCCCATGTACATAAATATCACAGGCTCCTTCCATGTACATAAGTATCACAGGCTCCTTTCATGTACATAAGTATCACAGGCTCCTCCCATGTACATAAGTATCACAGACTCCTCCCATGTACATAAGTATCACAGGCTCCTCCCATGTACATAAGTATCACAGGCTCCTCCCCATGTACATTAGTATCACAGGCTCCTCCCCTGTACATAAGTATCACAGTCTCCTCCAATATATATATATATATAAGTATCACAGGCTCCTCCCCTGTACATAAGTATCACAGGCTCCTCCCCTGTACATAAGTATCACAGGCTCCTCCCCTGTACATAAGTATCACAGGCTCCTCCCCATGTACATTAGTATCACAGGCTCCTCCCCATGTACATAAGTGTCACAGGCTCCTCCCATGTACATAAGTATTCACAGGCTCCTCCCATGTACATAAGTATCACAGGCTCCTCCCATGTACATAAGTATCACAGGCTCCTCCCCATCTTCCATACTTTGGTGAAGCTCCTTTGGCACCAATCACATCCTCCAGTCTCTTTGAGTATGATGCTACAAGCTCGGCACGCCTATTTTTGGGCAGTGTCTCCCATTCTTCTTTGTAGGACCTTTCAGGTTGGATGTGGAGCGTCGGTGCACAGCCATTTTCAGATCTCTCCAGAGATGTTCAATCAGGTTCAAGGCTGGGCTTTGGCTGGACCACTCAGGGCCATTCACAGAGTTGTCCCATAGCCTCTCCTTTGTCATCTTGGCTGTGTGCTTAGGGTCGTTGTCCTGTTGGAAGATGAACCTTAACCACAGTCTTTGGTCCAGAGCAGGTTTTCATCAAGGGCGTCTCTGTACATTGCTGCATTCATCTTTCCCTCGATCCTGACTAGTCTCCCAGTTCCTGCCACTGAAAAACATCCCCACAGCATGATGCCGCCACCACCATGCTTTACAGTAGGGATGGTATTGGCCAGGTGATGAACGTTGCCTGGTTTCCTCCAGACGCGACGCTCGCCATTCAGCCCAAGGAGTTCAATCTTTGTTTCATCAGACCAGAGAATTTGGTTTCTCATGGTCTGAGAGTCCTTCAGGTGCCTTTTGGCAAACTCCAGGCGGGCCGTCATGTGCCTTTTACTGAGGAGTGGCCTCCGTCTGGCCACTCCCCCACACATACCTGATTGGTGGAGTGCTGCAGAGATGGTTGTTCTTCTGGAAGGTCCTCCTCTCTCCTCAGAGAAATGCTGGAGCTCTGTCAGAGTGACCATCGGGTTCTTGGTCACGTCCTTGACTAAGGTCCGCTGAGTTTGGTCAGGTGGCCCGCTCTAGGAAGAGTCCTGGTGGTCCCAAACTACTTCTATTTCCGGATGATGGAGGCCACTGTGCTCATTGGGACCTTCAAAGCTGCAGAAATATTCCTGTACCCTTCCCCCGCTCTGTAGCCTCCATACAATCCTGTCTCCGAGGTGAATTCCTTGGACTTCGTGGCTTGGTTTGTGCTCTGACATGCCACTGTCCAAGAAGTTTATATTGTAATGAAAAAAAATTGCTGATCTGAAATCCAAAACGGCGAATCCCATCACATCACCCATGCGCCAATATCTGGATCCGTTTAGAAAAGCACAGGAAATTCTTTCCCGATAAATATCCACTAAAAGTTAAAAAAGTGACTTTGTCACGATTCATTTCACAACCGTGGCTCTGTCCCCTCACGTGGTATCATTTGAGTCAAGACTTATTTATCTCCCACTTCAACGGATAAGCCTTTTTCTTTTTTAACACGCAATGGCCAGCATGACAAACCTCTTGTTTTCCTTGTAATAACACCTTTAGTGTGACGTGAGGTGTTTTCAAAACAAAAGGTGCAAAACCCACAATGTGTCTGACCAGTAGCATTGGACAACACATTTTTTGTTTCCTTGTAAAAATACCAATGAAAAAGCCTCGTCACCCACATATACGTAAATGTAAAATGACTGAGAGAGATCTCTATATCAACCCCTTCCTGCCCGGTGTATGCTAATATGACGTCCGCAGGAACCTCTTGTCCCTCCGGGCGTGCCCGGCGGCCGCGATGTCCTGCCGGGCACCCGCGATTGCCTGCAATCACGGCAGGACCATGGATCTGTGTGTGTGAACACACAGATCCATGTCCTGTCAGAGGTGAGGAGACCGATGTGTGATCCCAGTACAAAGGAACACAGATCGGTCTCGTCCCCTTGTGAGTCCCCTCCCCCTACAGTTAGAATCACTTCCAGGGGGGGGGAGCGGTGGTGGCTCAACGTGATTGGCACTGCGCTGATAAGCCGTTCACCTCTGCAGCCAAGGGTTCGGATCCCGGTCTCGGCTACATGTGAATTGAGTTTGGTGGTCTCAGCCTGGCTCCCGGTGGGTGTGCTATGCAAGGTAAGCCTGTGCCTAGTACGCCCACTCCCCCCCCCCCACAAAAACCACCACACTTGCATGCACACAAAATTGGCTTAACACACACACACACTTTGGCCATGCGGTCTCCTAAAAAAGAGAGGCGAAGGACCTACGAGGCTCGCTGAGTGGGCTAGGCCCCCTCACTTCCTCATAGGGGGAGTCCCTCTGCCCCGTCGGGGTCCCGTTGGAGCAGGTAGGGCGGAGTGAGGGGGAGGTCCTCCCTCACACCCGCCATTGCCACCGGGGTCATGGAGAAGGATGGCAGATTGCCTCCGGGGGGAGGGTCTGCCTACTCCCAACTCCTGCAGTCCGGCTCCTCTCTCGAGTTCACGCACAAAAAAAAAATACACTTAAAAAAAAAAAAAAAAGAATCACTTCCAGGGAACACATTTAACCCTTTAATCGCCCCCTAGTGTTAACCCCTGCCCTGCCAGTCACATTTACACAGTAACCAGTGCAGTTTTATAGCACCGATTGCTGTATAAAGGTGAATGGTCCCAAAAATGGGTCAAAAGTGTCCGATACGTCCGGCGCAATGTCACGGTCACAATAAAAAAAAAACGCAGATTACGGCTGTAGCGGAGAGCAATATTAAACTCCACGATCTCCGCTGGTAACCAGGGTAAATCCACAGTCAGCATTGACAAGTAAGGCAATGTCCCAAATCTCCCTCAGTAACCAGACGACTCACAGCTCTGAGAGTCAACTGACTTTTTATTCACAGGCTTCCATATTTATAGAATTCCCCATGCAAGGGGTTTCCAAACAGCCAAATAGATTTAACAGGGGTAATACAGGGAGGACCAGATGGGGAACTTAACAGTTTGGATAATTCTCCCATCAGGCATTGCTGCACAAGGGAAAAGTCGGTTGATAGCTGGGGTCTGGGGTTATGTGTTGTGGGAGTTCGGTTTAAAACTGCCGAACACTGATTGGGCAACATAAAACTAAGTACTGAATGCTAGTGGCTTACGGCTGCCAGCATATGAATTACTATGCCCACATAAGACCCAGCAGAATACATAGCATATAATACAGACAACCTTTTGACATGTAACGTCCAGCGTTCCAGAAGTGGCTAGGTTTGCCACAATGCTCCCCCAGAACCAAGCCGGCATACACAGTCTGATCCCAACGGATCGGCTTGGGGATGTCCGGGGAAGTACTCACAGATCACTTTTCAAGTTCAGTTTGTCTAGATAACCAGTCGGCGTTACCGTTTTGGTAGTGGATTGTAAAGTCAAACGGCTGCAGCGCCAAACTCCAGCGGAGCAGCCGGGCATTGTCTCCCGCCACACGGTTTAGCCACACCAACGAGTTGTGATCTGTGAGTAGCGAAAAAGGTTGTCCATACAAATACAGCTGCAACTTTTTGAGGGCCCACACCACGGCCAGGCATTCCTTCTCAATAGTGGCGTAGCTTACTTCTCGTGGCAATAACTTTCGACTCGGGTAAGCTACGGGGTGTTCTCCGCCATCGGCTCCCACTTGGCTCAGCACTGCTCCCAATCCAAACATTGAAGCGTCGGAGCCTTAGAGTGTGTCGGTGGAACCGTGGTGCGAGCCTGTTGCCGTGTGGTCACTGGATGGGCTTCCTGGTATGGGGCCTGGGGTACAAAAGCAGAGGTCATCTGACCCAAGTCATTTCCCAGCATAACATCTGCTGGTAAATTTTGCATGAGGCCCACTTCTACCGTCCCCCCTCCCACACCCCAATCCAAATGTACTTTGGCAGTGGGTAGTCGGTACACTGCTCCCCCTGCCACTCGTACTGCCACGGATCCACCAGTGTGTGCCGAGTCAGGGACCAAATGGGGTGCTATCAAGGTTAAAGTAGCTCCTGAATCCCGAAGCCCCTGGACTTCTTTTCCCTCCAAGGTCACCAGCTGTCGATGATGCTGCCGGTTATCCGTGGCTCGGACTGTCATCACCTCATGCAAGATTCCCAGGGGTTCTTCCGCTGGAATGCTCAACATCTCTTGAGTGGCCAGCTCCCGTTGATAATGATGGGCAGCAGCCCTTGGTGCCGGGTTCGGTCGGCCTTGGTTCCAGGCAGGTCTGCCCCGGTTTTGTGTGCACTCGCGTGCCATATGTCCCCACTGTTTGCAGGTGTGGCATTGGGTGTTGGCACGTCCGTTATATCTGGAGGGTGGTGGTAAAGTCCCTTGGAATTGACGAAAAGGGGAGGCTGTGAGAGCGGGGGTTGGTAGAGTACTGGGTGGTCCCGTGGGTCGAGGATAACTCTTGGTTAGGGGCCCATGATGTCTCCTCGCATCAAAATGCTGGGCAGCAGCCCTTGGTGCCGGGTTCGGTCGGCCTTGGTTCCAGGCAGGTCTGCCCCGGTTTTGGGTGCACTCGCGTGCCATATGTCCCCACTGTTTGCAGGTGTGGCATTGGATGTTGGCACGTCTGTTATATCTAGAGGGTGGTGGTAAAGTCCTTTGGGATGGACGAAAAGGGGAGGCTGTGAGAGCGGGGGTTGGTAGAGTACTAGTTGGTCCCGTGGGTCGAGGATAACTCTTGGTTAGAGGCCCATGATGTCTCCTCGCATCAAAATGCTGATCCGCTAATCGAGCCGCTTCGGTTAGGGTGAGAGGTTTCCTGTCTCGCACCCATTCTTGTGCCTCTGGGGACAAACCATTGAAGAATTGCTCCAACAGCATTAACTGTCTCAATTCCTCCATAGTAGTGGCTTGGCTGGCTTGTATCCACCCTTGGGAAGCTTGGTCCAGCTTGTGTGCCCATTCAGCATGTGAATCCTTCTCTGGTTTGCGCAGGTTTCTAAACTTGCGCCGGTATGCCTCTGGAGTAATGGCGTATCTCTCTAATATCGCTCGCTTCACTTTATCATAATCCTTGCTGTCCTCACTGGGTACAGCGCGATATGCTTCTGCTGCCCGACCTGCCAGCTTGCCTGCTAGCAATGGGACCCATACTGTCCGTTCCAAGTCATGTAAATCACACAGTCTCTCAAAATCCTGTAAATACCCATCAATCTCATCCTTCTCCTCGCAAAACATTTTAAAGGCATGATAGGGAATTTTGGGTTTTACCTGGTTGTAGAGTGACCCAGTAGTGGATTCTGCTCGAGACTGTGTATACTGCGGACTGTGTGCCATCACGTACTCCTGCACATTCGCCATTACCATGTGCAGCATGGCATCTGATATAGGCTGTGGCAAAAATTCCAGCCTGGTCCTCATTTCTCTCTGGTAGAGGGTTTCTTCCATGGCTGCTGGTGGTGTAGCGCTGCGGGCTCTGTCTCCCTCCATCAGCTCGGCAGTTAGTACAGCTTTGGATTTGTTGCTGGCTACCTTACCCCTGGCTTCTAGCAGTTCCTTTAATGTCTGCCGCTTTAGCCTAGAATAATCCGTCTCCATTTACATCGGTAGTTCACATTGCACGAATTGCGCTTATCGGCTGTAAGGTTGGATCCCGTCGCTTGCCACCAAATGTAGCGGAGTACAATATTAAACTCCACGATCTCCGCTGGTAACCAGGGTAAATCCACAGTCAGCATTGACAAGTAAGGCAATGTCCCAAATCTCCCTCAGTAACCAGACGACTCACAGCTCTGAGAGTCAACTGACTTTTTATTCACAGGCTTCCATATTTATAGAATTCCCCATGCAAGGGGTTTCCAAACAGCCAAATAGATTTAACAGGGGTAATACAGGGAGGACCAGATGGGGAACTTAACAGTTTGGATAATTCTCCCATCAGGCATTGCTGCACAAGGGAAAAGTCGGTTGATAGCTGGGGTCTGGGGTTATGTGTTGTGGGAGTTCGGTTTAAAACTGCCGAACACTGATTGGGCAACATAAAACTAAGTACTGAATGCTAGTGGCTTACGGCTGCCAGCATATGAATTACTATGCCCACATAAGACCCAGCAGAATACATAGCATATAATACAGACAACCTTTTGACATGTAACGTCCAGCGTTCCAGAAGTGGCTAGGTTTGCCACAACGGCCATTACTATGCCATAATTCTATTCCCTATTTTGTAGATGCTAGAACTTTTGCGCAAACCGATCATATATGCTTATTGAATTTTTTTTTTTACCAAAAATATGTAGAATACGTATCGGTCGAAAATTTAAAAAATATTTGTGATATTTATTAATTCAAAAAGTAAAAGATATTTAGCTAGATTCAGAGTAGGGCGGCGTATTTGTAAGCGGGCGTAGTGTAGCGAATATACGCTACGCCGCCGCAAGTTAGAGAGGCAAGTGCCGTATTCACAAAGCACTTGCTCCCTAAGTTACGGCGGCGTAGCGTAGAAGTCCGCGTAATTCAAAGTAGGTGGAAGGTGGGCGTGATTCATGGAAATGAATCGTGACCCCACGTAAATGACGCGCCGAACGAACGGCGCATGCGCCGGTCGTGGACGTATCCCAGTGCGCATGCTCAAAATCACGTCGCAAATAGTCAATGCTTTCGACGTGAATGTAACTTACGCCCAGCCCCATTCTGAATCGCCTTACGCAAATGGCGTAAACGACGTGAAGTTTCAACGCTGTCCCGACGTCCATACTTAACATTGGCTGCGCCATCTTTTTGGTGGTTTATCTTTACGCCTGAAAAAACGCCTTACGTAAACGGCGTAGCTTACTGCGACGGCCGTGCGTACGTTCGTGAATAAGCGTATCTAGCTAACTTACATATTCTAGGCGTAAATCCCCTAGTGGCCAGCGTAAATATGCAGCTAAGATACGACGGCGTAGGAGACTTACGCCGGTCATATCTTAGCAACAGTTAGGATACGACGGCGCGGATTGGGACTTACGACGGCGTATCTACTGATACGCCGTCGTAAGTCTAACTGAATCTGGCTAATTGTGTCGTTTTCAAAATTGTCGCTCTTCTTTTGTTTATAGAGCAAAAAAGAAAAACCGCAGAGGTGATCAAATACCACCAAAAGAAAGCTCTGTTTGTGGGGGGAAAAAGGACGCCAATTTTGTTTGGGAACCACGGCGCACGACCGCGCAATTGTCGTTCAAAGTGCGACAGCATTGAAAACTAAAAGTTGGTCTGGGCAGGAAGGGGGTGAAAATGCCCGGTATGGAAGTGGTTAATCAAAAATACTAAATTAAGAAGAACTTTATTTAGTTCTTCTAATGATTGTATACGAGGTCTCTCCTGTTATTAAAAATATTTTCCTCTATATCCGCAGTAAGCCTTAATAATTCATAAAAATTTACTCAGACAGATACTTTGTCTGCAAAAATCTTAATAAGTTCTCGAGAAAAGTTAGGGCCCTTTCACACTGGTGCGTTTTTGCCGCGTTTTCGCGGTAAAAATAGCGCTATTAAGGTTCCTTTCACACTTGTGCGACTTCAAAGTCGCGCGATTTTACCGCGATTTCGCGGCCGCGATTTCAATGAATGCCTGTGTAAGTGGCATCAAAATCGGACCAAAGTAGTGCAGGGACTACTTTGAAGTCGGCACTACTTAAAGTCGTGCCAGTATGAATGGTGTTCATTGAAAATCATGGAGAATGACTTGTCATACGATTTTGCAGTCCAAAATCGTGAGACAAATCGTATGAGTTGTGAAAGGGACCTAAAACGCTCATAAAACGCTCCCCATGCCCCTCTCCATTGAAATAAATTAAACAACGCGGTAAAAACGCTGTAAAAACGCGGTAAACGTGGTAAAATCGCGGTGTTTTGCCGCGATTTTAATCACGGAAAAAACACAGATATTTTGCCGCGATTTTACCGCGTTTTTAATTCATTTCTATGGAGGGGGGCATGGGGGGCGTTTTAATAGCGCTATTTTTACCGCAAAAACGCGGCAAAAACGCACCAGTGTGAAAGGGCCCTTAGTAGGCCCAAAAAATCTTCTTAAGTTACTTTAGTAAGTAATAATACCTTTTAAGTTTTTTTTCTTTTTCTCATCCATGAACCCTCTTCTAGGTGTCTGGAAGGGCCCTTTCACGCTGGTGCGTCTTTGCCGCGTTTTCGCGGTAAATTAGCGCTATTAAAACGCTCATAAAACGCTCCCCATGCCCCTCTCCATTGAAATAAATTAAAAAAACGCGGTAAACTTCATTTCATGGGGGGCGTTTTAATAGCGCTATTTTTACCGCGAAAACGCGGCAAAAACGCACCAGTGTGAAAGGGCCCTTAGAAGGCCCAAAAAATCTTCTTAAGTTACTTTGGGTCCCTTTCACACTTGTAGGACTTCAAAGTCGCGCGACTTTACCGCGATTTTGCCGCCGCGATTTCAATGAATGCCTGTACTGCAAAATCGTATGACAAGTCATTCTCCTTGATTTTCAATGAACACCATTCACACTGGAACGACTTTAATTAGTGCCGACTTCAAAGTAGTCCTTGCACTACTTTAATCCGATTTTTTTGCCACTTACACAGGCATTCATTGAAATCGCGGCCGCGAATCGCGGCAAAATCGCGGCAAAATCGTGGTAAAATCGCGCAACTTTGAAGTCCTACAAGTGTGAAAGGGACCTAAGTAAGTAATAATACCTTTTATTTTATTTATTTTTCTCATCCATGAACCCTCTTCCAGGTGTCTGGAAGGGCCCTTTCACACTGGTGCGTTTTTCCCGCGTTTTCGCGGTAAAATAGCGCTATTAAAACGCTCCCCATGCCCCTCTCCATTGAAATGAATTAAAAAACGTGGTAAAACGCGGAAAAAACACCAAGATTTTGCTGCGATTTTACCGCGTTTTTAATTCATTTCAATGGAGCCCCCCCCCCATGGGGGGCGTTTTCATAGCGCTATTTTTTTCCGCGAAAAACACGGCAAAAACGCACCAGTGTGAAAGGGCCCGAAGAGTTAACACAAAAATTTGTTGTGCTCTGATCCACAGAAGAAATGAAAACTGTCATGGCACAACCTCTGAAATATGATCACCACCAGGGCCGATCCTAGGCAGGGTGCATTGCACCCAGGCGCCTGCAGAGGTGGGGGCGCCGATCATCTAACAGACCCTCAGAAGCCCCCTCTGTGCCCATCAGAGAGGCCCTTCTCCAGGTCCCAATAAAGTTCTCTGCTTCTCTTCCTGTATTTTGTTTATTGTTAAGAGATCATGTATTGATCCCGGGGTAATGAAGACTTTGTGGGGGAGCATCTCTGTGGTTGAGTCATTTGTAAAGGGGAGGAGTTAGTAAAACGACGACGCCCACGTGGCGGCACCAGGGCCGTCTCTACCATAGGGCAAACAGGGGCAGCTGCCCAGGGCCCTGTCACTGTTGGGGGCCCAAAGCAACCCCCTTTGAAAAAAAAAAAAAAAATTTTTTTTTTTTTTTTTTTTTTAGGGGTCGGGAGGTCCCCAGGGGCCCGGAGGCCCCCAGGGCCCAAGATGGCAACCCCCCTTTTTTTTATTTATTTTTAAATAAAAAAATATATTTATTTTATATATTTTTATTTTTTATTAAAGGGCCAATTTTTTTAAATATATTTTTATTTTTTATTAAAGTGCCAAATTTTTTTTTAGGGGTCCCCAGGGACCCGGAGGCCCCCAGGGCCCAAGATGGCAACCCCCCTTTTTTTTATTTATTTTTAAATAAAAAAAATATATTTATTTTATATATTTGTATTTTATTTTTTATTAAAGGGCCAATTTTTTTTTAGAGGTCTGGAGGTCCCCAGGGGCCCGTAGTTCCCCAGGGCCCCGGATGAAGACCCCCCTTTTTTTATAAAAAAAAACTTTTTTATATATTTATTTTATATATATATATATATATATATATATATATATATATATATATATATATATATATATATATATTATATAATATAAATGTTGTTATTATTATTAAAGGACCCAGAGATCCCCAGGGCCCTGGATGGCAACCCCCCTTTTTTTATAATTTTTTTTAATATTTTATTTCTTTTTATATATATATATATATATATATATATATATATGTATATATGTATGTATGTATGTATGTATGTGTATATATATATATTATATATATATATAAAATTAAAGGGCTCAGAGGTCCCCAGGGCCCCACGTGGCAAACACCCTGTTTAATTTTTTTTATAAATGTTTATTTTTTTATTTTTGTTTATATATTTTTTTAATTAAAGGGCCCAGAGGTTCCCAGGGCCCTGGATGGCAACCCCACTTTTTTTTTATAAGTGTTTATTTTTAATATATTTATTTTATTTTTTATTAAAGGGTCCAGAGGTCCCGGATGGCAACACCCCTTTTTTTATATATATTTTTCTTTATTAAATCTTTTTTTTGTAAAGGGCCTCCCGCTTTTAAATTTGCGGCAGCCCCGCCCCCCCCCCCCCCGCACGTCTCAATTTAAGGGGGCAGCACCCCCCCCCCCGTTCTCTGCTCCAGAGGGGCCATGCCTGAAGCTGTGAAAGGGGCCCCATAATTCCTGATGGCGGCCCTGCCGCCCGTTAAGCCCCTGTTCTGCCCACAAATCAGGCTGAAAATCATCAGCGGCACGCAGCCAGGTGACAGTACTGCTTCCCTTCCCAGTGTTTTAAAATGTACAGAACACCTGGCTTCCCTTTAGACATGCACTTCTCCCTTCCTGCCACTGGGTGCTGCTTGTATATAAAAGTGAATTAGAATGTGATTTTATAGCATCCCCAGTTTGCTCTTCCTGAGGCTGACTTCTTCATGTCCTGCTCCTCAAGGTATGTCACTGTTTGCTAATCTATATTGTAAATAGAAGTTTTCTGTAGAGTGTGCCCAAAGTCTTTATAATATTTGATGATTCACTGCAGGTCTGGTCAGTGTTTTAAAAAGTTCCTGTAATTTACACATGGCATGGGGTCACAGCATCGTCTGTCCATTCTGTTTTAGCACCATGTGACCCCAGGCCATGCCATGTGTAAAATAGAGGAACTCTTTAAGTCACAGACCAGACCTGCAGTCCAGGCTGAGTAAGGCCTCAGAGCACATGGCATTACTGTCTTTATTTAACTGCTTGATGGGCTTATTTTGGGCCTGGCTGGTTCACATGTATGTGTTTTGGCGGCCCACATTTGCGCAGGCACAGCAGCCCATTCATTTGATGCCTCATGTAATAGGCTGAGCACACGGCACACCTATGCCCATCAAGCAATGAAATACAGCACTGTCTGTCCATTCTGCTGTCTGCTGTGACTTGTCAAACTTGCTGCATTTTTAGACGTTTAGGTCACGCTTTTAAAAACACAGTGCGTTTGTGTGTGCAAGAACTGCAGGTAAGTAGCATGGTGCAAAAGCAGAATGGATTTCAAGGCAACTGATTTTTAAAATGCTGAATGCACCTTTTTTCTGCAGGAAACAAAGGCATGGCAGCCCATTCAAATCAATGGGCTGCTGTGCCTGCACAAATGAGGGCCGCCAAAACACATACATGTGAATCAGCCAGGCCCAAAATAAGCTGAAGGGGGGCCCAAAAAAAATGTTTGCCCAGGGCCCATACCATATTAAAGACGGCCCTGGGCGGCACCAGAAATATTTCTGCACCCAGGCGCCCGTCATCCTAGGATCCGCTCCTGATCACCACGGTGATCTATGCCAGGAAGTGTGACACCAGAGGGGGGGGGGTTCCAAAAATTGGAAGTTCGATTTTTGGGTGGAGCTTTACTTTAATGCCGCGTACGTTTTTCATGACGAGAATTTTTTTTTTTTTAAATTGGTCGTGAAAAGTGATCGTGTGCGGGCTCCAGAGCGTTTTTTGTTGTTTTTCATGTCGTCGTTTTTTCTCGTTGTGAAAAACGGTCGTGTGTGGGCTTTAACGACGGGGGGAAAAAAACACGCATGCTCAGAAGCAAGTTATAAGACGGGGAGATTAGCAAAGCCACCCCTGGGTGGCGCCATTCAAATGGAACTTCCCCTTTATAGTGCCATTGTATGTGTTGTACGTCACCACGCTTTGCTAGAGCATCTTTTATCCCGATCGTGTGTAGGCAAGGCAGGCTTGAGAGGAATTAATTCGGGAATTTTTTTTTTTCCCTCATGACATGAATAACAGTTGTGTGAATGAACACAGAAACCACCCATACAGATCACTTACTGTGTTCATTCAGAAACAAAAGGGGCCCGTAAAAATAATATTTACGGGCCCCTCCCCCTGCTTTCCATCCTGAGACATTCCACCCCCAGCAACCGGCAGGAGAGGAGGGAAGCTTGCAGCACTGCATGGGGGAGATGGGGGTGGAAAAAAGCAGGGGGAATCGGCACAGCACAGGGTGATTAGCATGTGAAAATAAGACCTAGGGGTTATTTTCGGGGTAGGTCTTATTTTTGGAGTAGGTCTTATTTTTGCGGTAGGTCTTATTTTTGAGGTAGGTCTTATTTTTGAGGTAGGTCTTGTTTTTGAGGTAGGTCTTATTTTAAAGGTAGGTCTTATTTTTGCGGCATGTCTTATTTTTGCGGTAGGTCTTATTTTTGCGGCAGGTCTTAATTTCAAGGTAGGTCTTATTTTTGAGGTAGGTCTTGTTTTTGAGGTAGGTCTTATTTTCAAGGTAGGTCTTATTTTCAAGGTAGGTCTTATTTTTGCGGCAGGTCTTATTTTTGCGGCAGGTCTTATTTTTGGGTTTAGGCTCCATTCACATCTAGGCGTTTTGTCGCCTGAAGCCCGACGCTGAAGCAGCCTGACATACGCTGGAGGGGGGAATTTACATTGTCGGCTATGGAGATGGTTCACATCTCTACGCCGAACGCCGATACGCCTGAAGCGTGAATCCTGAAACAAGTCCCGGACCCTTTTTTTCAGGCGTATCGGGCGTTCGGCCATAGCCGACAGTGTAAATTCTGCCCTCCAGCAAAAAAGCAATAGGCGTTTTGTCGCCGCAAATCGCGGGGACAAAACGCCTATTGCATGTCGCCCGAATACGCCTGCTGCCGCCGACGCCTAGATGTGAATGCAGCCTAAGTCTTATTTTCAAGGTAGTTCTTATTTTTGCGGCAGGTCTTATTTTTGAGGTAGGTATTATTTTCGAGGTAGGTCTTCTTTTCGGGGTTAGGTATTATTTTCGGGGTAGGTCTTATTTTTGCGGTAGGTCTTATTTTTGTGGCAGGTCTTATTTTTGCGGTAGGTCTTATTTTTGCGGCAGGTCTTATTTTTGAGGTAGGTCTTCTTTTCGGGGTAGGTATTATTTTCGGGGGTAGGTATTATTTTCGGGGTAGGTCTTATTTTCAAGGTAGGTCTCATTTTTGAGGTAGGTCTTACCCAGACACCCCTTGCCATTACATACAGTCAGTGTTGGAGGTGTTGCGGAGTCACCAGCGGAGGGCGTGATGGGGCCACATGAAGCCTTTTCCTTTACAAATCCTATGACTGTTGCAAATTGAAAGAAATCCTGAAGAGCTTTCCGGTCCTCCGGCTTCTGTTTGAAATTCCGGAATGTGCGTTTTATTAACAACGTGTTGGCGGTGCAGCGTAACATTGGCGGCGAGATCTCCCATGCTGGAACCAGCTGATAATATATCACTAACCGGCGGATTTCTAGAGCCCCTCCCCCTCCAGGCGTTAATGATCGTTTAAGCCTCTCTGAATCATCCTGTCAATCTTCCAATCATTTGGAATCAGTTGGAATGAATCATTACGGAGTGATATCTTTCTAAGTGACCCGCGTGGTAAGATCTTCGCCGTTCTTTTGTTATCAGAGGAATAATGAACATCGAAGTATTCAATCGCCCCCCCCGGAGGAGGAAAAACAACGCTCGGCGCCCGGATTTATGTTTAACCGCTTAGTGTCTAAGGCTCTTTCTTGGTGTTTACAAGTTAACCATTTAAGGACCGCCTCCTGCACGTATACGTCGGCAGAATGGCACGGCTGGGCACAAGCGCGTACAGGTACGTCGCCTTTAAGAGCCCAACAGTGGGGCGTCCGCACGCGACCCGGTCCAAAGCTCCATGACCGCTCCCGTGGGACCCGCGGATCCGATCGCTGCCGGTGTCCTGCGATCGGTCACAGGAGCTGAAGAACGGGGAGAGGTGAGTGTAAAAACACCTTCCCCGTTCTTCACTGTGACTTGTCACTGATCGCCTGTTCCCTGATATAGGGAAAGACGATCAGTGACGTCACACGTCCAGCCCCGCCCCCCTACAGTTAGACCTCTAGGACCAGATCCACATAGATGGGACACCCGCGCGGCGTGTCCCATTTACTCTGCGCCTCTGTCACAGCGTCGTATGCTTATCCTGAAAGAAATGCCGCCGTAACTTACGGCGGCGAATCGTAAATGGGCCGGCGTTCGCGGGTGTAATCCAAATTGACTAGTGGGGGGGGCGTGTTTTATTATAATTATGAATGACCCGACGCAAACGATGCTTTTTTTCAAGTGCGCATGCGCCGGCCGTGGGCGTATCCTAGTGCGCATGCGTGAAATCACGCCGCAAATAGTCAATGAAACGACGTGAACGTAACTTACGCCCAGGCCCATTCCGGATCGGCGTACGCAAACGACGTCCAATACGGCGCGGTCCCGACGTCCATACTTAACATTGGCTGCGCCACCATATAGCAGGTCTACATTTACGCCGGAGATACGCTTACGCAAACGACGTAAACGCTGCTCGATCGTTCGTGGATCGCCGTATCTACCTCATTTGCATATTTTACGCGGACGCGCCACTAGCGTCCAGCGTAAATATGCACCTTAAATACGACGTTGTATCTAAGGTAGAAGCCGGCGTATCACGTTTTTTGGATAGAAAACAATGACACGCCGGCGGGAAATTCGAATTACGCCGGTGTATCTATAGATACACCGGCGTAATTCCTTTGTGGATCTGGCCCCTAGTGGTAAACTCCTAAACTGCGATTGTCATTTTCACAGTAATCAGTGCATTTTTATAGCACTTTTCGCTGTAAAAATGACAATGGTCCCAAAAATGTGTCAAAATTGGGCGATGTGTCCGCCATAATGTCGCAGTCACGAAAAAAAAAAACGCTGATCGCCGCCATTAGTAGTAAAAACTAAATATTAATAAAAATGCCATAAAACTATCTCCTATTTTGTAAACGCTAGAAATGTTGCGCAAACCAATCGATAAACGCTTATTGCGATTTTTTTTACCAAAAATATGTAGAAGAATACGTATCGGCCTAAACTGAGGGGAAAAATGTTTTTTTTTTTTATATCTTTTTTGGGGATATTTATTACAGCAAAAAGTAAAAAGTATTGCATTTTTTTTTCAAAATTGTCGCTCTATTTTTGTTTATAGCGCAAAAAAAAACAAAAAAAAAACGCAGAGGTGATCAAATACCACCAAAAGAAAGCTCTATTTGTGGGGAAAAAAAGACGCCAATTTTGTTTGGGAGCCGCGTCGCACGACCGCGCAATTGTCAGTTAAAGCGACGCAGCGCCGAATCGCAAAAACTGGACAGGTCCTTTACCAGCGTAATGGTCCGGGGCTTAAGTGGTTAAAAACAAGTTATTTTGCTAGAAAATCACTTTGAACCCCCAAACATTATATATATTTTTTCAAATACCCTAGAGAATAAAATGGCGGTGGTTGCAATACTTTCTGTCACATCGTATTTGCGCAGCGGTCTTAAAAGCGCGCTTTTTTGGGGGGGAAATAAATCACTTTTTTTTAATAAAAAAAATAAGACAACAGTAAAGTTGGCACAATTTTTTTTTTTTAATACGGTGAAAGATAATGTTACGCCGAGTAAATTGACAACAGGTCACGCTTTAAAAATTGCGCCCGCTCGTGGAATTGCGACAAACTTTTACCCTTAAAAATCTCCATAGGCGACGTTTAAAAAATGTCTACAGGTTGCATGTTTTAAGTTACAGAGGAGGTCTAGGGCTAGAATTATTGCTCTCGCTCCAACGATTGCGGCGATACCTCACATGTGTGGTTTGAATACCGTTTTCATATGCGGGCGCTACTCACGTATGCGTTCGCTTCTGCGGGGCGAGCTCGGCGTGACGGGGGGCGTTTTCTGGCTCCTAACTTTTTTAGCTGGCTCCTAGATTCCAAGCAAATTTGTCAAGCCCTGGGTGTATTAACCACTTAAGGACCGCCTACTGCACATTTACGTCGGCAGAATGGCACGGCTGGGCACATCAACGTATATATACGTTGATTTTAGTACCCAGCCGTGGGTCGCGGGCGCGCGCCCGCAACCCGGTCCGAAGCTCCAGGACCGGGACCGCGGGATTCGCGAACCCGATCGCCGCTGCAGTGCGGCGATCCGTCCCTGGAGCGGAAGAACGGGGAGAGCCGTGTGTACACACGGCTTCCCCGTGCTTCTCTGTGGCCGTAGCATCGATCGCGTCATCCCTGTAATAGGGGGACGTGATCGATGACGTCACACCTACAGCCACACCCCCCTACAGTTGTAAACACAACACATAGGTCACACATCCCCTACAGCGCCACCTGTGGTTAACTCCCAAACTGCAACTGTCATTTCCACAGTAAACAATGCAAATTTAAATGCATTTTTTGCTGTGAAAATTACAATTGTCCCAAAAATGTGTCAAAATTGTCCGAAGGTTCCGCCATAATGTCGCAGTCACGAAAAAATCGCTGATCGCCTCTATTAGTAGTAAAAAAAAAAAATTAATAAAAATGCAATAAAACTATCCCTTATTTTGTAAACGCTATAAATTTTGCGAAAACCAACGCTTATTGCGATTTTTTTTTTACCAAAAATAGGTAGAAGAATACGTATCGGCCTAAACTGAGGAAAAAAAAATTTTTTTTTATATATTTTTGGGGGATTTTTATTATAGCAAAAAGTAAAAAAATATAGCATTTTTTTTAAAATTGTCGCTCTATTTTTGTTTATAGCGCAAAAAATAAAAAGCGCAGAGGTGATCAAATACCACCAAAAGAAAGCTCTATTTGTGGGAAAAAAAGGACGCCAATTTTGTTTGGGAGCCACGTCGCACGACCGCGCAATTGTCAGTTAAAGCGACGCAGTGCCGAATCGCAAAAAGGGGCAAGGTCCTTTACCTGCATTTTGGTCTGGGTCTTAAGTGGTTAAAGGGCCCTGTAAATTCTGTTAGTGCCCCCCCCCCCAAAAAAAAAATATATATATTTTTTAGTTTTGGTATATACAATCGGTAATCAATTGTATTAATATTCAGCATACACATTCCGCGCGCCGCAGCGGAGTCATCTCCACCTTGACAACACGGCGTCCAAATCGCGGGGAAAAGACCGCTGGGAAATGCAATTTCATGCTTTAAGTGTTTCTTCTTTCATGCGCTCTACTTAATTCTCTGCCGTCCCCCGAGAGCGCCGGGTGTCACGTCTCCAACGCCACGAATATGAGACGGTAACAAGGCCAACGCGTCTTTTTCCCGCTAATTAAGCGGCGTGCTCGTTTGCTGATCTGTCCGGAAGACATTTCTCAATAACGCGGCAAATGAAGCGTCCCGCTTTTCACCCGGCGACGTGCGATTCCGCCGTTTTCTTTTCTCTTAATCCTGAATCTCTTTATGCAGAACATCGGCATGGATTGTTCCGGAGCTCTCCTCGCCCCTTCTCATGAATACACTTCCTCCTGTTATATGATCCTGGCTGTGAATTTCTGGAGGGTTCATCTAGTCATGTTATTTCTTTCTAGAAAAATGTGTCAAATGTTCCAAGATCAACAAAAACGGAGAAATACCCGGCAACAGCCGCTAAACGCTCTCCATCAATCTGCTACCATTATTACAGAGGTAGGAAGGCACGTGGGCGGAGCTAGGGAGGTGCTGGGGCTGCTGTGCCCCCCCCCCCAACATTTATGTTGCCCTCCTTCATTGCCCTGCTGACTTACCATGCTCTCCTTTTCTGCCCCCTGTACACTGCCCTGCTGCCCTACTGACACCTTGTACACTGCCCTGCTGCCCCCTGTACGCTGCCCTACTGACACCCTGTACACCGCCCTGCTGCCCCCTGTACACTGCCCTACTGAAGCCCTGTACACCGCCCTGCTGCCCCCTGTACACCGCCCTGCTGCCCCCTGTACACCGCCCTGCTGCCCCCTGTACACTGCCCTGCTGCCCCCTGTACACTGCCCTGCTGCCCCCTGTACACCGCCCTGCTGCCCCCTGTACACTGCCCTGTTGCCCCCTGTACACTGCCCTGTTGCCCCCTGTACACTGCCCTGCTGCCCCCTGTACACTGCCCTGCTGCCCCCTGTACACTGCCCTGCTGCCCCCTGTACACTGCCCTGCTGCCCCCTGTACACCGCCCTGCTGCCCCCTGTACACCGCCCTGCTGCCCCCTGTACACTGCCCTGCTGCCCCCTGTACACTGCCCTGCTGCCCCCTGTACACCGCCCTGCTGCCCCCTGTACACTGCCCTGTTGCCCCCTGTACACTGCCCTGCTGCCCCCTGTACGCTGCCCCCTGTACACTGCCCTGCTGCCCCCTGTACACTGCCCTGCTGCCCCCTGTACACCGCCCTGCTGCCCCCTGTACACTGCCCTGTTGCCCCCTGTACACTGCCCTGCTGCCCCCTGTACACTGCACTGCTGCCCCCTGTACACTGCCCTGCTGCCCTACTGACACCTTGTACACTGCCCTGCTGCCCCCTGTACACTGCCCTGCTGCCCCCTGTGCACGGCCCTGCTGCCCCCTGTACACTGCCCTGCTGCTCTCCGTCCTCTACCCTGCCCTTCTGCCCCCCCTGTACACTGCCCTGCTGCCCCCTGTACACCGCCCTGCTGCCCCCTGTACACTGCCCTGTTGCCCCCTGTACACTGCCCTGCTGCCCCCTGTACACTGCACTGCTGCCCCCTGTACACTGCCCTGCTGCCCTACTGACACCTTGTACACTGCCCTGCTGCCCCCTGTACACTGCCCTACTGACACCCTGTACACCGCCCTGCTGCCCCCTGTACACTGCCCTACTGAAACCCTGTACACTGCCCTGCTGCCCCCTGTACACTGCCCTACTGAAGCCCTGTACACTGCCCTGCTGCCCCCTGTACACTCCCCTACTGAAGCCCTGTACACTGCCCTGCTGCCCCCTGAACACTGTTCTGCTGCCCCCTGTACACTGCACTGCTGCCCCCTGTGCACTGCCCTGCTGCCCCCTGTACACTGCCCTACTGAAGCCCTGTACACTGCCCTGCTGCCCCCTGTACACTGCACTGCTGCCCCCTGTACACTGCACTGCTGCCCCCTGTACACTGCCCTGCTGCCCCCTGTACACCGCCCTGCTGCCCCCTGTACACTGCCCTACTGAAGCCCTGTACACTGCCCTGCTGCCCCCTGTACACTGCACTGCTGCCCCCTGTACACTGCACTGCTGCCCCCTGTACACTGCCCTACTGAAGCCCTGTACACTGCCCTGCTGCCCCCTGTACACTGCCCTGCTGACACCCTGTACACTGCCCTGCTGACACCCTGTACACTGCCCTGCTGACACCCTGAACACTGCCCTACTGACACCCTGTACACTGCCCTACTGACACCCTGTACACTGCCCTGCTGACACTCTGTACCTGGGGGTCAATAACAGAGTCAACCTTTGACACACCCCTAAACCTTGTGGCCTTCCCAGAAGAGGTGAAGCTGTTATAGCTGCAAAGGGCGGAGCCAACTCAATATTGGACCCTCTGGACCAAGACTGGGATGTCATTAAAGTTCATTGGCGAGTAAAGGCCGGCGTCCCAATACTTTTGGTAATATAGCGTATATTTTGATACATGATGTCCTTCCATTAATTTCACAATGATCTCTATGCCACAGCTTTTCACTTCACTGACTATAGCTATTTTTTTTTTTTTTTTAATCTGTGTTTCTATTTTTTATAATGATATTGGAAGAGGAAAAAAAAAAGAAAAAATGACACGTGAACGGTTACGGCACAATTACAAAAATTATAACTTCACGAGCCGCAGAGAAAGACGGCTAATTACAGACACTTCACAACAAGAGAGAATGACATGGCAGGGTGTCAAGCACGCACTTTTGTCTTTTTATATATATATATTTTGTGCTGAAACTTTGATGGCTTAAAAGTCATTTGTATTTTTACCGTCTTCTAATTCTACGTATGCAGAAAAATCAAACACCAATGTAGACATCAATGTTAAAGAAAATATTGTGTCTATAAAACTGAAGGCATTTCAGCTTAATGATACATTGTGTGTAAACTTCACCTGAAACATCTGAGAGTGAAGATTGTTTTCCATAAAATCAGCAAAATGCTACAATGATACATGCAAGGGCTGTATAGAAAGTGATGCAAAAGTGGGCATAACTTTTTTATTAACTTACAAAGATTGTTCAAATTTCACATGTTTGTGGAGTAACTCTTCCTCTATAGTGACTCTTCCTCTATAGTATCTCTTCCTCTATAGTAACTCTTCCTCTATAGTATCTCTTCCTCTATAGCATCTCTTCCTCTATAGTAACTCTTCCTCTATAGTGACTCTTCCTCTATAGTATCTCTTCCTCTATAGTGACTCTTCCTCTATAGTATCTCTTCCTCTATAGTAACTCTTCCTCTATAGTAACTCTTCCTCTATAGTGACTCTTCCTCTATAGTATCTCTTCCTCTATAGTATCTCTTCCTCTATAGTGACTCTTCCTCTATAGTGACTCTTCCTCTATAGTGACTCTTCCTCTATAGCAACTCTTCCTCTATAGTGACTCTTCCTCTATAGCAACTCTTCCTCTATAGTGACTCTTCCTCTATAGTAACTCTTCCTCTATAGTGACTCTTCCTCTATAGTATCTCTTCCTCTATAGCAACTCTTCCTCTATAGCAACTCTTCCTCTATAGTAACTCTTCCTCTATAGTAACTCTTCCTCTATAGTGACTCTTCCTCTATAGCAACTCTTCCTCTATAGCAACTCTTCCTCTATAGTAACTCTTCCTCTATAGCAACTCTTCCTCTATAGCATCTCTTCCTCTATAGTAACTCTTCCTCTATAGTATCTCTTCCTCTATAGCAACTCTTCCTCTATAGCAACTCTTCCTCTATAGTGACTCTTCCTCTATAGCAACTCTTCCTCTATAGCAACTCTTCCTCTATAGCAACTCTTCCTCTATAGCATCTCTTCCTCTATAGCAACTCTTCCTCTATAGCAACTCTTCCTCTATAGCATCTCTTCCTCTATAGTAACTCTTCCTCTATAGTATCTCTTCCTCTATAGCAACTCTTCCTCTATAGCAACTCTTCCTCTATAGTGACTCTTCCTCTATAGTAACTCTTCCTCTAAAGTAACTCTTCCTCTATAGCAACTCTTCCTCTATAGTAACTCTTCCTTTATAGCAACTCTTCCTCTATAGTAACTCTTCCTCTATAGTATCTCTTCCTTTATAGCAACTCTTCCTCTATAGCAACTCTTCCTCTATAGTGACTCTTCCTCTATAGTAACTCTTCCTCTATAGTAACTCTTCCTCTATAGTATCTCTTCCTCTATAGTATCTCTTCCTCTATAGTAACTCTTCCTCTATAGTATCTCTTCCTCTATAGTATCTCTTCCTCTATAGTAACTCTTCCTCTATAGTGACTCTTCCTCTATAGTAACTCTTCCTCTATAGTATCTCTTCCTCTATAGTGACTCTTCCTCTATAGTAACTCTTCCTCTATAGTATCTCTTCCTCTATAGTGACTCTTCCTCTATAGTATCTCTTCCTCTATAGTAACTCTTCCTCTATAGCAGTGTTTCTCAACTCCAGTCCTCAAGGCCCCCCAAACAGGTCAGAATTTCAGGATTTCCATTATTTTGCACAGGTGATTTGATCAGTTTCACTGCCTTAGTAATTCCCACAGCCTTTTTATCTGAGGGAAATAGGCATGTGCATTTCGTTTCGTTCCGAATCGAAATTCGGACGAATTTTCCATTATTCGGACATTCGGATGCATACGAATTCCCGAATTGCTATATTAGCGAAATATTTCGACCGTTTTCGGAATTCGTTCGTTTTCGACCGAATTTCGAAAAAAAAATGGTCGAAATCGAAAATATTTCAACCAGATTAGAAAAGTCTCTTTTCGAATAGAATTTTTTTCGAATTAAATCCGAAAATAATTTTTTTTTCGAATTCCGAATCGAATACCCGCGGACTAAATTCGATCGGAATTCAAAAAAAAAAAAAAAAAAATATATATTTTCGGATTTAATTCGAAAAAATTTCTATTCGAAAAGAGACTATTTGTTTTCTAATCTGGTTGAAATATTTTCGATTTCGACCGGATTTTTCGAAATTCGGTCGAAAACGAACGAATTCCGAAAACGAATTCAACACATGTAACGAACCTAACTTAACGAAATGTATTAAATGACGAATTGAAACGAAACTAAACGAATTTTTCACTTTTGCACATGCCTAGAGGGAAATCCTGAAAACATGACCTGTTGGGGGGGCTTGAGGACTGGAGTTGAGAAACACTGCTCTATAGTGACTCTTCCTCTATAGTGACTCTTCCTCTATAGTAACTCTTCCTCTATAGTATCTCTTCCTCTATAGTGACTCTTCCTCTATAGTATCTCTTCTTCTATAGTAACTCTTCCTCTATAGTATCTCTTCTTCTATAGTAACTCTGCCTCTATAGTATCTCTTTCTCTATAGTGACTCTTCCTCTATAGTATCTCTTCCTCTATAGTGACTCTTCCTCTATAGTAACTCTTCCTCTATAGTGACTCTTCCTCTATAGTATCTCTTCCTCTATAGTATCTCTTCCTCTATAGTGACTCTTCCTCTATAGTATCTCTTTCTCTATAGTATCTCTTCTTCTATAGTAACTCTGCCTCTATAGTATCTCTTTCTCTATAGTGACTCTTCCTCTATACTAACTCTTCCTCTATAGTGACTCTTCCTCTATAGTAACTCTTCCTCTATAGTATCTCTTCCACTATAGTATCTGTTCTTCTATAGTAACTCTTCCTCTATAGTGACTCTTCCTCTATAGTGACTCTTCCTCTATAGTGACTCTTCCTCTATAGTGACTCTTCCTCTATAGTATCTCTTCCTCTATAGTGACTCTTCTTTCATAGTATCTCTTCCTCCATAGTAACTCTTTCTCTATAGTGACTCTTCCTCTATAGTAACTCTTCCTCTATAGTAACTCTTCCTCTATAGTGACTCTTCCTCTATAGTAACTCTTCCTCTATAGTAACTCTTTCTCTATAGTATCTCTTCCTCTATAGTGACTCTTCCTCTATAGTATCTCTTCTTCTATAGTAATTCTTCCTCTATAGTATCTATTTCTCTATAGTGACTCTTCCTCTATAGTAACTCTTCCTCTATAGTAACTCTTCCTCTATAGTATCTCTTCCTCTATAGTATCTCTTCCTCTATAGTATCTCTTCCTCTATAGTATCTCTTCTTCTATAGTAACTCTTCCTCTATAGTGTCTTTTCCTCTATAGTATCTCTTCCTCTATAGTATCTCTTCTTCTATAGTATCTCTTCCTCTATAGTATCTCTTTCTCTATAGTAACTCTTCCTCTCTAGCAGGGGTGGCCAACCAGTGGCCCGGAGGCCAGATGTGGCCCGCGGAGCCCTCTGATGTGGCCCATGACCTCCTGCTCTGGAATGGTGAGTTGGCAAGCCCAGATCGCAGGTTGCCGACCGGCCATTCCGCAGCATCAGTGTTGTGAATGAAGCTGGTGGTAGAGGAAGAAAGCGGCTGCGGAGCAGAGCCCCATAAGTTGATGCGTCCTCTACAGCGCCCGCCAGCCTCCAATCCAAAAAAACAGAAAGGAATTCGTCCCCTTCCATCTGGGCAGATCAGAGGGTCTATAGAGTAGCCGTGACCTGTCATTCGCCACTCCGCTCATTGTGGCCCTTGACTGGTTACCAAATTGCTTTAATGGCCCTCGCTCTTCAAAAGTTTGGGCACCCCTGCTTTATAGTATCTCTTCCTCTATAGTATCTCTTCCTCTTTAGCAGTGGTTCTCAACCACTCTAGTGCCGTGACCCCTTGATAAAATTTCCCAAGTTGTGGGGACCCCCAACAGTAAAAAAAATTTAGTAGCGTGGTTTGTCAGCACCCAAGGCATGACAAGTAATTTGCGCCCCTAACCCACGGACACAATATTAAAATCCCTTCCATGCATTCTCTATTTTTATTCCTTCTCCTACTCCTTGGTGGGGGGAGTTGGGATGAGTGGCAGAGCTGGGGGGAGTTCTGATCGGCCAACTTAGGTGCTCTTGATGAAGGTCATCTGCTGACCTGAGAACTGTAGTGAGGACTTTTAATGGCAACTCTAATCACAGGTAGTGTTACTCACTGTGTCTCCAGCTTTGTGGTGTCTCGCAAGCAGTGACACCTGTGCCGAAATCAGGAGATGGGGTCTCCTCCAGCCCCTCCCACTTCACATTGCTCACCAGTCAGCTGACCTCTAGTCTCTGCCCCCCAGCCATGCCGTGAACTGAATGGGCGGCTGCGAGGAGGCTGAGTGAGTGGCTGCAGGCTCCAGAAACGGCCATATAGATAAAAAATTGGGCTATTTATTATAGCAAAAGTAAAAAATATTGGGCCAGATCCACAAAAACGGGCGTATCTTTAAGCGGGCGTAGCACACCTGATATGCGCTACACCGACGTAACTTTGAGAGGCTCGTAGGTGATCCACAAAGCACTTGCTCCCATATGTGCGTCGGCGTAAACGTAAATCGCGCAATTCAAAGTAGGCAGGTAGGGGGCGTGTTGTATTTTAAATTAAGCGTGACCCCATGTAGATGCACGGAAGAACGTACGGCGCATGCGCTGTCCGTGGTCGTATCCTAGTGCGCATGCGTCGGATAGAATGCCTAAGATGCATCGAACACTGCCTACGACGTGAACGTAACTTACGCGCATCCCTATTCGTGTACGACTTACGCAAACGACGTAAAATTCAACGCTGTTCATACGTCCATAGCTTAACATGACTTACCCCTGGCCTTATGAGGGGTAAAGTTACGCCGGTCGTACGCCTTACGTAAAAAGCGTATATTGATACGCCGGGCGCAAGCACGTTCGTGGATCGGCGTATCTAGCTCATTTGCATATTCGAAAACGACGGAAGCGCCACCTAGCGGCCAGCGTAAATATGCAACTAAGATACGACGGCGTAAGAGACTTACGTCGGTCGTATCGTAGCAAAATTCCGGCGAATCTTGTTTTGTGAATACAGAAAACAGATGCGCCGCCATAAGTTCTTTGTGGATCTGGCCCATTGTGTTTTTTTTTTTCAAAATTGTCGCTGTTTATAGCGCAAAAGATAAAAACCGCAGAGGTGATCAAATGCCACCAAAAGAAATCTCTATTTGTGGGAAGAAAAGGACGCCAATTTTGTTTGGGAGCCGCGTCGCACGACCGCGCAATTGCCAGTTAAAGCGACTCAGCGCCGGATGCTGAAACTTCGCCTGGGCAGGAGGGGGGTCTATGTGCCCGGTAAGCAAGTGGTTAAAGACGCCGGCGCCAGCTCTAGCGGGAAGTGGCTCCATTACCAGGAGCTGCGTCTATATCCATGGCGCAGCGAGCGGATCCGCGATGGGAGCCGCTCTGGTTGCATACCTGGGGTCATTTGCATATAAAATGTATTTCTGTCCCTGCAGGAAAAAAAATTAAATAAAAATCGCTCTGCGTTTAGAAATACGACCATTAATAACGAAACGCCGGAAACACGGAATAAACAAACTGCCGAGCAAATTGGTGAATGGAGTCATCAATCGCTTTATAATGAAAGAAGTAGGGGAGCCACGAGGAGGAGGAGGAGGAGGCCGGGCATTTATCTATCAGAGAGCCATGGAAATAATGGATCCTCCAATGATATCTGTGAGCAACACTCATCACTCACATTATCACATAACAAGATTATAGCAAATCAAAGACCGTAAATGAATGTCGCGAAAATTATGAGACCGCGGGGGGAGGGGTATGAGATAACGGGAGGAAAACCAGAGACGAAAATGAGAGTCACGTTTTATTTGCTCAGAATAAAGATCACGACTCTCTCACGACTCTTTCAAGACTCTCTCACGACTCTCTCACGACACTCACGACTCTCTCACGACACTCACGACTCTCTCACGACTCTCATGATTCTCTCACGACCCTTTCACGACCCTCTCACGACCCTCTCATGACCCTCTCACGACTCTCACATCCCTCTCACGACTCTCTTACGACTTTCATGATTCTCTCACGACCCTCCCACGACTCTTTCACGACCCTCTCACGACTCTCATGATTCTCTCACAACCCTCTCACGACCCTTTCACGACTTTCTCACGACTCTCTCACGACTCTCTCATGACCCTCTCATGATTCTCTCATGACCCTCCCACGACTCTGTCACGACCCTCTCACGACTCTCATGATTCTCTCACGAACCTCTCACGACCCTTTCACGACTTTCTCACGACTCTCTCACGACTCTCTCATGACCCTCTCACGACCCTCTCACGACCCTCTCACGACTCTTTCAAGACTCTCTCACGTCTCTCTCACGACCCTCTCACAACTCTCCCACGACTCTCTCATGACCCCCTCATGACCCTCTCACGACCCTTTCAAGACTCTCTCACGTCCCTCTCACGACCCTCTCACGACCCTCTCACGACCCTCTCACGACTCTCTCATGACCCTTTCATGACCCTCTCACGACCCTCTCACGACCCTCTCACGACCCTCTCACGACCCTCTCACGACTCTCTCATGACCCTTTCATGACCCTCTCACGACCCTCTCACGACTCTCTCACGACCCTCTCACGACCCTCTCATAACCCTCTCACGACCCTTTCATGACTCTCTCACGACTCTTTCAAGACTCTCTCACGTCCCTCTCATGACTCTCTTACAACTCTCATGATTCTCTCACGACCTCTCATGATTCTCTCATGACCCTCCCATGACTCTCTCACGACCCTCTCACGACTCTCATGATTCTCTCACGACCCTCTCATGATTCTCTCATGACCCTCCCACGACTCTCTCACGACCCTCTCACGACCCTCTCATGACCCTCTCACGACTCTCACATCCCTCTCACGACTCTCTTACGACTTTCATGATTCTCTCACGACCCTCCCACGACTCTTTCACGACCCTCTCACGACTCTCATGATTCTCTCACAAACCTCTTTAATGATTCTTTCACAAACCTCTCACGACCCTTTCACGACTTTCTCACGACTCTCTCACGACTCTCTCACGACTCTCTCATGACCCTCTCACGACTCTCTCACGACTCTTTCAAGACTCTCTCACGTCTCTCTCACGACCCTCTCACAACTCTCCCACGACTCTCTCATGACCCTCTCATGACCCTTTCACGACCCTTTCACGACCCTCTCACGACTCTTTCAAGACTCTCTCACGTCTCTCTCACGACCCTCTCATGACCCTCTCACGACTCTCTCACGACTCTCTCATGACCCTTTCATGACCCTCTCACGACACTCATGATTCTCTCACGACTCTCTCACGACCCTCTCACGACTCTTTCAAGACTCTCTCACATCCCTCTCATGACTCTCTTACAACTCTCATGATTCTCTCACGACCCTCTCACGACTCTTTCACGACTCTCTCACGATTCTCTCACAATTCTCGCGGCGTAAAATCTTTCACATTATACAAAAATAAATTTGGCCTAACTTTACTGTTTCTTTTTTTTCCTTTTTAATTCATTAAAGTAATTTTTTTCACAAAAAAAAAAATGCATTTGAAAGACCGCTGCGCCAATACAGTGCGACATAAAATATTGCAACCACCATTTTATTCTCTAGGGTCTAAAAAATATATATATATATTTATAATGTTTCAGGATAACGGGAGGAAAACCATAGATGAAAATGAGAATCACATTGTTTTTGCTTAGAATAAAGATCACGATTCTCTCACGACTCTCTCATGACTCTCTCATGACCCTCTCACGACTCTCTCGCCATTCTCTCATGACTCTCTCACGACCCTCTCAAAACTCTCACGATTCTCTCATGACCCTCTCATGACTCTCTCACGACTCTCTCACGGACGGGGGGGTTATGAGATAACGGGAGGAAAACCATAGAGGAAAAGGAGAGTCACGTTTTTTTTGCTTAGAATAAAGATCACGATTCTCTCACGACTCTCTCATGACTCTCTCATGACCCTCTCACGACTCTCTCGCCATTCTCTCATGACTCTCTCACGACCCTCTCAAAACTCTCACGATTCTCTCACGACCCTCTCATGACTCTCTCACGACTCTCTCAAGATTCTATAGGGACTCTCACAATTCTCCCACGACTCTCTCACGATTCTCTCACGACTCTCTCACAAACGATTCTATTATGACTCTCTCACGGGGGGGGGGGGGGGTTATGAGATAACGGGAGGAAAACCATAGAGGAAAAGGAGAGTCACGTTTTTTTTTGCTTAGAATAAAGATCACCAATCTCTCACGATTCTCTCATGATTCTCTCACGACTGTCTCACGACTCTCTCACGATTCTCTTACAACTCTCTCACGATTCTCTCACGACTCTCTCACGACTCTCTCATGATTCTCTCACGACTCTCTCACGATTCTCTCACGACTGTTTTATGACTCTCTCACAATTCTCTCACGATTCTCTCACAACCCTCTCACGATTCTCCCACGATTCTCTCATGACTCTCTTGCGACTCTCTTGCGACTCTCTTGCGACTCTCTCGCGACTCTCTCGCGACTCTCTCATGACTCTCTCATGACTCTCTCACGGGGGGGGGGTTATGAGATAACGGGAGGAAAACCATAGAGGAAAAGGAGAGTCCCGTTTTTTTTGCTTAGAATAAAGATCACGATTCTCTCACGACTCTCTCATGACCCTCTAACGACTCTCTCGCCATTCTCCCACGACTCTCTCACGACTCTCTCGCGACTCTCTCACATGGGGGGGAGTTATGAGATAACGGGAGGGAAACCATAGACAAAAATGAGAATCACGTTTTTTTTGCTTAGAATAAAGATCACGACTGTCTCACAATTCTCTCACGACTCTCTCATGACTCTCTCATGACTCTCTCTCACGGGGGGGGGGGGGGGGGGTTATGAGATAACGTGAGGAAAACCATAGAGGAAAAGGAGAGTCACGTTTTTTTTGCTTAGAATAAAGATCACGATTCTCTCACGACTCTCTCATGACTCTCTCATGACCCTCCTCACGACTCTCTCGCCATTCTCCCACGACTCTCTCATGACTCTCTCATGACTCTCTCATGACCCTCCTCACGACTCTCTCGCCATTCTCCCACGACTCTCTCACGACTCTCTCACGGGGGGGGGGGGGGTTATGAGATAACGGGAGGAAAACCATAGACGAAAATGAGAATCACGTTTTTTTTGCTTAGAATAAAGATCACGACTCTCTCACGACTCTCTCACGACTCTCTCACGATTCTCGCGGCGTAAAATCGTTCACATTATACAAAAAAAAATTGGGCTAACTTTACCGGTTATTTTTTTTTTCTTTTTTTTTTTTTCATTAAAGTCATTTTTTCTCCCAAAAAATTGCATTTAAAAGACCGCTGCGCCAATACAGTGTTACGTAATATATTGCAACAATCACCATTTTATTCTCTAGGGTCTCTACTTATAAAATAAATATATATATGATGTTTCGGGGGTTCTAAGAAATTTTCTAGCAAAAAAAAAAAAAAATGTAATTATGATTTTTACTTGAAACCAATAAATGTCAGAAAAAGGTTTCGTGTTTAACCCCTTCAATACCGGACACTTACGCCCCTTCCTGCCCCCCGGCCAATCAGCTTTCAGCACTCTGAATGACAATTGCGCGGTCGTGCTACGCTGCACCCAAATGACATTTTTATCATTTTTGTTCCCACAAATAGAGATTTCTTTTGGTGCTGTTTGATCACCCCGGCGGTTTTTGATTTTTTTGCTAAACAAATAAAAAAATACAGAAAATTTTGAATTTATTTTTTATTTTTATTTTGTTATAAAATGTTGTACGTTTTCACCTTCACTAATGAGGTGGCACTGATGGGCACTGATAAGGTGGCACCAATGAGGTGGCACTGATGATGGGCAATGATAGGCGGCACTGATGGGGCGCCCTGATATGCCCTGGGCGCCCTGATATGCAGCACTGATGGGCATTGATAGGCGGCACTGATGGGCAATGATGGGCACTTACAGGCGGCACTGATGGGCACTAATAGGCTGCACTGATGGGCATTGATAGGCGGCACTGATGGGCACTAATAGGCTGCACTGATGGGCATTGATAGGCGGCACTGATGGGCACTAATAGGCTGCACTGATGGCTACTTATGAGTGGCACTGCTGGGCAGGGCCGCCATCAAGGGGGCACAGACCAGTTTTTCAGCGGACGTATCCGATCGTGTGTACGACCTAGCGGACAGGTTTGTCCAGCGGACAAATTTCAAAGCATGCTACCCCAGTCTGAGGGGATTTTCGTCCGATGGTGTGTACACGCCATTGGACCAAAATCCGAGGAGACATGTCCGCTGGAAACGGTCCGTCGGACATGTTTGAGCGGACATGTCTCCTCGTCTGTACGCGGCTTCAGTGTTAACCAGGGAACGCAGAGCTGGAGGTTACTACTGAGTTGGAGAGCTGGGGGTTACTACTGAGTGGGGGATCTACAGAACTGGGGTTACTACTGAGTGGGGGATCAGCAGAGCTGGAGGTTACTACTGAGTTGGAGAGCTGGGGGTTACTACTGAGTGGGGGATTAACAGAGCTGGAAGTTACTACTGAATGGGGGATCAGCAGAGCTGGAGGTTACTACTGAGTTGGAGAGAGGGGGGTTACTACTGAGTTGGAGAGCTGGGGGTTACTACTGAGTGGGGGATCAGCAGATCTGGGGGTAACCACTGAGTGAGGGATCAGCAGAGTGGGGGGTTACTACTGAGTGGGGGGATCAGCAGATCTGGGGGTTAACACTGAGTGAGGGATCAGCAGAGCGGGGTTTTACTACTGTGTGGGGGATCAGCAGAGCTGGGGGTTACCACTGAGTGGGGGATCAGCAGAGCTGGGGTTTACTACTGAGTGGGGGATATACAGAACTGGGGTTACTGCTGAGGGGGGTTTAGCAGAGCTGGAGGTTACTACTGAGTTGGAGAGCTGGGGGTTACTACTGAGTGGGGGATTAACAGAGCTGGAAGTTACTACTGAATGGGGGATCAGCAGAGCTGGAGGTTACTACTGAGTTGGAGAGAGGGGGTTACTACTGAGTTGGAGAGCTGGGGGTTACTACTGAGTGGGGGATCAGCAGATCTGGGGGTTACCACTGAGTGAGGGATCAGCAGAGTGGGGGGTTACTACTGAGTGGGGGGATCAGCAGATCTGGGGGTTACCACTGAGTGAGGGATCAGCAGAGCTGGGGTTTACTACTATGTGGGGGATCAGCAGAGCTGGGGGTTACCACTGAGTGGGGGATCAGCAGAGCTGGGGTTTACTACTGAGTGGGGGATATACAGAACTGGGGTTACTGCTGAGTGGGGGTTTAGCAGAGCTGCAGGTTACTACTGAGTTGGAGAGCTGGGGGTTACTACTGAGTGGGGGATTAACAGAGCTGGAAGTTACTACTGAATGGGGGATCAGCAGAGCTGGAGGTTACTACTGAGTTGGAGAGAGGGGGGTTACTACTGAGTTGGAGACCTGGGGATTACTACTGAGTGGGGGATCAGCAGATCTGGGGGTTACCACTGAGTGAGGGATCAGCAGAGCGGGGGGTTACTACTGTGTGGGGGATTAGCAGAGCTGGGGGTTACCACTGAGTGGGGGATCAGCAGAGCTGGGGTTTACTACTGTGTGGGGGATCAGCAGAGCTGGGGGTTACCACTGAGTGGGGGATCAGCAGAGCTGGGGTTTACTACTGAGTTAGAGAGCTGGGGGTTACTACTGAGTGGGGGATTAACAGAGCTGGAAGTTACTACTGAATGGGGGATCAGCAGAGCTGGAGGTTACTACTGAGTTGGAGAGAGGGGGGTTACTACTGATTCGGAGAGCTGGGGGTTACTACTGAGTGGGGGATCAGCAGATCTGGGGGTTACCACTGAGTGAGGGATCAGCAGAGTGGGGGGTTACTACTGAGTGGGGGGATCAGCAGATCTGGGGGTTACCACTGAGTGAGGGATCAGCAGAGCGGGGTTTTACTACTGTGTGGGGGATCAGCAGAGCTGGGGGTTACCACTGAGTGGGGGATCAGCAGAGCTGGGGTTTACTACTGAGTGGGGGATATACAGAACTGGGGTTACTGCTGAGTGGGGGTTTAGCAGAGCTGGGGGTTACTACTGAGTGGGGGATCAGCAGAGTGGGGGGTTACTACTGAGTGGGGGGGATCAGCAGAGCTTGGGGTTACTACTGAGTCGGGGGATCAGCAGAGCGGGGGGTTACTACTGAGTGGGGGGGATCAGCAGAGCTGGGGGTTACTACTGAGTGGGGGGGATCAGCAGAGCGGGGGGTTAATACTGATTGGGGGGTCAGCAGAGGGGGGTTACTACTGAGTGGAGGGATCAGCAGAGCTGGGGGTTACTACTGAGTGGGGGGATCAGCAGAGCTGGGGGTTACTACTGAGTGGGGGGATCAGCAGAGCGGGGGGTTACTACTGAGTTGGAGAGCTGGGGGTTACTACTGAGTGGGGGGATCAGCAGAGCTGGGGGTTACTACTGAGTGGGGGTTTAGCAGAGCTGGAGGTTACTACTGAGTTGGAGAGCTGGGGGTTACTACTGAGTGGGGGATTAACAGAGCTGGAAGTTACTACTGAATGGGGGATCAGCAGAGCTGGAGGTTACTACTGAGTTGGAGAGAGGGGGGTTACTACTGAGTTGGAGAGCTGGGGGTTACTACTAAGTGGGGGATCAGCAGATCTGGGGGTTACCACTGAGTGAGGGATCAGCAGAGCGGGGGGTTACTACTGTGTGGGGGATTAGCAGAGCTGGGGGTTAACACTGAGTGAGGGATCAGCAGAGCGGGGTTTTACTACTGTGTGGGGGATCAGCAGAGCTGGGGGTTACCACTGAGTGGGGGATCAGCAGAGCTGGGGTTTACTACTGAGTGGGGGATATACAGAACTGGGGTTACTGCTGAGGGGGGTTTAGCAGAGCTGGAGGTTACTACTGAGTTGGAGAGCTGGGGGTTACTACTGAGTGGGGGATTAACAGAGCTGGAAGTTACTACTGAATGGGGGATCAGCAGAGCTGGAGGTTACTACTGAGTTGGAGAGAGGGGGGTTACTACTGAGTTGGAGAGCTGGGGGTTACTACTGAGTGGGGGATCAGCAGATCTGGGGGTTACCACTGAGTGAGGGATCAGCAGAGTGGGGGGTTACTACTGAGTGGGGGGATCAGCAGATCTGGGGGTTACCACTGAGTGAGGGATCAGCAGAGCTGGGGTTTACTACTATGTGGGGGATCAGCAGAGCTGGGGGTTACCACTGAGTGGGGGATCAGCAGAGCTGGGGTTTACTACTGAGTGGGGGATATACAGAACTGGGGTTACTGCTGAGTGGGGGTTTAGCAGAGCTGCAGGTTACTACTGAGTTGGAGAGCTGGGGGTTACTACTGAGTGGGGGATTAACAGAGCTGGAAGTTACTACTGAATGGGGGATCAGCAGAGCTGGAGGTTACTACTGAGTTGGAGAGAGGGGGGTTACTACTGAGTTGGAGAGCTGGGGATTACTACTGAGTGGGGGATCAGCAGATCTGGGGGTTACCACTGAGTGAGGGATCAGCAGAGCGGGGGGTTACTACTGTGTGGGGGATTAGCAGAGCTGGGGGTTACCACTGAGTGGGGGATCAGCAGAGCTGGGGTTTACTACTGTGTGGGGGATCAGCAGAGCTGGGGGTTACCACTGAGTGGGGGATCAGCAGAGCTGGGGTTTACTACTGAGTTAGAGAGCTGGGGGTTACTACTGAGTGGGGGATTAACAGAGCTGGAAGTTACTACTGAATGGGGGATCAGCAGAGCTGGAGGTTACTACTGAGTTGGAGAGAGGGGGGTTACTACTGATTCGGAGAGCTGGGGGTTACT
This sequence comes from Rana kukunoris, assembly GCA_029574335.1. NCBI lineage: Eukaryota > Metazoa > Chordata > Amphibia > Anura > Ranidae > Rana > Rana kukunoris. Next base: position 2,873,324 of record CM056051.1, on the reverse strand, counting down.
ACTGAGTGGGGGATCAGCAGATCTGGGGGTTACCACTGAGTGAGGGATCAGCAGAGTGGGGGGTTACTACTGAGTGGGGGGATCAGCAGATCTGGGGGTTACCACTGAGTGAGGGATCAGCAGAGCGGGGTTTTACTACTGTGTGGGGGATCAGCAGAGCTGGGGGTTACCACTGAGTGGGGGATCAGCAGAGCTGGGGTTTACTACTGAGTGGGGGATATACAGAACTGGGGTTACTGCTGAGTGGGGGTTTAGCAGAGCTGGGGGTTACTACTGAGTGGGGGATCAGCAGAGTGGGGGGTTACTACTGAGTGGGGGGATCAGCAGAGCTTGGGGTTACTACTGAGTCGGGGGATCAGCAGAGCGGGGGGTTACTACTGAGTGGGGGGGATCAGCAGAGCTGGGGGTTACTACTGAGTGGGGGGGATCAGCAGAGCGGGGGGTTAATACTGATTGGGGGGTCAGCAGAGGGGGTTACTACTGAGTGGAGGGATCAGCAGAGCTGGGGGTTACTACTGAGTGGGGGGATCAGCAGAGCTGGGGGTTACTACTGAGTGGGGGGATCAGCAGAGCGGGGGGTTACTACTGAGTTGGAGAGCTGGGGGTTACTACTGAGTGGGGGGATCAGCAGAGCTGGGGGTTACTACTGAGTGGGGGTTTAGCAGAGCTGGAGGTTACTACTGAGTTGGAGAGCTGGGGGTTACTACTGAGTGGGGGATTAACAGAGCTGGAAGTTACTACTGAATGGGGGATCAGCAGAGCTGGAGGTTACTACTGAGTTGGAGAGAGGGGGGTTACTACTGAGTTGGAGAGCTGGGGGTTACTACTGAGTGGGGGATTAACAGAGCTGGAAGTTACTACTGAATGGGGGATCAGCAGAGCTGGAGGTTACTACTGAGTTGGAGAGAGGGGGGTTACTACTGAGTTGGAGAGCTGGGGGTTACTACTGAGTGGGGGATCAGCAGATCTGGGGGTAACCACTGAGTGAGGGATCAGCAGAGTGGGGGGTTACTACTGAGTGGGGGATCAGCAGAGCTGGGGTTTTCTACTGAGTGGGGGATATACAGAACTGGGGTTACTGCTGAGTGGGGGTTTAGCAGAGCTGGAGGTTACTACTGAGTTGGAGAGCTGGGGGTTACTACTGAGTGGGGGATTAACAGAACTGGAAGTTACTACTGAATGGGGGATCAGAAGAGCTGGAGGTTACTACTGAGTTGGAGAGAGGGGGGTTACTACTGAGTTGGAGAGCTGGGGGTTACTACTGAGTGGGGGATCAGCAGATCTGTAGGTTACCACTGAGTGAGGGATTAGCAGAGCGAGGGGTTACTATTGTGTGGGGGATTAGCAGAGCTGGGGGTTACCACTGAGTGGGGGATCAGCAGAGCTGGGGTTTACTACTGAGTGTGGGAAATATACCGAACTGGGGTTTCTGCTGAGTGGGAGTTTAGCAGAGCTGGGGGTTACTACTGAGTGGGGGGGATCAGCAGAGCTGGGGGTTACTACTGAGTGGGGGGGGGATCAGCAGAGCGGGGGGTTACTACTGAGTGGGGGGATCAGCAGAGCGGGGGGTTACTACTGAGTGGGGGGGATCAACAGAGCTGGGGGTTACTACTGAGTGGGGGGGGGGGATCAGCAGAGCTGGGGGTTACTACTGAGTGGGGGGATCAGCAGAGCGTGGGGTTACTACTGAGTGGGGGATCAGCAGAGCGGGGGGTTACTACTGAGTGGGGGGATCAGCAGAGCGGGGGGTTACTACTGAGTGGGGGGATCAGCAGAGCGGGGGGTTACTACTGAGTGGGGGATCAGGACAAGTCTGATCATTGGAGGAGAGTACACTAAGTTCCCATCACAGCTAGAGAACTGACCACGGTGTGCTCTCATGCCCAGTGTGGTCAGTTTTTAATACCATTAGATGGTAGAGCCGCCACATATCAGGAATAAGAAGTGTCGGGTTTACATTCTTATTTAATCACCAATCATTTTTCTCTCTCTCTATAAAGTTGGACGTAAGACGAAACCACGTCCATAAATCACCGTTTCGCACCCGCAGGCAGTTTGCCGCCGCCTGGCAGTTGAAGATTCGGCCAATGACTGACGGCGGCTCGGCGGGGGAAACCGCTCTTCGCACTCCGCCGGATTGGCTCCGGTAGAAGTGACAGTTTGTTCACGACGTTCGGTGATCGGTGCGGAGATCGGATACATTGGGCCATTGGGTCGTATCTGCTTTCTGTAGTCAGAAAACAAGATACGCCGGGATTGAGTCCAGATACGAGCCGCGTCATTGTATTTCGCCGTCGTAACTGCAATTTTAAAATGGCCGCTCGGGGCGTTCCCGCTGATTTACGCCGAGAATATGTAAATCAGCGAGATACGCCAATTCACGATCGTACGCGGGCCCGACGCAGTGACTTTACGATGTTTCCGTAAGAGATACGCGGCGTAAATAAAAACCAGCCCCCTAGGTGGCGCATCCTATGTTAAGTATGGCCGTCGTTCCCGCGTCGCCATTTGAAAATTTAACGTCGTTTGCGTAAGTCGTCCGTGAATGGGGCTGGACGTCGAAAGCAATGACGTCCTTGCGACGTCATTTTGCGCAATGCACGTCGGGACGTTTTTGGGACGGCGCATGCGCAGTACGTTCGGCGCGGGAACGCGCCTAATTTAAATGCTCCGCGCCCCCTACCCGGCTCATTTGAATTACGCGGGCTTGCGCCCGGGGGATTTTCGCTACGCCGCCGCAACTTTACAGGTAAGTGCTTTGTGAATCAAGCACTTGCTCGAGTAAGTTGCGGCGGCGTAGCGTAAATGCCTGACGCTACGCCGCCGCAAATGTATGTGAATCTGGCCCATTGTATACAAAACATCCAATCTATACACATAGGACTGCCCTCACCTGTATACAGTATATATAATATATACACATAGGACTGCCCTCACCTGTATACAGTATATATAATATATACACATAGGACTGACCACACCTGTATACAGTATATATAATATATACACATAGGACTGACCTCACCTGTATACAGTATATATAATATATACACATAGGACTGCTCTCACCTGTATACAGTATATATAATATATACACACAGGACTGACCTCACCTGTATGCAGTATATATAATATATACACATAGGACTGACCTCACCTGTATACAGTATATATAATCTATACACATAGGACTGACCTCACCTGTATGCAGTATATATAATATATACACATAGGACTGACCTCACCTGTATACAGTATATATAATATATACACATAGGACTGACCTCACCTGTATGCAGTATATATAATATATACACACAGGACTGATCTCACCTGTATACAGTATATATAATATATACACATAGGACTGATCTCACCTGTATACAGTATATATAATATATACACACAGGACTGATCTCACCTGTATACAGTATATATAATATATACACATAGGACTGACCACACCTGTATGCAGTATATATAATCTATACACATAGGACTGATCTCACCTGTATACAGTATATATAATATATACACATAGGACTGACCACACCTGTATGCAGTATATATAATATATACACATAGGACTGATCTCACCTATATACAGTATATATAATATATACACATAGGACTGACCTCACCTGTATACAGTATATATAATATATACACACAGGACTGACCACACCTGTATACAGTATATATAATATATACACACAGGACTGACCACACCTGTATACAGTATATATAATATATACACATAGGACTGACCACACCTGTATGCAGTATATATAATATATACACATAGGACTGATCTCACCTATATACAGTATATATAATATATACACATAGGACTGATCTCACCTATATACAGTATATATAATATATACACATAGGACTGACCTCACCTGTATGCAGTATATATAATATATACACATAGGACTGACCTCACCTGTATACAGTATATATAATATATACACACAGGACTGATCTCACCTGTATACAGTATATATAATATATACACATAGGACTGACCACACCTGTATACAGTATATATAATATATACACATAGGACTGACCACACCTGTATACAGTATATATAATATATACACATAGGACTGACCACACCTGTATGCAGTATATATAATATATACACATAGGACTGACCTCACCTGTATACAGTATATATAATATATACACATAGGACTGACCACACCTGTATACAGTATATATAATATATACACATAGGACTGCTCTCACCTGTATACAGTATATATAATATATACACATAGGACTGACCTCACCTGTATACAGTATATATAATATATACACACAGGACTGATCTCACCTGTATACAGTATATATAATATATACACATAGGACTGACCACACCTGTATACAGTATATATAATATATACACATAGGACTGCTCTCACCTGTATACAGTATATATAATATATACACATAGGACTGACCACACCTGTATACAGTATATATAATATATACACATAGGACTGACCACACCTGTATGCAGTATATATAATATATACACATAGGACTGCTCTCACCTGTATACAGTATATATAATATATACACATAGGACTGACCTCACCTGTATACAGTATATATAATATATACACACAGGACTGATCTCACCTGTATACAGTATATATAATATATACACATAGGACTGACCACACCTGTATACAGTATATATAATATATACACATAGGACTGACCACACCTGTATGCAGTATATATAATATATACACATAGGACTGCTCTCACCTGTATACAGTATATATAATATATACACATAGGACTGACCACACCTGTATACAGTATATATAATATATACACATAGGACTGACCTCACCTGTATGCAGTATATATAATATATACACATAGGACTGACCTCACCTGTATACAGTATATATAATATATACACATAGACCGGGGACTGACCACACCATGCATTGCATGAATCTCTCTATGATCGCCACTGACGCCCCCTATTCAGGTGTCCGGCCCCTTCTCGGGCGCCGGGCACCTGAATTACAGTGGCGAGGTATTTTTTGGAAGCGGCTGATTGGAGACGTAGGCGCCATGCTGGGCGCTCGCTGTTCACAATGAATATTCGATTTCCTAACGCTGAACCGCCTCTCAGCCAATCGGGTGCTCGGGTCTGTTACCTGTCAGCTGTGATTGGACGGGAAGAGACGGCGGGAGAAGACAGGAGTGCGGAGGACACCGGACACTGCTCGCTACCTACCGCCGTGACCGGCTGCCCTACCCCTGCCGGGCGGGAGGGGGATGCAAACTTGTGCAGCAATTAATGAGCACACTGGCAGCAATTGATGGGCACAGTAGCAGCAATGGATGAGCAGTGGCACACTGGCAGAAATTGATGGGCACACTGGTGGCAATTGATGGGCACACTGGTGACAATTGATGGGCACACTGGTGGCAATTGATGGGCACACTGGTGGCAATTGATGGGCACACTGGTGGCAATTGATGAGCACACTGGCAGAAATTACTGGGCACAGTAGTGGAAATTGATGGGAACAGTAGTGACAACTGATGGGCACAGTAGTGGCAATTGATGGGCACAGTAGCGGCAATACATGGATACAGTGTCAGCAATTGATGGGCACAGTAGCAGCAATACATGGGTACAGTGTCAGCAATTGATGGGCGCACTGGCAGCAATTGATGTGCACAGTAACAGCAATAGATGGGGCACACTGGCAGCAATTGATGGGCACAGTAGTGGCAATTGATGGGCACAGTAGTGACAATTGATGGGCACAGTAGTGGCAATTGATGGGCACAGTAGTGACAATTGATGGGCACAGTAGCGGCAATACAGGGGTACAGTGTCAGAAATTGATGGGCACAGTAACAGCAATAGATGGGGCACATTGGCAGCAGTTAATGGGCACAGTAGTGGCAATTGATGGGCACAGTAGCGGTAATTTATGGGTACAGTGGCTGCTTTTGATGGGCACAGTAGTGGCAATTGATGGGCACAGTAGAGGCAATTCATGGGTACAGTGGCTGCTTTTGATGGCACAGTGGCATCAATTGATGTTTTTTGTTTTTTCGAGTTTGTTTGCCCCCCCCCCCCAACATTTTGGAGCACCAGCCGACACTGATATATACACATAGATCCCGGACTGACCACACACTGCCAGCAATCCACAGGCTGCAAGAGCCTCCTACAAAAGAGGAATCTCCAATTCTGAACATCAAAAGTGCGATTTCCGACCTCTGAGCGAGAAGAGAAGAGAAGAGAAGAGAAGAGAAGAGAGAGAAGAGAAGAGAAGAGAAGAGAGGAGAAGAAAAGAGAAGAGAAGAAAGGAGAGGAGAGGAGAGGAGAAGAGAAGAGAGAGAGAAGAGAAGAGAAGAGAGAAGAGAAGAGAAGAGAAGAGAGGAGAGGAGAAGAAAAGAGAAGAGAAGAAAGGAGAGGAGAGGAGAAGAGAGAAGAGAAGAGAGAAGAGAAGAGAGAAGAGAAGAGAGGAGAGGAGAAGAGAGAAGAGAAGAGGAAAAGAGAGGAGAGGAGAGGAATGAGGAGAAGAGAGGAGAGGAGAGAAGAGAAGAGAAGAGAGGAGAGGAGAGGAGAGGAGAGGAGAAGAGAAGAGAAGAGAGAAGAGAAGAGAAGAGAAGAGAAGAGAAGAGAAGAGAGGAGAGGAGAAGAAAAGAGAAGAGAAGAAAGGAGAGGAGAGGAGAAGAGATAAGAGAAGAGAAGAGAGAAGAGAGAAGAGAAGAGAGAAGAGAGAAGAGAAGAGAGGAGAGGAGAAGAGAAAAGAGAAGAGAGGAGAGGAGAAGAGAGAAGAGAAGAGGAAAAGAGAGGAGAGGAGAGGAATGAGGAGAAGAGAGGAGAGGAGAGAAGAGAAGAGAAGAGAGGAGAGGAGAGGAGAGGAGAGGAGAAGAGAAAAGAGAAGAGAGGAGAGGAGAGAAGAGAAGAGAAGAGAGGAGAGGAGAGGAGAGGAGAGGAGAAGAGAAAAGAGAAGAGAGGAGAGGAGAGAAGAGAGAAGAGAAGAGAGGAGAGGAGAAGAGAGAAGAGAGGAGAAGAGAAGAGAAGAGAAGGCGGTGACTAGTAAAGCCTCTCATAGAAGAGACCCGTCTTTCCTTTCATGCCGGAGGTTTAAAATAATGACGGGAATTATCTACCAGATATGTAGAAACCTCGCCGACCCGGAGGAGGCACCGCGAGCCGATCGATATTACCGGAGAAGATCGTACATGTGTGTGTTCCTAGACACAGACCCCCCATGTACTACGAATTTTATCATTTTTTATTATTATTATTAGTAGTATACATTTAGTCATTATTATTATTTATTTTCTTTAAAAAAAATGATATAATAGATTTCACACAAGACCTGCACAATATCCAATCTCTGTGCACCCCCCCCTCCCCCTCCCAAATAACAATGGTAGTAATAATAACAACAACAATAATATTACAAGTTTTACAACCATAAAATATCCATCATTTGCATTCTCTGTGTGCATGCTGTCCTAATAATAATAATAATACAAGTCTTGCAACCATAAAATAATCATATCCATTCCTTGTGTGCATGCTGTCACTTGTATAGTAATAACAATAATAATATTAATAATGTGTGCATTCTGTCACAATATTATTAATAATAATAATAATAATGATAATAATAATAATAATGATAATGATGATAATAATAATAATAATAATAATAATGATAATAATAATAATAATAAAAGTCTTACAACCATAAAATATTCATCATAGGCATTCCTTCTTTGCATGCTGTCACTCTTATAATTATAATAACAACAGCAAAAACAATAATTAGAATAATAACAACAATAATAATAATAATAATAATAATAACAATCACAGTAGTAATAGAAAGTCAGGTGTCTACTTACAGATGAGTAACAATTTCCATGAGGAATTGGGATTTAGCGGACCTTCGCTCTCTGTGTCCCATCAATAGACCCTTTGCACCTCTGCCACCTGTGACTTATCAAGCTGTGTTGATTGTAAATCCTCAGTTACATCCAGGGCAGGCAGGCTGTAGGGATGGTGTAGGGAGGCTGTAGGGTTGGTGTAGGGATGTTGTAGGGATGGTGTATGGTTGGTGTAGGGATGGGGTAGGGATTTTGTAGGGATGGGGTAGGGTTGGTGTAGGGATGGAGTAGCGAAGGGGTAGGGATGGTGTATGGTTGGTGTAGGGATGGGGTTGGGTTTTTTTTAGGGTTGGGGAGGGATTTTGTAGGAATGCTGTAGGGATGGTGTAGGGATATGGTAGGGATGGTGTAGGGTTGGTGTAGGGATATGGTAGGATTGGTGTAGGGATGCTGTAGGGTTGGGGTAGGGTTGGTGTAGGGATTGTGTAGGGATTTTGTAGGGATGCTGTAGGATTGGTGTAGGGATGCTGTAGGGTTGGGGTAGGGGTGGTGTAGGGATTGTGTAGGGATTTTGTAGGGATTGTGTAGGGTTGGGGTAGGGATGCTGTAGGGTTGGGGTAGGGTTGGGGTAGGGATAGTGTAGGGTTGGTGTAGGGATGCTGTAGGGTTGGGGTAGGGATAGTGTAGGGTTGGGGTAGGGTTGGTGTAGGGATGCTGTAGGGATGGTGTAGGGATGGGGTAGAGCAGTTGCAGTGTGTGGTGGTATTGGATGGGTCAGTAGCACTGGCTGAGCTCCTACACTCAGCGAAGCTTCTCCTGGTCTTGCTCTGGTTTGCAGGGAGGGGATGGAGGAGAGAAGTTTCTGTGTCTATGGAGAGCTCTGGGTTTTATTCTTCCTCTAGTCCCTCCCTGATGGGGCTGAGTGACGGCGGAAGAGTTAATGCCTCCGCCGGAGGAGAGAGACCCTCTCGGTTGCAATGTTCGGTGACAGCAGGGAGAATGTTCTACGCAGAATGTGATACAAGAGATTCACCGACGGAGAGATTACGGGAAAATAACTCAAAGGAAGGACGGATGTGTTTCCAGAGATTCAAGTGATACTAAAGTGGTTCTTTTTTTTTTAACCTTAATGCATTCCCTGTATAAAGATCTGAAATGCTGCACTACCTACTTGCACTACCCCCCCCCTCCCCCCCATCCTAAAAACACCAGTGCTGTCTCCAGCTGCAGCACCTCTCCCCTCACTTTCTGGTCTCACAGGGGTTGTCCATAGCCTCCTATTGCTATCAGTCAAACTCCTGTGAGGAGTAGGGTGACCACTTGTCCCGGATTGCCTGGGACAGTCCCGCATTTTGCAGGTCTGTCCCGGGGGGGGGGGGGGGGCGACACCTTAATTCCGGGACAATGCAGTGTTCCGGGAATGAAACTGACGCCGCCACCCAAAGGACGAGCTGATGACGGAATCTGTCACTCCTTTCCCTCCTGAGCGGGTATCAGGGCGCAGTAAAAGCTGGTTGTTGAAAGGCGGGGCCTGGGAAGCCGGCGGCGGTGTCCTTAACAACCGATGAGTCATCAGATGTCAATGGGCTTTCCCGCTGACAGCTGAATAATAATAAAAGGTGTCCCCCCTCAAAATCTGTACCAGACCCTTATCCAGGCATGCAGCCTGGCAGGTCAGGAAAAGAGGGGATGAGCGCCCCCTCCCTAGAACCATACTAGACCATATGCCCTCAACATGTGGGGGGTGGGGGAGCACCCCAAGGCACCTTGTCCTCATGTAGATGGGGACAAGGGCCTCATCCCCACAACCCTGGCCGGTAAAAGTGGGGGTCTGCAGGGAGGGGGCTTATCAGAATCTGGAAGCCCCCTTTAACAAGAGGGCCCCTGGACCCTGGCACCCCATATGTGAATGAGTATGGTGTACATTGTACCCCTACCTATTTACCAAAAAATGGGGATGGGGTAGGGATGCTGTAGGGTTGGTGTACGGATGGTGTAGAGTTGGTGTGGGGATGGTGTAGAGTTGGTGTGGGGATGGTGTAGAGTTGGTGTAGGGATGGTGTAGAGTTGGTGTACGGATAGTGTACAGTTGGTGTAGGGATGGTGTAGAGTTGGTGTAGGGATGGTGTAGAGTTGGTGTACGGATGGTGTAGAGTTGGTGTAGGGATGGTGTAAAGTTGGTGTAGGGATGGGGTAAGGTTGGTGTAGAGTTGGTGTAGGGATGGTGTAGAGTTGGTGTACGGATGGTGTAGAGTTGGTGTAGGGATGGTGTAGGGATGGGGTAGGGATGGGGAAGGGATGGTGTAGAGTTGGTGTACGAATGGTGTAGAGATGGTGTAGGGATGGTGTAGAGTTGGTGTAGGGATGGTGTAGAGTTGGTGTACGGATGGTGTAGAGTTGGTGTAGGGATGGTGTAGAGTTGGTGTACGGATGGTGTAGAGTTGGTGTAGGGATGGTGTAGAGTTGGTGTACGGATGGTGTAGAGTTGGTGTAGAGTTGGTGTAGGGATGGTGTAAGGTTGGTGTACAGTTGGTGTAGGGATGGTGTAGAGTTGGTGTACGGATGGTGTAGGGATGGTGTAGGGATGGGGTAGGGATGGGGAAGGGATGGTGTAGAGTTGGTGTACGAATGGTGTAGAGATGGTGTAGGGATGGTGTACAGTTGGGGTAGGGATGGTGTAGGGAATGACAATTCCATTATTTAAAAAAAGTCCCTTCCCTGCCCCAAAGCACCCCTCATGTTGAGGGCATGTGGCCTGGTGTAGTTTAGGATGGGGGGCACTTGCTAATCCCCCCACCCCCTTTCCTGACCTGCCAGGCTGCGTGCTTGGATATGGTTCTGGTATGGATTCATTTTTTTTCCTTTATAAAAGTAATTTTTGCTTCAGCAGGTTCTATAGATGGTACAGATGCGTCACTTTACAGGCAGACTAAGGGGACCCCACAGGCACGATATTTAACCGGTTCTGGACTGCCCCACGCAGATATACTGCTCCAGGGCGGCCCTCCTGCACAAAATCACGTACCTGTATGTGATTTTGTGCACAGGGCCAAGGGTGCTCTGTGCTCTGTGGCCAATCACAGCAGGAGTCCCCCGGGACCTGCCGATCGTTCTGGGGAGAGAATGTACATTTCCTAAGTAAACAAGGCAGACCACCGTTCCGTCCCCATCAGAGTCCCCCACTGTATCTGTAGCACACCTTGCATTTTATCAATAATACTGTACGCCGTCAACGTATCTCTTTCTCCTTTGCTGTATCTTCTGCTGTCAGATCATTCAGGAGGCCGTTCCCTCCCCGCTAATCTGTCCAAATGTCAACCCGCCAGAAAGGAGAAGAGACGAGGTGTAACCGAAGGAGAAAATATGCAGTATTGATTCACCCGGCCGAGCCAGAGGCCGCCCCGAGCCGCACTGAGCTGTCACCAAGAAGAAGGTTTTCACTTTAATAATCCTTTCTATCCTTATCTTCAATCCCTAACATGGCCACAGATATATACAGAGAATCCGGCAAGTATTCACAGCGCTTCACTTTTTCCACATTTTGTTATGTTTTACGGACTAATTCCAAAATGGATTCAATTCTTTATTTTCCTCAAAATTCTACAAACAATCCCCCATAATGACAGAGTGAGAGAAGTTTGTATGAAATCTTTGCAAATTTATTAAAAATAGAAAATGAAAACAATTCCCATTTACATAAGTATCACAAACTCCTCCCCTGTACATAAGTATCACAAACTCCTCCCCTGTACATAAGTATCACAAACTCCTCCCCTGTACATAAGTATCACAAACTCCTCCCCTGTACATAAGTATCACAAACTCCTCCCCTGTACATAAGTATCACAAACTCCTCCCCTGTACATAAGTATCACAGACTCCTCCCCTGTACATAAGTATCACAGACTCCTCCCCTGTACATAAGTATCACAGACTCCTCCCCTGTACATAAGTATCACAAACTCCCGCCTGTACATAAGTATCACAAACTCCTCCCCATGTACATAAGTATCACATGCTCATCCCATGTACATAAGTATCACAAACTCCTCCCATGTACATAAGTATCACAAACTCCTCCCCATGTACATAGGTATCACATGCTCATCCCATGTACATAAGTATCACAAACTCCTCCCCTGTACATAAGTATCACAAACTCCTCCCCTGTACATAAGTATCACAAACTCCCCCCTGTACATAAGTATCACAAACTCCTCCCCATGTACATAAGTATCACATGCTCATCCCATGTACATAAGTATCACAAACTCCTCCCCTGTACATAAGTATCACAAACTCCTCCCCTGTACATAAGTATCACAAACTCCCCCCTGTACATAAGTATCACAAACTCCTCCCCATGTACATAAGTATCACATGCTCATCCCATGTACATAAGTATCACAAACTCCCTCCTGTACATAAGTATCACAAACTCCTCCCCATGTACATAAGTATCACAAACTCCTCCCCATGTACATAGGTATCACATGCTCATCCCATGTACATAAGTATCACAAACTCCTCCCCTGTACATAAGTATCACAAACTCCTCCCCTGTACATAAGTATCACAAACTCCTCCTCTGTACATAAGTATCACAAACTCCCCCCTGTACATAAGTATCACAAACTCCTCCTCTGTACATAAGTATCACAAACTCCTCCCATGTACATAAGTATCACAGGCTCCTCCCATGTACATAAGTATCACAGGCTCCTCCCATGTACAAAAGTATCACAGGCTCCTCCCATGAACATAAGTATCACAGGCTCCTCCCATGAACATAAGTATCATGGGCTCCTCCAATCTTCCGGCGCTGAAGTGGTTAAAAGTCAGCAGTTTCCTTTTTTTTGTAGCTGATGACTTTAAACGTTTTGGAAATCTGTCTGAGGCTCCTCTAAGCCTATGAGATACAACGTGACCGCGTGTTACAATCCACTTCACGGGCTCAAGTGCGACATTAAACACGCTTCTCAATAACAGCAATTACCCGACTTAAACACCCCATTCATCCATCAATTACATGTGCGCCTTATAGAAGAGAGTCACTGCAAAGCCAATTCTGATCAGAGAGTGAAAGAGAAGTCAGTCTGAATTATTCACTTCTCTTCACAAGAGAGTATGAGAGCCGCACCGGAAAGGGGGAACTATTTTATTAACCTGCATAGGCTGCTCAAATGCCACATGTTGGTACAGTAACTCTTCTTATATAGGGCCAGATTCAGGTAGAGCTGCGCTGGAGTATTTCGATATGCGCCGCGTAACTGTGAAGATGCGCCGTCGTTTCTATGCGGCCGTACCCACCAAACTAGATGCGACAGAAAACGGGCCATTTCCGATCGGCTTAACTTTCCGACGCCAGAGTCTCGTCAGCGCATAATTTCGCTTGGCGCATCAGTCGCGCCTATTGATTTCCCCTGCAAATATGCAAATGAAGGAGATTTCCCGATTCGCGAACGGATTAGCACCATACGCCGGCTACATGCGCCGCGCGTATCTCGTCCGTCCGGCGCAAAGTTATTTCTACAAATAGCTGCTTTATCTTTACTCCAAACAGCCTCAGGTCAGCAGGAGAGCAGCTACAGCAGCAGCGTTACCGATGAAAATAGCAAGCTGAACAACCACACGTGCAAGGACAACACCTCTGTGTGCCAACATGCCAGGGGCAGTCGCGGTCCTAGCACTAGTACTGGGTCCCTCGGTACGGAGGAGGCGGGCACGTGAGAGGATATACCGCACACGCATGAGCCTCTTTGGCATGGGGGATGAGGAGGTGTATCGCCTCTTCAGATTCAGCCCAGATACAATACTTGAACTAACCACAACCCTGCAGGGTGACATCACCAGCCCAACACACCGCTCACAAGCAGTGCAGCCACTGGTGAAGGTCCTGGCAACACTTCATTTCCTTGCAAGTGGATCATTCCAGCGTACAAGTGGAGTGGTGGCTGGGATGTCACAATCCTCCATGAGCAGATGTGTGCACCAGGTTGTCCCTGCAATCCTCAGACGCATGTCCAACCAGTTCATCAGACCCACCACTGAGGAGCTGCGGCTGAAGGCAATGACAGATTTCTACAACATTGCCAGATTCCCACGCACTGTGGGGGCCATTGATTGCACACATGTGGCACTCCAGCCCCCCAGTGCCACAGAGCACATATACCGCAATCGGAAGCATTGGCATTCCATCAACGTACAGGTGATAGCCGATGCCCAACGCCTCATATGGCACGTCCGTGCCAAACACCCCGGGTCCAGCCATGACAGCTACATATACAATCAGAGCCCCATCCCAATGGAATTCCAACAAAACATGTATGGGGACAGCTGGCTGGTTGGTGAGTGACATGGGTGGCAGGCATGACTGTCCCCCCCCCATGATGCACATCACAAGGGGCACATGCATGACTAACATCCTCCTGTATTTTACCTTCCAGGTGACTCTGCATATGCACTGGGACCCCATCTCATGACCATGGGCGTCCACTGAACTTTTTCCAGGGGGGGGGGGGCATCATTTTACAGTCACCTTTCCTATACCTTCACTGACCTGTATGCACTCAGCTTCCCCCCTCATCTGTATATATGCCAGCCCCCCTGTACGCAAACAGCCTCCTCCCTTCACTTGTACTCACACCCCCCACTTGTATGGTCACGGTGGTCTTCCTTCTCCCAAGTCCTGTTTCTACATGTCCATTTAAAAATACATTACAGTTATCAAAGCAAACACGAGGGCGCACATAAAGGAATCAGCCAGAGGTGGCAGTAAAGAGCTCTGTAAGCTCCGTGACACTGATATTGCAAGAGCTGTGGAGCCGATTGCACAAACACAGAGAGAGTCAGCAAAGCCACAGATGGGAGCATGGCAGACCCTTGCTGATTCCAGGGGGGGTCACTCGCCCCCCCTTAACCCTATGAGCGGACGCCCATGCTCATGACTCCTTTCCGGAACCCCCAAACCAGAGGAGAGAAAAAATACAATGAAGCACACATCAAAACCCGTGCAGTGGTGGAGCAAACATTTGGGCTCCTGAAGTCCCGTTTCCGCTGCCTGGATAAGTCCGGGGGGGCCCTATTGTATTCCCCTACCTTTGTGTGTCAGATCATCGGTGCATGTTGTATTCTGCACAACTTTGCCATGAGAAAAGGCCTGCAGATTGACATGCGTGATGACCTGACATCCCCCCCCTGCCAGAGGAGACCCATTCAGCTGATGGAGATCAGTCAGGAGGGTCCTCGCCGTAGGCATCTTTGGACAATAAACCAAAACATTGATCACACAGACAATGCACGCATGCACACCACTGATGTCCCTAGATCACACACACCACATGCACATCACATTGGATTAGCCCAAGTCCAGCATGTAGGACTTGGGAGCAGCAACGCCAGCGTCAAGGCCCCAATAATGTCGCTGTCCATTCATACACCTTTCACACGTCATTCATACAGCCGTGGGGTTAACTTCACCACCACGGCCGAGGGTGACACCCCTTACTGGCAGGAGTGCCACCCCCTCACATTCACACACCATTCACACTGCAACGTGTGCAGTATCAAAAAATAAAATATCTCATATCCAGAGCATAATCACAAATAAAATAACTCATAACCGGAGCATTAACAAGAAATAAAATACAAAACTCATGTCCTGAGCATCAATCAAAACAACAAAAAATAAATCATCTGGGATGCCGGGGGCTTCTTCTGGTGGCCCCTCTCTGGCTCCTCAGCTGCCTGGATGGAGTGGGTGGGGGTGGGGGGGCATCTGGAGGTGGCTGATCCCCGGGTGGGCCACTCCTGGCAGGTGTGGCCTGCCTGCCCTCCAAGGCCATGGCTATCCGGCCGAGGTAACTGTTTGTTTGGGCCTGCACCCTGAGCTGCCGGGTGACCTGGTAATGCTGGGCCCGCCGACTCAGCCTCCCCTTGTCCCGGATGGCAGCAGTGTTTGCCTGGACGGCTGCAGTGAGGTCCCTTATGTCACCCTGCACCTCCCCCAGACTGGTCACCACTGCAGCGCAGTTGCAGCTGACATCCTGCACTGCAGAAGATATCTGGGCCACGGAGCACAGGTTGTCAGCCACTCTGTCCAGGTGCCCAACTATGTCCCCCATTTGCTGGGTCTGGCTGGCGTGATCCCTCGCCACCTGGTCCTGGACCAGATCAGACACCCCCCTGGTCTTACGGGTGGCCTTCCTGGGGCCAGTTGATGGTTGTCCCCGGGGGGATGGAGTCGCCCTTGAGGGGCTTCCTATGATGGGGGAGGGGATCTGAGAGGTCCCTGCAGAAGAGGAGGACTCATCCAAATATAAAATTATGTCCTGCTCTGCCCCAACAGGCTCCTCCTCAACCACCTCTGCAGGTGAGGTGTGGGCACTCTCCTCCTCCACCTCGGTGTCTTTACCACCCAGGGGCACAGGCACTGGATGCCGTTGGGGGGATGGGGTGGACTGACCGCCGACAGATGATGTCCCAGCTCCGTCATCTGTGGATGACACAAAGCAGACACATGTTGGTGGTCCCACACACTTGGCACATGTACCCCCCCCCACATGCAACACACTAAATAGGGGTTAAAAAACACTTACCTGTCCTGGAGCCTTCCTCCATGGAGTCATATCCAGGGACCCCCTCCAACTGCTTCCTCTCCAGGCAGCGGGCGACCACCTCCCCCTCTGTGGTCAGGCTGACCGCACATGGGGGTCCACCACCCGTGCCACTCTCATGCCTCCTAATGGTGGCCACCTTGCCCCGAACCTTGCGCCGTAGATCGTTGATCTTCTTGGCAATATCGCCAGCAGTCCGGGTGGAGTACCCCAAAATATTAACCCTGGCAGCAATGCTTGCCTGGATGGCCTGCTTCCTCTCCCGGGTGGTCTTTCGGCTTTTCTGCCATGGAGGACATCGTTGTGGGTCTCCATAGCCGAAATAACAATAGAGACCTCTTGAGGATTGAAATTGAGGTTCCTCCCCTCTTTGGGGGTAGCTGGAGCAGCCATAACAGAGCAAAAGTAACTTCCCTGGGGTGGGGGGAAACGGAAATACTTTTGCGCCGGAATGGCGCTTCCGCTGGCGCTTTTATATGCGCAACGGAACACATTGCGCTGACGTTTCCCGTGAAGTGGTGCCGACGGAAGTTGTGAGCATGAGCACAAGGGGGCGAGTGGAGCCTCACTCACTGCGCATGCTCCGTGGTTGATGCGCTGAACGTAAGCCTCTGCGCTGGGCACCGCCCATCATTTACATATGATCACACCCAATTCCACTTGCGTCGGGTTACGCCAGCGCATTTTCGTTACTCCGGCTCAAGTTTAGGAGCAAGTGCTATGTGAATAACAGTACTTGCGCCGAAAGTGTCGGCGGAGTAACGTAAATGAGAAACGTTACTCCAAAGTAAAGATGCTCCCATCTACCTGAATCTGGCCCACAGTATCTCTTTCTCTATAGTATCTCTTCCTCTATAGTAACTCTTTCTCTATAGTGACTCTTCCTCTATAGTATCTCTTCCTCTATAGTGACTCTTCCTCTATAGTAACTCTTCCTCTATACTAACTCTTCCTCTATACTAACTCTTCCTCTATAGTATCTCTTCCTCTATAGTATCTCTTCCTCTATAGTGACTCTTCCTCTATAGTGACTCTTCCTCTATAGTAACTCTTCCTCTATAGTAACTCTTCCTCTATACTAACTCTTTCTCTATAGTAACTCTTCCTCTATAGTATCTCTTCCTCTATAGTATCTCTTCCTCTATAGTAACTCTTCCTCTATAGTAACTCTTTCTCTATAGTAACTCTTCCTCTATAGTAACTCTTCCTCTATAGTAACTCTTTCTCTATAGTAACTCTTCCTCTATAGTAACTCTTCCTCTATAGTAACTCTTCCTCTATAGTAACTCTTTCTCTATAGTAACTCTTCCCCTATAGTAACTATTCCCCTATAGTGACTCTTCCTCTATAGTGTCTCTTCCTCTATAGTGTCTCTTCCTCTATAGTGACTCTTCCTCTATAGTGTCTCTTCCTCTATAGTGACTCTTCCTCTATAGTGTCTCTTCCTCTATAGTAACTCTTCCTCTATAGTAACTCTTCCTCTATAGTGATTCTTCCTCTATAGTGACTCTTCCTCTATAGTAACTCTTCCCCTATAGTAACTCATTCTCTATAGTGACTCTTCCTCTATAGTGTCTCTTCCTCTATAGTGTCTCTTCCTTTATAGTGAGTCTTCCTCTATAGTAACTCTTCCTCTATAGCGACTCTTCCTCTATAGTATCTCTTCCCCTATAGTATCTTCTCTTCCTCTATAGTAACTCTTCCTCTATAGTAACTCTTCCTCTATAGTAACTCTTCCTCTATAGTGACTCGTCCTCTATAGTATCTCTTCCTCTATAGTAACTCTTCCTCTATAGTAACTCTTCCTCTATAGTGACTCTTCCTCTATAGTATCTCTCCCTCTATAGTATCTCTCCCTCTATAGTAACTTTCCCTCTATAGAAACGTTCCCTCTATAGTAACTCTTCCTCTATAGTGACTCTTCCTCTATAGTAACTCTTCCTTCCGAGTGTGTCAGAGTGCATCCGACTGGCTCAGAGTCACTGGAGCCTCCCCACACCCCTGGCCAAATGTGGTACTGCACCCTGCAGAGGGTTGAATTCTGCTCGTGTTGTGAAACAATCAGAGGTATTACTGTATATATTTTGTCTTTACCAAGATAAAGAGTAAGATTCAATGCAATATAACGAGAAGGTGGCATATTTTATCCCAGCCAGAGGATAAAACTCTAACACTCCGGAGCTTTTGTTAATCGATCTTTTGTACGATCCGCTCCCATTGAATCCCATTGAATCCCATTGAATCCCCACAGTCTCTGCCGCGCCGGCGGAATCTGGGCATTTTTTAGGCTTTCCGCCTACATTAGCAGATGAAAATTGGAATATACGAAGATGTGAAATCTCCCCGGAGTCGGGGAGGAAAGGCATTGCGGGGGAGGGGCGGGGGAGGGGGGGTCATGTCGGATGTCTCCTTGTCACGGCTGACTGACATGGGATTAATTCGCACTTCAGATCCGTCTCCCCGGCAGTTCCTGCGATTTCCGTGGCACGTGTCAGAACGATCGGCGGAGAACGCGGGACGATGATTTATTGGTGTTCTGCGCGTTCTCTGGATGTACAAATAACTCCGATATATAAAATGCCACTCAGATATTCATTACAATGTAAACCAAAGAAGACGATATTGACTGGGGAGCAATTAATGAGCAGAGGACCGTCTGACATGACATCCAAGGAGTTCAATCAATCGATGGAGATGGGAGAAAGAGATACTATAGAGGAAGAGTCACTATAGAGGAAGAGTCACTATAGAGAAAAAGTCACTATAGAGGAAGAGTCACTATAGAGGAAGAGTCACTATAGAGAAAAAGTCACTATAGAGGAAGAGTCACTATAGAGGAAGAGTCACTATAGATGAAGAGTCACTATAGAGGAAGAGATACTATAGAGGAAGAGTCACTATAGAGGAAGAGTCAATATAGAGGAAGAGTCACTATAGATGAAGAGTCACTATAGAGGAAGAGTCAATATAGAGGAAGAGTCAATATAGAGGAAGAGTCACTATAGATGAAGAGTCACTATAGAGGAAGAGTCACTATAGAGGAAGAGTTACTATAGAGGAAGAGATACTATAGAGGAAGAGTTAGGCCGCGTACACACGATCGGACATATCCGATGAAAACGGTCCGCGGACCATTTCCATCGGATATGTCCGATCGGGAGTTTGATCCGATGGCGTGTACACACCATCGGATCAAATTCCCTGCCGCCGGACGGCGCGGTGACGTGGCGGTGACGCGGCGGTGACGTTGACGCCGCCGCGTCACCGCCACGTCACCGCACCAGGA
Organism: Rana kukunoris; assembly: GCA_029574335.1. Lineage (NCBI taxonomy): Eukaryota > Metazoa > Chordata > Amphibia > Anura > Ranidae > Rana > Rana kukunoris. The sequence goes on along the minus strand of CM056051.1, from coordinate 2,853,524 downwards.
AGTAAAACACTTCCGCGCATGCGCCGAATCCATTCGGCAGCGGCGCGGCGGCGGTGGGGGACGACATGTCTGCTGGTAAGTGTACTAACCAGTAGACATGTCGGGCGGACAGATTCCCACCGGATAGATTTCAAAGCTTGCTTTGAAATCTGTCGGGTGGAGAAATCTGTCCGCTAGCCCATACACACGAGCAAAGATGTCTGCTGAAACGGTCCATCGGACCGTTTTCAGCGGACATATCCCCTCGTGTGTACGCGGCCTTACTATAGAAGAAGAGATACTATAGAGGAAGAGTCACCATAGAGGAAGAATTACTATAGAGGAAGAGTTACTATAGAGGAATAGTTACTATAGAGGAAGAGATACTATAGAGGAAGAGATAACGTTAGAGGAAGAGTCACTATAGAGGAAGAGTGACTATAGAGGAAGAGTCACTATAGAGAAAGAGGTACTATAGAGTTAGAGTTACTATAGAGGAATAGTTACTATAGAGGAAGAGATACTATAGAGGAAGAGATAACGTTAGAGGAAGAGTCACTATAGAGGAAGAGTGACTATAGAGGAAGAGTCACTATAGAGAAAGAGGTACTATAGAGTTAGAGTTACTATAGAGGAATAGTTACTATAGAGGAAGAGATACTATAGAGGAAGAGATAACGTTAGAGGAAGAGTCACTATAGAGGAAGAGTGACTATAGAGGAAGAGTCACTATAGAGTACTATAGAGGAAGAGTCACTATAGAGAAAGAGGTACTATAGAGGAGGTACTATAGAGTAGTTACTATAGAGGAATAGTTACTATAGAGGAAGAGATACTATAGAGGAAGAGATACTATAGAGGAAGAGTCATAGAGGAATAGTTACTATAGAGAAAGAGATATAGAGTTAGAGTACTATAGAGGAAGACTATAGAGGAAGAGATACTATAGAGGAAGAGATAACGTTAGAGGAAGAGTCACTATAGAGGAAGAGTGACTATAGAGGAAGAGTCACTATAGAGAAAGAGGTACTATAGAGGAAGAGTCACTATAGAGGAAGAGATACTATAGAGGAAGAGTCACTATAGAGAAAGAGATACTATAGAGGAAGAGTCACTATAGAGGAAGAGTTACTATAAATGAAGAGTCACTATAGAGGAAGAGTTACTATAGAGGAAGAGTTACTATAGAGGAAGAGATACTATAGAGGAAGAGTCACTATAGAGAAATAGTCACTATAGAGGAAGAGTCAATATAGAGGAAGAGTTACTATAGATGAAGAGTCACTATAGAGGAAGAGTTACTATAGAGGAAGAGTTACTATAGAAGAAGAGATACTATAGAGGAAGAGTCACCATAGAGGAAGAATTACTATAGAGGAAGAGTTACTATAGAGGAATAGTTACTATAGAAAAAGAGATACTATAGAGGAAAAGATAATATAGAAGAAGAGATACTATAGAGGAAAAGATACTATAGAACAGGGCTCAAAATTTCAAGTCCTGAGCTACTAGCCAGGCCTCGAGAGTTACTCGCCACCTGTTGCCCCACCTAATTCATGCACTGCCATGCGCCTAATTGCACCTGTAAACACGCCCTTGTAGATTATCTCATGGAATGACAATGTTTTATGCAGAATCAAGTTACAAAATTAAATATTAACAACAACAACTTTAACAAAATGGGACAGGGCAGTGGGGGCAGACCAGAGGGACAGGGCACTGGGGGCAGACCAGAGGGACAGGGCACTGGGGGCAGACCAGAGGGACAGGGCACTGGGGGCAGACCAGAGGGACAGGGCACTGGAACACTCTCTCTCTCGAGCACAAGGAGAAGAAAACTGCACAAACTGGAAGGCTGCCGCTCTCATGTCAGGGTAACTTTCAGTGAGCACTGCGCCGGAGTGGAAATTTTCGCAATCCTTCACCTCACTCATTACTTTCTGCTCTCCAGCTACATTGGTCGGGGGGAGGGGGGATGGGGGCAGGCTCAGAGAGGTCATACTGTTAGGTCCCATGGCTTAATGAGAATTGTAAGGAGAGTACCTGTGTACTGCTCTGCCTGTGTGCGGCTCACCAGACTACTTTTCCCGAGCATGCACCTTTCCTCTTCGGACGCCAATCTTATAGGGACTCTAAGTGTAGGCACAGATTGGAGGGAGATTGGTCATGCAGCCCTGTCATCACTCGCCCCCAGCTTAAATCCACTCGCCAAATGCTAGTAGGCGAGTGGAAATTTTGAGGGCTGCTATAAAAGAAGGGTCACTATAGGAGAATAGTTACTATAGTGACAGGAAGGGGTGTGTCATATTTAAATTAGGGGGGTGCGCGAGTTTAGTCAGGCCTAGGGCAGCACAAAACCTAAATACACCTCTGGTCCTAGGCAGTGTATTGACGTATCTTAGGCAGTTATTTCGACGTAACTGTGAGCATGCGCATTGGGATGCGTCCAAGAGACGACGCATGCGCAGTTCGTTTTTTGAAGCTCAGCCCATTATTTGCATGGGGTCACGCTTTATTATAATATATCACGCCCACTTCCACTTACGTTGGCTTACGCCGACAACTATAAGCTACGCCGGTGCAGTGTACATAGACATACGTAAGTACATAAGGAAAGTAAATATAAATAAATTCTTCCTGACCAACAATCATGGCAGCAAAAGTCAACGATACACGGAGGTGGTGGGGGTGGATAGTGGGTTAAAAAATAGATCACTATTTAACCCTCCATTACCCGCCAACCACCAAGTAGAGGTGTTCAAACAACTAGTATTAAAAGATTTGGACACACTGCAGGTGAAAAAAAAGTCTCAACCCAAAACATATCAAAGAGGGTATCCAAGCTTTAGAAAAGCGGAAAGACATCATCGTCCGACCAGCTGACAAGGGTGGTGGGGTTGTGGTGATGGACCAAACATACTATCACAACCAATTGCAAGAGATGTTAAATGATGACAGCACCTATTCACACCTAACTGGAGATCCCAACAAAAAATACAGAATGGAATTGCGCAATTTAGTAGACTATGGTTATTACATGAGAGTTTTGACGAAAAAGGAGAAACAATTCCTTTGTCCAAGCTTCAGCCGGACCCCGACGATAAACACTGTGGGGTAGATTCACATAGAGATCCGACGGTGTATCTACTGATACACCGTCGGATCTGTGAGATCCGACGCTCGGATCTATGCGGCTGATTCCTCGAATCAGGTTCCGCATAGATCTCCCTTAGAGCCGACTGGTGTCGGCTCTTAGGCTGCATTCTCCCGCCGTCCGCTAGGTGGCGCTTCTTTGTTTCTATGCGACGAATATGCAAATGAGGAGAACCGCCGATTCAGAACCGAACGCCCGGCCGTCGCTTTTTTTTTACTGCTATATGCGGGGTAAGTGCCGCGGATCCTATGTTAAGTATGGCCGTCGTTCCCGCGTCGAGTTTTAAATTTTTTACGTCGTTAACGTAAGTCGTCCGGGAATACGGCCATACGTTAATTGCGTTAACGTCGAAAACAATGACGTGCTTGCGACATCATTTAAAGCAATGCACGCCGGGAAATTTAGCCGGCGGCGCATGCGCAGTACGATCGGCGCGGGGACGCGCGTGATTTAAATAGTAAACTCCCCCTAGCCGCGGAATTTGCATTCCGCTGGGGGATTTACGATCCGCCAGGGCTACTTACGAGGCAAGTGCTTTCTGAATACAGCACTTGCCTCAAAAACTGGCGCAGGCGGATCGTAAAAAAGATAGATCACGCGGATCAAAAGATCCGCTGATCTACATGAATCTACCCCTGTACCTAAAATGCATAGGCACCTTACACTACCTCCAGCCAGACCCATTGTTAATGGAATAGAGTCGGTAACAGCAAGAGTGGGCCAATATCTAGACCATTTTCTACAGAGCAGTGTAATCACTACTAAGGCTTATTTAAAAGACACAACAGATTTCCTGCAGAAATTAAAATTGGTCACCATTACACCAGAGAGTACTGTGTTTCTTGTCACAGCAGATGTATCCTCATTGTACACTAATATAAATCATGAGGATGGCAGTGGCGGCCCGCCCATATGGGCGCACGGGCGCCGCCCCCCCTCCCGCAGTCACAAAAAAAAAAAGGAATTAAAAAAAAAAAAAAAACGGGCCCTTTAAGAACTTTTATTCGGCTAAAATGTCATTTTGACATTTTAGCCGAAGTTCTGGCGGCCGTCTATAGAGGGCGCTGCAGCGCCATCCCCTCTCGCAAGTAACACACGTTCAATGCTATGCATTGGACGTGTGTTACTGTTGCCAGCTGCCTGGTCTATTCGTATAACCGGACATGGGACGCCGGTTACCCGAATAGCGACAGCTGGTTGGCTGAGGGGAACTGCCTATCAAAGCCAGTGGCTCTGATAGGCTTTTCCAGTCCCGCCCTCCGGCTCTCGGAAGTCTATGCTCGGAGCGCAGGCAATCTGCGGTCCTTGCATTAGACTGACAGCCGTTTCAGCCAATCAGGTTCCCGGATTCTGGTTTTCAGGAACCTGATTGGCTGAAGCTTCTCCAGGGCGGCAGAAGACATCGAGGGAGGACATGGAAGCGTCAGGTAAGTGATTTTTTTACAGGGAAAGGGGCAGCATGGGGCACAGTGGCAGCATGGGGCACAGTGGCAGCATGGGGCACAGTGGCAGCATGGGGCACAGTAGAAGCATGGGGCACAGTGGCATCATGGGGCACAGAGGCAACAATGAGCACAGGCCGGGCACAGTGGTGACAATTGATGGCACAGTGACTGCATTTGATGGCATGGCACAGTGGTGACAATTGATGGCACAGTGGTGGCGTTTGATGGCATGGCACAATTAGTGACACAAGTGGTGACAATTGATGGCACAGTGACTGCAAATGATGGCATAGCACATTGGTGACAATTGATGGCACAGTGACTGCAAATGATGGCATGGCACATTGGTGACAATTGATGGGCACAGTGGCTGCATTTGATGGCATGGCACAGTGGTGACAATTGATGGCACAGTGGCTACATTTGGTGGCATGGCACAGTGGCTGCATGTGATGGGCACAGTGAGGCTGCAATATTTTTTCGTTTGCGCCCCCCCAAAAATTTTGAGCACCAGCCGCCACTGGAGGATGGTATTTTAGCCCTAAATTGGGCACTAAGTAAAAAGGACGAATTACCCTATGTACAAAAAAAGTTCCTTAAAATGGCCCTTGAGTTCTGCTTAACGCACAACTACTTCTGGTATGGAGGTCATTTTTACAGCCAGAAAACGGGCATAGCTATGGGTGCAAAGTTTGCCCTCAATAAAAATAGTATTACACTATGGGCCAGATTCAGGTAGAGTTAGGCTGGAGTATCAGTGAGTATAATTCGTTCCAGGAGAATGCTTGTAATCCATGTAATGGCATGTGGCCAGAGGTGGGGGGTGCCGGAGAGCCTCGGAAATACTTAGAAAGGCTCAAGGACAGCTCGAGAACGGAGTATTTTATAGTTTTTTTCGAGTATTTCCGAATGGCTCCATTGGCTCTACTCGGCCCCGGCAGCCCCGCACCTCAGGCCAAATGCAGTACTGCACACCGATGTGGCTTGAATCCTTCTCGTATTGCGAAACAACATCCGCAAACCGAGTCAGGACACAGCTGCTCGTATTGCGAAACACTCGTTGACTGCGTTACTCGCAATCCGAGGTTCCATTGTATTTCTACTGACTTGACCAACTGTCTCCACTGAAGGTAACTTGTTTATTTTTTCATCATATTTTCAGTTTTCTTTGTCTTGTGAAATGTTTTCATGGATTGATTTCCCGTCTCGTTTTCTTCATTCTCTTCTGCAGAACGCGAATTTGTATTCGGTGACGACCCGGCTGTTCTTCCCCCGACATTAGAATGAACAGTATGGGGCTTTAGAAGAGAGATCGGCATTCTGCACTCTTGCTCTCTCTATCTCTCGCTCTCTCTCTCGCTCTCCCTCTTTCGCTCTTTTGCTCGCTTTCTCACTCTCTCTCTTTCACTCGCTTTCTCTCTCCCTCTTTTGCTCGCTCTCTCTCTCTCTTGCGCTCTCTCTCGCTCTCTCACTCTCTCGCTCTCACTCTCTCTTTCGCTCGCTCTCTCTCTTTCGCTCGCTCTCTCTCTCTCGCTCTCTCTCTCTCGCTCTTTCGCTCACTCTCTCACTCGCTCTGTCGCTCTCTCTCTCGCTCTCTCTCGGTCTCTCTTGCTCTCGCTCTCTCTCGGTTTCTCTTGCTCTCGCTCTCTCGCTCGCTCTCTCGATCTCCCTCTCGCTCTCTCTTTCGCTCGCTCTCTCTCACTCTCTCGATCTCTCTCTCGCTCTCTCGATCACTCTCTCGCTCTCTCTCTCGATCTATTTCGCTCTCGCGATCTCTCTTTTGCTCTCTCTCACTCTCTCGATCTCTCTCTCGCTCTCTCTCACTCTCTCTGCTCTCTCTTTCGCTCGCTCTCTCGATCTCTCTCGATCTCTCTCGCTCTCTCGATCACTCTCTCACTCTCTCTCTCGATCTCTTTCGCTCTCGAGATCTCTCTTTTGCTCTCTCTCTCGATCTCTCTTGCTCTCGCTCTCTCTCTCGCTCTCTCTCGCTCTCTCTATTGCGCTCTCTCGCTCTGTCTATTGCGCTCTCTCGCTCTCTCTCGCTCGCTCACCCTCTTTCGCTCTTTTGCTCGCTTTCTCACTCGCTCTCTTTCGCTCGCTCTCTCTCTCCCTCTTTTGCTCTCTCTCTCGCGCTCTCTCTCGCTCTCTCACTCTCTCTCTCTCGCTCGCTCTCTCACTTGCTCTGTCGCTCTCTCTCTCGCTCTCTCTCGGTCTCTCTTGCTCTCGCTCTCTCTCGGTTTCTCTTGCTCTCGCTCTCTCGCTCGCTCTCTTTCGCTCTCTCGATCTCCCTCTCGCTCTCGCTCTCTCTTTCGCTCTCTCTCTCTCACTCTCTCGATCTCTATCTCGCTCTCTCGATCACTCTCTCGCTCTCTCTCTCGATCTCTTTCGCTCTCACGATCTCTCTTTTGCTCTATCTCACTCTCTCGATCTCTCTCTTGCTCTCTCTCTCTCTCGCTCTCTCTTTCGCTCGCTCTCTCTCACTCTCTCGATCTCTCTCTCGCTCTCTCGATCTCTCTCTCGATCTATTTCGCTCTCGCGATCTCTCTTTTGCTCTCTCTCACTCTCTCTCGCTCTCTCTCTCGCTCGCTCTCTCGATCTCTCTCGATCTCTCTCGCTCTCTCGATCACTCTCTCACTCTCTCACTCTCTCGATCTCTTTCGCTCTCGAGATCTCTCTTTTGCTCTCTCTCTCGATCTCTCTTGCTCTCGCTCTCTCTCTCGCTCTCTCTCGCTCTCTCTATTGCGCTCTCTCGCTCTGTCTATTGCACTCTCTCGCTCTCTCTCGCGCTCTCTCGCTCGCTCACCCTCTTTCGCTCTTTTGCTTGCTTTCTCACTCGCTCTCTTTCGCTCGCTCTCTCTCTCCCTCTTTTGCTCGCTCTCTCTCTCTCTCTCGCGCTCTCTCTCGCTCTCTCACTCTCTCTCTCTCGCTCTCTCTTTTGCTCGCTCTCTCTCTCGATCTCTTTCGCTCTTGCGATCTCTCTTTTGCTCTCTCTCTCGATCTCTCTTGCTCTCGTTCTCTCTCTCTCGCTCTCTCTCGCTCTCTCTATTGCGCTCTCTCGCTCTCTCTCGCGCTCTCTCGCTCGCTCACGCGCTCTATCGCTCTCTCTCTCTCGCTCTTTCACTCTCTCGATCTCTCGCTCTCTTTCGCTCTTCCGCTCGCTCTCTCGATCTCTTTAGAAGAGAGATCGGCATTCTGTGCTCTCTCTCTCTATTTCTCTCTCTCTCTATCTCTTGCTCTCTCTCTCGCTCGCTCTCTCTCTTGCTCTCTCTCTCGATCTCTCTCTCACGCTCTCTCGCTCTCTCTCTCGCTCTCTCTCTATTTCTCTCTCTCTCTCTATCTCTTGCTCTCTCTCTCTCTCTCTCTCTATGTCTTGCTCTCTCTCTCGCTCGCTCTCTCTCTCTTGCTCTCTCCCTCGCTCTCTCTCTCTCTTGCTCTCTCTCTCGCTCGCTCTCTCTCTCTTGCTCTCTCCCTCGCTCTCTCTCTCTCTCTTGCTCTCTCGATCTCTCTCTCACGCTCTCTCGCTCTCTCTCTCTCGCTCTCTCTCTTGCTCTCTCGATCTCTCTCTCTTGCTCTCTTGCTCTCGCTCTCTCGATCTCTCTCTCGATCTCTCTCTCGATCTCTCACTCTCTCTCGCTCTCTCTCGCTCTCTCTCGCTCTCTCTCTCTCGATCTCTCTCTCGATCTCTCACTCTCTCTCGCTCTCTCTCTCGCTCTCTCTCTCGATCTCTCTCTCGATCTCTCACTCTCTCTCGCTCTCTCTCTCGCTCTCTCTCTCGATCTCTCTCTCGCACTCTCTCTCGCACTCTCTCTCGCACTCTCTCTCGATCTCTCTCTCGCACTCTCTCTCGCACTCTCTCGCATTCAATGTTCTTCAGACCAAAAGAGAATTCTCTAAAGATTTGGATGATAAAACACAAAACAGACATTCTAATGTCACACGGTGTTCAGATCTCCCGGAGACGTTCAATTCCACACATTATATAAGGAATTCACATTCTATCCCGTGTTACTTTGCAGAACACAAACTTACTCAGTAACAAATCCCAATGAAGCCCGTGGGGGAGGGGTCTCTTGATAATGAATTTGTAGATATTTTTCAAAGCCAATGGGCAAAAATAAAAGACACAGGGAGTGGCACTGCCATGGAGGACACTGGGCACTGGTATTCCATGTCTGGGATTTGCCTCCCTGTAACAAAACCACACGCTGCACTGAGGTCCCTATCTGACGGCACATTGGTTACCGGCACGCCAGAAGCTTCAGAGCATACTAAACATGGTACTAGAGATGGTCAGAGACTGCAGACCTAATACAAGAGTTGGTCAGAGACTGCAGACATGATACAATAGATGGTTAGACACTGCAGATATGATACAAGAGATGGTCAGAGACTCTGGACATAGTACAGGAGATGGTCAGGGACTGCAGACATGATACAAGAGATGGTCAGAGACAGAGGACATAATGCAGGAAATGGTCAGGGACTGCAGACATGATACAATAGATGGTCAGAGACTGCGAACATAATGCAAGAGATGATCAGAGACGGCAGATATGATACAAGAGATGGTCAGAGACCCTGGACATAGTACAGGAGATGGTCAGAGACTGCAGACATGATACAAGAGATGGTCAGAGACAGAGGACACAATGCAGGAAATGGTCAGGGACTGCAGACATGATACAATAGATGGTCAGAGACTTTGAACATGATACAAGAGATGGTCAGAGACTGCAGATATGATACAAGAGATGTTCAGAGACTCTGGACATAGTACAGGAGATGGTCAGGGACTGCAGACATGATACAAGAGATGGTCAGAGACTGCAGGCACGTCATTGGAGATGGTTAGAGACTCTGGGCATGATACAAGAGATAGTCAGAGACCATGGACATGATACAATAGATAGTCAGATACTGGGGTCATGAAACAAGAGATGGTCAAAGACTATGTACATAGTACAGGAGATGGTCAGACACTGCAGACATGATACAAGAGACAGTCAGAGACTGTGGACATGATACCTAGAGATGGTCAGACACTGCAAAACATGATACAAGAGACGGTCAGAGACTGCAGTGGTGATACAAAAAATGGTCAAAAACTGCAAACATGATACAAGAGGCGGTCAGAGACTTAGGAGATTATACAGGAGATGGTCAGAGACTGAAGACATGATACAAGAGATCGTCAGAGACTGCAGACATGATACAAGAGATGGTCACAGACTGTGGACATGATACAAGAGACGGTCAGAGACTGCGGACATGATACAATAGATGGTGAAAGACTGTGGACATCAAACAGAGACGGTTAGAGACTGCAGTGATGATACAAGAGATGGTCAGAGACTACAGACATGATACAATAGATGGTGAAAGACTGTGGACATCAAACAGAGACGGTTAGAGACTGCAGTGATGATACAAGAGATGGTCAGAGACTACAGACATGATACAAGAAATGGTCAGAGACTACAGACATGTTAGGGAAACACAGTTTAGTGCCTTCAGGGTTCCAAGGGCTTCACAAAAAGTGTCAGAGGACTGCAGGTGGGTACCGGTTGGGCACCAGGGTACATATATTACCTATAGGAAAACAGTGATTGCATTGAAGCTCGGTTAAGAACAAGCTTTACTTTATGACAAAAAAGTCTGGCAACCAATGAATTTATCATAGAAGATAACTGACTCACGCAGCCACGACTTCATGACAAACGACGTGCTGTGCTGCAGATCGGTGGAGATGTTTGATGGCAGGTCAGGGGTCTTTCTAATCTGCTGATCGGAAGTTTTCCCACTCCAGTGCCGCCATTACACATCACACTATGAATAGATTTAACCCCCGCCATTACCTTTCTTCAATGGGAATGTTATAGTTGTATTTAACCTCTTCAGCCCCGGAGGATTTGGCTGCCCAATGACCGGGCCATTTTTTGCGATTCGGCGCTGCGTCGCTTGTCTCCCAAACAAAAAAATGTTCCCCCTACAAATAGAGCTTTATTTTTTCTTATTTTTTGCGCTATAAACAATTTTGAAAAACAAACAATAGTTTTTACTTTCTGCTATAAAACATCCAATACATAAAAATAAAAAAAAACAATCTTCATCAATTTAGTCCAATACGTATTCTGCTAAGTATTTTTGGTAATAAAAAATCTCAATAAGCATTTATTGATTGGTCTGTGAAGCCGCCGTGAAGCTGAGGAGTAGAAGACACCAGGGAAGCAGCCGCCATGAAGCTGAGGAGGAGGAGACGTCGGGAGAGCCGTCATGAAGCTGGGAAGGAGGAGACGTCGGGTGAAGCCATCGTGAAGCTGAGGAGGAGGAGACGTCGGGTGAAGCCACCATGAAGCTAAAAAAGGAGGAGACGTCGGGTGAAGCCACCATGAAGCTAAAAAAGGAGGAGACGTCGGGAGAGCCGCCATGAAGCTGGGAAGGAGGAGACGTCGGGTGAAGCCATCATGAAGCTGAGGAGGAGGAGACGTCAGGAGAGCCGCCATGAAGCTGGGAAGGAGGAGACGTCGGGTGAAGCCATCATGAAGCTGAGGAGGAGGAGACGTCAGGAGAGCCGCCATGAAGCTGGGAAGGAGGAGACGTCGGGTGAAGCCATCGTGAAGCTGAGAAGGAGGAGACATCGGGAGAGCCGCTGGGAAGGAGGAGACATCGGGTGAAGCCATTGTGAAGCTGAGAAGGAGGAGACATCGGGAGAGCCGCCATGAAGCTGGGAAGGAGGAGACGTCGGGTGAAGCCATTGTGAAGCTGAAGAGGAGAAGACGTCGGGTGAAGCCGCCGTGAAGCTGAGGAGGAGGAGACGTCTGGTGAAGCTGGGAAGGAGGAGACGTCGGGAGAGCCGCCATGAAGCTGGAAAGGAGGAGATGTCGGGTGAAGCCATTGTGAAGCTGAGGAGGAGGAGACGTCGGATGATGCCGCCGTGAAGCTGAGAAGGAGACGTTAGGAAAGCCGCCGTGAAGCTGAGAAGAAGGAGACATCCGATGAAGCCTCCGTGAAGCTGAGAGGGAGACGTTAGGAAAGACGCCGTGAAGCTAAGGAGGAGACGTTGGGGAAGCTGCCATGAAGCTGAGAAGGAGGAGACATCGGTAAAGCCTCGGTGAAGCTGAGGAGGAGAAGACGGCGGGGGAAGTCTCGGTGAAGCTGAGAAGGAGAAGAGGTCGAGGAAGCCACCGTGAAGCTGAGAAGGGGGAGACGTCAGGGGAAGCTGCCGTGAAGCTGAGAAGGAGGAGACGCCGGGGAAACCGCAGTAAAGCTGAGGAGGCGGCGTCGGATGAAGCCACCGTGAAGCTGAGGAGGAGGGGAAGCCGCAGTAAAGCTGAGGAGGAGGAGACGCCGTGGAAGCCACTGTGAAGCTGAGGGGGAGGAGGCGGCGTCAGGTGAAGCCGCCGTGAAGCTGAGAAGGAGGAGACGTTGGATAAAGCCACAGTGAAGCTGAGAAGGAGGAGATGCTGGGGAAGCCGCCGTGAAGCTGAGGAGGAGGAGACGCTGGGGAAGCCGCAGTAAAGCTGAGGAGGAGGAGACGCCGTGGAAGCCACTGTGAAGCTGAGGAGGAGGAGGCGGCGTCAGGTGAAGCCGCTGAGAAGGAGGAGACGTTGGATAAAGCCACCGTGAAGCTGAGAAGCAGGAGATGCCGGGGAAGCCGCCGTGAAGCTGAGGAGGAGAAGACGCTGGGGAAGTCGCAGTAAAGCTGAGGAGGCGGCATCGGATGAAGCCACCGTGAAGCTGAGAAGAAGAAGATGCCGGGTGAGGCCATTGTGAAGCTGAGGAGGAGGAGACCCTGTGGAAGCCGCCGTGAAGCTGAGGTGGAGGAGACTTCAGGTGAAGCTGCCGCCCGGAGGAAGCTCTGCCCGTGACCTAGATGAGGTAAGTGCGGGGCACGTGACCCGACAGCGCCTAATACCGCTGAAGCTGATAGATCACAGATCAGTGAGGGGGTTTCATTCTTCCTGATCTGGTAATTATGTGAAGCAAATACAGGCGCTTTATTCTGCAAGCGACGCGAGCGCAGCGTGGATCCTCCGGCACAGTCCGGCTGTAACTCGTATTGTATTTATACTCACGTATCCTTCATTTATAATAATGATAGTCAGGGAAATGTCCTGTGGAGAGATCCTCCAAGTCCCCCGCCCCTCATATCATCACAGCCGGCTACACTTAGAGGACGTATAACGGGGGCAAAGCTTCCGCCGGGCAGTATATACACCACACTCATCTCATCCGCATCAAATATTTATCAGCTCGGGACGCTCACTGATCAATGTTCCTTCCGCTGTAGTCCTGTTGTTGGGGTCAGAACAATACAACGCCGGCCGCTCTTTCCTTTACATTTTGTATCATTTGTTCATAAAGAAGCGGGAATTGTGCAGTTTTATAGGATTTTTTTTAATCACTTAAGGACCGAGCCTCTTTTTCAGATTTGTTGTTTGCAAGTGCTAGAAAACCCACAAAAATTATACATATTTTTTACCCTAGAGAATAAAATGGCGGTCATTGCAATATTTTCTGAAAAGGAGGAGGAGACGTCGGGTGAAACCGTTGTGAAGCTGAGGAGGAGGTGATATTGGGTGAAGCTGAGGAGAAGACGCTGGGGAAGCCGCTGTGAAGCTGAGGAGGAGGAGATGCCGGGGAAGCCGCAGTGAAGCTGAGGAGAAGGCAATGTCAGGTGAAGGCGCCATAAAGCTGAGGAGGAAGAGACGACGGAAAAGCTGGCGTGAAGCTGAGGAGGAGGAGATGCCGGGGAAGCCGCAGTGAAGCTGAGAAGGAGGAGACGTCAGGTGAATCTGCCATGAAGCTGAGGAGGAGGAGACGCTGGGTGATGCCGCCATGAAGCTGAGGAGGAGGAGACGACGGGGAAGCTGGCGTGAAGCTGAGGAGGAAGAAACGCCGGGGAAGCCACCATGAAGCTGAGGAGGAGGAGACGCTGGGTGATGCCGCCATGAAGCTGAGGAGGAGGAGACGACGGGAAGCTGGCGTGAAGCTGAGGAGGAAGAAACGCCGGGGAAGCCACCATGAAGCTGAGGAGGAGGAGACGCTGGGTGATGCCGCCATGAAGCTAAGTAAGAGGAGACGACGGAGAAGCTGACATGAAGCTGAGGAGGAGGAAACGCCGGGGAAGCCAACATGAAGCTGAGGGGGAGGAGACGTCGGGTGAAGCCGCCATGATACTGAGGAGGAGGAGACGTCGGGTGAAGCCACGGTAAAGCTGAGGAGGAGGAGACGTCGGGTGAAACCGCCGTGAAGCTGAGGAGGAGGAGACGTCGGCTGAAGCTGCCATGAAGCTGAGGAGGAGGAGACGTCGGGTGAAACCACCGTGAAGCTGAGGAGAAGGAGACGTCAGGTGAAGCCGCTGTGAAGCTGAGGAGGAGGAGATGCCGGGGAAGCCGCAGAAAAGCTGAGGAGGAGACGCCGGGGAACCTGCCGTGAAGTTGAGAAGGAGGAGATGCCAGGTGAAGCCACCGTGAAGCTGAGGAGAAGACACTGGGTGAAGCCGCGGTGCAGCAGAGGAAGAGGAGACGTCGGGAGGAAGCTCTGTCTGCAAACTAGATGGGGTAAGTTTAGGGCTGGGGGGACTGGTCTCGCAGCGAATCCGCCGCAGAGACCACTGTTATCTTGTAGCTGCTGCCATATCAACGGTATTCCTCTTCAAAGTGCCGACGATTTCCTGCGGCGGGCGGTCCCTAAGTGGTTAACATCAGAGTGCATTTCCATCTACGTCCTCTAAGTACTGCAAATGCGAGAAAAATAAAATCGTTATTTAATGTCGCTATAAAAAGACTGTAAACAAGAACTACACAGAAGTCTCTCCATAAATGACACATTTCTGAAATTCCTCAAATTATGTTGCATTAGCGCAGCCGTTCTCATGGGGGGAGGGGGGGGGGGGTTCTCAGAAACACTGCAGGAGAGAAGTATGACATCGCTAAAGAAATATATACAATGTATAGCGCTACAGGATGGGTACGCCGTCCTTTGCACAGTGGCAGCCGGTGGTAATTTTTCTTGGGGGGGGGGCGGCAAACAGTATCAACTCCCCCCCCCCCCTGTCGGCGAGTCTGGTGCACTTACCCCATCTATGCAGCGCTTCACCGGTGTCTTCCCTTGCTCGCCGGTGGCGACATAATTCCCTTCCTCCTCCTCGGCGGCCAATCGGGAGTCTTCTCTTTTCCGCCAATTGGGAGATCAGGCCTCGGACCTGCTTCTGATTGCCCGGTTTGAGGATCAGTGTTACAACACCTGGATGGGCTTGTGGCGCAATGCTCTGTGCTCCAAGACCAGCCTATTTTGAAGCCTATTAGAGCCTCTGACTCTAATCAGGTGCTTTCCACAAAAAAAAAACCCTGGCGTTGTAATTCAGTGGCCCGGTGCCCTTAAAGGGGCCAGACGCAAGAATAGGGATAACATGGATAGCTTTCCCTTCCTCTTCTCTCCACGGGCATTGGCGGCCAAATGGGAGTTATCTCTTTTCAGCCAATGGGAAAATGGGCCTCAGACCTGCTTCTGATTAGCTGGATTGAGGATCAGTGTTACAACAGCTAATGGGCTCTGAGTGTAATTCTCTGTGCCACAAGCCCACCCTAGAGTCTCTGGCTCTAATCAGGTGCGTCCAAAAAAAAAAACAGTCGCTTTAATTCACACGCCCGGCATCCTGAAAGGGGCTGGACGCATTAATAGGGAGGGGGTGGCCACGGCAGCCATGGACAGCTTTCCCTTCCTCTTCTCTCCTTGCATTAGTGGCTTCTGTTTCCTCCCTTCGTCTCCTCGGCTGCCAATCGGGGGTCTTCTCTTTTCGGCCAATCGGAAAACAGGTCTCAGACCTGCTTCTGATTGGCCGGATGGAGATTCAGTGTTCATCAGTGTTCATTCGCTGTTGTAACATCTGGTTGGGCTCCGAGCGCAATGCTTTGTGCCCCGATCCCACCCTATTATGAATCTATCCATTATTCATATAGGAGGTCGGCATGGATAGAGGGGGCGGCACCCCGGGCACCCCTAATGAACGGGCCACCACTGTCTTTGCCTCAACCTTCTCAAGACCTTCAGCCCCTCTGACACAAAAGTATACAACATCACAGAAATTCACCAAAAGTAACCCTTTATACCCAATAGCGGCCTATCCATACAGTGCGCTTCCAATCCATGCACATGATTAGAGCCTGAGATTCTAATTGGCTTAAAAAAAGGATGGGCTCAGAGCACTGCGCCCCGAGGCCACCTGGTTGTGTGACATTAGCAAATTAATATTTTCTATTGTCTTCCCGAATCTCCTCTTGACCAATCAGGAAGCCAGTCCTGAGACTCGATTGGCCAGGGAGTCTCAGGACCCACTTCCTGTTCGGCTGGGAGGAGAAGTCCCGGCTCTTCCCTCGTCAAGCTCATCTCTTCATCTCGACTCAGATCCCATCTGCCTCCTTACGGTAAGGCCTCTGATCCCAGCCTCCCATCCCTCTCCCATGCGCGCAGGGGGGTGGTGGTGGCGGTGGTGCGAGTTAGGGGGGTTTGTTTGCCACCCCCTCCCCCAAAGTATTGAGCACCAGCCGCCATTACCAACAGCAGTGCTATATTATAGAAAACAGACTCCAAGCCAGATAGTAAAGGCAAACCTAAAGTGATATTAACCAGTTCCCGCCCAGCCTATAACAATATGACGGCTGGGCGGGCCTCTCATCGATCCTGTGTTGGAAATGTTTATGCCGCACTTAAATGATTAATGATACATAAAATAAGTGATTAAAAACCCTTTGTCTATATAACAATCAACCCGTATTGATTCTACCGTTATAATTAAAAACACACGATAACAGTGCGAAAAGATAAACAATTACATTCATTTGTACAGATAAGAAACGTTAGAATAATGAGAAATGACCAAATGTCTTTTGGTGATGTTACAGGTACAGTGTTGCCAGGCTACAAAGATACCTAGGGCCAAACTCAGATATGGTTACAATGGACATACACTATGGCCCGGATTCACAAAGCACTTATGCCGACGTATCTCCAGATACGCCGTGTAAGTACAAATATGCGCCGTCGTATCTGTGCGCCGGACCCACAAACTAAGATACGCCTAAAAACAGACTTCATCCCACCGACGTAACTTGCCTACGCCGGCGTAGAGTGGGCGCATATTTACGCTGGACGCATGTGGCGCTCCCATTGATTTTCTATTCAAATATGCAAATGAGGGAGATACGCCGATTCACGAACGTACTTGCGCCCGGCGCATGATTTAAGCGGTTTGCGTAAGTTTTACGTTCGGCGTAAAGTTATTCCCCATAGATGAGGCGCAACCCACGCAAAGGTATGGACCAGGGAACACAAGCCTACGTATTGTACGTTGCACGTCTGTGAATATGGGCCGGCGTGGGTCTGGCTGGGCGTAGGTTACGTTCACGGCGTACACAGTGATCCGGCGTATCTTAGGCAGTTTTTCCGATGTGGTTGCGCGCATGGGCACGGGCATACGTCCACGTCCCGACACATGCGCAGTTCATTTTAAATACCTGTCTGGCGCCCGGCCCATCATTTGCATGGGGTCACGCTTCATTAGCATGGATCACGCCCACTTCCACTTACGCTGGCTTACACCTAAGAAATATACGCTACGCTGGCGCACAGTTGGGAGCATTTGCTTTGTGAATTCCATGTTTGCCTCTCCACGCTGCGCCGGCGTAGCGTAAAAGAGATACGTTACGGCAGCATAAATATGCGCCGATGTATGTGAATCCGGGCCAATATTTTTAAAGCAAATCCTAAGACAGAAGGAAAGTGCGAAAAAGTAAAGAGAGAGATAATGGAATACATTACACAGACGTCCTGTTGCCTCGATGGTCTGGAGCCAAACAGAGCTTCCTACAACTCCCCACCTATTTTATATTCCTTCTCCACCATTCAACAAATTAAAAAACTCTATTGGTTGAGAGTTGCATCAAATTCTGATTGGCTGCTCCTCAAGCCTCCTTGCCTACCATGCCCAGGTCTAAAAAATTCCAGTGTCTTTCTGTCTACCATATGTTTATGCCCCTTTGATCCTCAGCCCAACCAGTTCCGACATTAGCATGCTAAGGGCCCCTGGTGTGATGGAGCCTTTACGTCTGCCCAGGCTCTCTACAAAACAAAAGAATAATTTAACTAATTAAATTATCAACCATGAGACAGGAAAAAAGGCATTTTGAAAAAAAAGGTAAGCTGGGCACCTATTTCATCATGATATCAAAAAACAAAACCTATACCTATACACACACACACATACATATATATATTGTGATGGTTTGACTCTGTCCTTCCTGAAAGATGGCTGGTTTTCGCCATATTTTGGATGGACAGACACATTAACGACACAGCTGTGTGTTCATCTCTTTAGTGCTGGCCTGGCTGTGGCTCAGGGCCCCACCCGCAGACAGGAAGTCTGGTCCTGGGAGCCAGGTGTGAGCTCCCAAAACCCTCAGAGGAGTCAAAAGGCGCTGCATAGGTGCAGCTACTGCATGAGGCAGGCTTGTGCGATTAAGCAGCAAGACGCTGGTCAGGAGTAAGTTGGCTGTGTGCTTACCGTTAGGAAACGGGTAGTTCTGAGGAGCAGAACATGGGCCTAAGTTGGAGGTCTGAAACAGCCGGAGGACAATATACAGGAATGGTGAAGGCTGCTATTTGTATTTTGTGAGTTTGTAAATAAAATTGGGCTACCAGGCCCTTAAAAACGCTGTTCTGGCTTGGTGTACTCACGGGAAACTGCATCTATGACTGGAGTCTAATAACCCCCATCTTACAATATATATATATATATATATACATACCCAATGGGGCGTGGCAATTTAGTCCTTGCAATGTTTCCCTTGAAGCTCCATGATATAAATATGAATTGCAAAATCTCCACCACAGTCCCCCCTGAAGTTCATTCTTGAACTTATGTCCTCCTTTATTGATTTTGTACCCGCCCACAACAGCTCAGAAGCCCCGACTCTTTCCCACCACCACCACTTCGGCCTCCACTTCCTTTCTTGAACACGCCGCAACTCATCAAGGTAGACTTGAGACAGCAAAGAAATCCTGGTGCCTTTGAGACATCACATCCAAAAAATGAATGTCTGTACTGCAATGTTTCATCGCCCATCTGCCTTGGAAGACTGGAACTCCAACATTGATGGCGGGATCCTGGCATATCTAGCCCTATAACTTGGGAATATGGTGTAATGATTGTAACGATTGGATCGGACTGCGAGACAGCACTTTTCAGCATGGTGAAGGACAGTTCAGGAGAGTCTTATTCGTGGCACATTTGTCTCAAGAAATGACTTGGTTATCGTTGCTTCTTCAGGTGGTGGTTGGGTGGGCCTCCGGACAGTCATGCATGAATACAAAAAAAGAGAAAGGAGAATGTCAGTGTACAGTTATGAGAGGAATGCCAGACAGGAGGAGCAGTGTGGCCATTAAGAATAAATACTTATGAGGGGTGTAATGTGGATAAGTAAGGTGGGATCCCCACAGAGTACAGAGCCACAGTCAGTATCATCTATGGTAGGGATAGTGAACACTGCCTGCTATTGCCAGGTCCATGGGTTCACCACACCTGCTCACAGGGCTCAGGTTAAAGCAGTAGGTATACTAGGGGAGGTAGAACTACATTTGGGGGGGGGGGGACATTTTCATTAAGACATAAAAAAAACTTGAATAAATCAAGTCTTGAAGGGTGTACCATATACTCTACAAAAGGGAACTGAGGACTTATACGTTACCTATCCTACCTTTTCGCCAAAGTCTATGCATCCTATTCCTGATGATTGGCTGCAAACGCCATGAAACGCGTCGAGTTTTGATTCAAGGATGCCAAGCCAAGTTTGTCCTAAAATCATGAATTCTGCTAATTTTATTGAATGTTTTTTTTATCATGACAACTATATTTAACCACTTCCATACCAGGCACTTACGCACCTTCCTGCCCAGGCCAATTTTTAGCACTGTCGCAATTTGAATGACAATTGCGCGGTCGTGCTACACTGTACCCAAACTATTTTTTTATCATTTTGTTCCCACAAACAGTGATTTATTTTGGTGGTATTTGATCACCTCTGCGATTTTTATTTTGTTGTGCAACAACTAAAAAAAAACACGAAAATTTCGAAAAAAAAAAAAGTTTTTATTTTTTTCTGTTCATTTTTTTTGTAAATAAGTATGTTTTCTTTTTCAATTATGGTCACCGATGAGGTGGCACTGATGGGCACTGATAGGCGGCACTGAAGGACACTGATAGGCGGCCCTGGTATGCGGCACTGATGGGCACTCATAGGCAGCGCTGATGGGCACTCATAGGCGGCACTGATGGGTACTTATGGGTGGCACTGATGGGTACATATGGGTGGCACTGATGGGTGGCTTGATGGGCACTGATAGGTGGGCACTGGGCATGGATGGGCACTGAGAGGTGGCACTGATGGACACTGAGGGGTGGCACTGATGGACACTAAGGGGTGGCACTTGTTTATTTACTATTTTGCCAATCAGTGCCCGTTGCCAAGCAGCAGGTGGAATCTGCCCAGCACAGGGTGATTAGGATGTGCCCACGCCTATGATCAGAGGTCTAATAGATCCCGGATAAGTGAGTGAGTGAATAACTTATTTAGAGCTGCAAATGTGAACTGAATCGCCTCAAGGCGCTTGGCATCCATTTTCCTTCTGTTTATCCCTCAGAATAGGTGGGTCTTGAGTTTTTTCTTGAGGTTTTTTTTTGAAGGCCAGGTGATCAATTTCCTTTCAGATTTCAGTTGGTAATGCGTTCCACAGTCGAGGTCCTTGGACTGCAAATCAACGTTCTCCTTTGGTCTTGTATCGGGCTTTGGCGATTTGTATTTGTAGTCATTTTTGGTATGTTGAAGGAAGGACTCGACTGGGTTTTTTTTTTCTCACTTTAATATTGGGGGGGGGGGGGGGGGGGGGGGGTGCTTCCGTGTACACATTTGTGCGTCAGGCATAGGGCCTTGAATGTGATTTGGTCTTTTATGGGCAGACAATGGAGGGATCTCAGGGACAGGGGTGATTGGTTTCCAGCATTTTTTCCCCTGTTACCAGTCGTGCCGCAGTGTTCTGGATGACTTGGAGACCGGCAAGCTGGTATTTTAGGAGTCTGGGGTAAGGGGAGTTTGCATAATCTAACCTGGAGTTAAAAATTGTCCCTACCACTACGGCTGTGTCTTCTTACGGGATGAAGGGAACAACTCTTCGTAGGAGATGTAGAGGATGGTGAGATCCGCTAATTACTGATCCTATTTGTGCATCCATTGTCATGTCTGAGTTAAAACTCAGAGACTTTTGACTTTGGTGCTTGGGGTGATGATTTTTCCCAGAATGGGTGGTGATGTCCAGGCAGAGGCAGCTCTCTAATTAGGCGGCCACCTTGCAATCCTAGGGGCCTAATTCGCCTAATGCGTGTGTGGGAGTGGGTTGCGAATGTCCCCCAGTCGGAGTTCCCAGGGCCGTGTTTATACACGGAAATAGTTGTCCCCAGCCAGGGGGCGGACTGAACTCTTAATCACTTACTGAGGTCCCAGGGTAAGTGCATTGCGGCTCCATGTACTCCCCTCCTCCGGCTCCTCCCCTTTTGCCGTGTGTTGGCAGATCTACTGCAATATGCAGAGCGCAGCGGCTGAGCAGTTCCCTGATCCACTCTCCAGGACGGACGCGGGTGGTCTGTAATGGAGGAATCTGCCACTGCCAGAGTTGGTGCCTGGTGATCATCGGGGAGCATGGCTGCCGGTCAAGGTACAGCATGACAGACAGTCCTGCCCGACACTGACACGCAAGTGGGGCCTCATGTCTAAGATTTGCCTAAGGCCTTACAAAGCCTAGAGCCGCCCCTATGTCCAGGTAGTCCTGGCCAGTGTCTTTCAGTTTGCATGGAGTTGAAGGAGTTCTGTTTTTGCTCCATTGAGTTTGAGGTGACTCCCCGTCATCCAGTTGTCTATCTGAGTGAGGCATTGTTCTAATACGGGGTATTGTTTTTTTTTTTTTTTTTTGTCGCTGATACGAAAATAAAGTTGCTTTGTCTGCGTAGGAGTGATAGAGAAGGTCTTGGTTACTAAAATTTTTTAGGAGTGGGCAGAGGTAAATGTTTAATAGCACGGGCGATGGGGGCGATCCCTGGGGGACTCCGCACGACAAGCTACGTGATTCAGATGTGAAAGGTCCTAGTTTCACTGTCTGGGATCGTTTTTCCAGGAATGATGAAAACCAGGGTAGATCCGAGTCTGCCACTCCAGCTACCTCTGTGAGGCGAGTCAGCAACAGTTTGTGGTCTACTGTGCCAAACGCAGCACTCAGGTCCAGCAGTATCAGAAGACAAGATTCACCGTCGTCCGCTGCTTCGAGAGCATCATCCCATATTTTGAGAAGTGCTGTTTCCGTACCATGTCCTGGACGGAAACCCGATTGTAGTGGGCCCAGAAGTTTGTGGGTGTCTAAATGCTGTTGTAGTTGTTGTACATCTGCTTTTTCAATAACCTTGGAAAAGATGTTGAGGGAGGTTATCGGTCGGTGGTTGCTTGGGTCTTTTGGGTCTAAATTGTTTTTTTTTTAGAAGGGGTTTAATTGTGCCTTGTTTTAAAGAGGTCGGAACTGTGACGGATCTCGAATACCCCAGGTGGGCACATCTGCCAGACCTGTGTCTCCTTTCCTCCAAACGCACCCGCAGCCTGCAGATTCGCCATAACCAGCCCTTAACCCCTCAATCACGAGACAATCCACACAGGTGTTAAGGGTTAAACATGCAGAGCATAAACTGTTTATTAAATACAAAACATACACTTTTACACACACAGTTAGGGACACTCCCCTTAGCCCTGTCATAGAGGGGAGGGGGTAGGGGACAAGAAAGAACCAATGGGAACGGAACACTTGTACATTGAAACAAACTACAGTTAAACATTATCGCCCGGATTCACAGACATCGGCGCACATGTATGCCGCCGTAGCGTATCTCTTTTACGCTACGCTGGCGCAGCGCAGAGAGGCAAGCACGGAATTTACAAAGCAAATGCTCCCAACTCTGCGCCGGGGTAGCGTATATTTCTTGGCGTAAGCCGCTGTAAGTGGAAGTAGATGAAAGTAGGCTGGAAGTGGGCGTGATCCATGCTAATGAAGCGTGACCCCATGCAAATGATGGGCCGGGTACCAGACAACGACTTAAAATGAACTGCGCATGCGTGGAGACATGGACGTATCCCCGTGCGCATGCGTACAACCACATCGGAACAACTGCCTAAAATACGCCGGATCACTGTGTACGCCGGATGTCGGATCACTGTGTACGCCGTGAACGTAACCTACGCCCAGCCACACCCACGCCGGCCCATATTCACAGACTTCCAACGTACAATACGTAGGCTTTTGTTCCCTAGTCCATACCTTTGCATGGGTTGTGCCTCATCTATTGGGAATAACTTTACTCCGGACGTAAAACTTACGGAAACTGATTAAATCATGCGCCGGGCGCAAGTACGTTTGTGAATCGGCCTATCTACCTCATTTGCATATTTGAATAGATAATCAATGGGAAAGCCACATGCATCCAGTGTAAATATGCGCCCACTCTACGCCGGCGTAGGCAAGTCTGTTTTTAGGCATATCTTAGTTTGTGGGTCCGGCGCACAGATACGACAGTGCATATTTGTACTTACGCGGCGTATCTGGAGATACGTCGGCGTAAGTGCTTTGTGTATCCGGGCCAATGATATTATGGTAAGCAGGCAGCCTCTCAATACACATCCCCTGCGGAGAGAGGTCTCCAGTCCAGACCATTGTCTATGTGCCATGAGCCAACACAATTAGACACAGCAACAAGAGGGGGGGATGGGGAGAAGGGATGTAGCATTACATTACATTATCTCAAAGCCAGCTTGTCTCCAGTCTCTTCTGTGCCATTATCGGTGGGTAAGAGGCCCGCCCACAGTCCCTTCCAAAACACACAGTGACTGTGGGCTCCGTCACAGGAACATGCCTTCTTTAACCCCTTCAATACCGGGCTTTTATACCCACCTCCATCCCGGGCCTATTCTGGCACTTCTCTCCTACATGTACAAATCATCATTCTTTAGCTCGAAAATTACTCGAACCCCCAAACATTATATATGTTTTTTTAGCAGACACCCTAGGGAATAAAACAACGGTGATTGCAACGTTTTATCTTGCACGGTATTTGCGCAATAATTTTTCAAACGCCCTTTTTTTGGAAAAAAAATAGTTTCATGAATTAAACAAATAATAAAACAGTAAAGTTAGCCCAATTTTTTTGTATAATGTGAAAGATTATGTTACGCTGAGTAAATAGATACCTAACATGTCACAATTTAAAATTGCGAACACTCATGGAATGGCGCCAAACTTCGGTACTTAAAAATCTCCATAGGCAACGCTTGAATTTTTTTTTTTACAGGTTACCAGTTTAGGTTTACAGAGGAGATCTAGTGTTAGGTTTGTTGCTGGCACTCTAATGCACGCGGCGATACCTCACATATGTGGTTTAAAAAGTTTTTTCATATGTTGGCGGGACTTGTGTGTGCGTTCGCTTCTGCACGCAAGCTACCGGGGACAGGGGCGTTTTAATTTTATTTTTTATTCTTTTATTTATTTTACACTTTTTTTCAAAAAAAAAAAATCACTTTTATTCCTATTACAAGGAATGTAAACATCCCTTGTAATAGGAAATGTGTGTGACAGGTCCTCTTTATGGAGATATGCGGGGTCAATAAGACCTCACATCTCTCCTCCAGGTTGGAAACCATGAAATCGGTGAAAAAAAATTCACCAATCTCATGATCGCGGCTTTTTTTACTTACGGGGGCCCGGGCGTGATGTCATAACATCGCGCCGGGTCCTCCGACGGTCATAGGGATGACTGGTGACCATCTGGTCACCAGTCATCTCTATGCTTCATGCCTACGCCGGACGATTCTTTCTCCGGGCCCCCGATGGCACAGGAGAGCCCAGAGAAGCACCGGATGGCAGCGGGAGGGGGGGTTGTCCCCTCCTGCCGCCTATAAGAATGACCAAGCGGCAGAAACGCCGCTATGATCATTCTTATGTTGCGCAGAATCGCTGGCAGAACAAAATGATATCTGGATGATGCCTCTAGCTGCACGCATCATTCAGATATCCCAGCCCAGGACTTCATTTGATGTCCACCCAGGATGGGAGATCCTATCTGTGGATGTCAAATGACAATGGGCGGGTATTGAAGTGGTTAATTGATTGGTTTATAAGGTGAGTGATCGCGGGTGCCAAAATATCGGCACATTCGTTCACCAATTTTGTGGGAATGATGTCATCGGGGGATGTACTATCTCGGAGACTTCCGATGATGTTTTTAGTGCTATGGATGGAGATTGGCTCTAATGAATTTTTTTTTGGGATTGAAGAGCGTTTGTATTTTCTTTTTGATTAATGGGGATGAGGTCGGTGGTTTGTTTTTGCTGAATTGTTTCACAAATTTTTTCAATTTTATTCGATCATTCATTGCAAAACTCTCGTGTGTCATTTTGTGGAGCCTCTAGGCAGGCTGGGTTCAACATCTGAGCGACTAGGTTAAAGAGCTCCCGGGCTTTTTTGCGAGAACATTTGAAAAATGCTCTTTTTTTTTTGCTCTGAAGATTTCTTTATGATATTTCTTGGTGATTAGTTTATATTTTGCGTGGTTTTCCTTTGTAGAGTTTCTTCTCCAGGCGCCTTTCCGCTCTCCTGCGTTCTCGTCTTCGTTTTTGTTGCGGTAAAAATTCGATATAGAGAGATTCGAGATTATAGGGAAAAGATTCGAGATTATAGGGAAAAGATTCAAGATTATAGGGAAAAGATTCAAGATTATAGGGAAAAGATTCGACATTATAGAGAAAAGATTCAACATTATAGGGAAAAGATTCGACATTATAGGGAAAAGATTCGACATTATAGGGAAAAGATTCGACATTATAGAGAAAAGATTCAACATTATAGGGAAAAGATTCAACATTATAGAGAAAAGATTCAACATTATAGGGAAAAGATTCGACATTATAGGGAAAAGATTCGACATTATAGGGAAAAGATTCGACATTATAGGGAAAAGATTCGACATTATAGGGAAAAGATTCAACATTATAGAGAAAAGATTCAACATTATAGGGAAAAGATTCGACATTATAGGGAAAAGATTCGACATTATAGAGAAAAGATTCAACATTATAGGGAAAAGATTCGACATTATAGAGAGAAAAGATTCGACATTATAGGGAAAAGATTCGACATTATAGAGAAAAGATTCGACATTATAGGGAAAAGATTCGACATTATAGGGAAAAGATTCAACATTATAGGGAAAAGATTCAACATTATAGAGAAAAGATTCAACATTATAGAGAAAAGATTCAACATTATAGGGAAAAGATTCGACATTATAGAGAAAAGATTCAACATTATAGGGAAAAGATTCAACATTATAGGGAAAAGATTCGACATTATAGAGAAAAGATTCAACATTATAGGGAAAAGATTCGACATTATAGAGAAAAGATTCAACATTATAGAGAAAAGATTCAACATTATAGGGAAAAGATTCGACATTATAGAGAAAAGATTCAACATCATAGGGAAAAGATTTAACATTATAGAGTGAAAAGTTTCAACATTATAGGGAAAAGATTCGACATTATAGAGAAAAGATTCAACATTATAGAGAAAAGATTCAACATTATAGGGAAAAGATTCAACATTATAGGGAAAAGATTCAACATTATAGGGAAAAGATTCAACATTATAGAGAAAAGATTCAACATTATAGAGAAAAGATTCAACATTATAGGGAAAAGATTCAACATTATAGGGAAAAGATTCAACATTATAGAGAGAAAAGATTCGACATTATAGAGAGAAAAGATCCGACATTATAGAGAGAAAAGATTCAACATCATAGGGAAAAGATTCGACATTATAGAAATAATAGATTCGACATTACAGAGATTAGATTTAGTTTTTATGAGAGAATAGATTTGACATTATTACTAGTCATACAACATTAGAATTCTTGTAGGCAGAATATTCGACCGGAAATGTACGATTCGACGTAAAGATTCGGCGTGCCGTCGAATATTCTTTTGACCATTCGACAGAAACCAAGTATTATTGGATTTTCGGACGAAAGCTATTCCCCAACGAAAAACAAAATATATCAAATGATTTTCGGGAGTAACTAAATACATTTATTTTCCAAACGAAAACGAAAAAAAACAAAACAAAATATTCCAGTCTGCACATGTCTACAATGTAAGAAGACTCATTGTAGTGTGGGTTCACTCTACATGTTTCGCTCCGAATGGAGCTTCCTCGGTAGTTTTAACAAACATCACTACAAAATGTTAAAAGAAAAGAAAAAATGTAAATGTAATGGTCGAACACATCAAAATACATACAGTATATATTTGAATGTAATTATATAAAAACTATTAAAGTTGGATACAAAAAATATACATAATGTTACATAAACAATCAAGATAAATAAATAACAGTTCATAAAATTTACAGTTAGCACAGATATACTATACACTATATACACTATATCTGTGCTAACTATACATTTTATGAACTGTTATTTATTTATCTTGATTGTTTATGTAACATTATGTATATTTTTTGTATCCAACTTTAATAGTTGTTATATTTACATTCAAATATATACTGTATGTATTTTGAGGTGTTCTACCATTCCATTTAAATTTTTTCTTTTCTTTTAACATTTTGTAGTGAGGAAGCTCCATTGGAACGAAACATGTAGAGTGAACCCACACTACAATGAGTCTTCTTACATTGTGAAGGTTATCATTTTGCCAATTGTGGATGGTTTTATGTACATTACTATTGTTATATGTCCAATAAAATTATTTTTCCAAAAATTGTGTGATATTACACGTTATATGCACCGCTTAAAAAAATCCCTGGGGCTCTTAGGTACCCTCCCCTCCATTTTTTCTAGGTTTCAAACACATGGGATTAGGTGCCTTGTTTTGAAATCCTGCATTTCCACGCTTTATTTGAAAACTTTGGCCCAGATTCACAGAGCGATTACGCCTGCGCAACAGGAGATGCGTGTGCGTAAGTCGAAATGTGCGCGTGCGTTTCGTTGCGCGGCATCCCCAGAACGAGATACGCAAAAAATCGACTTTTTTTTGTCCCGCGTAATTTCGTTAGACTGGCGCATCCGTCCGCGCAAAAGTGTGGTAGACACACCATTGATTTGCTAGTCAAATATGCTAATGAGGGACTTACGGGGATCCACAAAACAACGTTGGGGCAGCGCAGGCGACGCAGTGTGCGCAACAGCAAAATGTCCTGTCTAAAATTAGAGGCCCAGATTCACAGAGCGATTACGCCTGCGCAACTGGTGTTGCGCGTGCGTAAGTCTAAATGTGCGCGTGCGTTTAGATGCGCGCGATTCAGAAAACGATTTACGCCAGAAATCTACTTTTTTTTTCCCGGCGTAATTTCGTTAGACAGACGCATCCGTCCGCGCAAAAATGCGCTAGACACACCATTGATTTGCTAGTCAAATATGCTAATGAGGGAGTTGCGGGGATCCACAAAAAAACGCAGTTGCTGCGCAGGCTACGCGATGTGCGCAACAGCAAAATGTCCTGTCTAAAGTTAGAGCCCATAAAAGCTGGTCTAAATTTTGAAAAAACGTCTACATCTCACAGAAAGCAACACCGTTACTGAGGAGCAGACCACACACACGTGTTGCACTACAATTTGACTGCCAACATGCCAGGGGCATCGTCGCTCATAGCTGCACTAGTGAATTTAGATGACCAAAGAAGGAGGAGGGCACGGAGGATGGCACGGGAGAGGGCACGGGAGAGGATATACCGCACACGCATAGACCTCTTTGGCATGAGTGATTCTGAGGTGTATCGCATCTTCAGATTCCCCCCTCATGCCATCCTGGAATTAACCACAACCCTGCAGGAGGACATCACCAGCCCAACACAACGCTCACATGCAGTGCAGCCACTGGTCAAGGTCCTGGCAACACTCCATGTCCTTGCCAGTGGCTCTTTTCAGCGTACAAGTGGAGTGGTGGCTGGGATGTCACAATCCTCCATGAGCAGATGTGTGCACCAGGTTGTCCCTGCAATCCTCAGACGCTTGGCCAACCAAATCATCAAACCCACCACTGAGGACCTGCGGCTGAAGGCAATGACAGATTTCTACAGAATTGCCAGATTCCCACGCACCATCGGGGCCATTGATTGCACACATGTGGCACTCCAGCCCCCCCTGGAGACAGAGCACATGTACCGCAATCGGAAGAATTGGCACTCCATCAACGTACAGGTGATAGTTGATGCCCAAGGCCTCATATGGCACGTCCGTGCCAAACACCCCGGATCCACCCATGACAGCTACATCTACAATCAATGCCACATCCGAATGGAATTCGATCAGAACGTGTATGGGAACACACCTGGCTGGTTGGTGAGTGACATGGGAGTCAGGCATGACTATCCCCTCCCGTGATGCACACCTCACAAGTGGCACATGCATGACTAACATTCTCCTGTCTTTTCCCTTCCAGGTGACTCTGCATATGCACTGGGACCCCATCTCATGACTCCTATCCGGAACCCCCAAACCCCAGGGGAGGAAAGATACAATCAAGCACACATCAAAACCCGAGCAGTGGTGGAGCGCACCTTTGGCCTCCTGAAGTCACGTTTCCGATGCCTGGATAAGTCTGGGGGTACACTGTTGTATTCCCCAAACTTTGTGTGCCATATCATCGTTCGTTGCATGCTGCACAATCTCGCAGTGAGGAAGGGCCTGCAGGTTGAGCTACGTGATGACCTGACCCCCCAACCAGACAATCAACCCCTAACCGAGGATACCCCGTCTTCTGAGGGAAGAGCAGTCAGGAGACAGCTCACATTGGGCATCTTTGCACGTTAAACACACACATTAATCATGGCACAATGAGAATGCATGCATGCACACCACTGTGGTCCCTAGCACACACACCCCACATCCTCATCAAATTGGATTGGCACCAGTCCACCATGCAGGACTGGTGAGCAGTAACGCCATGTCAAGGCTCCAATTATGTCACTGAACATTCATACACCATTCACACGGACCTGGGAATCACTTCTCCCTGGTCCTGGGGAACCCTTCTCCACCAAAATTGAGGATGACACCCCTTTTCCAGCAGGAATGTCACCCCCACATTCAAACACCATGCACAACCCAAAATTTAAAAAAAATGTCAGCAAAAAAAATAAAAAATGTCACCAAAAAAAAAAAAGCAAGAAAACAAACGAACAAAAATATATCAATCAAACAATCAGTCTCTCAAACACTTATCAAATACACTTTCACAAATATACCAACAAGCACCTGATCACACAGAACACTAATCTGACAACTACAAGACACACTGCAACGAACAACAGGAACAAAAGCACTTGGTTAAATGGGAAGGGACACAAAGGGATGTACTTTTGCAATGCAAGTGCGTTTGTGTCTGTCTATTTATGCTGTCTGCGTAGTTCACAACATTGCCCTAGTTTCCAATTTCACTAATTGCGCCGCTCCCGAGTTGTGAGCATGCGCACAGCGGAGCTGACATGGTCTCGTTCAAGCGCGCATGCGCGAGCCGGCCGGCCCTTCATTTGCATGGGGTCACGGCTCATTTCAATGTAACACGCCCACGTCCTTCCCAATTTGTATTACTCCGCCTTACGCCTCTGAAAAAACGTTACGCATGCGCAATTTTCTGCGCAAAAGCTACGAGAATAGGGTGATTACGCGACAAAATTGCGCAAGTCTAACGTAAAGGCGGTGCGCTACGCCGGTCCAATAATGCGCAGATGTACCTGAATCTGGGCCTTTGAGCTGGTGCGTGACTTTATTCTATTTTGTCTTTTGAGATGATCTTCCGAAGAAAAATATAACGATTACAATTTATATTCCACTATTTCCTTCTTTTATTAAATCGAACAAAACGAAACTGACCTCAACCATCAGCAGCCTACACAGTACACGTACGTCATAATATGCGCAACTAAATGTGCCGCTCTGAAACAAACAAAATCTAATTTCACCCCGCCAGATAGTACACTGAATGAAGAGCGATGGTGTTATCATATTATACCGAGACGCTCAGATAATAAACCGTGTCACCAAATCATTTCCAAAGGTTGCTTGTGTGAATAAAACCCTGAATATATTAAAATATTCAGTTTGTGGCAAATAGTGAAAAGTCTCTTCCCGATAAGGAAACAAATCCCCATGTGTGTGAGTGTGACCCCCCCCCCCCCCACCACCACCACCGACCCAACCGGGGGTCATACACAGGATCTCACCTTTTAACCACATAGGGACCTCTTTCTGAGATTCAAGGCCAGATTCAGATAGCCTTTACGCCGGCGTATCTAGAGATACGCCTCGTAAAGTCTATTCTGAGCCGGCGTATCTTTTTTCTGTATTCAGAAAAGAAGATACGCCGGAATTCTGCTAAGATCCGAGCGGCGTAAGTCTGTTACAGCGTCGTATATTAGTTGCATATTTACGCTGGCCAGTAGGTGGCGCTTCCGTCGAATATGTAAATTAGGGAGATACGGCGATTCACGAACGTACTTGCGACCGGGCGTCGTATTTTACGTAGTTTGCGTAGGCGTTAGTTCGGCGTATAGTTACCCCTGCTATAGCCAATGTTAAGTATGGACGTCGGGACAGCGTCGAATTGTACGTTGTTTACGTCATTTGCGTAAATCGTTCGTGAGTTTGATGGTCTCAGCCCGGCTCCCGGTGGGTGTGCTATGCAGGGTAAGCCTGTGCTTAGTACGCCCACCCCCCCCCCCAACAAAAACCACCACCACACTTGCACGCACACGAAATTGGTTTAATACACACGCACTTTGGCCATGCGGTCTCCTAAATAAAGAGAGTCGAAGGACCTACGGGGCTGGCTGGGTTAGACTCCCTCACTCCCTCATAGGGGGAGTCCCTCTGCCCTGTTGGGGTCCCGTTGGGCCCCAGTTGGGTTCCCAAGTGGAGCAGGTAGGGCGGGTTGTGTGGGAGGCCCCCCTCACACCTGCCATTGCCACCGGGGGGCATCGAGAAGGGTGGCGATTGCCTCCGGGGGGAGGGTCTGCCTACTCCCAACTCCTGCAGTCCGGCTCCTCTCTCTCTCTCTCACTCAGAAAAATACACTTTAAAAAAAAAAAAATCGTTCGGGAATGGGGCTGGACGTAATTTACATTCACGTCGTTTACATTGACAAATAGCGACGTGATTTCAGGCATGCGCACTGGGATACGTCCATGGACGGCGCATGTGCCGTTCAGAAAAAAAACGTAAATTACGTGGGGTCATGATTTATATGAATCACGCCCCCACATTAGTAATTTGAATTAGGCGCCCTTACGCCGGACACTTTACGTTACGCCGCCGCAACTTTTGGAGCAAATGCTTTCTGAATAAGGCACTTGCCCATAACAGTTGCGGAGGCGTAGCTTAAAGAGCATACGCTACGCCAGGAAAACAAAATTACGCCACCCTTCTCTGAATCTGGCCCTCGGTGTTTACAAGTTAAAAACTGTTTTTTATTGCTAGAAAATTACTTAGAACCCCCAAACATTATTCTACAGGTTGCATGTTTTGAGTTACAGAGGAGGTCTAGGGCTAGAATTATTGCTCTCGCTCTAACAATCGCGGCGACACCTCACTTGTGCGGTTTGAACACCGTTTTCATGTGCGTGCGCTGCTAACGTATGCGATCGCTTCTGCGTGCGAGCTCGTCGGGACAGGGCGCTTTAAAAAAAAAAATTGTTTTCTTATTTATTTTTATTTATTTTATAATTTTTTACACACAAAAAAAAAAAAAAATGGGTCACTTTTATTCCTATTACAAGGAATGTAAACGTCCCTTGAAATAGAAAAAAGCGTGACAGG
The DNA here is from genome assembly GCA_029574335.1 of Rana kukunoris. NCBI lineage: Eukaryota > Metazoa > Chordata > Amphibia > Anura > Ranidae > Rana > Rana kukunoris. The sequence continues at coordinate 2,820,974 of CM056051.1, read as the reverse complement.
TCCTCTTATATATGAGATCCGGGGGTCAAAAAGACGTCACGTCTCATATTTACTCTAAAGTGCAAAAAGGAATAAATGCGATGGAAGGTGCTGAGAACGAGCTCTACATTCAATGGGGGAATGCGTTCAACCTCATGGGAAGGCGGCGAATCCGCCGCGGAGACCACGGTTATCGTTTAAAGGTCCCGCTCACAGGAAAGATGGACACCTCGGTTGTGGCAGCGGCTGCTGCCGCCGTTACCGAGATATCTATCTTTAAAAAAATATGACGTATATATACAGTGCGCGGTCCTTAAGTGGTTAAGAGCCCTTTCACACTGCCATAGCCTCGGCGGTAAAACGCTGCCATTTTTTTTTGCGGCGCCCACAATGCGCCACAACGCGCCGCTACCGTGGCGTATTCCCGGCGGTACGCTGGCTCTGCCCCATTGGTTTCAATGGGCAGGAGCGCATTAGAAGCGGTGAGGTCCGAGCGCTGACGTCCTGCCAGCGCACCGCTCCAGTATGAAAGCCCTCGGGGCTTTCACACAGGGCAGCTGTTTGAGGGCGGATTGCAGGCGCTATTTTTAACGCTACAGTGCCTGCAAAACGCCCTCAGTGTGAAAGGGGTCGTACTCCTGAGGAATATTTTTAAATGAAATCTTCTGTGCCCAGCAGGGCCGCACTTACCATTGGGTTTGACTGGGCTCAAGCCCACCGGCCCCGCCCAATAGGGGGCCCCCAGGCTCAATTGTGGCAACCCTCCATTCGCGGCAATCACGGCAACCCCCTCAGGCAATTTCGCGGCAATCCCCCATTCCCTGCAATTTCAGAACCCCCCCTCAACAACTTTGGTCGGACGGATGTAATTCTCGGCAGCCCCCCAGCCCCCCTCGCTCAACAACTTTGATTCTCCAGGGGCTGTGTAAGGGGCCCCAAAATTACTGAAGGCGGCCCTAGGAAGAGGTAAGAAGTCTGTCCAGCGGCTCAACAACTTTGATAGGTCGGTCGGCCGATCCACCCCCCTCAACAACTATGATTGGTCGGGGCGGTAACAACCAACCCCCCCGCTTCTCTGCTCCAGGGGCCACTTCGATTATTAATCCCAGGGGCCCCCACCACCCTAAGTTCTGCCCTGGGTGGCACTGATGATCACTGATGGGTTGGCACTGTTGGACACTGGTAGCAAAATGACTTAAGGCAGCCCAGCGTCCAGCGGCTGCCCCCCCCCCACTCAACAACTTTGATAGGTCGGTCAGCAGTAACAACCCCCCCCCACTTCTCTGCTCCAGGGGGCCCCTTCGATTATTAAGCCCCCACCACCCTAAGTCCTGCCCTGGTGCCCAGAGTTCTGCTTTAAATACATAAGGAGTAGGGTGTCTATTCCCTGAAATGTAATTCAGTGTACAGTTTTCAGCACTACACATTCCCCTCCCCCCCCCCCCAAGACCCATCAATAAGATGGTGACCGGTGTCATTCGATGAGCCCACGCTATAGAATAATCTTTATTCATGGCTGCCCCCGGTCGGATCATCGATCGAGTCCTTCGCAATCACAAAGCACACTCCTGGCACTCCAACGTATGTGTCCTCCAGCTCCGTCTCCTGCCTTCGCCGATCCCTGGTGACTTCTTGTGTATTCTATGAGTTCCCGAACGTTTCCAGGAGCCTTGTTCTTCTCCCCGCTCGCGGTTTGCTGATACTCCGCCGCACTGCCATTTCCAGTATATGAGCGAAAACCTTCCACTATGAGCCAAGTCAAGTCACTTCACGGCTCTTCTAATAATTGCTTTGGCCTTCTTTGTCCGCCTTTCCATGGGATTGAACGCACCCCATCCCCCCCCCCCCCCATTGAATGCAGAGCTCGTTCTCAGCGCCTTCCATCGCATTCATTCCTTAGAAACACGGAACGTGACAAATCTGGTTTATTCTTCTCATGGGGTGTATAATGCATACCACACGTTCCATAATTTGCTCTTCTATTGTGTGCCGATTCTTTACATAAGCTTCCAGAAGCCGAGGGAGCTAGTGTTCGCCTGGCACCGACACCCACTAGAGGCTGGTTGCTCATTCTCACTTTAAACAAGTGGCATGTTGGGGGGCCACGTGAACGCCTCCCATGTTGGAGCGCCCCAAGAAAAAGAAATATTTTAAGTCACTTACATCCTTGCTCGGTTAACAGTAGAAAAAGAAACATTAAAACCGTCTTCTCAGAATGCTTTGCAAATGCCGGTAATCAGGCGTAGTCAGGGCTCGGCGAAATCCGGGCGCCAGGTCGCAATTGCGACTAGAATTAGCAACATGGGGAAGGAAGCATAGGCCTGCAGAAGGCGCGCAAAGCCGCGGCACAAATGCAGGTAATCGGGTGTAGTCAGGGCTCGACGAAATCCGGGCGCCAGGTCGCAATTGCGACTAGAATTAGCGACCTGGCGCCTGGGGAAGGAAGCATAGGCCTGCAGAAGGCGCGCAAAGCCGCGGCACAAATGCAGGTAATCAGGCGTAGTCAGGGCTCGACGAAATACGGGCGCCAGGTCGCAATTGCGACTAGAATTAGCGACCTGGCGCCTGGGGAAGGAAGTATAGGCCTGCAGAAGGCGCGCAAAGCCGCGGCACAAATGCAGGTAATCAGGCGTAGTCAGGGCTCGACGAAATCCGGGCGCCAGGTCGCAATTGCGACTAGAATTAGCGACCTGGCGCCTGGGGAAGGAAGCATTGGCCTGCAGAAGGTGCGCAAAGCCGCGGCACAAATGCCGGTAATCAGGCGTAGTCAGGGCTCGGCAAAATCCGGGCGCCAGGTCGCAATTACGACTAGAATTAGCGACCTGGCGCCTGGGGAAGGAAGCATAGGCCTGCAGAAGGCGTGCAAAGCTGTGGCACAAATGCAGGTAATCAGGCGTAGTCAGGGCTCGGCGAAATCCGGGCGCCAGGTCGCAATTGCGACTAGAATTAGCGACCTGGTGCCTGAGGAAGGAAGCATAGGCCTGCAGAAGGCGCGCAAAGCCGCGGCACAAATGCAGGTAATCAGGCGTAGTCAGGGCTCGACGAAATACGGGCGCCAGGTCGCAATTGCGACTAGAATTAGCGACCTGGCGCCTGGGGAAGGAAGCATAGGCCTGCAGAAGGCGCGCAAAGCCGCGGCACAAATGCAGGTAATCAGGCGTAGTCAGGGCTCGACGAAATCCGGGCGCCAGGTCGCAATTGCGACTAGAATTAGCGACCTGGCGCCTGGGGAAGGAAGCATAGGCCTGCAGAAGGCGTGCAAAGCTGTGGCACAAATGCAGGTAATCAGGCGTAGTCAGGGCTCGGCGAAATCCGGGCGCCAGGTCGCAATTACGACTAGAATTAGCGACCTGGCGCCTGGGGAAGGAAGCATAGGCCTGCAGAAGGCGCGCAAAGCCGCGGCACAAATGCAGGTAATCAGGCGTAGTCAGGGCTCGACGAAATCCGGGCGCCAGGTCGCAATTACGACTAGAATTAGCGACCTGGCGCCTGGGGAAGGAAGCATAGGCCTGCAGAAGGCGCGCAAAGCCGTGGCACAAATGCAGGTAATCAGGCGTAGTCAAGGCTCGACGAAATACGGGCGCCAGGTCGCAATTGCGACTAGAATTAGCGACCTGGCGCCTGGGGAAGGAAGCATAGGCCTGCAGAAGGCGTGCAAAGCTGTGGCACAAATGCAGGTAATCAGGCGTAGTCAGGGCTCGGCGAAATCCGGGCGCCAGGTCGCAATTACGACTAGAATTAGCGACCTGGCGCCTGGGGAAAGAAGCATAGGCCTGCAGAAGGCGCGCAAAGCCGCGGCACAAATGCAGGTAATCAGGCGTAGTCAGGGCTCGACGAAATACGGGCGCCAGGTCGCAATTGCGACTAGAATTAGCGACCTGGCGCCTGGGGAAGGAAGCATAGGCCTGCAGAAGGCGCGCAAAGCCGCGGCACAAATGCAGGTAATCAGGCGTAGTCAAGGCTCGACGAAATACGGGCGCCAGGTCGCAATTGCGACTAGAATTAGCGACCTGGCGCCTGGGGAAGGAAGCATAGGCCTGCAGAAGGCGCGCAAAGCCGCGGCACAAATGCAGGTAATCAGGCGTAGTCAGGGCTCGACGAAATCCGGGCGCCAGGTCGCAATTGCGACTAGAATTAGCGACCTGGCGCCTGGGGAAGGAAGCATAGGCCTGCAGAAGCCGCGCAAACCTGCGGCACAAATGCTGGTAATCTGGCGTAGTCAGGGCTCGACGAAATCCGGGCGCCAGGTCGAAATTGCGACTAGAATTAGCGACCTGGCGCCTGGGGAAGGAAGCATAGGCCTGCAGAAGGCGCGCAAAGCCATGGCACAAATGCCGGTAATCAGGCGTAGTCAGGACTCGACGAAATCCGGGCGCCAGGTCGCAATTGCGACTAGAATTAGCGACCTGGCGCCTGGGGAAGGAAGCATAGGCCTGCAGAAGGCGCGCAAAGCCGCGGTACAAATGCCGGTAATCAGGCGTAGTCAGGGCTCGACGAATCCCTGGGTGCAGAAATATTTCTGGCGCCCCTGCATGGGCGTGGTCATTTTACTAACTCCTCCTCTTTACAAATGTTTCTATGGCAATGACTCAACCACAGAGATGCTCCCCCTACAAAGTCTTCATTACCCCGGGATCCTTACATGATCTCTTAACAATAAACAAAATACAGGAAGAGAAGCAGAGTACTTTATTGGGACCTGGAGGGGGAGGGGGGCCTCTGTGATGGACACAGAGAGGGCTTCGGTTAGAGAGTCTGTTAGAAAGAGCCCCCAGACATACTACAGACATGATACAGCAGATGGCCAGAGACTGCAGACGTAGTACAGGAGACAGTCAGAGACTGCAGACATAGTACAGGAGATGGTCAGAGACTGCAGACATAGTACAGGAGATGGTCAGAGACTGCAGACATAGTACAGGAGATGGTCAGAGACTGCAGACATAGTACAGGTGATGGTCAGAGACTGCAGACATAGTACAGGTGATGGTCAGAGACTGCAGACATAATACAGGAGATGGTCAGAGACTGCAGACATAGTACAGGAAATGGTCAGAGACTGCAGACATAGTACAGGAGATGATCAGAGATTGCAGACATAATACAGGAGTTGGTCAGAGACTGCAGACATAATACAGGAGATGGTCAGAGACTGCAGACATAATACAGGAGATGGTCAGAGACTGCAGACATAGTACAGGAAATGGTCAGAGACTGCAGACATAGTACAGGAGATGGTCAGAGACTGCAGACATAATACAGGAGTTGGTCAGAGACTGCAGACATAATACAGGAGATGGTCAGAGACTGCAGACATAATACAGGAGATGGTCAGAGACTGCAGACATAGTACGGGAGATGGTCAGAGACTGCAGACATGATACAGGAGACGGTCAGAGACACATCAGTTCTGGACAGACACACATCTATGCTCAGAACAGAAGTTCTGAATGGATACAAACAAGAAGAGAAGGAGGGAGGAGAGAACTCTGCCACTTTGGCGCCCCCACCTCTGCAGGCGCCTGGGTGCAAAGCACCCTGTGCACCCTGCCTAGGATCGGCCCTGAATTGCGACTAGAATTAGCAAAATGGCGCCTGATGAAGGAAGCATAGGCCTGCAGAAGACGCGCAAAGCTGTGGCACAAATGCCGGTAATCAGGCGTAGTTAGGGCTCGACGAAATCCGGGCGCCAGGTCGCAATTGCGAATAGAATTAGCGACCGGGCACCTGAGGAAGGAAGCATAGGCTTGCAAAAGGCACACAAAGCCGCGGCACAAATGCCAGTAATCAGACATAGTCAGTGCTCGACGAAGTCCGGGCGCCAGGTCGCAATTGCGACTAGAATTAGCGACCTGGCACCTGGGGAAGGAAGCATAGGCCTGCAGAAGGTGCGCAAAGCCCAATCCTGTGTCTACGTGTGCCCCCACCTCCCCTCCAGCACGATCGCGTCGGGCCGCGCCGGTCGGTAATTGAGGCCCGCAGCTTTGCGCGTCTTATGCAGGCCTATGCTTCCTTCTGTGATCTGGCGCCAACTTGTGGTGGGCGTTGGCATAACAAGACTAATGGAGCTTCCCCTGTGTTTTCACTGCCATCTCCTTCCCTCTAATTCATTGGTGCTCAACCTGTGGCCCTCCAGCTGTGGCGGAACTACAAGTCCCATGAGTCATTGCAAGGCTTTCCGTTAAACAAGCACGACTCCCAAAAGCAGAGGCATGATGGGACTTGTAGTTTGGCAACAGTTGGAGACCCATGCTCTAATAGAACCCCCAAACATTATATATATATTTTTTATTCTAACACCCTAGAGAATACAATGGCGGTTGTTGCAATACTTTCTGTCACATAGTATTTGCGCAGCGGTCTTACAATCGCACTTTTTTTTTAAATACACTTTTTATGAATGAAAAAATAAGACAACAGTAAAGTTAGCCCAATTTTTTTTTTTATATTGTGAAAGATGATGTTACGCAGAGCAAATTGATACCCAACGTGTCACGCTTCAAAGTTGCGCCCGCTCGTGGAACGGCGACAAACTTTTACCCTTAAAAATCTCCATAGACGACGTTTAAAAAGTGCTATGAAGCTGTGTGCTAAATACTGCACAGAACTGTAAATGACGTGCTACCTTATGTACAACATCCCCAGTGTTAGGCCCCGTACACACGGCAGAGAACCTCGACGGGCAGAACACATCGTTCCGCCCGTCGAGGTTCTCGCCCGGCCGTCAGATTCGGCGACCAGCCCGTCAGATTCGGCGACCAGCCATTCATCCCGACGGGCCGTCGAGCAAATAGAGAACCTGCTCTCTATTTCGGCTCGACGGCATTCCCGACGGGATGCTCGCCGAATCCGTACACACGGCCGAGGTTCTCGGCAGAATCAGGATGCCAGCGAGGTTCTCGCTGGTTTCTGCCGAGAACCTCGGCCGTGTGTACGGGGCTTGATACTAGGGGCCAGATTCATGAAGAGTTAGGCTGGCGGATCCATTGATCCGCCAGCCTAACTGTCACTTTAATCCGGCGTTTTTGTTTTCTGTAACCAGAAAACAAGAAACGCCGGGTTGGAGTTCCGATGCGATCGGCGCAATTGAATTTCGCCATCGCATCGTTACTTCAACTTAAAAATGGCGCCGGGGGCGTTCCCGCCGATTTACGCTGAAAAAATATGTTAATGAGCGGGAATCGGCAATTCACAATCTTTTTCGGGCGCGACGCAGTGACTTTACGACGTTTCCGGAAGCGATACGCGGCGTATAGATAAAGCAGCCCCCTAGTGGAGTATCCTATGTTAAGTATAGGCGTCGTCATCGCGTCGGAAAAAAAACAAATCGCGTCGCTTGCGTAAAACATTCATGAATGGGGATGTGACGTCATTGACGTTCACTGACAGAATTTGGAGCATGTGCACGGGGATGCATTGACACTCGACGCATGCGCAGTACGTTCGCCGCGGGATCGCGCATAGTTTTAATAATACACGCCCCGTACCCGCCCAATTTGAATTCCGCCGGCTCATTTGCGATGCGCTGCCGCAACTTTAGGAGCAAGTGCTTCATGAATAAAAGCACTTGCTCCTAAAATTTCGGCACAGTAACGTAAATGAGATGCGTTACTCCAGAGCAAAGATGCTCCCATCTACCTGAATCTGGCCCTAGATGGATAAACATGTGTATAGATACCACGGCCAGATCCACAAAGACCGGTGTATCTTTGTGCGGGCGTAGCGTATCTTCTTTACGTTACGCCGCCGCAACTTAGAGAGGCAAGTGCCGTATTCACAAAGCACTTGCGTCCTAAGTTACGGCGGCGTAGCGTAAATGGGCCGGCGTAAGCCCACGTAATTCAAATTAGGCTTGGAGTGGGCGTGTTGCATGGTAATCAACCATGACCCCACGTAATTGACGCTTTTTCCGAACGGCGCATGCGCCGTCCGTTGACGTATCCCAGTGCGCATGCTCAAAATTACGCCGCAAATAGTCATTGGTTTCGACGTGAACGGAACTTACGCAAAGCCCTATTCGCGAACAATTTACGCAAACGACGAAAAATTTGACGCTGTCCCGACGTCCAAACTTAACATTGCGTACACCTCACCTACGCAAAGTTATAGCATGGGGTAACTTTACGCTTACGCAAACGACGTAAAATACGACGACCGGGCGCAAGTACGTTCGTGAATCGGCGTATCTAGCTTATTTGCATATTCGCCGCAGAAATCGACGGAAGCGCCACCTTGCGGCCAACGTAAAAATGCAACTAAGTCCGCGTACACACGGGGAGACATGTCCGCTGAACCGTTTCCAGCGGACATGTCTCATCAGATTTTGGTCCGATGGCGTGTACACACCATAGGACGAAAATCCCCTCGGACTGAGGACGCGGTGACATGGCGGTGACGCTGACGCCGCCACGTCACCACTCCAGGAAGTAAAAAATAATTCCACGCATGCGTCGAATCCATTCGACGCATGCGGGAGATTTATGTCCGCTGGTTAGGCGTACTAACCAGCGGACATGTCCGACGGACAGGTTTCCAGCGGACAAATTTCAAAGCATGCTTTGAAATTTGTCCGCTGGAAAAACCTGTCCGCTAGGTCGTACACACGATCGGATATATCTGCTGAAACTGGTGGGCGGACCAGTTTCAGCGGACATGTTCGATCGTGTGTACGCGGCCTCAGATACGACGGCGTAAGAGACTTACGCCGGTCGTGTCTAAGCGAAATTCCGGCGTATCTTGTTTTCTGAATACAGAAAATGGATACGCCGGCGCATCTTAGAAGTTACGCGGCGTATCTCGACATACTGCGACGTAACTTCTTTCAGGATCTGGCCCCACATATATAAACCAATAAAAAATAAATGCTATAAAAACTGCATTAAATGTGCAATATGCTAGAAATGTGAAAAGAGCGATTGATTGTCAACATGGGACAACAATGAAAGAGAATCAATACACGTTGTACTCCTATGATGAGAACTCTACCGCTGGCAGTGCTCCTTACGTGAATAAATACCAAAAAAACATTTAGGGCCAGATTCTCATATATTTTCGGCGGCGTAGCGTAAGCCATTTACACTACGCCGCCGCTGCGTACTAGAGCAAGTGCTTTATTCTCAAAGCACTTTCTCCGTAGTTTTCGCCGGCGTCTCGTAAATCGCCAAGCGTAAACCCGCGCAATTCAAATGGGGCGGCTGGTATTTAAATTAAGCGTGCCCCCGCGTCGAACGAACTGCGCATGCGCCGGCCGGGGAAAAAGCCCAGTGCGCATGCTCCAGCTCACGTCGGGAAGCGTCGTTGAAACCGACGTCAAAACCACGTGAGCGTCATTTACGCAACTCCCTATTCGCGAACGAGTTAGTAAAACGACGTAAGCGACGGAAAAAGCCGACGCTGACAAGACGCCATACTTAACATGGCGTCCGACGGCACCCGACGGCATCCGACGGAACTTCGTAAGGTTACTCCACATAGAAGCTGGGGTAACCTTACGAGTCCGTAAACGACGTACGCGACGACGGGGCGGCGTAAAAGCGTTCGGGAATCGCCGTACTAGCCTCATTTGCATATGCAAATGAAAAAACAACGTGAAGGCCACCTAGTGGCCGGAGTTGTCGTTACAACTACGATCCGAAAGTGTAATGCTTTTACACTTGTCGGATGTAGAAGCGTATCTATGCAAAAGTGATGCTAAGCATCACGCGCATAGATACGAGGACAAAAAAAAGGCGATACGACGGGGTATCTGAGATACTCCGTCGTAACGCCTCTGAGAATCTGGCCCATACTCTACACTAACTCTACTTAAAAGAAAGGAGAATAAGGGGGCAAAAGAGGGGCGGAGAAGATAATCGCGCAATATTCCTATTGCGCGATTATCTTCTCCGCCCTTCTTTTGCATCAGAGCCAATCAGAATAACTCGAACATTCGGCAAAAGGAATATCACGCAATATTCCGTTTGCCGAATATTCGAGTTATTCTGATTGGCTCTGATGCAAAAGAAGGGCGGAGAAGATAATCGCGCAATATTCCGTTTGCCGAATATTCGAGTTATTCTGATTGGCTCTGATGCAAAAGAAGGGCGGAGTAGCTGATGCGATTATTTTATGTTGCTGAAAATTCGCAATGCGAATTTTCGGCAACATAAAAGAATCGCATCAGCTACTCGGCCCAGGGTCTCTCTCTAATCATACCAGCAATGCTTTTAGACGTCGATGGAGATCACTAGGATGTGATCTGTTTTACAAATAAATTTGAAAAAATACATAGCGAATATTCGCCGCAATATTCGAGTTATTCGCGAATACTCGAATATGCAATATTCGTAGCGAATATTCGCAATGCGAATATTCGTGAGCAACACTACTCCTTACGTGAATAAATACCAAAAAAACATTTAGTGATAATCAAGATCCCATAGATTACTTGCAATGTGCAAACAATACTTAAAAAAAATTCAATATATGACAGCAAACAATTGTCCGTGTGAAACACCGAGGAAAAATCAGCTTCGCAATGTGTTCCAATGTGGGAAGAAAAGAGTTCAATGCTGGTGGCGCTTCTTATGTTATAAGAGATAGATTATTAAAGGTGCGGCTGTCTCTTCCACCCGATAAACACGTGCCACCACCACCGACGGCTAAACTGAACACTCACCAGACCCCGAACAATAAAAGGCTTCAGAATAATTGCTTTTCTGGTAGCCCCTGGGTATATCCTCCTTCTCCCGCTCACAAGGTGTAGTACGGAAAAATATTTTAATAAAACAATAAAAAACAGTAATGCACTTACAAGAAAAAGTGCCTATGACCGGCACTGAGTCTCCTCGGCAGTGTTATAGCCGCTCACCAGCGTTTGTATTGTTGCTCGAGCGGCGTGCGTTCCTTCGCTTCTGTTGCCCTGTGTGTCAACAGACTCCCCAGTTGAAGACACGTGATGGTGTCGTAACGCGTAGGGAGTGGACGGCGTACACCCGGAGTGACGTAGGCAGGCGTTGAGACGCCGCTGTTTTGTTTACTTACTGCTTTTACTGTTGTTTTTAAATGTGTTTTTCTTATTCAATAAACCTTCCCTGTGCATTGACCACTACACTATTGGAGGCCTCTCTCTCTCTTTTATCTCTCCCTCCCCTCCGAGACTTCTGGCTTCACAGGTTATAGGTCCCGAGCGGTTATTAGTGGACAGACAGGAGAAATCCCATAGGAGACACCCCATAGTAGTGAGCAGAAGTAGGAGAGAAGATTTGTCGGTGATCGAGGAGGTGGATGACAGGACAGGATCCCCTTATAGGCATCTATTATCCCACATTGAGGTGAGAGTTCTGAGAGCCCTGTGACGGATACCTACTCACCACCCCCCCCCACCCTCTGAGTGGACATTTAGTTTTTACATTTCCAATTTATTTTTGAGTTTGGCAGCCCAGCATTGCACTGCTGCATACGGGAATTTTCTCTGGATCACTCATCCACATTATATATATTCACATATATTCATTTGTATCATTTTTGTTTATTTATCACTTATTGTTATACACTTTATATATCTCTATTTTACTTTTTATTTGGTAGTGTTAGTGTTTGCGCGTTCCTCCCTTTATCATTTGTTTCACGTGTGTATAGTAAAACACTTTAGGTTTTGTTTATTGTCACATCATTGACACATAGTAGCGCAGAAGCCACCCGACATTATTATCAACAGATGATTGCAACGCGCGGTGCACTCCCCCTCCGTATGTATCCAATCAACTTCTACGCGTTTCGCAATACTTGCGTCATAGCTTTCCTGATGACGCAAGTATTGCGCAAACGCGTGGAAGTCGATGCTGGATGTAATGTTAGAAACATTTTTTAGGGTGAACCCCCGCTTTAAGTGATTAACCGCTTTTCTATATGTATTAAATATTTTTTATTATAATTTAATATAATATATGTATGAATTTTTATACTTTTTTTTATTGAATGTGCATTTTTTAATCTTCTAATCAGTGGCTGTAAAGATTTAACGTACAATTACTTTGAGATATAGTTGCTTTCCATACATTTTTTCATTTTTTTTTATCATCTTTTCTTTTTTTATTATTATTATAATAATTTATTTAATTATTATATTTATAATTATTTTTATTTTTATTTATTTATATTCATAAATGTTTTCAAATTCTTTTCAACAATTAATAACAACTAATTTTATATATATATATATATATATATATATATATATATATATATATATATATATCTTTTTTTACTACTGTGTGTGTATATATATATATATATATATATATATATATATATATATATATATATATATATATATATACATATATATATATATATATATATATATATATAAGTAAAAGGTATATTGTAGGCCTATAATACACCTCTCAGCGCCTGATAGATCAAACTTTGCAAAAAGCTGGACAACAAAAAATAATAAATGACAGATAACTTCAAGATAGTGTGGATAGATGACTGTGATCCACAGCCAAACATCAAAAGAGAGCAGCTGTTTAAATAAATAGTAAATATAAAAAAATGGTAAACATACTATAAAACAAATGTCCAAATAGTTAAAACCACAAACAGTGCTGGTAGTGGTAATTCAGTGTAGTTCCCAAAAGAGACCCCACCTCTACACTTAAGTGCAGCAACAATGAAAAAGTGCGTCAGTGAAATGAGAAATAGTCCATTGATAGCAGAGGTTGGAGAAAAACAGATAGCAAGCACCTTCCACCTGGATTCTCAGAGACACCGCGTGGGACAAAAATTCCCCTCTGGGGTACGCACTCACCGGAAAGCTCAAAAAGCAAGGCGATGTATGTATGTCCTCAGACTGATACAGCTCTTCACAATAGAGGCAATCAAAATCATCTGTTATGAGTCTCCAATTTAAATCAAAAAACACAGAAAGAAGGCATATAGCATAATTCTGTTTAATGAGTAAAAAGATTCCCCACAGACAATGTTCCCTTCAAATTATGCACGTACATTAAATAAAATAAAACAGCGCATATAATCACCATCTCCGTTAACAGAAGGAGAGCCGTGCTGACCGGGTGGATTAGCTGGAATACAGCGTTTCTCGGTTGTAGACGTGACTCTGGTGGAGCGCAAATGTCACTTCCTGGCGGCGTAGAAGCCACGATCTGACGCGTTTCGTCATAGGACTTCGACAGAGGGCGTGGTTACATGACGGCAGCCGAGGATTTAAGAAGGCCATCCGATCAGCATTGCTCCAATCAGCGCAAAGATGGGGCGGATCATGGTGCTTGTCCAGCCCTGCCAATGGTAGCTGACGATATTAAGCAACGAACTGAGACGGGGCTAATAACATTAACGTGCCACACACAGTATTTCAGTTTATAGCCAATGACGGCCAAACATGTTACTCAGAGGGCATAACACTGTAAATAACATATGCTGAGCACATAATCACTTTCATAATCATAATAATTAATATCATTACAAAAAATAATAATAATAATATAATATATTATATTACATGCACAGGTATTAGGAATAATTTTAGACTATTATATTTGCACACAACGGTCTGTATCATCATAAATACCAAAACAATTTATAACACAGCATAAAAGTTTAAAAAGAAAACTCAATCTTATATAAGAATAATCAATAATCTATACATATATATATATATGTGTGTAATATTTTCACACAGACTCCATCTAGTGGTGATTAGATATATCGAAATATATATTTCGATATTTTATTACTGTGGGGTGTGTGTGTATATATATATATATATATATATGTGTATATATATATATATATATATATATATATATATATATATATATATATATATATATATATATATATATATATATATATATATATATATATATGTGTGTGTGTGTGTGTGTGTGTATTTTGTAAGTATATATTTAATTATATATGTGTATATTTTACATGTATTTACATTTTGTTAATATTAACTATTTATTAGTTATTTTTATAATTATAATTTTTACAAATCTTCACAATTGATTTTATTTTTTATCATCTTTTCCAGTTTTTTCATTCTTTTTTTTATTTTTTTTTATTTTGATTATTATTAGTATTATTATTTATATTTATAAAAAAAATCAACAATTATGAGTTAACAATCAATTTTCTATATATATATTAAATATAATTTTTTATTATAATATATTTATGAATTATTATACTTTTTTAATTAATGTGCATTTTTATATCTTCTAATCAATCAATGATTATTATTTTATTTTTTTTATATTTTTTTCAATTTCAATTTCCAACAATTATTAGTTAATAACCAATTTTCTACATATACTGAATATAATTTTTTATTTCTGTGTGTATATATATATATATATATATATATATATATATATATATACAGAGCTTTTTTTCTCAAAAAATAGGTGCAGGAACTCAACCACGACCTGTTCAGATTTCACAAACAGTAGAAGGGTCTTAAAGGGGCATTAAATACCAGAATTGCATTACATACAGTGTGCAGAGTTCAGGGGGTTACAAAGCAGTCACTTGTAAACACAGAAACCAGACTTCTGTGTTCACAAGTGATTGTGGTGAGCGGGCACCAAAGGGTCTGAGCCAAAGGTGGTGGAACTGAGTTCCACCAAGTTCCCCCAGAAAAAAAGCCCTGTATATATATATATATATATATATATATTTTCATATATTTACATGCCTTTTGTTAATATTAACCAAATAATAGTAATTTTTATCATTATCATTTTTACTAATTTTCATTTTTTTTTTATCTTCTGTTCCAGTTGTTTTCATTCATTTTTATTATTTAATTAATTTGCATTTTTAAATCTTCTGATCAATCAGTGGCTGTATTGATTTAATGCACAATTACTTTGAGATATGGGGCCAGATTCAGGTAGAGTTAGGCTGGAGTATCCATTGATCCGCCAGCCTAACTGTCATTTTAAGCCGGCGTTTTTGTTTTCTGTAACCAGAAAACAAGAAACGCCGGGTTGGAGTTCCGATGTGATCGGCGCAATTGAATTTCGCCATCGCATCGTTACTTCAACTTAAAAATGGCGCCGGGGGCGGAACGCTGAAAAAATATGTTAATCAGCGGGAGTCGGAAATTCACAATCTTTTTCGGGCGCGACGCAGTGACTTTACGACGTTTCCGGAAGCGATACGCGACGTAAAGATAAAGCAGCCCCCTAGTGGAGTATCCTATGTTAAGTATAGGCGTCGTCATCGCGTCGGAAAAAAAAAAAATCGCGTCGCTTGCGTAAAACGTTCATGAATGGGGATGTGACGTCATTGACGTTCACTGACAGAATTTGGAGCATGCGCACTGGGATGCATTGACACTCGACGCATGCGCAGTACGTTCGCCGCGGGATCGCACTTAGTTTAAATATTACACGCCCCGTACCCGCCCAATTTGAATTCCGCCGGCTCATTTGCGATGCGCTGCCGCAACTTTAGGAGCAAGTGCTTCATGAATAACAGCACTTGCTCCTAAAATTTCGGCAGAGTAACGTAAATGAGAAGCATTACTCCAGAGCAAAGATGCTCTCATCTACCTGAATCTGGCCCATGGTTGCTTGGCAAATTGAGTTGTAAGCAGAGCTGTATCCTGGCCTAGGCCAACAAGGCCCAGGCCTAGGGCAGCACTTTGCAGGGGGGCAGCACGAAAAGAGTCCCCGTCGGCTTGCATTACACTGTTAGGAAAATTAGTCTAGCGCCCCCATAAAGTGGCCGCACTGCTTCTGGTATGCGGGCGGCCGGGATTCCGCAACTGTGTGTGGGGGGGGGGGGGGGGGGGGCGCTTCCAAACCTGGACCACAAACCTTCCTCACTGTGCTATATGTTTCTGCTGCACCATCTACTTAAAGTAGAACTATAGGCTACACTTTTTTTTTTTTCATTTTGGGTAGAGTAAGGGAGGGTTATAGCCCCTGTCTGTTTATTTTTTACTATCCCTGTCCCAATGCGAAGATTTCCCTTCACTTCCTGCTCTATGGGCAACCAGGAAGTAAGAGGAAATCTAAGTAAATTAAGGGGATCCATTGCCCCCCCCCCCAGGCCCTCAGAACTAGTGTCCTCACTCGAAAATGTCAGGGCGGGTCTTAAACAACACAGGGTGTGGCCATGACAGGAAGGGGTGGGTCATATTTAAATTAGGGGGTGCACGAGTTTAGTCAGGCCTAGGGCAGCACAAAACCTAATTACACCTCTGGTTGTAAGTGAGGAGAGGAATCGCCGACGACAGACCTATCCAGCTGAAGCTCCACATCTCTCGGGACTCCTCGGCTGATAAAGACACCGAAACCGAAAATAATCTTACCATAAGCCTGCTCAGTGATAAATAAAATGGTATTTGGTGCCGCCCGAGGTATAAAAAAATAAACGAAAGAGTGCCAAGGATACACAGTCTAGACCAGTGATGGCGAGCCTTGGCACCCCAGATGTTTTGGAACTACATTTCCCATGATGCTCAACTACACGGGAGACTGCATGAGCATCATTGGAAATATAGTTCCAAAACATCTGGGGCGCCAAGGTTCGCCATCACTGCTTTAGAGCAAGGCTCTCAAACTGGTGGCCCCCCAGCTGTTGTAAAACTAAAAGTCCCATCATGCCTCTGCCTGTGGGAGTCATACTTGTAACTGTCAGCCTTGCAATGCCTCATGGGACTTGTAGTTGTAGGTTTAGACCCCTGTTCTAGAGGATCCTGTAAAATGGCGCGGCCTCGCTCCTCACACACAGGCACATCTCGTGCTGCCAAGCAGCTGCAGGTACCTCAGGATGCTTCTAATGACTCTGACTGGGAATACAGCGCTGCCTCACAAAAAAAAAATAACAAATTTCCAACATTCAAATATTTTGAGACTAATTAAAAAAAAAAAGTTACAGAAAGCCGTAAGGCAGATCTGAAAGTCTCACAAAAGAAATCGGTGAGTGAGGCCAGCGAAAATCTGACCTAGAGTTGGATGGCGATGGAAACAAATGTTCTGTCCCATGATAATAAATTAGAGACTCTTAAGGAAGAAAACTTTATTCCACAAACACGAGCACTTTGAAAACAGAGCGCGTCGATCAAATCTTTCAATACCTGAGGCTACTGTTGACCTTCATTCTACTACGGCCACACTTTTACGTCTATTCCGGTCGAACGATTGGAGATGGATAGGATTCACAGAGCTTTACCAGCACACAAACCAGGAGGCCCCCCCCCATGATATTATTGTGAAATTCCCATCATTGCAGCCTCACCTGTGTCCATCATTGCAGCCTCACCTGTGTCCATCATTGCAGCCTTACTTGTGCAGCCTCACCTGTGTCCATCATTGCAGCCTCAACTGTGCAGCCTGTCCTGTGTCCATCATTGCAGCCTTACCTGTGCAGCCTCACCTGTGTCCATCATTGCAGTCTCACCTGTGTCCATCATTGCAGCCTCACCTGTGCAGCCTCACCTGTGTCCATCATTGCAGCCTCAAACGTGTAAGCCTCACTTGTGTCCTTCATTGCAGCCTCACCTGTGTCCATCATTGCAGTCTCACCTGTGCAGCCTCACCTGTGCAGCCTCACCTGTGTCCATCATTGCAGCCTCAACTGTGCAGCCTCACCTGTGTCCATCATTGCAGCCTCACCTGTGCAGCCTGTCCTGTGTCCATCATTGCAGCCTTACCTGTGCAGCCTCACCTGTGTCCATCATTGCAGTCTTACCTGTGTCCATCATTGCAGCCTCACCTGTGCAGCCTCACCTGTGTCCATTATTGCAGCCTCAAACGTGTAAGCCTCACCTGTGTCCATCATTGCAGCCTCACCTATGTCCATCATTGCAGTCTCACCTGTGCAGCCTCACCTGTGCAGCCTCACCTGTGTCCATCATTGCAGCCTCACCTGTGCAGCCTCACCTGTGTCCATCATTGCAGCCTCACCTGTGTCCATCATTGCAGCCTTACCTGTGTAGCCTCACCTGTGTCCATCATTGCAGCCTTACCTGTGTAGCCTCACCTGTGTCCATCATTACAGCCTCACCTGTGTCCATCATTGCAGCCTCGCCTATGCAGCCTCACCTGTGTCCATCATTGCAGCCTCAACCGTGTAAGCCTCACCTGTGTCCATCATTGCAGCCTTACCTGTGCAGCCTCACCTGTGTCCATCATTGCAGCCTCACCTGTGCAGCCTCACCTGTTTCTGTCATTGCAGCCTCACCTGTGTCCATCATTGCAGCCTCACCTGTGTCCATCATTGCAGCCTCACCTGTGCAGCCTCATCTGTGTCCGTCAATGCAGCCTCACATGTGCAGCCTCACCTGTGTCCATCATTGCAGCCTCACCTGTGTCTGTCATTGCAGCCTCACCTGTGTCCGTCATTGCAGCCTCACCTGTGCAGCCTCACCTGTGTCCATCATTGCAGCCTCACCTGTGTCCGTCATTGCAGCCTCACCTGTGCAGCCTCACCTGTGTCCATCATTGCAGCCTCACCTGTGTCTGTCATTGCAGCCTCACCTGTGCAGAGGGGGCGGCCGGATCATCATAGTGGTGGAAGAGAGCGTGCATGTTTTAATCTTCTAATCAAGCGGCTGTATCGATTTAATGTACAATTACTTTGAGATATAGTTGCTTTTCATGAATTGGGTGCACTGCTATCGATCTATCCAATCAAGAGCCGAGGACCCTGGGCAGAGCTGTATAGTGTGTCTCTGCCGAGGGATCGAAGGGGCTCAGGAGGGCTGGGGGGGTCGTCCACTGTCAGAAGTTTTTTCACCTTAATGCACAAGCCCTTTAAGTGGTTAAATAGCAGAACACAGGGATGTACTGACGTGGTCTTTTCTAACAATTCCGTGGAATTCAGAACTGCAGATAGAAAGTTATATTTTTTTGGGGGGTGGAAAGAAAAATACTATGATCAGTCTCTTCTCAAGGGTTGCCGAGATGCGCCGCACTTTCCCGACTCCCACCGCTATTTGCCAATGGCAGCGATCAACTCGCTGAATAATTCATTCAGGATGCAGAAGCTCTCTCTCTTCTCTTTTTCTTTAATTTTTTTTTTTTTAAGTGGACCTGTTACTCAAGCAATTTTTTTTTGCCGTTTAGAGAAGTCGTTCTCTTTTGTGGTGCGCACTTAAGAAAGCAAAAAAAAAATGGTATTGCCCGTTGAGCGGTAATAACTGCGCCCGTGGGAACGCGTTATCTTCTCCCGGTCTATTTTATTCCTCTCATTTTAGATGAAATGATTGGTTTCTTTTATACTCAGATTTTTCAAGTGACTTTGCATTTGGGAAGTCTCGGAGGAAAGATACAAAAGATAAGACGGGTTGAGTCAGAAATGATCAAGTCCGTATTAAATCTAATTGGGCTGCGTGCTTGTTAATGAATGTGAAGTGGTAACGATTTCCTCGGCGGCGGATCCCTGGATATTTGGTTGTTTCGTTTCGTCTGTAGCATCGGCTCCTCGTACATATCACCAAACTGATTACAGAGTCGGGATTAGCGAGACAAACACTCATCGCAAATGTCAGTTTACCGGGAGATTCCATTAACACTCCACGCCGGCAAGGGCTAGAGAACGCCTAGCGGAGGCACCGCCGATCCTAAATTGGCACGTTCGCCGCCATGCGGTATCATTTTCTGTAATTGCGCAGGTGGATAATGTTACTGATAAAATGGGGGGATGAAGAGTTTTCATTCCGCACTTCCAGTAACCTTTTTATAATCTCTGTCATCCCGCCATTCATCAAGCCGAGAAATGAAGGTTTCTACTGCAACTCAACAGAACAAAATAAATATTAAACAGAACTCCAGCAAATGCATAAGATAGAGTGCAGAGGCGTAACTAGAAACTTTAGGGCCCCCTGGTGCAAGGAAACATGAAGGGCACCCACCAACAGGAGGGGGGGCAGTGTGACAGGAGGGGGGCAGTGTGACAGGAGGAGGGGGCAGTGTGACAGGAGGGGGGGCAGTGTGACAGAAGGGGGGCAGTGTGACAGGAGGGGGGCAGTGTGACAGGAGGGGGGCAGTGTGACAGGAGGGGGGGCAGTGTGACAGGAGGGGGGGCAGTGTGACAGGAGGAAGGGGCAGTGTGACAGGAGGACGGAGCAGTGTGACAGGAGGGGGGCAGTGTGACAGGAGGAGGGGGCAGTGTGACAGGAGGAGGGCACAGTGTGACAGCAAGAGGGCAGTGTAATAGCAAGGGGGACAGTATGACAGCGGGGGGGAGTGTGACAGGAGGAGGGGCAGTTTGACAGGAGGAGGGGGCAGTGTGACAGGAGGAGGGGGCAGTGTGATAGGAGGAGGGGGCAGTGTGACAGGAGGAGGGGGCAGTGTGATAGGAGGAGGGGGCAGTGTGATAGGAGGGGGGCAGTGGGATAGGAGGAGGTCGCAGTTTGACAGGAGAAGGGGGCAGTGTGACAGGAGAAGGGGGCAGTGTGACAGGAGGAGGGGGCAGTGTGACAGGAGGAGGGGGCAGTGGGATAGGAGGAGGTCGCAGTTTGACAGGAGAAGGGGGCAGTGTGACAGGAGAAGGGGGCAGTGTGACAGGAGGAGGGGGCAGTGTGACAGGAGGAGGGGCAGTGTAACAACAAAAGGGACAGTATGACTGCGGGGGGTAGTGTGACAGCATGGGGGCAGTATGACAGGAGGAGGGGGCAGTGTGACAACAGGGGGCAGTGTACCAGCAAGGGGGACAGTATTATAGGAATGGGGGCAGTATGACAGCGGGGGTGGGGGGCAATGTGACAGGGGGAGGGGTCAGGGTGTCAGGAGGAGGGAGCAGTGTGACAACAGGGGGCAGTGTAACAGCAAGGGGGACAGTATGAAAGCGGGGGGCAGTGTTACAAGGGGAGGGTACAGTGTGACAACAGGGGGGCAGTGTAACAGCAAGGGGGACAGTATGAGGGTGGGAGGGTAGTGTGACAGCATAGGGGCAGTGTGAAAGCAAAGTTGCTTTCCTTTTTAAAATGCTCGTTAACCGCATTACTCGTAATCCGAGGTTCCGCTGTAGTTCTATTTTTATTGATGTCGTGTTTCAGCACCACGGACAGAAGAGCCGCCATTATCATTATCCTCGCCGTAGAGCGTTTCCTGCGCTTTTCTATTGTTATCACTAATTTATTTCTCCTCTCATTATTTCTCACAGTCGCTGTGTATTTGCCGATTGCCAACGTTCAGGAAAGCTGTCACAACTTCCTCTGAATTCTACTCAGTGGCTCGCGGATGTTAGCGTTGCAATTATCACACATATACGGGGTTTGCGGGCTTGTCAGTTTTAAGGTCTATTAATTAATGAGGACCGAAGTTAACAATGAACAAAACTGGAAAAGGCTTGGGTCCCAAAAGGTCTCTAATGCCTGAGTATAAAAGACTGTAAAATGAACTGCTGCCAATCGCTCACTGTGTTCATTTAGGAAGGGGCTGGTAAACATGACATATTTACCAGCACTCCCCCTCCTCCACACACGTCATCCTGAACACTGCACTATTCTATCGCCCCAGCAACTGCTGCTGGCGGGGGAGAAGCTGGCTAGAGGGTATTGGGAAATCAGTGCTGTAATAGAGGGGCAATGGGGGGAGGGTCAGAGAGTCACCCCAGTGGCACTTGTTAGTGCCACCTTTCAGTACCTACCAGTGCCACCTACCAGTGCCCACAGTGCCACCTACCAGTGCCCACAGTGCCACCTGTCAATGCCCACAGTGCCACCTGTCAATGCCCACAGTGCCACCTACCAGTGCCCACAGTGCCACCTACCAGTGCCCACAGTGCCACCTGTCAATGCCCACCAGTGCTGCCAATCAATGCCCATCAGTGCTATCGATCAGTGCTGCCTATCAGTGTCACCTACCAGTGTCCATCAGCGCCACCCATCAGTGATCATCAGTGCGCCCAGGGCAGGACTTAGGGTGGTGGGGGCCCCTGGGCTTAATAATTGGAGGGGCCCCTGGAGCAGAGAAGCGGGGGGTGGGTTGTTACCGCCGACCAATTATAGTTGTTGAGGGGGGTGGATTCCGCGACCGACCTATCGAAGTTGTTGAGCCACTGGACAGAATTCTTACCTCTTCCCAGGGCCACCTTCAGTAATTTTGGGGCCCCTTACACAGCTGCAATGAAGGGGCACCTTGGAGCATCGGGGGGCTGCGGAGAATGACATCCATCCGCCGAAGTTGTCGAGGGATGGGGTTCGAAATTGCCGCGAATGGGGGATTGCCATAATTGCCACGAAATTGTGGGAGGGGGTTGCCGCGATTGAGCCAGGGGGACCCTATTGGTACCCAGTGGTACGTCCGGCCCTGGTGCCACCCATCAGTGATCATCAGTGCCACCTATCAGTTCTGACTATAAGTGCCCTTCTGTGCCACCTATCAATGCCCTTCAGTGCTGCCCATTAGTGCCAACCATCAGTGCCACCTCTTAGTCAGGGCTGTCTTAATGAGAGTGCCTACCTGGGCACTGCCCAGGGGCCCCAGCTGCATGGGGGGCCCCCCTGCACTTTCCCTAAAGCAGCTGGTCCTTGAGCCCATGCTGCCCCGAAATGGCCCCATGATGGCACTGAGAGTGATAGATACACATGGGAGGCAGTCTGCCTTCTACCTACATGATGTCTGTTTACCTGCACTGTCATCATTCTAGGGGCCCCGGGGCATTACTTTGCCCAGGGGCTCATGATGCTATTAAGATAGCCCTGCTCTTAGTGCCACCTCTCAGTGCCACCTATCAGTGCCCATCAGTTTTCAACATTTTATAACAAACTATGAAACAGTTGTGTTTTTTTTTCAAAATTTTCTGTCTTTTTTTTTCAAAATGTCACATGTGTACAATGTAACATGACCGCGCAATTGTCATTCATAGTGTGACAGCGCTGAAAGTTGACAATTGACCTGGGCAGGAAGGGGGGTGAAAAGTGCCCAGCACTGAAGTGGTTAAATGTACCAAGTTGTAGTTTAAAAAAAACTTTTTTGAGGTTTGCTTCAATATTCAAGGCCATTACAGTAATTAAAGCTCCTCCTAATTGGCCAAAAAAAAACAAAACAGAGACAAAGTAAATGAATAAAGAAGAGTGGTAATTGCCTCAAACCGCACTGCGTGTTGACAAGACAGGGAGGGAATGCGCTAAATGAAACCTCTCACTTCATTTCCGAGCTCTAAAAGGGTTTTAGTATAATAAGGTAAAGTAATGCGCTTCCCTAATGAGCTAATGGGAACACATCAAATCGCTGCTTTATATAACATCGCTGGCACATGAGAGCAGAAAACATGCAGATTTTAGAGACTTTTTAGGAAAATACAGGAACTGTAAAAACGACTTCTCGGAGGGTATAAAAGTTGAACATTTGGCCATCCGATGCGGTGACAGTTGGGAACTGTCCATAGATCTGTAAAGCCTTCGGGGCTCCGGGAATACAGTATAATTTTATGTTTTGTAGCTGTACTTGTGTTGAGCGAGTTTTTCTTATCAATTTATCTTTGTGAAAGTATGAGATTCATCGACGACGTATCGACCAAGTCCGCTGCAACACAGAAATTCTACTCTATACCTCATCAATAGCTGTTAAAGGGGACATCAATTAAAGTTAAGATTTGCCATTTAAAAGAGATGTATGCTTTTATTTTTGAAGATTCATACTTACACTATATTGTCAAAAGTATTGGGACAGAAGCTCTGTTGGGGGCCCAATAGTAAAAAAAAAGTTGAACATTTGGCCATCCGATCCAGTGACAGATGGGAACTGTCCATAGATCTGTAAAGCCTTCGGGCTCTGGGAATGATGGATCAATTAGTATAAAGTTTAAAGTTATGTTTTGTAGCTGTACTTGTGTTGAGCGCGTTTTTTGTGCGCATTATCTTTGTGATAGTATGAGATTCATCGACGACGTATCGGACAAGTTCACTGCAATACAGAAATTCTGTCAGTGTGTCCGCTACAAATGTACCTCCTCAATAGCTGTTAAAGGGGACATTAAAGTGAAGATTTGCCTGATATAAGAGGGGACTCTGATATAAGGGGGTGCTAATGTTTTAGAGACTTTTAGGAAAATACAGGAACTGTAAAAATGACTTCTCAGAGGGTATAAAAGTTGAACATTTGGCCATCCGATCCAGTGACAGATGGGAACTGTCCATAGATCTGTAAAGCCTTTGGGGCTCCGAGAATGATGGGTCAATCAGTATAAAGTTATGTTTTGTAGCTGTACTTGTGTTGAGTGAGTTTTTCGTGTGCATTACCTATATGATAGCATGAGATTCATCGACGACGTATCGGCCAAGTTCACTGCAACACAGAAATTCTGTCAGTGTGTCCGCTACAAATTTACCTCATCAATAGCTGTTAAAGGGGACATTAAAGTGATAATTTGCCATTTAAAAGAGATGTGTCCTTTTTTTTAAGATTTATACTTACACTATATTGCCAAAAGTATTGGGATGGGAGCTCTGTTGGGGGCCCAATAGTAGGGAGGACTGAAAAGGGGCCATTGATGTAAGAGAGGACTTTGATAAGGACCGTGATATAAGGGAAGGCTCTGCTGGGGGCTCTGACATAAGAGGCGACTCTGATATGAGGGGGTGATAATGTTTTAGAAACTTTAGGAAAATACAGACTGTAAAGCAACTTCTCGGAGTATAAAAGTTGAACATTTGGCCATCCAATCCAGTGACAGATGGGAACTGTCCATATATCTGTAAAGCCTTCGGGCTCTGGGAATGATGGGCCAATCAGTATAAAGTTATGTTTTGTAGCTGTACTTATGTTGAGCGAGTTTTTCTTGCAATTTACCTTTGTGATAGTAGGAGATACATCGACGACG
The DNA here is from genome assembly GCA_029574335.1 of Rana kukunoris. NCBI lineage: Eukaryota > Metazoa > Chordata > Amphibia > Anura > Ranidae > Rana > Rana kukunoris. The sequence goes on along the minus strand of CM056051.1, from coordinate 2,796,206 downwards.
TATCGGCCAAGTCTGCCGGCTGCAAATGTACCTCCTCAATAGCTGTTAAAGGGGACATTAAAGTGAAGATTTGCCATTTAAAAGAGATGTATGCTTTTATTTTTTTAAATTCATACTTACACTATATTGCCAAAAGTATTGGGACGGGAGCTCTGTTGGGGGCCCAATAGTAAGGAGGACTGTAAAGTGGCCATTGATGTAAGAGAGGACTTTAATAAGGACCCTGATATAAGGGTAGGCTCTGCTGGGGGCCCTAAAATAAGAGGGGACTCTGATATAAGGGGGTGCTAATGTTTTAGAGACTTTAGGAAAATACACCAACTGTAAAAACGACTTCTCGGAGGGTATAAAAGTTGAACATTTGGCCATCCGATCCAGTGACAGATGGGAACTGTCCATAGATTTGTAAAGCCTTCGGGCTCTGGGAATGATGGGTCAATCAGTAAAAAGTCATGTTTTGTAGCTGTACTTGTGTTGAGCGAGTTTTTATTGCAATTTATCTTTGTGATAGTATGAGATTCATCGACGACGTATCGGCCAAGTCCGCTGCAACACAGAAATTCTGTCAGTGTGTCCCGCTGCAAATGTACCTCCTCAATAGCTGTTAACGGGGACATCAATTAAAGTGAAGATTTGCCATTTAAAAGAGATGTATCCTTTTTTTTAAGATTCATACTTACACTATATTGCCGAAAGTATTGGGGCGGGAGCTCAGTTGGGGGCCAAATAGTAAGAATGACTGTAAATGGGCCATTGATGTAAGGTATGACTCTGATAAGGACCCTGATATAAGGGTAGGCTCTGCTGGGAACCCTGATATAAGAGGGGACTCTGACATAAGGGGGCGCTGATGTGGACACTGATGTAAGGGGCACTCTGCTGAGGACCCAGATGTAAATATGAACTCTGATAAGGATCCTGATGTAAAAGGACACTCTGATGGTGAAACTGATTTAAGGGGGGGGTACTTTGTTGGAAACTCTAATGTAAGGGGAGCTCTGTTGGGAGTCCAAATGTAAGGAGGGCTCTAATGGGGACCTTAATGTAAAGTAGGACTCTGATAAGGACCCTGATATAAGGCTAGGCTCTATTGGGGACCCTGATATAAGAGGGTACTCTCAAAAAGGGGGCGCTGATGTAAGGGGCATTCTGCTGTGGACCCAGATGTAAATGGGAACTCTGATATGGACCCTGATGTAAAAGGGTCCCCATCAGAGTCCCCTTTTTTGGAGGACTCTAATGGGGAACTTAATGTAAGGTAGGACCTGGATAAGGACCCTGATATAAGATAAACTCTGTTGGGGACCCTGATGTAAGATGGGACTCTGATATATGAGGGCACTGATGGGGACCCTGATGTAAGGTGTACTCTGCTGGGGATCCAGATGTAAGAGGGTACTCTGTTGGACCCTATTGTAAAGAGGACGCTAATGGAGACCCTGATGTGAGGAGAGACTCTGTTGAGGACCTTGTGTAAAGGGGGGCTCTGATTTAGGTGGGGCACTGATGGCAACCCTAATGTGAGGGATACTCTGCCGTGGACCCAGATGTAGGGGGAACTCTGTTGGGGGCCCTAAAGTAAGGGGAATGTTAATAGGGACCCTGATGTAAGGGGGGGTCCTATTTCCACCTGCAAGTATTTGCTAAATATACAATGTCGACCTCATACTGAAAAGCTTGGAGACCCCTGATCTAAAGCACTGCTCAGACTGCTAGATTGGAGATCTGGAGTGAGATTTGGTGAGCGCACTGTTCTGTTACTTGCTGGAGAGGAAGTTGTACCTGAGGACTTGTAATGCAAGATTATCCCTTCTTTTTCTTTATACATTTTTAGGACCTCTGGGGTTGATTTACTAAACTGGATAACTGGCAGCCCCACCCTAGTACCACGAGTCCCAGCCGTAATTCATTTTTAACCAGTTAAGACCCGGAGCATTATGCAGGTTAAGTACCTTGCCCCTTTTTGCGATTTTTGGAGAAAAAAAAGCAATATTTTTTACTTTTTGCTATAATAAATATCCCCCTAAAAAATATACCTTTTTTCCTCAGTTTAGGCTGATACATATTTGTCATGGACCATGAGATATTAAAGTGTTTCTACGTGAAATCCATATTCATGTATTGCAGAAGATGAGACATTGTGGAGTACATATTTCAAGAGATACTGTAAGTGGCTTAATTGTCCTAAATAAGGTTACTAGGACAATGACCCTTCAATGCTTGGCTCCGACTAGTGAAATAAGTGGAGCCGGGCTTGTGAGAGACATTTTATTGTCCAGTGTGTAGAGGTGTTAATTGTTCTGATTGCTTCATTGTAGTAATTACCCCCTGGGGGCTTCTGTCTCAACACACATATTCAGGCTATTCAAGCTTTGGGACCAATCTCTGCTGAGACATTTTGAAGTCCTCATTTGCATGGGAGAGGACCTGAGTGAAACCACAAATGTACTTTACAATTGACCAATAGAAAAGCAGTTGTTGGGGGCGGGATGTTCCAAATTCTGTATAAAAGTGTGCTGTGTACTTTCAATAAAGAGTTCTGGTTGAACATACATACAACGCGTTTGGTGTGTGTTCTTCATGGATCCAATCGGCACATAGCTGTAGATTGGATCCTGGAATCTTGGATGACTGGACCATCAGATGTTGCAAGCTGCAAGCTGATCGAATAGAAGCAGAGGAGTGTCAGGAGAGCAGGATCTGGGCGAGCAAGGGTCTCGTCACATTGGTGGCAGCGGTGGGATTTGCTCTCCAGTTACTGGGAAAACTCCAAACCACCACCATGAATGATCAGCTATGCAGCCTGCAGGAGAACCATGCTAAAAGAATTGCTTGAAGAGCCGTGGAGGGACTGGTGGGAAGAACAAGGCCACCCTGATCATTACGCTAGCCGAGATGGATCAGAGGGATGGTGATGCAGGACCCCGGTCAGTTGAAGACTTGTTCCAGCAGCGAGTTCAACAGCGGTTGGCATTATATGGTGCTAACCCATCAGAGACCACCAGACAGGAGGCCATTAGAGACATCCAACTGCAGGATGAGCGACAAGAGAAAGAACGAAAGCGCCAAGAGGGAGAACGAGAGCGACAACAGAGAGAACGAGAACGAGAGCGACAACATGAGCAGAGAATGGCAGAAATACGGCGATCGGGGACAACGCCTAAAGAAGCAGCACCAAATGAAAGAAGAGGAGAGGTACAGATACCGGCGGTAACCATGGAAGAGGAATTCAGAAGGAGGTTGCGAGAGAAGCAGATACAGTACAGAGGACCAGTATCAAAGGAGGTCCTGCTTGGATGGTCTGATTCGATCCGCTGTGAACTCTGGAAAGAAGCGCTAGCCCGCGAGCAGCGACACCAGGGAAAAGCTCTCCCCTCCATCCATAGAAGGTACTGGTCACTGTATGAAGTAAGAATGCTGTTATTGGGAGAAGAACCAAAGCAGGAGTGGACAACAGAGTTAAACAGGCTGATCCGGGCAGAGATGCGGTTGGACGAGAGCTACAGAGCCCTCCGGTGGCATGCAGTCCAAGAGTGCCCGTGGTCAGCGGATGACAGCCCCACGGAAGGCTTTGACTATGATGACCTGGGATTGTTGTATTGGAAGATGTCCAGGGATCCCGACTTTGGAAATGATCGGGAGTGGCGCTTGGAGGACATAATGGAGCAAGTTATTTGGGGTACTGTATGGATACCGACATTGGGGGACTGGAACTACTGACAAAATTCAGAGTCAACCCGTCTGATGTCTCCTACTGTGTTAGTCTCCTGCCAAAAGGAGAGATGTGTGACAGGCCTAGCCGGGACAGGGGCTTTTGGAGAGGACTGAATGCGAGCCTCTTGCCGTCCGATTATGGGCCAGGGCCTCAAAGCAGGAAGGCGGATGGGTTATCCTGGCAGACGGTCCTGGAACCTTAAGACTACTTGTCCAACATCCTCGAGTTGACCCGTTTGGGTCCCACTGCGGCTGTTGGACTACTTCCCAGGGGGAGTAATGCCATGGACCATGAGATATTAAAGTGTTTCTACGTGAAATCCATATTCATGTATTGCAGAAGATGAGACATTGTGGAGCACATATTTCAAGAGATACTGGAAGTGGCTTAATTGTCCTAAATAAGGTTACTAGGACAATGACCCTTCAATGCTTGGCTCCGACTAGTGAAATAAGTGGAGCCGGGCTTGTGAGAGACATTTTATTGTCCAGTGTGTAGAGGTGTTAATTGTTCTGATTGCTTCATTGTAGTAATTACCCCCTGGGGGCTTCTGTCTCAACACACATATTCAGGCTATTCAAGCTTTGGGACCAATCTCTGCTGAGACATTTTGAAGTCCTCATTTGCATGGGAGAGGACCTGAGTGAAAAACCACAAATGTACTTTACAATTGACCAATAGAAAAGCAGTTGTTGGGGGCGGGATGTTCCAAATTCTGTATAAAAGTGTGCTGTGTACTTTCAATAAAGAGTTCTGGTTGAACATACATACAACGCGTTTGGTGTGTGTTCTTCATGGATCCAATCGGCACATAGCTGTAGATTGGATCCTGGAATCTTGGATGACTGGACCATCAGATGTTGCAAGCTGCAAGCTGATCGAATAGAAGCAGAGGAGTGTCGGGAGAGCAGGATCTGGGCGAGCAAGGGTCTCGTCACAGTATTCTTCTACATATTTTTGGTAAAAAAAAAAAAAACGCAAAAAGCGTTTATTGGTTGGTTTGTGGATAATTTGTAGCGTTTACAAAATAGGGGATAGTTTTATGGCATTTTTATTAATCATTTTTTTTACTACTAATGGCGGCGATCAGCGATTTTTTTCACGACTGCAACGTTATGGCGGACACATGGGACAATTTTGGCATATTTTTGGGACCATTGTCATTTTCACAGTGAAAAGTGCTATAAAAATCCACTGATTACTGTGAAAATGACAATTGCAGTTTAGGAGTTAACCACTAGGGGGCACTGTAGGGGTTAAGTGTGACCTCATATGTGTTTCTTACTGTAGGGGGGAGTGGGGCTGGACGTGTGACGTCAGTGAACGCCGTTCCCTATATCAGGGAACAGACGATCACTGACACAGAGAAGAACGGGGAAGGAGTGTTTACACTCACCTCTCCCCGTTCCTCAGCTCCTGTGACCCGATCACAAGACACCCGCGGACCCGTGGTTTCGTGGCCACGGAGCTTCGGACTGGGTCGCGAGCGCGCCGCTGCCAGAGCGCTCGCGACCCACGGCTGGGCTCTTAAAGAGGACATATATATATACGTCCATGTGCCCAGCCGTGACATTTTGTTGACGTATATAGTTGTGTGGCGGTCCTTAAGTGGTTAATGGACCCATATATGAGTCAAAGCGCAGAAAATCTTTGAAGTTCTATTGTTTATAAACAATGTTACTTTGTATCTATCTCCTTTCTGATCAATGTTTTATAAACAATATTACTTTGTGTCTCTCTATCTCCCATCTGATCAATGTTAATAAACAATGTTACTTTGTATCTCTCTATCTCCTGTCTGATTAATGTTTATAAACAATGTTACTTTGTATCTCTCTATCTCCTGTCTGATTTATTTCTGCATTCGAGAAACCTGCAGCTCCCGATTTACTGCTCTCTGTGGTCTATAAAAATACATGAATTTCCCGGGTACGTCGGAGTAATTTCTTAGATTTGGATCGACTGTTTTTAATAAAAGAAGGATTGGAAAATGCATTGAAGAGAAATGAACATTTCAGGGTTGTTCCGGCACATAATGGAGCGTGGTTTATATAATATACGGGGCGAGGATCATTCTTTATACCGGTGATTGGAAATAAAAAGGAAATTCTGACGGCTTTAAATTGGACTGTTATTTGGCCAGGAGTGCAGAATACGGGAGGGTCCAAATGTATTCATCGGTATAAAGACCTTCAATCTACAAAGAAATGTTCCCGGCCCCTCGGATACAATGTTTCACCCCGTCCGAGATCAGCGCCGCTTCGCTCGGTTCTTGTTTATTTACCAACTGGAACAACATGAGCTTTTATTTAGGAGAAGCGGGAAATTGCAGGGACTAATAATCACCACTCTACAATGTTAATCACTTGAGCTCCAGGAAGTTTTTAACCCCTTCTGATCAATGTTTATAAACAATGTTACTTTGTATCTCTCTATCTCCCGTCTGATCAATGTTTATAAACAATGTTACTTTGTATCTCTCTATCTCCTGTCTGATCAATGTTTATAAACAATGTTACTTTGTATCTCTCTATCTCCCGTCTGATCAATGTTTATAAACAATGTTACTTTGTATCTCTATCTCCTGTCTGATCAATGTTTATAAACAATGTTACTTTGTATCTCTCTATCTCCTGTCTGATCAATGTTTATAAACAATGTTACTTTGTATCTCTCTATCTTCCGTCTGATCAATGTTTATAAACAATGTTACTTTGTATCTCTCTATCTCCCGTCTGATCAATGTTTATAAACAATGTTACTTTGTATCTCTCTATCTCCCGTCTGATCAATGTTTATAAACAATGTTACTTTGTATCTCTTTATCTCCTGTCAATGTTTATAAACAATGTTACTTTGTATCTCTCTATCTCCCGTCTTTTCAATGTTTATAAACAATGTTGCTTTGTATCTTTCTATCTCCCGTCTGATCAATGTTTATAAACAATGTTACTTTGTATCTCTATCTTCTGTCTGATCAATGTTTATAAACAATGTTACTTTGTATCTCTCTATCTCCATTCTGAACAAGGTTTAAAGAGGAAGTAAATCCTTTTTTTTTTAAAACACCCTGCAAGGCAAAGGCATAATTAACTAGTGTGCATAGTATAGCTCATTATGAAGTACTTACCTAAGAGCGAAGCCCCTGCAGCGGTGCTCGCTCACCTCCTCCATTACTGCCATCTCTGCACGATTCATTTCCGCATATCGCGGCTCCGGCGCTGTGACTGGCTGGAGCTGGGTGCCGCCTCTGACGGCATGATCGCCGCTAGTAATGCACGCTCAGTGCGCCTGTGCGCCATAGACAACGGTGTCTTTCTTTTGCAAATATCTCCTAAACCGTGAATGCAGAGTCCTGGGAGATCAGATATAGTGAATACAGAGTCCTGGGGAGACCAGATATAGTGAATGCAGAGTCCTGGGGAGATCAGATATAGTGAACGCAGAGTCCTGGGGAGATCAGATATAGTGAATGCAGAGTCCTGGGGAGAGCAGATATAGTGAATGCAGACTCCTGGGGAGAGCAGATATAGTGAATGCAGAGTCCTGGGGAGATCAGATATAGTTAATGCAGAGTCCTGGGGAGATCAGATATAGTTAATGCAGAGTCCTGGGGAGAGCAGATATAGTGAATGCAGAGTCCTGGGGAGAGCAGATATAGTGAATGCAGAGTCCTGAGGGAGATCAGATATAGTGAATGCAGAGTCCTGGGGGAGCAGATATAGTGAATGCAGAGTCCTGGGGAGATCAGAAATAGTGAATGCAGGGTCCTGGGAGAGCATTTATAGTGAATGCAGAGTCCTGGGGAGAGCAGATATAGTGAATGCAGAGTCCTGGGGAGAGCAGATATAGTGAATGCAGAGTCCTGGGGAGAGCAGATATAGTGAATGCAGAGTCCTGGGGAGACCAGATATAGTGAATGCAGAGTCCTGGGGAGACCAGATATAGTGACTGCAGAGTCCTGAGGAGAGCAGATATAGTGAATGCAGAGTCCTGGGGAGAGCAGATATAGTGAATGTAGAGTCCTGGGGAGATCAGAAATAGTGAATGCAGGGTCCTGGGAGAGCAGATATAGTGAATGCAGAGTCCTGGGGAGAGCAGATATAGTGACTGCAGAGTCCTGGGGAGATCAGATATAGTGAATGCAGAGTCCTGGGGAGATCAGATATAGTGAATGCAGAGTCCTGGGTAGATCAGATATAGTGAATGCAGAGTCCTGGGGAGATCAGATATAGTGAATGCAGAGTCCTGGGGAAAGCAGATATAGTGAATGCAGAGTCCTGGGGAGAGCAGATATAGTGAATGCAGAGTCCTGGGGAGAGCAGATATAGTGAATGCAGAGTCCTGGGAGACCAGATATAGTGAATGCAGAGTCCTGGGGAGAGCAGATATAGTGAATGCAGAGTCCTGGGGGGAGCAGATATAACTTCATTGTGGCAGTGTCAGTGATCGTCTGTTCCCCGATATAGGGAAAGCCGATCAGTGATGTCACATGTCCAGCCCCGCCCCCCTACAGTTAGAAACACATATGAGGTCACACATAACCCCTACAGCGCCCCCTAGTGGTTAACTCCCAAATTGCAATGGTAATTTTCACACTAATCAGTGCATTTTTATAGCACCTTTCGCTGTGAAAATGACAACGGTCCTAAAAAAAATTCAAAATTGTCCGAAGTGTCCGTCGTAATGTCGCAGTCACAAAATAAAATTGCTGATCGCCGCCATTAGTAGTAAAAAAAAAAAAAATATTAATAAAAATACCATAAAACTATCCCCTATAAATTTTGCGCAAACCAACTGATAAATGCTTATTGCGTGCCACGGGCCAGCCCAAAAAAGCCCAAGCGCGTCACATATCCGCCCCCCCCCCCCGCTTTCCGGCCTTGGATTTCGGGCTGAAGTCTTTTTGCCACCTAGCCACGCCCCTGGTGTCATCAATGCAGATTCATCATAAACTGGAAGACATTGAAGAACGTTTGGTGAGTTCGTATTCTTGGAATGTTGATAACTCGTTCTTAATGTCTTCTGCAATCCACTTGACACATTACTTACGAAGCTCGGCGACATGAAGCCAATTACTTCCCCGCTGCACATTATTCCAGCATTACAGCCCCTGTATGGGGGGGGGGGGGGGAGAGCGATATTCTATTCATGAGAGGATTACACAGCGGGACAAATACGACAAAATGTAACATAACAAGAGAAGGAGAGAAAGATATCATTACCGGCAACAATGTTGCAATCAATTATGTTTTGCCAGGCTGGAGATGAAGTTAGAGTGAAATCAATATAGATCAACAGAAAGTGTAAATGATAGATCTCCTTCTCGGAGATGGACGGTGTTTGTGTAATTATATACAAGGAAGGAAAACTGATAATGTGTGGGGGCGGGGATTAACATGTAGGGGGACCCACTGCAAAGCAACGCTACTGTTAACGCTTCCTAATCCAGGGGCAAAACTACTACACTCTTTATAATGATGCACTACGAACACAACTTCTGTTGGCGTGACCCACTCACTAGGTCAGGGCTGGAGCAAGGATTTTTGACACCCTAGGCAAAGCCTAATTTTGCCGCCCCTCCTGGTCCCACCCGTTCCCCCTGCCCATGAATACCCCACCAGCACCCATCAAATGTAGCTTCACCAGTGCCCATCAAATGCAGCCTCACCAGCGCCCATCAAATGCAGCCTCACCAGCGCCCATCAAATACAGCTTCACCAGTGCCCATCAAATACAGCCTCACCAGTGCCCATCAAATGTAGCCTCACCAGCACCCATCAAATGTAGCTTCACCAGTGCCCATCAAATGCAGCCTCACCAGCGCCCATCAAATACAGCCTCACAAGTGCCCATCAAATGTAGCCTTACCAGCGCCCATCAAATGCAGCCTCACCAGCGCCCATCAAATGTAGCCTCACCAGCGCCCATCAAATGCAGCCTCACCAGCGCCCATCAAATGTAGCCTCACCAGCGCACATCAAATGTAGCCTCACCAGCGCCCATCAAATGTAGCCTCACCAGCGCCCATCAAATGTAGCCTCACCAGCGCCCATCAAATGAGCCTCACCAGCGCCCATCAAATGTAGCCTCACCAGCGCACATCAAATGTATAGCTTCACCAGTGCCTATCAAATGTAGCCTCACCAGCGCCCATCAAATGTAGCTTTACCAGCACCCATCAAATGTATAGCCTCACAGTGCCCATCAAATGTAGCTTCACCAGTGCCCATCAAATGCAGCCTCACCAGCGCCCATCAAATGCAGCCTCACCAGCGCCCATCAAATACAGCCTCACAAGTGCCCATCAAATGTAGCCTTACCAGCACCCATCAAATGCAGCCTCACCAGCGCACATCAAATGTAGCCTCACCAGCGCCCATCAAATGTATAGCCTCACCAGCGCCCATCAAATGTATAGCCTCACCAGTGCCCATCAAATAACAAAGCGAAGTGGGGTTCACCGCTCCAGGGAAATCCCAAGTGCACCCGTGGATCAGTCCAGGTATATTCGGGTGCTGGCAATGCACTAGGCAATAAAAATTACAAAGAACGGATGGACGGCCGCACACCGGAAAACTCTTGAGTTGTCTTTATTGAAAAAGCATAAGCAGGCACCACAGATACACAGCAAGAATGAAAAAACAGCCGACGCGTTTCACACTTGGTTAGTGCTTATTGATGGTAGGCCATGAATAAGCACTAACCAAGTGTGAAACGCGTCGGCTGTTTTTTGATTCTTGCTGTGTATCTGTGGTGCCTGCTTATGCTTTTTCAATAAAGACAACTCAAGAGTTTTCCGGTGTGCGGCCGTCCATCCGTTCTTTGTCATTTCTAGTGCCCATCAAATGTTGCCTCACCAGCGCCCATCAAATGTAACCTCACCAGCGCCCATTAATACAGCCTCACCAGCGCCCATCAATACAGCCTCACCAGCACCCATCAAATGTAGCCTTTCCAGCGCCCATCAATACAGCTGTCAGGAAAGGTTCCATCCGCTGGTGCTATTTATTACCTGGCTTGCAGTGCTGCGTCTCACCAGCAGGTGTCTCCTGACAGTTCCAAACTGTCGGGAGAACTTCTCCCTGCTGGTTTTATATCACGCAGTACTGGTCTCCACCAGCGGATGGACCCTGGCAGTATGGAGCATACGGTCCTTCCTGCACTCAGCTGTGACCTGAACTAAATTACTACCTCTATATATACCCGGTGAGTTCAAGCAGAACTCGCCCTGGTATCGTTTTACCTTCTGGACCTGAGCCTGTTATCCTGACCCTGCTATCTGGACCCTGATTCTGATCCCTATCCTAAGCCCTATCCTGAGCCCTATCCTGAGCCCACCCTGGACTTATTCTTCCTATTGCCTGATTACCTTGGTTCCTGTTCCCCTTATATTCCTGCCCCGCAGCCTGTCCAGCCATCCGCTCCCTGCTCTGTTGTGTTCCCATCCTCACCCATCTGCTGACATCCCCTGTGTATGACCTTGGCCTGGCTTTGTTTACGAATACGGTATCTCCCCTTGATTGTATATACTATTTGTTGTTAATTGTGCGCTGGTTGTCTTCACGTGTTTGTAAATAAACACCTTTTTAATTCACTACATACATTGTTGGTCTCCTCTGTGCAGTCACACAGTACTGGTCTGTTAGCTCTCCTGACAGTATACCAGGGCCACTCTTTGACCAGACGTGCCTGCATTGAGGAACCATCCTGTTGTGGTGCGTTTTTTGAACATGGATTTCAATGATATCACTTACTGGTCTCTGCTGGTGGAGGAGGATGAGGAGTATTGTCGCCAGGTTTTGGAGGAATGGACTAGTGACCAGCTGATGGAAACCATCCGATCAGCTCATTTCATGGTGGACATGATGATATTCAGCCGTTAATCCCGTTATGTGTTAAACCGGCCCTGTCGTTTATCCCAGATGGTAGTGATGATTTCTCTCCCCCCCTTCAGTCGTGACCAAGTTGAATCCTTGATATGGTTAATGGAGGATGATCCAGCTTCTTTTGATGCACATTAGTCCTCTTGTCCCCAGCAGAAGATATCTGAATGTATTCAGTCTCTGATTAGACAGGCTGTGTGTGATCCAGCCTTTGTTCAACCTGTGCTGCAGGCATGGTCAGATGTCCTTATTTCAGCCAATCCATTACATTTCAGCCCTGCCATTAATCACCTACCTTCCCAAGAATCCATCCGTCCATCGCCAATGGCAACCCCAGCTACAGCCCAGATAATTCCGCTTCCTACCAAATATTACTACCCAGTTTCTACTAGTTGTCCCTGCCCCGTCTTTAGTCCACCTGCTTCTTCCCTTCCACCTGTAACAACTCCACAAAAACCTCCTCCAGTCACTGTTCATGTGTCCCTGCCACATTCCAACCCTTCCTCCTACTTAATTCCATCCTTTTCATACATCCCTTCTGTTAACAAGTCTGCAGTGACTAAACCTAAAAAGAAGCTGTGACGGTGGTAGAACATATCCCTGTCAAGCCTTCCCTTCTTCTCCCATAAAAGAAATCACCCAATATTCCATGAGTAGGAATATCCCTGGAATCACCGAATAATCCACACATGAGCCAAGGCTTAATATTGGATGTAACAGGACACACTTTATTAAAAACCACAGCACACTTTTATACAGGATTTGGAACATCCCGCCCCCAACAACCGCTTTCCTATTGGTCCATTGTAAAGTATGCAGTCTACACTCAGGTCCTCCTAAACCATGCAAATGAGGACTTGAAAATGACCCAGCAGAGATTGGTCAGAAATCTTTGAATAGAAAGACTGCTATGTGTATTCAGACAAAAGCCCCAGGGGGGCAATCAATGTACACAATAGCCAGCCACAGAACAATGGGACCGTCTGGACAGTTGAGCCAGCTTCAAGACAGAGAGCTGGCCGGTGGTAGACATTAGCATTCACATTAGACAATGACATTCTAATTGAATTCACACAATAAGGTCTTTCAAAAGCCTGTCTTACTTAGCACATCAACAGCCCTTTACACAGAGAAATGAGCCCTCTTATTGACCGGTTGTGGTTTAGAATAAACCAACAACTTTTAATATTTCAAGATATCCTGCCATACATGATTTATCAGTAATGTCCCATCTCATAGAATTTATGATATAATTTCTTTGTCACCCTATGGCCCTATTGGACATAAGGTGACCCTAGACATAGGAGGATCTAAGTCTGTCACAGAAGCGGAAGTACTTCCCGACCCACACCATTGTGCCAGCTACCCAGCCTGTTGTTCCATCGCCAGCTGCCCAGCCTGTTGTTCCATCGCCAGCTGCCCAGCCTGTTGTTCCAGTGCCAGCTGCCCAGCCTGTTGTTCCAGTGCCAGCTGCCCAGCCTGTTGTGCCAGTGCCAGCTGCCCGGCCTGTTGTTTCAGTGCCAACTGCCCAACCTGTTGTGCCAGTGCCAGCTGCCCAGCCTGTTGTTCCAGTGCCAGCTGCCCAGCCTGTTGTTCCAGTGCCAGCTGCCCAGCCTGTTGTTCCAGTGGCAGTTACCCAGTCTGACGTTTCAGTGTCAGCTACCCAGCCTGACGTTCCAGTGCCAGTTACCCAGTCTGACATTTCAGTGCCAGCTACCCAGCCTGATGTTTTGGTCCTTGCTACCCAGCCTGACGTCCCTGTGCCGGCTACCCAGCCTGACATCCCTGTGGCAGCTACCCAGCCTGACGTCCCTGTGCCGACTACCCAGCCTGACGTCCCAGTGCTGTCTACCCAGCCTGACGTCCCACTGTCAGCTGCCCAGCCTGTCGAGCCACTGTCTGCTGCCCAGCCTGACGAGCCACTGTCTGCTGCCCAGCCTGACGAGCCACTGTCTGCTGCCCAGCCTGACGAGCCACTGTCTGCTGCCCAGCCTGACGAGCCACTGTCTGCTGCCCAGCCTGACATGCTTTAGTCTGCTGCCCTGTCTGATGTGTTCCTATTTGCTGCCCAGCCTGAGATGTTCCTGTCAGCTGCCCAGCCTGGTGTCCCGATTCCTGTCTTCCAGCCTAGCGTCCTGGTTCCTGTCTTCCAGCCTGGTGTCCCGGTTCCTGTCTTTCAGCCTGGCGTCCCGGTTCCTGTCTTTTAGCCTGGCGTCCCGGTTCCTGTCTTCCAGCCTGGCGTCCCGGTTCATGCCTTCCAGCCTGGTGTCCCGGTGCCTGCCTTCCAGCCTGATGTACCTACCTACCGGACTGATGTGCCTGCCTTCCAGCCTGGTGTCTCGGTTGCTGCCTTCTGGCCTGATGTGCCTGCCTTCCAGCCTGGTGTCCCGGTGCATGCCTTCCAGCCTGATGTGCCCGCTTTCCAGCCTGATTTGCCCACTTTCCAGCCTGATGTGCTCGCTTTCCAGCCTGGTGTGCTCACTTTCCGGCCTGGTGTGCTCGCTTTCCAGCCTGATGTGCTCACTTTCCTGCCTGATGTGCCGGCTTCCCAGTCTGATCTGCCCGGATGTGCCCGCTGTCTGCCCGGATGTGCCCGCGTTCTGCCTGGATTTGTCCGTACCCGCTGCTCAGCTCAAGCCTCTTTTTGCCCAGTTTGTCACCATGGACCTTCTCCAGGAACAGACAGTTGGAGCGTCCGGAGGCCGCTCCTTTGAGGGGGGGTACTGTCAGAAAAGGTTCCATCCGCTGGTGCTATTTATTACCTGGCTCGCAGTGCTGCGTCTCACCAGCAGGTGTCTCCTGACAGTTCCAAACTTTCTGGAGAATTTTTCCCTGCTGGTATTATATCACCCTTGGGACTCAGTACTGGTCTTCACCAGCGGATGGACCCTGGCAGTATGGAGCATACGGCCCTTCCTGCGCTCAGCTGTGACCTGAACTTAATTACTACCTCTATATATACCCGGTGAGTTCAAGCAAACCTCGCCCTGGTATCGTTTTACCTTCCGGACCTGAGCCTGTTATCCTGACCCTGCTTTCTGGACCCTGATTCTGATCCCTATCCTAAGCTGTATCCTGAGCCCTATCCTGAGCCCACCCTGGACTTATCCTTCCTATTGCCTGATTACCTTGGTTCCTGTTCCCCTTGGATTTCTGCCCCGCAGCCTGTCCAGCCATCCGCTCCCTGCTCTGTTGTGTTCCCATTTGCTCACATCCCCTGTGTATAACCTCGGCCTGGCTTTGTTTACGAATACGGTACCTCCCCTTGATTGTATATACTATTTGTTGTTAATTGTGCACTGGTTGTCTTCACATGTTTGTAAATAAACACCTTTTTATTTCACTACATACATTGTTGGTCTCCTTTGTGCAGTCACACAGTACTGGTCTGTTGGCTCTCCTGACAACAGCCTCACCAGCGCCCATCAAAACAGCCTCACCAGCGCCCATCAATACAGCCTCACAAGTGCCCATTAAATGTAGCCTTACCATGCAGCGCCCATCAAATGTAGCCTCACCAGCACCCATCAAATGCAGCTTCACCAGCGCCCATCAATACAGCCTCACAAGTGCCCATAAATTGTAGCCCTACCAGCGCCCATCAAATGTAGCCTCACCAACGCCCATCAAATGCAGCCTCACCAGCACCCATCAATGAATGTTTGTTTGCTTCCATTCATTCGGGGGTCGGGACACAGACACAGTCCTCCGCTGTCATTGTGCCTCTGACACTATGTGCGAACGGCGCTGCGGCTGTCTGCTGATGCTTAGACCGAGTTTCTTGTAGCAGAGAGAATAGAGTAGGAACACCAGTGGCCAGGCACCCCAAGCAGCAGGATGCCCTAGGCAGCTGCCTACTTTGCCTAGTGCTAGCACCGGCCCTGCCCTAGGTGTGCAGCATTTCTGAGCTGGTACCAGTTGTGATGAAACATCCCACACTCTGCTTGAGTGCTTCCATCCCGGAAGAGGATACAACAGTAGTAGTTGGAACAATTATCAATTCCCGACTCGACTATGCAAACTCCTCCTACCTCGGACTACCCAAATACCAGATTTTGTGTCTACAAGTGGTCCAGAACACGGCAGCCAGACTGGTAACGGGGAAAAAAAACCTGGGAATCCATCACCCCATCCCTGAGGACCCTCCATTGGCTCACCGTAAAGGATCGGGTTACATTCAAGACCCTCTGTCTTAATCTCCAATGCACACAATGAAACGTCCCTCAATATTTAAGCGAGAAAATAAAATACTACAACCCCAATCGCGTTCTTCGATCAACCAACCAAAACCTCCTCCAAATCCCCAAGTCCCGCTACAAGTCTAAAGGAGAAAACTGAAGACCCACCTCTTCTGAAGGATCAGGACGACATTGGATACAAAGCGCCTTGAGGCGATTTAGTTCGCATTTCTAGCGCTATACAAGTAATTCACTCACTCACTCACCCACTCACTCACTATATCGCTTCCTAAGCTCTGGAACACAAGACCAGTGGATCTGGCTAAGTTACCCCAAGAACCAGGCAACACCAGTTTCGGAGTACACCACAAAATAGAACTGTTTATTAGAAAAATAATACAGTCTTATATACACTTGAGGAGGAGGTCCCCCCCCCGATCATATTACCCTAACAATACCACTGTAACCAGAAACATTAATCAACATGAGCTAATTAACTAATCAATTAACCAGCCTAGGTGACTCAGAGGTTTGACCTTTCAGGTTAGTCTTGCCGTCTTCTAGCTCAGTGTCACAGATCAGTTGTGGAGGCGGAAACCCCCATTGCGTCAGAGGGGGGCTAGGTCACCAGCACACGTCACGGTTGGCCTCGCCCTCGGTTATATAAAAGCTGTCACGGTGGGTCTCGCATCATTCGGCGGGCGCCTCCCATGGGGGCGGAATCGATCTTGGCGGTGTGTATCGTCGGGTCGTGGAAGCATTACATAGCTGGAATTTTTTAAAGGACCTATCCCAAGCTGTCTGTGTGTTTTTTTTCCACTTTTTTGGGTGAAATGGTAGAGGTACAATGTACCCCGTTACCAATTCACATAGGGGGGGCAGGGATCTGGGCGTCCCCTTTGTTAAAGGGGGCTTCCAGATTCTGATAAGCCCCAATGCCCGCAGACCTCCACAACCACCGGGCAAAGGTTGTGGGGTTGAGGCCCTTGTCCCCATCAACATGGGGACATCCTCCCCATGTTGAGGGCATGTGGCCTGATACGGTTCAAGGGGGGGGGGCGCTCTCTCATCCCCCCTCTTTTCCTGCAGCCTGCCATGTTGCGTGCACGGATAAGGGCCTGGTATGGATTTTTGGGGAGAACCTCAAGCCATTTTTTTTATTTTGACATGGGGTTCCCCTTCAAAACCATACCAGAACCTTCGGGTCTGGTATGGATTTTAAGGGGAACCCCTATGTCATTTTTTTAATTGGTGCAGGGTTCCCCTTAATATGCATACCAGACCCAAAGGGCCTGGTATGGAATTTGGGGGACCCCCACACTTTTTTTTTGTTTTTGGTTTGGGGTTCCCCTTAATATTCATACCAGACGCAAAGGGCCTGGTAATGGACTGGGGGGGGGGGGGGACCCATGCCGTTTCATTCAATTACTTTGATCTGTATTGCCGGTACCCAACAATTCATCATAGCCGCGAGTAGTTTTATATTACTTTTTTTCCTTTAGAAATGATTACACTCTGTGCAGGGACTGTTCTAAACACAGGAAACAAGTGCTACTTTACAGGCATACTATAGACACCTCCCCTAGGTACGAAATTTAAAGGAATATTTCACTTTTATTGTTTCACTTTAAGCATTATTAAAATCACAGCTCCCGAAAATAAAAAATGTTTGCATTTATATGTGTCCCCTGGGGCAGGACCCGGTCCCCAAACACTTTTTATGATAATAACTTGTATATTAACCTGCAAAATTAGAACTTTTGATTTCTCCCATAGACTTTTAAAGGGTGTTCCACAGCTTTTGAATTTGCTGCGAACACCCCAAATTGTTCGCTCTTCAGCGAACAGGCGAACACCCGATCTTCGAGGCGAACTTACGTTCGCCTCGAACATCGGGCTCATCCCTACCCCTTAATCAGTCACAGAACCTGTGTAATTAATATGAGTTCAGGTTTATCGGGTTGTCCCGATACCGATACTATCCAAGATGGATACCGATGCCCATCTTGGTACACCCTGAACTCGGCCACATTAAGCCAGCCACAGACATCTTGTTACACCCAGCCCATATAGTTTGGGCTGGATCTAAAAAGATGTCCGCTGCTGCTTTTAATGCGGCCGAGTGCAGGGTGTACCAAGATGGGCGCCGTAGGCAGCATAGAAAAATATTTTAGTTTTCTTTTTACTCTCATGTAATTTATTTAAGTGCCATATATCAGTACCAGCCACCTGTAAGTGCCAGCCATCAGTGCCCAGCCATCCATCAGTGACATCTGTCAGTGCCATTCATCAGTGCCCAGCCGTCAGTGCCCAGCCATCAGTGCCCAGCCATCCATCAGTGACATCCGTCAGTGCTATCAGTCAGTGTCCGGCCGTCAGTGTCCACTCCGGCTGTCAGTGTCCAACCATCAGTCCCAGCCATCAGTGTCAGTGCCATCTGTCATGCCATCCGTCAGTGCCATCCATCAGTGCCAAGCCATCAGTCCCCAGCCATCAGCGTGTCGGGATCCTCCGGGGTAATTGACCACGCTATAGAAAGTGCACCTCAACTCAACTCAACTCAACTCAATCAGTGCCCAGCCATCTGTCAGTGCCATCTGTCAGTGTCCGGCCGTCAGTGCCCAGCCGTCAGTGTCCAGACATCCATGTCAGTGCCATCTGTCAGTGCCATCCGTCAGTGCTCAGCCATCAGTCCCCAGCCATCAGTGCCCAGCCATCTGTCAGTGCCATCCGTCAGTGTCCAGCCATCAGTGCCCAGCCATCAATCAGTGCTCATCTGTCAGTGCCATCTGTCAGTGCCAGCCATCAATCAGTGCTCAACAGTCAGTGGTCAGGTCATCAGTCAGTGTCCATCCATCAGTGCCACTGCCAGCCATGAGTCAGTGCCAGCCATCAGTGCATGCCACCTATCAGTGCTCATCAGTGCCACCTATCAGTGCACCGCTCACCAATGCCACATATCAGTGCTCATCAGTCAGTGCCAGCCCAGCCATTAGTGCCAGGCATCAGTGTGTGCCACCTATTAGTGTCCATCAGTCAGTGCCACCTATCAGTGCCCAGCCATCGGTCAGTGCCACCTTTTAATGCCCATCAGTCAGAGGCATCTATAAGTGCCAGCCATCAATGCGTCACTGTCACATGACATTAAAAAAAGTATTGGTATTCGGTATTGGCGAGTACTTGAAAAAAAAGTATCGGTACTTGTACACGGTCTTAAAAAAGTGGTATTGGGACAACCGTAGATGGGGGGATGGGGGGGATACTTTCTGGTATTGGTGGCTGTAATTTCCACAGAAAGCTGAGCGCTGGCTCGATAAGTATACAATGTGTGTGTAAATATCTCCGCTGCTAAGGACATGGAAGCCGTGGAATCAAAAAGGTTAACAGGAAAATGGTGTGGGAAAAAATGAGGAATAATTTGACATTTTCATGTGGGATCGATCTTCAGAGAATGCACAGCATGCCTCACAGAGCCCATAGCATACAATTAAACATGCATTCGATCAGAACACTGTTGATACATTCATCCAGCAAGTCAAAGAATTCACTGATGGTTTCCATTCACATCACCTCCAAAGATACAGAAAAAACAAAACAAAAAAGATACAATGTAAAGCACACAAAACACGTCTATTGACGAAACATGCACATTTCTATTACAGTGAGAAAATTGCAAATACTTCAAAGTTTCAATCTATCTTTAACCACTTGAGACCCGCGCTGTAGACGAATGACGTCCACAGCGCGTCTCTCAACTGCCGGCTGGAAGTCCCTGGACGTCCTTTTATTTGCATTCCCCGCGCGCTCCGCTGGGGGCGCGCGGCGGGGAAAAACGGTGCACAGCGCATCGCTAAGATGCCGGTGCGCGTGCCTGGCGGCCGCGATGTCCGCCGGTTACACGTGATCGGCGTTGACAGAGCCAGGGATGTGGAGCTCTGTGCGTGTAATGATGGGGTGTAAACAAACAGATCCACGTCCTGTCAGGCCGCGTTCGCAGACCAGTTTCAGCGGACATGTTCGATCGTGTGTACGGCCTATCGGACAGTTTTCCAGCGGACAAAAGTTTCTAAACATGCTTAGAAACTTGTCCGCTGGAGACCTGTCCGTCGGACAGGTTCGACGGTTAGTACGTCCAACCATCGGACCAAAATCCCGCGCATGCGATGGAAGCATCGAACTTCCTTTTTTCAGCACGTCGGTGTCTTCTATGTCACCGCGTTCTGGTCCGGGGGGATTTTGGTCCGATGGTGTGTACGCACATCAGACCAAAAGACCACTTCAGACGTTCACCGCTCCCCGGTACTCAGCCACCGTGACATACACCGCTCTCCGGTACTCAGCCACCGTGACGTACACCCCTCTCCGGTACTCAGCCACCGTGACGTACACCATTCTCCGGTTCTCAGTCACGTGACATACACCGCTCCCCGGTACTCAGCCACCGTGACGTACACCCCTCTCCGGTACTCAGCCACCGTGACGTACACCGCTCTCCGGTACTCAGCCACCGTGACATACACCGCTCTCCGGTACTCAGCCACCGTGACGTACACCCCTCTCCGGTACTCAGCCACCGTGACGTACACCACTCTCCAGTTCTCAGTCACGTGACATACACCGCTCCCCGGTACTCAGCCACCGTGACGTACACCGCTCCCCGGTACTCAGTCACTGTGACGTACACCACTCTCCGGTACTCAGTCACATGACGTACACCGCTCTCCGGTACTCAGTCACCGTGACGTACACCACTCTCCGGTACTCAGCCACCGTGACGTACACCACTCTCCGGTACTCAGTCACCGCCCGTGACGTACACCTCTCTCCGGTAATCAGCCACCGTGACGTACACCGCTCTCCGGTACTCAGCCACCGTGACGTACACCGCTCTCCGGTACTCAGCCACCGTGACATACACCGCTCTCCGGTACTCAGCCACCATGACGTACACCCCTCTCCGGTACTCAGCCACCGTGACGTACACCACTCTCCGGTTCTCAGTCACGTGACGTACACCGCTCCCCGGTACTCAGTCACGTGACGTACACCGCTCTCCGGTACTCAGCCACCGTGACGTACACCGCTCTCCGGTACTCAGCCACCGTGACGTACACCGCTCTCCGGTACTCAGCCACCGTGACGTACACCCCTCTCCGGTACTCAGCCACCGTGACGTACACCGCTCTCCGGTACTCAGCCACCGTGACTTACATTGCTCTCCGGTACTCAGCCACCATGACGTACACCCCTCTCCGGTACTCAGCCACCGTGACGTACACCACTCTCCGGTTCTCAGTCACGTGACGTACACCGCTCCCCGGTACTCAGTCACGTGACGTACACCGCTCTCCGGTACTCAGCCACCGTGACGTACACCGCTCTCCGGTACTCAGCCACCGTGACATACACCGCTCTCCGGTACTCAGCCACCGTGACGTACACCCCTCTCCGGTACTCAGCCACTGTGACGTACACCACTCTCCGGTTCTCAGTCACGTGACATCCTGCTTGCTCTCTCCCAGTCAGTCAGTGAGGCCTCGGATTAGCAGCAGGAGCTCCACACGGCGCACGTCTCCCAGGAGTGGGAACGTGTGTGCTATAGCTCCAGGCAGGTGTAGGAGGTAGACAGGCAGGCTAGGTCTCCCAGCCTCTCCCTGCTAGCTTCAGCCCCAGCCCCAGCACTGCTCGTCCCCAACCTGGCCTTTCTCCTCCATCACTCCTTCACAGAACCACAGCGGATCAGCTCCCTGGCCCTCTGGCCCCAGGTAAGAAATTGCTGTCGGCCGTCCTTGTCAGGACAGCCGTGGCAAACATTTCATGCCCCCTCGGCTTTCTTCTACCTTTATACTCCTTCCCCTGTGCCCCCATACCATCATCGCTAATCGCGAAATTCTTAGCACACCCGCGCCAGCCTGCTTTGAATCGCGGGGCCGCGATCCAGGCAAGACCGCGGCTTCACCCGCGGCCTACCGCTGCGGCGCTCCCCACACCTCCACGCCTTTCCTCCACCCCCTATCCCCCCATACCGCCAACTGAGACACCCACCAACTACCCTCCAGCCAGAAGCCCGCCTTCCTAGGGCATTCCTTTTTTACACCCGCGCCGGCCTGCACTGATTCGCGGGGCCGCGATCTAGGAAAGACCGCGGCTTCACCCGGGGCCTACCGGCGCGGCGCTCCCCACTCCCTGTAATCCCCCCAAATCCTCTAGGAATTCCCCCTTCCTTATTAAGACAGCCACTCTTTCCCTGGCTTACCTGTGGGGCCCCCAGTACTTCCATCCATCCCAGCTGTCTGCTCCAGGCTGCATCCTGCTGCCTGATCAGGCAGCTCTCCTGCTATATTAGCAAGAAGCATACCCCTAACCCCCAGCCACTGCTCCTATTAACACTTGATCCAGGGCTCATCCGATCGCCTTTTCACAGGGGTCAGGAAGGAATTTTTTTACCCCACCGGAGCACATTGGCCTAGCACCGCTAGGGTTTTTTTTGCCTTCCTCTGGACCAAGCCTGGAGAGAGGAATCGGCGAATTCCTCTCCCCATCACCCCGGAAGCTCCCCCCTCCCCCCCCTCCCCGGTGCTTGGCGACCATGGCACATCAGCAATATTCTGCTGAAACCATTTGGAGTTTGAGGCAATCCGCCGCAATACTACCAGCCATCACCAAAAAAGCCATAAAAATTGAGCGAATATGGAGAGTCGATCAACGATCGACTGTCAGGTATTTCAGCCATTCACCCCAACCTAAGCACATATCTTGTGCTTTGATCAATACAAGATCGGCAGTAAAACACCGACTGGAAATCCGTGACCTCATTTTACAATGCGACTTAGATTGCCTCTTTATTACAGAGAGCTGGCTTACAGCCGACTGTAACACCATTCTAGGAGAACTGGTGCCAGAAAACTACCGTATCGTAACGGAAAACAGAATAGGGCAAAGAGGGGGAGGACTGGCGGTAATCCACAAGATGCACCTTGCGGTCACTAAACCAGCCCTTCAAAACCCTCTTCCATTCATGGAAACCCTTACCCTGCAATTGCAAACAAATTCCAAGGAGACTATCCACATTCTTCTCTGCTATAGGCCACCCGGCCCAAAATCGCAGCTGATATCTCCATTAACGGAGTTTGTCTCCACTTACACCCTCAACAGCAAACATGTTCTGCTGCTCGGGGACTTCAATCTCTGGGCCAACTCCGCGCAAGACCCCATTGCCGACGCCTGTATCGACCACCTGGAAGGACTAGGCCTTCAGCAACTAGTATGTGGGCCCACACATGCTTCTGGTCACACGCTCGATCTTATTTTCAGGCAAGATCTGAAAATAAAAATCTTGGAAAATGAACCATTGCCATGGACCGATCACCATGCAATTAAATTCATTATTTCCGAATTCCCCCCCTTAACAAAAACATCAAACCCAGTGACAACACACTGGACCAGATGTCAGAAGAAGCTCCACTCGGAACTCTTCAAAGCCACGTTAGGGGAAAAAATAAATACAATTCAGCCGCACCTAACAGCGGAAGAAACATTAGAGGCCATAAACACAGCACTATTGCAGTCAGCTGACTTGATAGCGCCGAAACGAAAGACCCAGATCAGGAAAAATAACTCCAGCTGGTTCAACAACCAGCTGGCGTCACTGAAGCAAGAGCGCAGAAGGGCAGAAGCAGCCTGGAAAAGAAATTCTTCAGATGAGAACCTCTCGATCTACAAGGTAATAACCAGAAAATACTACAAGCAAATCTTCGAAGCCAAGAAAAACTATTTTTCTGAGGCTATCAACGGTGCCCTAAATCGCCCCCGCGAACTCTTCAAGATGGTCACTCAGACCATGAATCCAGGATGTCTTGAAGCCCCCAACTTGGACACACAAGAATTTTGCGATGAGTTATCGGACTGCTTCATTAACAAAATTGAGGCAATCCGGCAAAGCATTCAGCAAAACAATTGCTCTCCCAGCCCCCCCCGTAGTTATTTACACAGCACCGGCAGCAATTCACCAAAGTTAGGTGAGTTCATGCTGGAACCCATCTCCATTCAGACCACTAAAAATATCATCGGCACTCTGCGCAACAGCACTGCGCCAAATGATATTATCCCCACCAAACTGCTGAAGGAATGCGCCGACATCCTGGCACCTCCTGTCACGCAGCTTATCAACCAATCCTTCAGGGAGGGCATAATGCCCCCCCAGCTGAAGGAGGGCTTTATTCAACCCATATTGAAGAAAGCCACCCTGGATCCGAAGGATCCACTCAATTGGCGCCCCATAACAGGCCTAAATGTTCTCTCCAAGGTAATGGAGAAGGCAGTGGTACAGCAGCTGCAACAGCATCTAGACACCCACAACCTACTAGACCCATTTCAATCAGGATTCCGTCCCGGACACGGGACGGAAACAGCATTGCTTAAGATATGGGACGACGTTCTCGAGGCCGCAGACGAAGGAGAATCTTCTCTTCTGGTTCTGCTGGACCTAAGCGCAGCCTTTGATACAGTAGATCACAAGCTATTATTGACTCGGCTGGCTAAAATAGCCAAAGTCGCAGAAAGCGATCTATCCTGGTTCTCCTCTTTTTTGGATAACCGATCGCAAATAGTGAAGTTAGGACCCTTCACTTCTGAACAACGCACATTATCATGCGGGGTCCCTCAAGGATCTCCCCTGTCGCCGATGTTATTCAACATCTATGTGCGTCCTCTTTTCGAAATCATCAGCAGCCAAAAACTGCTATATCACTCTTATGCAGACGACACGCAACTGTACTTCCGCATTTGCAATAAAAAGGATCACCACCTCAATCTAGAGACATGCCTCTCTCTGATAGAGGACTGGATGACAAAGAGTTATCTCAAACTCAACGGAGCGAAAACAGAACTTCTTCTGTTTCACGCTAAGCGTAGGAACCAATCAGCAACAACCTGGTTCCCCCCGCCCATTCTGGGCAAAATCATCTCCCCTAGCGCCAAAGTCAAAAGTCTTGGGGTCATCTTTGACTCCGACATGACAATGAACGCACAAATAGGGTCAGTAGTCAGCGGATCTCACCATCTGCTGCGCCTACTACGCAGACTTATTCCTTTCATTCCCAAGAAAGATGTAGCGGTCGTGGTGGGAGCAATTGTAAACTCCAGATTGGACTATGCAAATGCCCTTTACCTCGTACTCCCTAAGTACCAAATTGCTCGTCTTCAAGTCGTTCAAAATACGGCCGCCAGACTTGTGACTGGGAAAAAAACCCTGGGAATCAATCTCACCTTCACTGAGATCCCTTCACTGGCTACCAGTTAAAGACAGAATCACCTTTAAAGCTCTCTGTCTAACGCATAGATGTATTCATGGGAATGCTCCCCATTATCTATGCGAAAAGTTAAAAATTCAGAATCCCAATCGTATTCTACGATCCACCAATCAAAATCGGCTTCAGATACCGAAAGCCAGATACAAGTCCAAAGGGGACAGAAGATTCGCTGTCCAAGGTCCAAGGCTATGGAACGCCCTACCAGCCAGCATTCGGCTGGAGGAGAACTACTTGGTCTTCAGGAGAAAGATTAAGACTCATCTCTTTTGATTCCAAAGGAGATAGGAACAACAAGCGCCCAGAGGCGATTTACTTCGCATGTGCTGCGCTATATAAGTTTTCATTCATTCATTCACACCGCTCCCCGGTACTCAGCCACCGTGACATACACCGCTCTCCGGTACTCAGCCACCGTGACGTACACCGCTCTCCGGTACTCAGCCACCGTGACGTTCACCGCTCCCCGGTACTCAGCCACCGTGACGTACACCGCTCCCCGGTACTCAGCCACCGTGACGTACACCACTCTCCGGTACCCAGTCACCGTGATGTACACCACTCTCCGGTACTCAGTCACGTGACATACACCACTCTCCGGTACTCAGCCACCGTGACGTACACCCCTCTCCGGTACTCAGCCACCGTGACGTACACCACTCTCCGGTACTCAGTCACCGCCCGTGACGTACACCTCTCTCCGGTAATCAGCCACCGTGACGTACACCACTCTCCGGTACTCAGTCACTGTGACGTACACCACTCTCCGGTACTCAGCCACCGTGACGTACACCACTCTCCGGTACTCAGTCACCGCCCGTGACGTACACCTCTCTCCGGTAATCAGCCACCGTGACATACTCCACTCTCCGGTACTCAGTCACTGTGACGTACACCACTCTCCGTCGGACCTGTTTCATCGGACATGTCTGATCGTGTGTACGCGGCCTCAAGGAAAGAGGAGACCAATGCTGTGTCCCTTGCACATAGTGACACAGTGCGGTCACCTCCCCCAGTCAGTCCCCTCCCCCCACTATAAACAATCACTCCCAGGGAATACATTTAATTCCTTCCTTGCCCCCTAGTGTTAACCCCTTCCCTGCCAGTCACATTTATACAGTAATCAGTGCATTACTATATCACTAATCACTGTATGGTCCAAAAATAGTGTCAAAAGTGTCCGATATGTCCGCCGCAATATCGCAGGCCTGACAAAAATCGCAGATCACCGCCATTACTAGTAAAAAATAAATAATAAAACCATCCCCTATTTTGTAGGCGCTATAACTTTTGCGCAAACCAATCAATATACGCTTATTGCGATTTTTTTTTCTTTTTTACCAAAAATATGTAGAAGAATACGTATCGGCCTAAACAGAGGAAATTAGAAAAAAAAATATGGGATATTATTATACCAAAAAGAAAAAAATATTGGGCCAGATTCTCAAAAGAGATACGCTGGTGTTTCGTAGGAAACACCGTCGTATCTCTGTTTTTTTTACTGGGTATCTATGCGTCTGATTCCTAGAAACATTTACGCATAGATACAGTGAAGATCCGACGGGTGTAAAACAATTACACTGTCGGATCGTAGATGTAATGACATCGCTGACCGCTAGGTTTCCTTTACGATGATTTCTCATTTGCCTATGCAAATGAGCCTAATCCGACGATTCCCGAACGTTTTTACGCCGCCCCGTCGTCGTTTACGGAGTTTCCGTACGCGTAAGGTTACCCCTGCTATATGAGGGGTAACCTTACGAAGTTCCGTCGTTGCCATGTTAAGTATGGCGTCGGGTCGGCGTCGTCTTTTTCCGTCGGTTACGTTGTTTTACTAAGTCGTTCGCGAATAGGGATTTACGTAAACGACGCTCACGTCGGTTTCATTCACTTTTTCCGACGTGAGCTGGAGCATGCGCACTGGGCTATTTTTGAGGCCGGCGCATGCGCAGTTCGATCGTCGCGGGGGCGCGCTTAATTTAAATACAAGCCTCCCCCTTTGAATTACGCGGGGATACGCAGAGCCATTTACACTACGCCGCCGCAACTTACGGAGCAAGTGCTTTGGGAATACGGCACTTGCTCTGTTAAATTGCGGCGGCGTAGTGTAAATGGCTTACGCTACGCCAGCGGCAATTCTACGGGAATCTGGCCCTAAAACTTTTGCGCAAACCAATCAATAAACGCTTATTGCGATTTTTTTTTTTTTTTACCAAAAATATGTAGGCGAATACGTATCGGACTAAACTGAGGAAAAAAATTGTTAAAAAAAAAAATTGGGATATTATTATAACAAAAAGTAAAAAATATTGTGTTTTTTTTTTTCTACATTTTCTGTCTTTTTTTGTTTATAGCGCAAAAAATTAAAAACCGCAGAGGTGATCAAATACCATCAAAAGAAATCTCTATTTGTGGGGAAAAAATGATAAAAATCTAATTTGGCTACAGCGTTGGATAACCGCGTAATTGTCATTCAAAATGCGTCGGCGCTGAAAGCTGAACATTGGTCTGGGCAGGAAGGGGGTTTAAGTGCCCCCCGGTAATGAAGTGGTTAATAAGAGTGCAAACAATGCTACAAAAATAGAGCAGAGAAGTCACTCCTCAATGTTCTGTCACCACGAGTGTCACAATCAGTGGCGGATTGTATGGATCGCCTCATTCCCTCTTTTGTCAGACTTGGATCCATACCAGGAAGACAAAACAATTCCATCTCCTGCGCGACATTCAACAACATGAGAAACACAAAAGCAAAAAGATAATAAAAGTTTTTATCAGACAAAGAAATCTGCTCTGCTGTCTGTAGCTAATAAACTTTTTTTTTTTAGGAGTAAATATAACGGAAGATTCGATACTTTTCTTTGCTAATACATAAGTATGACAGCATACATGAGGTTAAGCTCTGCCTCTCGCCCAATCAGGACTGGTTATACTATATATAAAACAAGTCGTCTCCCCCCCCCCCCCCCCCCCCAGGCGGCATTCTCGTAACTATACTTAAATGCGAATCCCACAAGCGAGGGATCTGTATGTTGTTGAAAAATGTAAAGTTCTGTAAAGTTGGGTGCTAAGAATATGCATCATACATACTAGGGGGAGTACAACTGGGGGGATCCGTAGTGGAGAAGGATGTGGGGGGATCCGTAGTGGAGAAGGATCTGGGGGGATCCGTAGTGGAGAAAGATGTGGGGGGATCCGTAGTGGAGAAGGATCTGGGGGGGATCTGTAGTGGAGAAGGATGTGAGGGGATCCGTATTGGAGAAGGATCTGGGGGGATCCGTAGTGGAGAAAGATGTGGGGGGATCCGTAGTGGAGAAGGATCTGGGGGGGATCTGTAGTGGAGAAGGATCTGGGGGATCCGTAGTGGAGAAGGATCTGGGGGGATCCGTAGTGGAGAAGGATCTGGGGGGATCCGCAGTGGAGAAGGATCTGGGAGATCCGTAGTGGAAAAGGATCTGGGAGGATCCGTAGTGGAGAAGAATCTGGGGGAGATCCGTAGTGAAGAAGGATCTGGGGGATCCGTAGTGGATAAGGATCTGTAGTGGAGAAGGATCTGGTGGAATCCGTACTGGAGAAGGATCTGGGGGATCCGTAGTGGAGAAGGATCTGGGGGATCGGTAGTTGAGAAGGATCTGGGGGGATGCTTAGTGGAGAAGGATCTGGGGGGATCCGTAGTGGAGAAGGATCTGGGGGGATCCGTAGTGGAGAAGGATCTGGGGGGATCTGTAGTAGAGAAGGATCTGGAGGGGATCCGTAATGGAAAAAGATCTGGGCGGTGATCTGTAGTGGAGAAGGATCTGGGGGGATCTGTAGTAGAGAAGGATCTGGAGGGGATCCGTAATGGAAAAAGATCTGGGCGGTGATCTGTAGTGGAGAAGGATCTGGGGGGATCCATAGTGGAGAAAGACCTGGGGGGATCCGTAGTGGAGAAGGATCTGGGGGAATCCGTAGTGGAGAAGGATCTGGGGGATCCATAGTGGAGAAGGATTTGGGGGGATCCGTAGTGGAGAAGGATCTGGGGGATCGGTAGTTGAGAAGGATCTGGGGGGATGCTTAGTGGAGGAGGATCTGGGGGGATCCGTAGTGGAGAAGGATCTGGGGGGATCCGTAGTGGAGAAGGATCTGGGGGGATCTGTAGTAGAGAAGGATCTGGAGGGGATCCGTAATGGAAAAAGATCTGGGCGGTGATCTGTAGTGGAGAAGGATCTGGGGGGATCCGTAGTGGAGAAAGACCTGGGGGGATCCGTAGTGGAGAAGGATCTGGGGGGATCCGTAGTGGAGAAGGATCTGGGGGGATCCGTAGTGGAGAAGGATCTGGGGGGATCTGTAGTAGAGAAGGATCTGGGGGGGATCCGTAATGGAAAAAGATCTGGGAAGTGATCTGTAGTGGAGAAGGATCTGGGGGGATCCGTAGTGGAGAAAGACCTGGGGGGATCCGTAGTGGAGAAGGATCTGGGGGGATCCGTAGTGGAGAAGGATCTGGGGGGATCTGTAGTAGAGAAGGATCTGGGGGGATCCGTAATGGAAAAAGATCTAGGAAGTGATCTGTAGTGGAGAAGGATCTGGGGGGATCCGTAGTGGAGAAAGACCTGGGGGGATCCGTAGTGGAGAAGGATCTGGGGGGGATCTGTAATGGAAAAAGATCTGGGCGGTGATCTGTAGTGGAGAAGGATCTGGGGGGATCCGTAGTGGAGAAAGACCTGGGGGGATCCGTAGTGGAGATGGATCTGGGGGGATCCGTAGTATCTAAGCAAAATTCGGGCGTATCTTGTTTTCTGAATACAGAAAAAAAATACGCCGGCGCATCTTAGAAGTTACGCGGCGTATCTCGAGATACTCCAACGTAACTGCTTTCAGAATCTGACCCGACACCATACTTAACATGGAAACAACGGAACTTTGTGAGCCTACCCCTTATATAGCAGGGGTAGGTTTACGCTTACGGAAACAACGTAAACGACGACGGGGCGACGTAACAACGTTCGGGAATCCGTGCATAGGCAAATGAGAAATCAACGTGAAGGCCACCTAGCGGCCAGCGAAGGAATTACATCTAAGATCCGACGGTGTAAGTGTCTTACACCTGTCGGATCTTCTCCGTATCTATGCGTAAGTGATTCTAGGAATCAGACGCAAAGATACCCGGGGAAAAAAACAGAGATACGACGGTGTTTCCTGCGATACACGTTCGTATCTCTTTTGAGAATCTGGCCCTAAATGGATATTTTGGGCCAGATCCACAAAGCTGCTGCGCTTTACTCTACGCCGCTGTAAGTAACAGCGGCGTATTACTTATCCTCAAAGAAACAGCGATGTTACTTACGGCGGCGTAGAGTAAATGGGCCGGCGTTCGCGGGTGTAATTCAAATGGGTTGTTGGTGGGCGTGTTTTATTAAAATGATCAATGACCCGACGCAAACGACGCTTTTTTTACACTGCGCATGCGCCGGCCGTGGACGTATCCTAGTGCGCTGGATAGAAAACAATGACACGCCGGCAGGAAATTTGAAATTTGTAGATACACCGGCGTAATTCTCTGTGGACATGGCCCTTTGTTTGCATCTCCAGAGAGTTCCTGCCATCTGCCATTGGTCGCAGTAGTTCAGCATTGCGCTTGGTGTGTTGCCATTGAAAAAGTTACATATATTGGGCCAGATTCTCAGAGGCGCTACGACGGAGTATCTCAGATACCCCGTCGTATCGCCGTTTTTTTTTTTTGCCTCGTATCTATGCGAGTGATTCTTAGCATCACTTTGGCATAGATACGCCTGAACATCCGACATGTGTAATACCATTACACTTGCGGATCGTAGTTGTAATGACAACTCCGGCCACTAGGTGGCCTTTGCGCTGTTTTCTCATTTGCCTATGCAAATGAGGCTACTACTCAGATTCCCGAACGCTTTTACGCCGCCCCGTCGTCGCGTACGTCGTTTTCGTCCGCGTAAGGTTACCCCTGCTTCTATGAGGAGTAACCTTACGAAGTTCCGTCGGATGCCGTCGGGTGCCGTCGGACGCCATGTTAAGTATGGCGTCGGGTCAGCGTCGGCTTTTTCCGTCGCTTACGTTGTTTTACTAACTCGTTCGCGAATAGGGCATTGCGTAGTGACGATCACGTCGTTTTGACGTCGGTTTCAACGGCGCTTTCCGACGTGAGCTGGAGCATGCGCACTGGGCTTTTTCCCCGGCCGGTGCATGCGCAGTTCGTTCGACGCGGAGGCGCGCTTTATTTAAATAGAAGCCGCCCCCTTTGAATTACGCGGGCTTACGCTGGCCCATTTTCGCTACGCCAACGCAAACTACGGAGCAAATGCTTAGAGAATACGGCACTTGCTCTAGTACGATGCGGCGGCGTAGTGTAAATGCGTTACGCTACGCCGGCGAATTTGTATGAGAATCTGCCCCATTGTGTTCCAAGAAAAAAAAATAATGATTTTGTTAGAATGGAATTAAAAATGACTATGTTTGGTGCCAAGAGATTTTACATTGAGAGCGCTCATCAGCATCGTTCCAAGCTGGCCGGGGTTCACATAACAAGTGAATGCCATGTACCGAGCTGCTCTCTGCATTTACGTCACCCCCGGCGGACGGCGGTGCGCGGCTCCCGGTTGGGTGTCGGGAACTTGTTATATTGCTTTTCTCAGTGAATAATTGAAGCCCATTGTTTATTCCACTTCTCTGCGTGGACAGAACCTCGCGCTCATTTGGATGTTTTACTGTCACTCGTTTTTCTTCCTCTTCTCTCTTCATATCCAGCTGGCCGGCGGATGAAACCACAGAGGAAAAAAAAAAGTCTCTCCGGAAAGTGTGAATAATTCTAGAAAGTTCCATTATCATACTTCAGACTTTTTGAGGTTCAAGTGCTGTTCTTCACTTACTGTTAATGTGGTTTTCATTATCTATCTTTTATTTTTTTTGGTAACTTGTTACATAGTGAGGTTGAAAAAAGACACAAGTCCATCTGGTTCAACCATAAAAATAAAATAAATATAAGGGGGTAGATTCATGTACAGATCCGACGGTGTATCTACTGATACACCGTCGGATCTGTGAGATCCGACGCTCGGATCTATGCGGCTGATTCCTCGAATCAGGTTCCGCATAGATCTCCCTTAGAGCCGACTGGTGTAAGTGAGTTACACTGTCAGTTCTTAGGCTGCATTCTCCCGCCGTCCGCTAGGTGGCGCTTCTTTTTTTCTACGCGACGAATATGCAAATGAGGAGAACCGCCGATTCAGAACCGAACGCCCGGCCGTCGCTTTTTTTTTACGTCGTTTGCGTTCGTCTTTTTCCGGATGATGGTTACCCCTGCTATATGCGGGGTAAGTGCGGCGGATCCTATGTTAAGTATGGCCGTCGTTCCCGCGTCGAGTTTTGAATTTTTTACGTCGTTTACGTAAGTCGTCCGGGAATACGGCCATACGTTAATAGCGTTAACGACGAAAACAATGACGTCCTTGCGACGTCATTTAAAGCAATGCACGTCGGGAAATTTTGCCGGCGGCGCATGCGCAGTACGATCGGTGCGGGGACGCGCGTGATTTAAATAGTAAACTCCCCCTAGCCGCGGAATTTGCATTCCGCCGGGGGATTTACGATCCGCCAGGGCTAATTACGAGGCAAGTGCTTTCTGAATACAGCACTTGCCTCAAAAACTGCCGCAGGCGGATCGTAAACAAGATAGATCACGCGGATCAAAAGATCCGCTGATCTATGTGAATCTACCCCAAGGTTTTTAACCACTTCAGTACCGGAAGGATTTACTCCCCCCCCCCCCCCATTAATGACCAGGCCACTTTTTGCGATATGTCACTGCGTTACTTTAACCACTTCTGCCCCGGACCATTATGCAGGTTAAGGACCTTGCCCCTTTTTGCGATTTGGCACTGCGTCGCTTTAACTGACTAATGTGCGCGGACGTGAGACGCGGCTCCCAAACAAAATTGGCGTCTTTTTTTCTCCCACAAATAGAGCTTTCTTTTGGTGGTATTTGATCACCTCTGCGTTTTTTTTTTTTTGCGCTATAAACAAAAATAGAGCGACAGTTTTGAAATAAATTCAATATTTTTTACTTTTTCCTATAATAAATATTCCCCAAAAATATATTAAAAAAAAACATTTTTTTCCTCAGTTTAGGCCGATATTTTCCTGACTGCGACATTACGGCGGACACATCGGACAATTTTGACTCATTTTTATGACCATTGTCATCTCCACAGCAAAAAGTGCTATAAAAATGCGCTGATTACTGTGAAAATGGCAATTGCAGTTTAGGAGTTAACCACTAGGGGGCGCTTTAATGGGTTAAGTGTGATCTCATATGTGTTCCTAATTGTAGGGGCGGGGCTGGACGTGTGACATCGTTGATCTTCTTTCTCTATATCAGGGAACAGACGATCACTGACACTGCCACTGTGAAGAACGGGGAAGGTTTGTTTACACTCGCCTCTCCCCGTTCTTCAGCTCGGGTGACCGATCGCGGGACACCGGCGGCGATCGGGTCCCGTGGGCGTGGTCACTGAGCTTTAGACCAGGTTGCGAGCGCGCCGCTGGGCTCAAAGAGACACGTACAGGTACGCGATTGTGCCAGCCGCGCCATTCTGCCGACGTATATCGGCGCGAAGGGGTTGATGTAAATAGGAATGCCAACCGCCGCATTCCTATTTACATCAACAGAATACGTATCGGCCTAAACTGTGGGAAAAAAATGTAATATAATTTTGGGGATATTTATTATAGCAAAAAGTTAAAAATATCGATTTTTCTTTTTTCAAAATTCTCGCTCTATTTTTGTTTATAGCGCACAAAATAAAAACCGCAGAGGTGATCAAACACCACCAAAAGAAATCTCTATTTG
The DNA here is from genome assembly GCA_029574335.1 of Rana kukunoris. Classification (NCBI taxonomy): domain Eukaryota; kingdom Metazoa; phylum Chordata; class Amphibia; order Anura; family Ranidae; genus Rana; species Rana kukunoris. Next base: position 2,762,265 of record CM056051.1, on the reverse strand, counting down.
TGGGGAAAAAAGGACGCCAATTTTGTTTGGGAGCCGCGTCGCACGACCGCGCAATTGTCAGTGCCGAAACGCAAAAAGGGGCCTGGTCCTTTACCTGCATAATGACCCGGGGCTTAAGTGGTTAATGATCAGGCCATTTTTAGCGATACGGCACTGCGTTACCTTAACTGACAATTAGCGCGATTGTGTGAAGATGGAAACAAAATTTGTCGCAAAAAAAGAAAAAAAGAGCAACAATTTAGAAAAAATATGAAAAATATTTTTTTTACTTTCTGCTATAATAAAATATCCCCAAAACAAGTATTCATCAGCTTCGGCCGATATGTATTCTGCTGCACCGTTGTGGTAAAAATAATATCTTAATAAGCGCTTATTAATCACCTCTGCAGTTTTTATTTTTAATAAACAAAAAAAAAAGACCACCAAGGGTTAACCCCTTGCTTACTGGGCACATACACCCCCCTCCTGCCCAGGTGAAATGTCAGCTTCCGGCGCTGCGTCGCTTTAACTGACAATTGCGCGGTCGTGCGACGCGGCTCCCAAACAAAATCGGCGTCCTTTTTTCCCCTCACAAATAGAGATTTCTTTTGGTGGTATTTGATCGCCTGTGCGTTTTTTATTTTTTGCGCTATAAAGAAAAAAAAGCGACAGTTTTGAAAAAAAAATACATTGGGCCAGATTCAGATACACGTAATTTTGCGCTGCATAATCGAAATACTCTACGCCGCCGTATTTTACCAGGCTCTAAATGGAATCCTGGTCGATTTTTGCCCGTACGCTTACGGCGGCGTAGTCTATTTCTCGCCGCGTAATCGAAATACGCGATTAGGGGGCGCGAAGCATTTAAATTAAGCGCGTCCCCGCGGCGATCGAACTGCGCATGCTCCGTTCAGAAATTTCCCCGCATTGCGCGAAATCACGTCGTTACGTCATTCGTTGTTTGAGTAGCGGCGTTTACGAACATTCCTATTCCCGGACGACTTACGTAAAAAATAATAAAAAATAATAAAAGACGTCGGAAAACGTAGAAATTTCGACGCGGGAACGACGGCCATACTTAACATGGGCTGTCTAATATTAGAGCAGCAAAAAGCTGGTATAGTGTTACGCAAATAAAAGATGACTAAAGGTGCCGTAAGAGATTGCGATTGAAGATCGTAATTTCGGGGATTGCCGGCAAAAGCTCGTTTGCATACCCCGACGCGGAAAACGACGGGAAGTCCGCCCAGTGGCCGCAATTTTATTGCAGCGTAGATCCCAAGGCGTACGAACACGTAATCCAGTCGAATTGAAGCCCGCAGCCGTCTATTCGTGGCTTGGAGTTTCCGACTAGCTAGAAAACGCGCTTAATTTGAAATGACTCCAGTCTAACACCCAGTTACACAGGAGTTACGGCTCTCTGAATCTGGCCCAATATTTTTTACTTGTTGCTATAATAAATATCCCAATTAAAAAAACATTTTTTTTCTCAGTTTAGGCCGATACGTATTCTTCTACATATTTTTGGTAAAAAAAAAAAAAAAATCGCAATAAGCAACTGGTTTGCGCAAAAGTTATAGCGCCTACAAAATAGGGGACAGAATTTTTTTTTTTTATTATTTTTTTTTTACTAGTAATGGCGGCGATCTGCGATTTTTATTGGGACGGCGACATTTTTTTTTATTTTTTTTATCCTTGCCGTACATACCGTTTTAGATGTATATGTTCACTGCGGCTTCCGGGTATAATCTTCGGAACTGGGCGTTACTCGTTAATTGACAGGCTTCCGACGGGCGCATACAGCGCGCCACGAGTTGCCGAAAGAAGCCGAACGTCGGTGCGCAGGCGCCGTATAGAGCCGACTCGCAGTCCGGCTTCTTTCGGCAACTCGTGACGCGCTGTATGCGCCCGTCGGAAGCCTGTCAATCAATTAGGAACGCCCAGAACCGCAGATTATACCCGGAACTCGCCTGAATGTAATGTTAAAAACATTTTTTTTAGGTGAACCCCCGCTTTAAAATCACTGCTCCCGAAAAAAATGCAGTTTTTAAAACTTTTTTTGCATTGATACATGTCCCCTGGGGCAGGACCCGGGTCCCCAAACACTCCCCTGGGGCAGGACCCGGGTCCCCAAACACTCCCCTGGGCAGGACCTGGGTCCACAAACACTCCCCTGGGGCAGGACCCGGGTACCCAAACACTCCCCTGGGGCAGGACCCGGGTCCCCAACCACTCCCCTGGGGCAGGACCCGGGTCCCCAAACACTCCCTGGGCAGGACCCGGGTACCCAAACACTCCCCTGGGGCAGGACCGGGGTCCCCAAACACTCCCTGGGCAGGACCCGGGTCCACAAACACTCCCCTGGGGCAGGACCCGGGTCCACAAACACTCCCCTGGGGCAGGATCCGGGTCCCCAAACAGTCCCCTGGGGCAGGATCCGGGTCCCCAAACAGTCCCCTGGGGCAGGATCCGGGTCCCCAAACACTTGCCTGGTGCAGGACCCGGGTCCTCAAACACTCCCCTGGGGCAGGACCCGGGTCCCCAAACACTCCCTGGGCAGGACCCGGGTCCACAAACACTCCCCTGGGGCAGGACCCGGGTACCCAAACACTCCCCTGGGGCAGGACCCGGGTCCCCAAACACTCCCTGGGCAGGACCCGGGTCCACAAACACTCCCCTGGGGCAGGACCCGGGTCCCCAAACACTCCCCTGGGGCACGATCCGGGTCCTCAAACACTCCCCTGGCGCAGGATCCGGGTCCCCAAACACTCCCCTGGGGCAGGACCCGGGTCCCCAAACACTCCCCTGGGGCAGGACCCGGGTCCACAAACACTCCCCTGGGGCAGGAGCCGGGTCCCCAAACACTCCCCTGGGGCAGGATCCGGGTCCCCAAACACTCCCCTGGCGCAGGATCCGGGTCCCCAAACACTCCCCTGGCGCAGGATCCGGGTCCCCAAACACTCCCCTGGCGCAGGATCCGGGTCCCCAAACACTCCCCTGGGGCAGGACCCGGGTCCCCAAACACTCCCCTGGGGCAGGACCCGGGTCCCCAAACACTCCCCTGGGGCAGGACCCGGGTCCCCAAACACTCCCCTGGGGCAGGACCAGGGTCCCCAAACACTCCCCTGGGGCAGGACCCGGGTCCACAAGCACTCCCCTGGGGCAGGACCCGGGTCCCCAAACACTCCCCTGGGGCAGGACCCGGGTCCCCAAACACTCCCCTGGGGCAGGACCCGGGTCCCAAAAACACTCCCCTGGGGCAGGACCCGGGTCCCCAAACACTTTTTAGGACAATAACTTGCATATTAGCCTTTAAAAATGAGCTCTCATAGACTTTAACAGGGTTCTAAAGTTTGTGTGAACTTCTGGCCTGTTCGCAGGTTCTGGTGCAAACCGAACGGGGGGGGGGGGGGGGGGGGGTATTTGGCTCATATGCAGCCTCACAAGCGCCCATCAATGAATGTTTGCTTGCTTCCATTGATTCGGGAGTTGGGACACAGACACAGCCCTCCACCGCCACTGCGCCTCAGACACTATATATGAATGAAGCGGCGGCTGCCTGCTGATGCTGAGACTTAGTTGGTTGTTGCAGAGAGAAGAGAGTAGGGACCCCAGTAGCTGGACGCCCCTAGGCAACAGTGTGCCCTAGGCGGCTGCCTAGTTTGCCTGGTGGTTGCACCGGCCCTGCTCACAAGGCATGTGGCGTGCGCGTGCCCACTGGCACATGCACGTGTAAAGGGCAGGTGTTCCAATACTTTTGACAATACAATCAGTTTCTTTTTTTTCTTCGACGAAAAAAATTCGAATTGAAGATATTTTCTCAGCAACATTATCATTTTCTTTTACAAAATAATAAGAAATGTGCAAAACAAATCAATCTCTAAAGAATAAACGGCAAACAAAATGAACAATTAACCGCCAATAATACCTTTTTTGTCTGCATATAGAATATCGGTTTGCGCTTTTAATACGACATCAAAAAAACAACGTCGCTTATGCAGCGTGCCGGCGCTCCGGGACGGGAGTTGCCTGAACAGCATTGTGTTTAATACAAAGGGGGGGGACACAGTGGGGGGAACACAATGGGGGGAACACAGTGGGGGGGAACACAATGGGGGGAACACAGTGGGGGGGAACACAATGGGGGGAACACAGTGGGGGGAACACAATGGAGGGAACACAGTGGGGAGAACACAATGGGGGGAACACAGTGGGGAGAACACAATGGGGGGAACACAGTGGGGGGAACACAGTGGGGGGAACACAATGGAGGGAACACAGTGGGGAGAACACAGTGGGGGGAACACAATGGGGGGAAAACAGGGGGGAAACACAATGAGGGGAAAACAAGGGGGAAACACAATGGGGGGAACACAGTGGGGGGAACACAGTGGGGGGAGCATAATGGGGGGAACACAGTGGGGGGAACACAGTGGGGGGAACACAATGGGGGGAAAACAGGGGGGGAAACACAATGGGGGGAACACAGTGGGGGGAACACAGTGGGGGAACACAGTGAGGGGAGCACAGTGGGGGTAACACAGTGGGGGGAGCATAATGGGGGGAACACAGTGTGGGGAACACAGTGGGGGAGCACATTGGGGGGAACACAGTGGGGGAGCACAGTGGGAGGAACACAGTGGGGGGAACACAGTGGGAGGAACACAGTGGGGGAACACAGTGGGAGGAACACAGTGGGGGGAACACAGTGGGGGAGCACAATGGGGGGGAACACAGTGGGGGGAGCATAGTGGGGGGAACACAATGGGGGGAGCACAGTAAGAGGAACACAGTGGGGGGAACACAGTGGGGGGAACACAATGGTAGGAACACAGTGGGGGGAACACAGTGGGGGGAACACAATGGAGGGAACACAGTGGGGAGAACACAGTGGGGGGAACACAATGGGGGGAAAACAGGGGGGAAACACAATGGGGGGAACACAGTGGGGGGAACACAGTGGGGGGAGCACAGTGGGGGTAACACAGTGGGGGGAGCATAATGGGGGGAACACAGTGTGGGGAACACAGTGGGGGAGCACATTGGGGGGAACACAGTGGGGGAGCACAGTGGGAGGAACACAGTGGGGGGAACACAGTGGGGGAGCACAATGGGGGGGAACACAGTGGGGGGAGCACAGTGGGGGGAACACAATGGGGGGAGCACAGTAAGAGGAACACAGTGGGGGGAACACAGTGGGGGGAACACAATGGGAGGAACACAGTGGGGGGAACACAGTGGGGGGGAACACAGTGGGAGGAACACAGTGGGGGGAACACAATGGGAGGAACACAGTGGGGGGGGAACACAGTGGGAGGAATACAGTGGGGGGGGAACACAGTGGGAGGAACACAGTGAGGGGAACACAATGGGGGGAACACAGTGGGAGGAACACAGTGGGGGGAACACAGTGGGGGGGAACACAATGGGGGGAACACAATGGGGGGAACACAGTGGGAGGAACACAGTGGGGGGAACACAATGGGGGGAACAAAATGGGGGGAACACAATGGGGGGAACACAATGGGGGGAACACATCTCTGCTGCCGGGGAGTGAAGAGTTCTACAAGATGCTAAAAATACTTTAATAAGAGCTCCACGTCCCGAATAGAAGTAATAAAATGTCACATAATAGCGTTTCCCAGGCGGGGGAGATGTAATATAAGGAGGAGGCGGAAGGACTAATCGCTGTCATTTGTTATTTCTGCCTCCATGGAAAGTAAAGAGATCCTTGAAAAGCACATCAGGAAGTTACCGAGAAAAACTGCAACAAGGACATTCTTACCATTGAATTTATTCGCTGTCTTATGTAACGTTTATAACCGGCGGCGTTACCCCACCGCACCGGGGGCGAGGGATTAACGCGTTACAGCAATTCTGTCCCCTCAATCGGTGATCCCTGTCCTCTTATTCTCTAACGGTGATCCCTGTCCTCTGATTCTCCAGCGGTGATCCCTGTCCTCTGATTTTCCAGCGGTGATCCCTGTCCTCTGATTCTCCAGCGGTGATCCCTGTCCTCTGATTCTCCAACGGTGATCCCTGACCTCTGATTCTCCAGCGGTGATCCCTGTCCTCTGATTTTCCAGCGGTGATCCCTGACCTCTGATTCTCCAGCGGTGATCCCTGACCTCTGATTCTCCAGCGGTGATCCCTGTCCTCTGATTCTCCAGCGGTGATCCCTGACCTCTGATTCTCCAGCGGTGATCCCTGTCCTCTGATTTTCCAGCGGTGATCCCTGACCTCTGATTCTCCAATGGTGATCCCTGACCTCTGATTCTCAAACGGTGATTCCTGACCTCTGATTCTCCAGCGGTGATCCCTGTCCTCTGATTTTCCAGCGGTGATCCCTGTCCTCTGATTCTCCAGCGGTGATCCCTGTCCTCTGATTCTCCAACGGTGATCCCTGACCTCTGATTCTCCAGCGGTGATCCCTGTCCTCTGATTTTCCAGCGGTGATCCCTGACCTCTGATTCTCCAGCGGTGATCCCTGACCTCTGATTCTCCAGCGGTGATCCCTGTCCTCTGATTCTCCAGCGGTGATCCCTGACCTCTGATTCTCCAGCGGTGATCCCTGTCCTCTGATTTTCCAGCGGTGATCCCTGACCTCTGATTCTCCAATGGTGATCCCTGACCTCTGATTCTCAAACGGTGATTCCTGACCTCTGATTCTCCAACGGTGATCCCTGACCTCTGATTCTCCAGCGGTGATCCCTGTCCTCTGATTCTCCAGCGGTGATCCCTGACCTCTGATTCTCCAGCGGTGATCCCTGACCTCTGATTCTCCAGCGGTGATCCCTGTCCTCTGATTCTCCAGCGGTGATCCCTGTCCTCTGATTCTCCAGCGGTGATCCCTGTCCTCTGATTCTCCAGCGGTGATCCCTGACCTCTGATTCTCCAGCGGTGATCCCTGTCCTCTGATTCTCCAGCGGTGATCCCTGTCCTCTGATTCTCCAGCGGTGATCCCTGTCCTCTGATTCTCCAGCGGTGATCCCTGACCTCTGATTCTCCAGCGGTGATCCCTGTCCTCTGATTTTCCAGCGGTGATCCCTGACCTCTGATTCTCCAATGGTGATCCCTGACCTCTGATTCTCAAACGGTGATTCCTGACCTCTGATTCTCCAACGGTGATCCCTGACCTCTGATTCTCCAGCGGTGATCCCTGTCCTCTGATTCTCCAGCGGTGATCCCTGACCTCTGATTCTCCAGCGGTGATCCCTGACCTCTGATTCTCCAGCGGTGATCCCTGTCCTCTGATTCTCCAGCGGTGATCCCTGTCCTCTGATTCTCCAGCGGTGATCCCTGTCCTCTGATTCTCCAGCGGTGATCCCTGACCTCTGATTCTCCAGCGGTGATCCCTGACCTCTGATTCTCCAGCGGTGATCCCTGACCTCTGATTCTCCAGCGGTGATCCCTGTCCTCTGATTCTCCAGCGGTGATCCCTGTCCTCTGATTCTCCAGTGGTGATCCCTGTCCTCTGATTCTCCAACGGTGATTCTTGTCCTCTGACTCCCCAGTGCTGATCCTTGTCTACTGATGTAAGGAACTCAAAACTCTTGGGCCACTTGGCATGCAATGGGTGTATCTACACGCACGGTGGTAGTGGTAGTGGGGGGGCAGGTAATTTTTTGCAATGGGGTCCACAAGCTTCAAGCTACGCCTCTGGCTGTGGGGTTTCAAACCTATAACCCATACACAATGGAGTAGTAGACAATGGCGTTCTGTGTTGGGCGTCTGACCCAGGGACTGCCTCAAAAACTTGGCCCCTGGGTGATCATAGCTGTAACAGGCTAACACAGGGTTGGACCAATCGTGTGAAAGGGGCCGAAGGCTCATTTTACACTGTTGGTCTGCTGTCTACCTACACTGTGGGTGCGGCGCAGTGTACCTGTGGTTTTTCCGCCGGTTAGCTGCACTTTGCCATAGACGTCTATTTATATCCTGCAGGGGGGGGTGCACTTTCTGAAAAGCCGCATGCTTCCTCTACCGCCGGCTTCATTCACAACACTGATGCTCTGGGATAGCAGGTCGGCAACCTGCAATATGGGCCTGCCAACCAGCCATTCCAGAGCAGGTGGTCGCGGGGCCACATCAGAGGGCTCCGCAGGCCACAGGTGGCCCCCGGACCACTGGTTGGGCACCCCTGGGCTAACAGATACGTAGTCATCTCCCCCCCGGGCTGGTGACACTGTGCACAGCCACCGGCCGCCACCACCAAATGCTGTTTTTGTAGAGCAGGAATATGCCTGCTGGAGCTCTGTTATCACAGGTCACGCCCGCCGCTCACCTCCCGCTGTGCAGCCGTGCCTGTGTCAGCTGCGAGGTAGATGGCTGCAGAGCTGAGCTATGTCTCGTCTCACACATAGCTCAGCCTCAGCGCACACCAGCGCTGACATCCCCTTCTCTCTCTGCACAGACACGAGGAGAAATAGAGCTCAACTGCTCCTCCTCCTTCTGAGTCTGCCCCGCCCACACTCCCCGGGCATGTGTGGGCACTGGACAGGAAGTTTGAACCCAAAAAAGCATCAGATAGCCTGCCTGCGCCTCAGCCTCCATCCTGGTAAGCTCACCCTCTCTAGTCTCTCCTGCCTCCCAGTGTATAAAAAGGGGTGCTCTGTGGACTTTGTTAAAGGGGAGGGGGGCAGGCTTTGGTGAGCAGAGACCCTCTTTACACAATAGTCCACAGCATGCACCCAGATCTGATGTATATGGGGTCTGTGCGGACTCTGATGTATATGGGGTCTATGCAGACTCTGATGTACGGGGAGGCTCTGTGCGGACTCTGATGTAAGGGGGGCTTCTGTGTGGACTCGGATGTAAGGGGGGCTTCTGTGTGGACTCTGATGTAAGGGGGGCCTCTGTGCGGACTCTGATGTAAGGGGGGCCTCTATGCGGACTCTGATGTAAGGGAGGCCTCTGTGCGGACTCTAATGTAAGGGGAGGCTCTGTGTGGACTCTGATGTAAGGGAGGCCTTTGTGTGGACTCTGATGTAAGGGGGGCCTTTGTGTGGACTCTGATGTAAGGGGAGGCTCTGTACCGACTCTGATGTAAGGGAGGCCTCTGTGCGGACTCTGATGTAAGGGGGTCTCTGTGTGGACTCTAATGTAAGGGGAGGCTCTGTGCAGACTCTGATGTAAGGGAGGCCTCTGTGCGGACTCTGATGTAAGGGGGTCTCTGTGTGGACTCTAATGTAAGGGGAGGCTCTGTGCGGACTCAAATGTAAGGGGAGTCTCTGTGTGGACTCTGATGTAAGGGGGGCCTTTGTGCGGACTCTGATGTAAGGGGAGGCTCTGTACGGACTCTGATGTAAGGGAGGCCTCTGTGCAGACTCTGATGTAAGGGAGGCCTCTGTGCGGACTCTGATGTAAGGGGGTCTCTGTGCGGACTCTAATGTAAGGGGAGGCTCTGTGCGGACTCTAATGTAAGGGGAGGCTCTGTGCGGACTCTAATGTAAGGGGAGGCTCTGTGCGGACTCTAATGTAAGGGGAGGCTCTGTGTGGACTCTGATGTAAGAGAGGCCTCTGTGCGGACTCTGATGTAAGGGGGCCTCTGTGCGGACTCTGATGTATATGGGGTCTGTGCGGACTCTAATGTAAGGGGAGGCTCTCTGCGGACTCTAATGTAAGGGGAGGCTCTGTGCGGACTCTAATGTAAGGGGAGGCTCTGTGCGGACTCTAATGTAAGGGGAGGCTCTCTGCGGACTCTAATGTAAGGGGAGGCTCTCTGCGGACTCTAATGTAAGGGGAGGCTCTGTGCAGACTCTAATGTAGGGGGAGGCTCTGTGCGGACTCTTGTGATCATAAAAAATCTTAGACTGTTTTCCTTTATCCATCACTTTTCCACGCTCTATGGGCCACTTGACTGGACTTGCCCCCCAGGCCTAAGGCTGCCAGCCCCCTCCTCTGCCCGCAGGAGCTGCTGGTTATATTTTTGGGTGGCACGTTACCTCTATATTCTCGCTGTCCAGGGTGAAAGGAGAGTCCAAAGAATTTCAATGTCCACACACAATGTAACTCTTTTCTCTTTGGGTTTGTTTTGAAGAACTTTAGTAGAAAAGAGGAGTGAGGGGTAGGAAGGGTAGGTAGGTCGGTTCAGGTGCACAGTTACAAGTAAGGAAACGCTCCTGCTTCCAGCAAACAGTTCTCGTCACCACTCTAGCCCGAGTGGGCATTGCTCACCCTGATAGGTCCCTCTCACTGGCCTAGCAGCCGGGATGGCGCACAAAATAAAGTACAGTCTCTGCCACAGACCTTCCTTTCTCGGTGAGATACTTTGGTCCGGAATCCTCTGCCACACTGGAACCTTTAGACCCGACAGGCGACACTGTCAGGCCTCTCAGTATATGGTGCATCCTTAGATGAAGCTTCCAGGCAGGGGCGTCGTTAGGCCTGGGCAGGGATGGACTGGCCATTGAGACTACAGGGAGTTTCCCGGTGGGCCAATGGCTCAGTGGGCCGGTTTCAGTGACAACGGACTGCCGCCCCCCTCCGCTCTTCTGTGTCTCCCTTACAGCAGCACTCACCTCCTCTCCCTCCCCGCAGAGCTCACCTGGGGGGACAAAGAAGCAGGGGAAGAACCAGAGGAGCAGGGGGGAGGGGACAGACAGCTGACTCGACAGCTATGGCCTGGGAGTTTCTCACTTCTGCCTAATCTTGTCCCATACGGGGGGGGGGCACCAAACTGATTCTTTGCCCCGGGTGAAATAATGTCTAGCTTCCCCACTGGTACTGCCCATAAGAGTACCAGTACCAGCCGGTCTACTCTAATAAAGTAGAACGGCTAGTGGCTAGTGAAGGGGGAGTGGGGGCTTGGGTGGCTGGGGGGGGGGGTGCAGGAGTTGTCCGGCCTCCATGGGAGAGACCTGTCAAAGTGGGCCAGTCTGGATAAAGTCCAGTACCAAATTTCTGTCCCAGTCCAGCCCAGGGCCCGGGCTTAGGGGGCTGGAGCCCCGAATGGGTCCCTGTAAAGCCCTGAGTCACGGGCATTTAGCTGTCCATTGTTAGCCCCGAGCAGCAAGCACCGGGACCGTTCTGATCCCGAGTGCCGCCGCGCAGAGTGTGGCCGAGACCGAGTCCTGCCAAGTGCGGCCACGCCGATTGTGGCCGAGTCCTGCCGAGTGTGATAGCAGGTGCCGCCTTCTGGCGCCTGCAACGCCTATGATGGACGTCCCACTGATCCAACACCCGGACCGCGGGACGTGTGACGTCCATCATAGGCGCGGCAAGCTCCAGAAGGCGGGAATTACAATACCGCTGCCCCACATCACTGAGATGATCCCCACTCGGAGCTCGGGCGGTCGGCTCTCGGATAGATCGGGAGCGATCAGGCCAGCAGAGGAGCGATCGGGTGATAGCAAGTTAAAAAGACAACTAGGTCCAACAGACAGCAAAGTAAATGCAAAGTCAGGTAGGTGTATGTATGTCAGGTAGGTGAGTGTATGTAGGTCAGGTAGGTGAGTTCAGTGTAGGTGTATGTAGGTCAGGTAGGTGTATGTAGGTCAGGTAGGTGTATGTATATGAGGTAGGTGTATGTATGTCAGTGTATGTATATCAGGTAGGTGTATGTAGGTCAGGTAGTCAGTGTATGTATGTCAGGTAGGTGTATGTATGTCATTGTATGTCAGGTAGGTGTATGTATGTATGTCAGGTAGGTGTATGTATGTCAGTGTATGTATGTCAGGTAGGTGTATGTATGTATGTCAGGTAGGTGTATGTATGTCAGTGTATGTATGTCAGGTAGGTGAGTGTATGTATGTCAGGTAGGTGAGTGTATGTAGGTCAGGTAGGTGAGGTCAGTGTAGGTCAGGTAGGTGTATGTAGGTCAGGTAGGTGTATGTATGTCAGTGTATGTATGTCAGGTAGGTGTATGTATGTCAGTGTATGTCAGGTAGGTGTATGTATGTCAGGTAGGTGTATGTATGTCAGTGTATGTATGTCAGGTAGGTGTATGTATGTATGTCAGGTAGGTGTATGTATGTCAGTGTATGTATGTCAGGTAGGTGAGTGTATGTATGTCAGGTAGGTGAGTGTATGTAGGTCAGGTAGGTCAGGTCAGTGTAGGTCAGGTAGGTGTATGTAGGTCAGGTAGGTGTATGTATGTCTGTGTATGTATGTCAGGTAGGTGTATGTATGTCAGTGTATGTATGTCAGGTAAGTGAGTGTATGTATGTCAGGTAGGTGAGTGTATGTAGGTCAGGTCAGTGTAGGTCAGGTAGGTGCATGTAGGTCAGGTAGGTGTATGTATGTCCGTGTATGTATGTCAGGTAGGTGTATGTATGTCAGTGTATGTATGTCAGGTAGGTGAGTGTATGTATGTCAGGTAGGTGAGTGTATGTAGGTCAGGTAGGTCAGGTCAGTGTAGGTCAGGTAGGTGTATGTAGGTCAGGTAGGTGTATGTATGTCCGTGTATGTATGTCAGGTAGGTGTATGTATGTCAGTGTATGTATGTCAGGTAGGTGAGTGTATGTAGGTCAGGTAGATGTGTGTAGGTCAGGTCAGGTAGGTGTATGTATGTCAGTGTATGTATGTCAGGTAGGTGAGTGTATGTAGGTCAGGTAGATGTGTGTAGGTCAGGTCAGGTAGGTGTATGTAGGTCAGTGTATGTATGTCAGGTAGGTGAGTGTATGTAGGTCAGGTAGATGTGTGTAGGTCAGGTCAGGTAGGTGTATGTATGTCAGTGTATGTATGTCAGGTAGGTGAGTGTATGTAGGTCAGGTAGATGTGTGTAGGTCAGGTCAGGTAGGTGTATGTATGTCAGGTAGGTGAGTGTATGTAGGTCAGGTAGATGTGTGTAGGTCAGGTCAGGTAGGTGTATGTAGGTCAGTGTATGTATGTCAGGTCAGTGTATGTATTATGTCAGTGTATGTCAGGTAGTCGGTGTAATGGTCAGTGTGTCAGGTAGGTGAGTTTAGTGTTCAAAATTGATGGGCACTGGTAAGCCGGGCAGCAACCAGCAAATGAGCTCACCCCCCACCACCCAGCCAAAAAAAAAAACGCGCCATCACCATCCCGGATCCAAAACCGCGCTGGCCTCGGGCTAAAGCCCCTGGTCTTCTTGCCACCTAGCAACACCCCTGCTTCCAGGCCTTCTCATAAAGGTACCAGCCTCTTGCCTGGTCCTTACCAGGATAGGTCCTAACCTGGTCTCCTTCATCAAGTGGCTTCCTCAAGCACGACAGCAGAGCACAGGATCACCTCTGCGGTACGGGCCCAGTCAGACAACTGGGCCCACTAGACGAAGCCGCACCCCCAGGCCAACGTATTTGGTTTGTGGATACGAAAACGAAATTTGAGCGTGTGAAGATGTCCTGTGTTTACACTTATGATAATGTGTATAGTATAGCAGGTGAGCCAGGAGACGTGATGTCTACTCACCTCCTCTGTGTAAATGATTAGTTAATTAGCTTGTGTTAATTTATGTTCTGGTTACCTCCTCTTTACTGTATATAAGGTTGTATTCTTGGTTCTATTAACCACTTAAGACCCGGACCAAAATGCTGCTAAAGGACCTTGCCCCTTTTTGCGATTCGGCACTGCGTCGTTTTAACTGACAATTGCGCGGTCGTGCGACGTGGCTCCCAAACAAAATTGGCCTTCTTTTTTCCCCACAAATAGAGCTTTCTTTTGGTGGTATTTGATCACCTTGGCGGTTTTTATTTTTTGCGCTATAAACAAAAATAGAGCCACAATTTTGAAAAAAAATCAATATTTTTTACTTTTTGCCGTAATAAATATCCCCCCAAAACACATATAATTTATTATTTGTTTCCTCAGTTTAGGCCGATACGTATTCTTCTACCTATTTTTGGTAAAAAAAAATCGCAATAAGCTTTTATCGGTTTGTTTTCGCAAAATTTATAGCGTTTACAAAATAAGGGATAGTTTTATTGCATTTTTATTAATTTTTTTTTTTTTTTACTACTAATAGTGGCGATCAGCGATTTTTTTCGTGACTGCGACATTATGGCGGACACTTCGGACAATTTTTGACAAATTTTTGGGACAATTGTCATTTTCACAGCAAAAAATGCATTTAAATTGAAAATGACAGTTGCAGTTTGGGAGTTAACCACAAGGGGGCGCTGTAGGATTTGAGTGTTCCCTGCGTGTGTTTACAACTGTAGGGGGGTGTGGCTGTAGGTGTGACGTCATCGATCGCGTCCCCCTATAACAGGGATGACGCGATCGATGCTGCGGCCACAGTGAAGCACGGGGAAGCCGCGTTTACACACGGCTCTCCTCGTTCTTCAGCTCCGGGGACCGATCGCCGCACTCCAGCGGCGATCGTGTCCGCGAGTCCCGCGGTCCCGGTCCCGGAGCTTCGGACCGGGTCACGGGAGTGCGCCGCGGGCGCGCGCCCGTGACCCACGGCTGGGTACTAGAAACCAACGTATATATACGTTGATGTGCCCAGCCGTGCCATTCTGCTAACGTAAATGTTCAGTAGGCGGTCCTTAAGTGGTTTAAGACTCCATACTTAGCACACAGACAAGTCTCGTCTCGTTGTGTGCTTGAGAGCAGCTGGAATATCTGATATCTGTATCCAGACTGATAGGAAGCGGTATATGACGGAAGCACTCAATCGGAGTGTGGGAACGTTCCGTTACAGCGCCGTAGAAAAAAAAAAAAAAATTGCCGCCATATTAATCTACTCTGTTTTTTGAAAATAGAGAATGTTTTTGAGGCTTAAAAATAATCGTTCCGACTAAAGATGTTCGTTGTGATGTGCGTGAAAAAAATAAAAACCTGTCTCCGGGTTGATTCAGTCCATTTTTCTCTCATAAGCGGTGTGCGCTCGTTTTTATTTCCTTCTACCGAGAGGTGAAAAGCCTTTCATGGCGAGCCGGTAGGAAGCCGAGTTTTGCCGGAACAACTTTATATATAAAGCGCGGCGCTCATTATCAATTGGGAACACGCCGGGGAACCGCGGTTCGTCACGGAGCAGATATGACCGCGAATTGTACAATGTGTACAAGGCGAGCCCGTCGCTGCTGGTACGCCACAAACAACGCCGGGGAAACATTATTTATTTATGAACCATTCCATTGATAATCTTTCATCTAACAATAAATACAGAGAGGGGATTTAATAGACATTTTGTTAACTAAAACCGACACAGATTAGAGTATAAATGACAAAAAGTTTTGCTAAAGCCACTGCAGTACATAGAATTAGAGGTGCGCTGAAATTTCATGCAGTCTCTGACCGTCTATTCTATCATGTCTGCAGTCTCTGACCATCTCTTGTATCATGTCCACAGTCTCTGCTTGAGATGCCCATGTAGAACCCTCTAGAGCAGGGGTGTCAAACTCAATTTCATTGTGGGCCGTATCAGCATTATGATCCCTCTCAAAAGGGCCGGTTGTATCTGTAAGATTAGATGTCCAGCGCATCCCCTCCCCCTTACATTAGGTGTCAAGAGTTGAGTCCCCCACTCTCCCTTACATCACAGTGCACCCCCCTTATGCTGCTGGTAGAAGCTGGATGCATTGCTTGAAAGCAGAAAGTAAGGGTCTGGAGGAGGACCAGAGGAGGGCCGGAGCTCTCCTGCAGCTGCAGGAGAGGTGCGAGGGCCACATGAATTGGCCTGGAGGGCTGGATTCGGCCCGCAGGCCTTACGTTTGACACCTGTGCTCTAGTGTGTGTTAGCCATTTCTGGCTCTGGGATAAACCTGTCACTGAATCTGGGTCAAGGTTATCAGAGGCCAGGGCTGGATGACTCATCCTGGCAAATCTCTGGTGCATCCTCCAGTTTCTAGAACATTAGAGAAGGTTCTGGAACTAGTGGGTGGAAGTTAGAAGATGCTGCCTTGAATATTTATGGGCCCTCAGCCAATCCCCAGAAGTGGGTCTGGCAGGGGACTGGGATAGCGAATAAACAGACTTGGGCCATGCCAGCAGGGGGGTCGGTTGGAAGATGGAGAAGCAGTGCTGAGGCTGTCAGTGGCCCTTAAGGGACCCCTGACGGGGAGTGGCTTTACCTCAGGCTTGGAAGAATCCCACCACAGAAGGCAGTTGGAGGGAATCATACCATAGAGGCAGAGGGAGAGAGCAAGACAGTGAGTAGATCAGCACGGCGCAGGGGCAAGGAATGGTAAGTGCTGCACCTGGAGTCCTGTTTGCTACAGAAAATGTGGACCAGATATAGTTAAACTTGTGTGACTTTTTAGGGTATTTTTTTAGCATACAAGCCAATGTCAATGCTCATTAGGCCTGTGCACACTGCACACTGAAATATTTTGTTTCGGAATTTCGTTTTGGTTTTTCATTTATTTAGTTACTCCCGAAATTTGTTTTTATTTATTTTGTTTCGTTAAAAAAAAAATGCATTCGTCCAAAAATCCGAATGAATTAAGGTCGAATCTGTCATTGAAGGCTTATGGTGTCTGTCGGATGTTCTAAGAAGATTCGACAGAGCAGCTAAACTGTACGATGCCGCGTTCGTACAATTCCTGTCGAATGTTCCGCCTCCAAGCTATAGTAGAATTCTAATGTTGTATGACACTAGTAATAATTATATTTATAAATTATTATTACTGGTCAACCCATATTAGAATTCTTCTATAGCCTACGGGCGGAGCATTTGACCGGAAATGTATGATCGCGGCATCGTACAGTTTAGCTGCTTGACGAATCTTCTTAGAACTTTCGACAGACACCATGAGCCTTCAATGACAGATTCAACGTTTGTATGTTTTTCACTGCTTCGTCGAATCTTCGTCGTTCATGTCAAATGGTCTACAACACTGTCTCTATAATGTCGAATCTTTTCTCTCTATAATGTCAAATCTTTTCTCTCTATAATGTCGAATCTTTTCCCTATAATGTCGAATCTTTTCTCTCTATAATGTCGAATCTTTTCTCTCTATAATGTCGAATCTTTTCTCTCTATAATGTCGAATCTTTTCCCTATAATGTCAAATCTTTTCTCTCTATAATGTTGAATCTTTTCCCTATAATGTCGAATCTTTTCTCTCTATAATGTCGAATCTTTTCTCTCTATAATGTCCAATCTTCATGTCTCTATAATGTCAAATCTTTTCTCTCTATATTTTCGAATCTTTTCTTTCTTTAATGTCAAATCTTTTCTCTCTATAATGTCGAATCTTTTCTCTCTATAATGTCGAATCTTTTCTCTCTATAAAGTCGAATCTTTTCTCTCTATAATGTCCAATCTTCATGTCTCTATCATGTCAAATCTTTTCTCTCTATAATGTCAAAACTTTTCTCTCTTTAATGTCGAATCTTTTCTCTCTATAATGTCGGATCTTTTCTCTCTATAATGTCGGATATTTTCTCTCTATAATGTCAAATATTTTCTCTCTATAATGTCGAATCTTTTCTCTCTATAATGTCCAATCTTTTCTCTCTATAATGTCAAATATTTTCTCTCTATAATGTCAAATATTTTCTCTCTATAATGTCAAATCTTTTCTCTCTATAATGTCGAATCTTTTCTCTCTATAATGTCCAATCTTTTCTCTCTATAATGTCAAATCTTTTCTCTCTATAATGTCAAATCTTTTCTCTCTATAATGTCAAATCTTTTCTCTCTTTAATGTCGAATCTTTTCTCTCTATAATGTCGAATCTTTTCTCTCTATGATGTCGGATATTTTCTCTCTATAATGTCGAATTTTTTATCTCTATGATGTCGGATATTTTCTCTCTATAATGTCGAATTTTTTCTCTCTATAATGTCAAATATTTTCTCTCTATAATGTCAAATATTTTCTCTCTATAATGTCGAATCTTTTCTCTCTATAATGTCGAATCTTTTCTCTCTATAAAGTCAAATCTTTTCTCTCTATAATGTCAAATCTTTTCGCTCTATGTCGTATCTTTTCTCTCTATAATGTCGTATCTTTTCTCTCTATAATGTCGAATCTTTTCTCTCTATAATGTCAAATCTTTTCTCTCTATAATGTCGGATATTTTCTCTCTATAATGTCGGATCTTTTCTCTCTATAATGTCGGATATTTTCTCTCTATAATGTCAAATCTTTTCTCTCAATGTCAAATCTTTTCTCTCTTATAATGTCAAATTTTCTCTCTCTATTATGACAAATCTTTTCTCTCTATGTAGAATAATCTTGGACTAACAGAGTTAGGTTAGGTACATTCGAACCGCAGATTCGATAAACACAGATCACTATTGTCAGCTTCATGTCGAATCTTCGTCGTTCATGCTGAATGGTCTACCCCAACACTGTCTCTTTAATGTAGAATCTTTTCTCTCTATGTTTTCAAATCTTTTCTCTCTATAATGTCAAATCTTTTCTCTCTATAATGTCGAATCTTTTCTCTCTATAATGTCAAATTTTTTCTCTCTATAATGTCCAATCTTTTCTCTCTATAATGTTGAATCTTTTCTCTCTATAATGTCGGATATTTTCTCTCTATAATGTCGAATCTTTTCTCTCTATAATGTCGAATCTTTTCTCTCTATAATGTCGGATATTTTCTCTCTATAATGTCGAATCTTTTCTCTCTATAATGTCGAATCTTTTCTCTCTATAATGTCCAATCTTAATGTCTCTATAATGTCGGATCTTTTCTCTCTATAATGTCAAATCTTTTCTCTCTATAATGTCGAATCTTTTCTCTCTATAATGTCGGATATTTTCTCTCTATAATGTCGAATCTTTTCTCTCTATAATGTCAAATCTTTTCTCTCTATAATGTCGAATCTTTTCCCTATAATGTCGAATCTTTTCTCTCTATAATGTCGAATCTTTTCTCTCTATAATGTCGAATCTTTTCTCTCTATAATGTTGAATCTTTTCCCTATAATGTCGAATCTTTTCTCTCTATAATGTCGAATCTTTTCTCTCTATAATGTCCAATCTTCATGTCTCTATAATGTCAAATCTTTTCTCTCTATATTTTCGAATCTTTTCTTTCTTTAATGTCAAATCTTTTCTCTCTATAATGTCGAATCTTTTCTCTCTATAATGTCGAATCTTTTCTCTCTATAAAGTCGAATCTTTTCTCTCTATAATGTCCAATCTTCATGTCTCTATCATGTCAAATCTTTTCTCTCTATAATGTCAAATCTTTTCTCTCTATAATGTCAAAACTTTTCTCTCTTTAATGTCGAATCTTTTCTCTCTATAATGTCGGATCTTTTCTCTCTATAATGTCGGATATTTTCTCTCTATAATGTCAAATATTTTCTCTCTATAATGTCGAATCTTTTCTCTCTATAATGTCCAATCTTTTCTCTCTATAATGTCAAATATTTTCTCTCTATAATGTCAAATATTTTCTCTCTATAATGTCAAATCTTTTCTCTCTATAATGTCAAATCTTTTCTCTCTATATTTTCGAATCTTTTCTCTCTTTAATGTCAAATCTTTTCTCTCTATAATGTCGAATCTTTTCTCTCTATAATGTCCAATCTTTTCTCTCTATAATGTCAAATCTTTTCTCTCTATAATGTCAAATCTTTTCTCTCTATAATGTCAAATCTTTTCTCTCTTTAATGTCGAATCTTTTCTCTCTATAATGTCGAATCTTTTCTCTCTATGATGTCGGATATTTTCTCTCTATAATGTCGAATTTTTTCTCTCTATAATGTCAAATATTTTCTCTCTATAATGTCAAATATTTTCTCTCTATAATGTCGAATCTTTTCTCTCTATAATGTCGAATCTTTTCTCTCTATAAAGTCAAATCTTTTCTCTCTATAATGTCAAATCTTTTCGCTCTATGTCGTATCTTTTCTCTCTATAATGTCGAATCTTTTCTCTCTATAATGTCAAATCTTTTCTCTCTATAATGTCGGATATTTTCTCTCTATAATGTCGGATCTTTTCTCTCTATAATGTCGGATATTTTCTCTCTATAATGTCAAATCTTTTCTCTCAATGTCAAATCTTTTCTCTCTTATAATGTCAAATTTTCTCTCTCTATTATGACAAATCTTTTCTCTCTATGTAGAATAATCTTGGACTAACAGAGTTAGGTTAGGTACATTCGAACCGCAGATTCGATAAACACAGATCACTATTGTCAGCTTCATGTCGAATCTTCGTCGTTCATGCTGAATGGTCTACCCCAACACTGTCTCTTTAATGTAGAATCTTTTCTCTCTATGTTTTCAAATCTTTTCTCTCTATAATGTCAAATCTTTTCTCTCTATAATGTCGAATCTTTTCTCTCTATAATGTCAAATCTTTTCTCTCTATAATGTCAAATTTTTTCTCTCTATAATGTCCAATCTTTTCTCTCTATAATGTTGAATCTTTTCTCTCTATAATGTCGGATATTTTCTCTCTATAATGTCGAATCTTTTCTCTCTATAATGTCGAATCTTTTCTCTCTATAATGTCGGATATTTTCTCTCTATAATGTCGAATCTTTTCTCTCTATAATGTCGAATCTTTTCTCTCTATAATGTCCAATCTTAATGTCTCTATAATGTCGGATCTTTTCTCTCTATAATGTCAAATCTTTTCTCTCTATAATGTCGAATCTTTTCTCTCTATAATGTCGGATATTTTCTCTCTATAATGTCGAATCTTTTCTCTCTATAATGTCGAATCTTTTCTCTCTATAATGTCGGATATTTTCTCTCTATAATGTCAAATCTTTTCTCTCTATAATGTCAAATCTTTTCTCTCTATAATGTCGGATCTTTTCTCTCTATAATGTCCAATCTTTTCTCTCTATAATGTCAAATCTTTTCTCTCTATAATGTCAAATCTTTTCTCTCTTTAATGTCAAATCTTTTCTCTCTATAATGTCGAATCTTTTCTCTCTATGATGTCGGATATTTTCTCTCTATAATGTCGAATTTTTTCTCTCTATAATGTCAAATATTTTCTCTCTATAATGTCAAATCTTTTCTCTCTATAATGTCGAATCTTTTCTCTCTATAATGTCGAATCTTTTCTCTCTATAAAGTCAAATCTTTTCTCTCTATAATGTCAAATCTTTTCGCTCTATGTCGTATCTTTTCTCTCTATAATGTCGTATCTTTTCTCTCTATAATGTCGAATCTTTTCTCTCTATAATGTCAAATCTTTTCTCTCTATAATGTCGGATATTTTCTCTCTATAATGTCGGATCTTTTCTCTCTATAATGTCGGATATTTTCTCTCTATAATGTCAAATCTTTTCTCTCAATGTCAAATCTTTTCTCTCTTATAATGTCAAATTTTCTCTCTCTATTATGACAAATCTTTTCTCTCTATGTAGAATAATCTTGGACTAACAGAGTTAGGTTAGGTACATTCGAACCGCAGATTCGATAAACACAGATCACTATTGTCAGCTTCATGTCGAATCTTCGTCGTTCATGCTGAATGGTCTACCCCAACACTGTCTCTTTAATGTAGAATCTTTTCTCTCTATGTTTTCAAATCTTTTCTCTCTATAATGTCGAATCTTTTCTCTCTATAATGTCGAATCTTTTCTCTCTATAATGTCGAATCTTTTCTCTCTATAATGTCCAATCTTAATGTCTCTATAATGTCGGATCTTTTCTCTCTATAATGTCAAATCTTTTCTCTCTATAATGTCGAATCTTTTCTCTCTATAATGTCGGATCTTTTCTCTCTATAATGTTGAATCTTTTCTCTCTATAATGTCCAATCTTAATGTCTCTATAATGTCGAATCTTTTCTCTCTATAATGTCGAATCTTTTCTCTCTATAATGTCCAATCTTTTCTCTCTATAATGTCCAATCTTTTCTCTATGTAAAATAATCTTGGTCTAATAGAGTTAAGGTTAGGCACATTCGACCACAGGTTCGATAGACACAGATCACTATTGTCAGCATCATGCCGAATCTCCTATCTATATCGAACTGTTGTACTGTAGCAACGAAAACAAATTATTATTTTTTATTTCGGATCTTTCGGATTTCGGATTCTGTGCGTTCGTTTTCGTTTGTTAAAATGATAACGAAAATAAATTTGTACGAAAACGAATGCACATATCTAATGCTCATTCGCTGAGAAGGATAGATAGTATGTGCATGTGTTCTGTATGCATATTTGTAGTACTCAGTATGTCTTGTATTCAGGGCTGTCTTAATGAGAGGGCACTAGGGTGGCCACGTGTCCCGGATTGCCCGGGACAGTCCCGCATTCCAGGACAATACAGTGTCCCGGAATGAAACTGACACAGCCACCCCTCCGGGCCAATCTGATGCCCCCAAAAAAGGCCGCCACATCAGCGTTTTTTACGGCCGGGAATGCCTGGAGGAGCCCAATCCCCGTCCCCTGCCTGTGATTGGAGAAATCATAAATCCCGTCTCTTGTGTCCAATCACTGTGCTGTAATTCGTTACAGCACAAGCTGATTTTTGGGAGGGGGGTGTCCCTGAATAGCAGTTTGGAAATGTGGTCACCCTAGAGGGCACACCTGGGCAATGCCTAGGGGCCCCAGCTGGGTGAGGGGCCCCTGCACTTTCCCCAAACCAGCTTGTCCTTGAGCCCACGCTGCCCTGAAATTGGGGGCCCCATGATGGCACTGAGAGTGATACATACACGGGGGGGGGGGGGGGGTGCAGTCTGCCTCCTACCTACTCGATGTCTGTTTACCTTCACTGCCATCATTGTAGGGGCCCCAGAGCATTACTTTGCCCAGGGGCCCATGATGCTATTAAGACTGCCCTGCTTGTATTGTGTTTCTATAACTCTAAATAATTTATATGGGCAGCATTTTTATTTAGTAAAAGCACATTGACATTCGATTCCTGAGCTTTGAGGCAAGAAATAGACAGCCAGCAACAACAACTGCGATTTGCAACAAATTGCAATTGAATACAGTTGGGACTCTCATTTGAACCAAACTAATGGTGCTCTTGCCCAGAATCGCATCCAGCAAAACAACGTGGAATCCAGAATAATAGAAACCCGGGACATAAGGCAGCCATGCATTAATATTAATATGAATGCAAACTGTATAATAAAGCGCGTCATGTCTTTTGGATGAAAGAAATCTTGAAGTGAACGCATTTCAGTCGTTTTCTTCATATCGTCTCTTCATTCCAATAAAGGCGGAAAAGAAACAAAAGCTGGAAAATGAGAAAACCGACAAACTAATGATATTAAAAAAAAAAAAAAATCGCTACGCAGTTCACATTCCTCCAAACCCATTGAGGGCCACGCGACTTGTTAGCCAAACCGAGTCTCTCTAATTAGACCGGTGGATTGTTTTCTGTCGTTTCTGCAGATACTGAAGACAGGAACAGTTTGTCTTCCGGCGGCGGGTTTTGCAGCGAGGGATGAAAATAATAAGATATTAGGTTATGGCAGATTTACAGCGTTGTGACACAGCCTTCTTTTTATGCCGCTATTAACCGAAACAAGTGACATTTCATGGAGTCATTTATTCAAATGAATTAATATCAAATGTTTAAGCAAATGAGATATAATCAAAAGGCCAGATTCATGTACCTTTACGCCGGCGTATCTGGAGACACGCCGCCGTAATTTCAAATGTGCGCCATCACATCTTTGCGCCTATTCACAAAGCGAGGTACGTCGAAAAACATGGCTTCAGCCGTCCGACGTAACTTGCCTATGCGCCGTATCGTGGGCGCATAGTTACGCTGGACGCATTCGGCTTTCCCATTAAAAATATGCAAATGAGTGGTCACGGCAGTTTGGTGGCTGGCGCCGGACGCGTCCAACCCGGCGTCGGTTCTGGAGGCGGCGGTGGTCCGTTCTGTAGAGGCCCTGACACATTTACCCCTTTGCGGTCCTAAGGCTCCATATGACTTGACCACCCCCATGCACACGACTCTGAAGGCCTGGGGGGCAGCACTGAGAATTGAGAGGTTCCCACGGACTGCAGTCTCCCCACATGCCCCCCTTTGGAACAACCCTACACTGCACCATCTTTTCTCGTTACCAGACCCCAAAATTTGGGCCAAATGCGGTGTTAAACTGGTATCTGACCTCGCAGCCGGCACGGATATACGGATATATCATCTAGTATCCCACAACAATGTACCTCCCTCGCATTTATTTCGCTATATGCAACTCTCATGCGTTTAAAGCCCAAATAACACCAAATGTCACGCAAATAGTGCAGTCTGATCTTGAGAGGGTCATTCGGTATGAATGTGCCAAGAAACCAACCTCGGTCCTCTACTCACATCTCCTTAGTGTTTCCTCTCCAGATTTGTCTAAGCTCCGCCGGCGATGGACACAGGACATCCCGGGACTGGACTCCACGGCGACCGCAGACTGATTGAGCTTGTACACGGTATCACTCCACGGGTGGATAAGACTCTGCTGCACTGGGTGTTTCTTTTTATTTTTTATTAGTATTGTTTATTATTCTCCTCTCTGTATCTTGATCTCTGCCGTGGGTATACAGGAGGTAGTTTACTGTCCCTTGGGATTCGACTGAAGACTTTGATACTTGAACATTTCAATTGAGCTGGAGCCACTTCTGCACTTGGTTGTTTGTTTGTTGGTTATTTTTTTTTTTTTTTTCTCTTGTAAACGTGCTACAGCTGTTTTTTTACTCATGTTGGAAGCAACCTATGGCCAGCGGGTACTAACTCCTGCATGGGTCTAGTCCCAAAGCTGTGGCGGGTTTACTGTTGTGGTTTGTGGTTTGTAAGTTGTCTGTTTTATGCTCAATAAAAAGATTTAAAAAAATTAGCAAGATACGCCGATTCACAAACGTAAGTACTCCCGACGCAGTACTCTACGCCGTTTACGAAAGGCGTTTTTCCGGCGTAAAGATAAACCACCTAAAACATGGCGCAGCCCATGTTAAGCTATGGACGTCGGAACAGCCGTCGTTTTTACGTCGTTTCCGTAAGTCGTACTTGAATGGGGCTGTGCGTAAGTTACGTTCGACGTCATTTAGGCATTCTATCCGACGTGATACAGAGCATGCGCCGTTCGTTCGGCGCCTCATTTACATGGGGTCACGGTTCATTAACATGTATCACGCCCACCTTCCGCCTACTTTGAATTAGGCGGGCTTACGCCGGCCCATCTACGCTACGCCGCCGTAACTTAGGGAGCAAGTGCTTTGTGAATACGGCACTTGCCTCTCTAGCTTGCGGCGGCATATCGTAGATTCAATACGCTACGCCCGCACAAAGATACGCTCAGCTACCTGAATCTGGCCCAAAGTGTGTATATACACTGGGGATCGAAATTGTCCGAAGTGTCCTCCATAATGTCGCAGTCACGAAAAAAATCGCTGATCGCCGCCATTACTACTAAAAAATAAAAAATTTATAAAAATGTCATAAAACTATCCCCTATTTTGTAAACGCTATAGATTTTGCGCAAACCAATCGATAAACGCTTATTCAGCCTAAACTGAGGAAAATTTCTTTTTATATATTTTTGGGGGGATATTTATTATAGCATTAGTATTAGCGCGGTACAGTGGGGATGGAAAGTTTGGGCACCCCATGTAAAAATGTCTATTAATGTGCATAACGACGCCAAGGAAAGATGGAAAAATCTCCAAAAGGCATCAAATTACAGATTAGACATTCTTATAATATGTCAAAAAAAGTTAGATTTTATTTCCATCATTTACACTTTCAAAATGACAGAAAACACAAAAAATGGCATCTGCAAAAGTTTGGGCACCCTGCAGAATTGATAGCATGCACTGCCCCCTTTGCAAAGCTGAGAGCTGCCAGTGTCATGGATTGTTCTCAGTCATTCCCTGGGAAGACCAGGTGATGTCACTCTCAGAGGGTATAAATGCCCAGACTCATCTGACCTCGCCCCAACAATCAGAACCATGGGTTCTTCTAAGCGGTTGTCTAGAAAACTGAAAGTGAAAATAATTGTCGCTCACAAAGCTGGAGAAGGCGATAAGAAGATAGCAAAGCGTTTTCAGATGTCAATATCCTCTGTTCGGAATGTAAATAAGAAATGGCAGTCATCAGGAACAGTGGAAGTTAAAGCAAGATCTGGAAGACCAAGAAAAATATCAGACAGAACAGCTCGCAAGATTGTGAGAAAAGCAATTCAAAGCCCACGTGTGACTGCACGATCCCTCCAGAAAGATCTGGCAGACACTGGAGTTGTGGTACACTATTCTACTATAAAGAGATACTTGTACAAATATGGTCTTCATGGCAGAGTCATCAGAAGAAAACCTCTTCTACGCCCTCACCACAAAGATCAGCGTTTGAAATTTGCAAATAAACATATAGACAAGCCTGATGCATTTTGGAAACAAGTTCTGTGGACCGATCAGGTTAAAAGCCTGCAGGGTTAATATCTTGTACTGCCCCCTTTGGCAAGTATCACGGCTTGTAAACGCTTTCTGTAGCCAGCCAAGAGTCTTTCAATTCTTGTTTGAGGTATCTTTGCCCATTCTTCCTTACAAAAGTCTTCCGGTTCTTTGAGATTTCTGGGCTGTTTGTCACGCACGGCTCTTTTAAGGTCTATCCATAGATTTTCAATTATGTTGAGGTCAGGAGATTGTGAAGGCCATGGCAAAACCTTCAGTTTATGCCTCTTTATGTGGATTTTGAGGTGTGTTTCGGATCATTATCCATTTGTAGAAGCCATTCTCTCTATAACTTCAGCTTTTTCACAGATTGGCATCAAGTTACCATACAAAATTTGCTGAAATGTTATTGAACCCATTTTTCCTTCTACTCGTGAAATGTTCCCTGTGTCACTGGCTGCAATACAACCCCAAAGCATGATCGATCCACCCCCATGCTTCACAGTTGGACAGAGGTTCTTTTCATTAAATCCTGTGCCCTTTCTTTTCCAAACGTACCTTTGCTCATTCCAGCCAAAAAGTTCTATTTTTCTGACATATTATAAGAATGTCTAATCTGTAATTTGACGCCTTTTGGAGATTTTTCCATCTTTCCTCGGCTTCGTTATGCACATTGATACAAATTTTTACCTGGGGGTGCCCAAAACTTTCCATCCCCACTGTACCGCGCTAATACTAAACAAAAGCGAAGAAAACCTGTGAAAGAAACGCACAAACATGCCATATAGTCATGTAAACCAAATGGCAGATGGAAAAAGTCGCGCTAATAAATGCAAATTTAAATCTTGTGATAATATGAAAACATTGCAAGTATATATCCTTAAGACCATAGAGTGCATATAATAATCAAAAACAATGTACGTGAAAATTTGAGACTAGGGGTGAGTTTTATGTTCGGGTCGAACATGAGTTCAACCCAAACATTGGGTGTTCGCTCGCGCCCCGAAACAGCAAACAATTTGGGGTGTTCCTGGAAAATTTGAAAGCCGCAGAACACCCTTTAACCACTTAAGACCCGGACCTTTAGGCAGGTAAAGGACCTGGCCACTTTTTGCGATTTCGGCGCTGCGTCTCTTTAACTGACAATTGCGCGGTCGTGCGACGCGGCTCCCAAACAAAATTGGCGTCCTTTTTTTCCCCACAAATAGAACTTTCTTTTGGTGGTATTTGATCACCTCGGCGGTTTTTATTTTTTGCGCTATAAACAAAAATAGAGCCACAATTTTGAAAAAAAAAAAACAATATTTTTAACTTTTTGCTATAATAAATATCCCCAAAAATATATAAAAAAAAATGTTTTCCTCAGTTTAGGGCGATACGTATTCTTCTACATACTTTTGGTAAAAAAATCGCAATAAGCGTTTATTGATTGGTTTGCGCAAAATTTATAGCGTTTACAAAATAGGGGATAGTTTTATTGCATTTTTATTATTTATTTATTTTTACTACTAATGGCGGCGATCAGCGATTTTTTTTCGTGACTGCGACAATATGGTGGACACTTTTAAATTTTTTTTGGGACCATTGTAATTTTCACAGCAAAAATTGCATTAAAAATGCACTGATTACTGTGAAAATGACAATTGCAGTTTGGGAGTTAACCACTAGGGGGCGCTGAAGGAGTTAAGTGTGACCTCATCTGTGTTTCTTACTGTAGGGGGGGTGTGGCTGTAGGTGTGACGTCATTGATTGTGTTTCCCTATATTAGGGAACAGACGATCAATGACGGCGCCACGGTGAAGAACGGGGAAGCTGTGTTTACACTCACCTCTCCCCGTTCTTCAGCTCCGGGGACCGATCGCCGCACTCCAGCGGGAATCCGGTCCACGGCTGGGACTCTGCCGACGTATATCTGCAGGAGGCGGTCCTTAACCACTTCAGCCCCGGGCCTATTTTGCACTTTTCTCCTTTATGTAAAAATCACAATTTTTTTGCTCGAAAATTAATCAGAACCCCCAAACATTATATATTTTTTTAGCAAACACCCTAGGGAATAAAATGGCGGTCATTTCAACTTTTTGAGCAATAATTTTTCAAACGCCTTTTTTTTGGGGGAAAAAAACTGTTTCATTAATTAAAAAATAACAAAACAGTAAAGTTAGCCCAATTTTTTTGTATAATGTGAAAGATGATGTTACGCCGAGTAAATAGATACCTAACACGTCACGCTTTAAAATTGCGCTCACTCAGGGAATCGCGCCAAACTTCGGTACTTAAAAATCTCCATAGGCGACACTTTCATTTTTTTTACAGGTTACAATTTTTAAGATACAGAGGAGGTCTAGTGCTAGAATTGTTGCCCACGCTCTAGCGCACGCGATGATACCTCACATGTGGGGTTTGAACGCTGTTTACATATGTGGGCGGGACTTGCATGCAAGTTCGCTTCTGCATGCGAGCGATCGGGACAGGGGTGTTTAAAAAAAAAATATATTATTTTATTTTTATTTTTTACTTCATTTTTTTGTTTTTACACTTTTTGTTAAAACATTTTTTTGATCACTTTTGTTCCTATTACAAGGAATGTAAACATCCCTTGTAATAGGAATCACTGTGACAGGTCCTCTTTATGGAGAGATGTGGGGTCAATAAGACCCCATATCTCTCCTACAGGCTTACAAGCATGAAATCGGTGAAAAAAAATCACCGATTACATGCCGACAGCCGCGATAGCGGCTTTGTTTACTTCCGGGTACCGGGCGTGACGTCATCACGCCGCGCCCGGTCCTCCGACGTTCATAGAGATGACTGTGACCTTCTGGTCACCAGTCATCTCTATGCTTCACCAACGAGCGCCGGCCGATTCGCTCTCCGGGCCCCCGGCGAAGCACCGGATGGCAGCGGGAGGGGGGGACGCCTAGAGGAACGATCGAGCGGCGGAACCGCCCCTTTGATCGTTCTTCTGGTGCACAGAATCGCCGGCTGAAGACGCCGATATCTGAATGATGCCTGCAGCTGTAGGCATCATTGAAATATCACCGCACAAAGCCGAGGACGTCCAGGGACATGATTTGGAATGAAGTGGTTAAAAGTCTATGGGAGAAATCAAAAGTGCTAATTTTAAAGGCTAATATGCAAGTTATTGTCCTAAAAAGTGTTTGGGGGTCCGGGTCCTGCCCCAGGAGAGTGTTTGGGGACCCGGGTCCTGCCCCAGGGGAGTGTTTGGAGACCCGGGTCCTGTCCCAGGGGAGTGTTTGGGGACCCGGGTCCTGCCCCAGGGGAGTGTTTGGGGACCCGGGTCCTGCCCCAGGGGAGTGTTTGGAGACCCGGGTCCTGTCCCAGGGGAGTGTTTGGGGACCCGGGTCCTGTCCCAGGGGAGTGTTTGGGGACCCGGGTCCTGCCCCAGGGGAGTGTTTGGGGACCCGGGTCCTGCCCCAGGGGAGTGTTTGGGGACCCGGGTCCTGCCCCAGGGGAGTGTTTGGGGACCCGGGTCCTGTCCCAGGGGAGTGTTTGGGGACCCGGGTCCTGTCCCAGGGGAGTGTTTGGGGACCCGGGTCCTGCCCCAGGGGAGTGTTTGGGGGCCCGGGTCCTGTCCCAGGGGAGTGTTTGGGGACCCGGGTCCTCCCCCCAGGGGAGTGTTTGGGGACCCGGGTCCTTCCCCAGGGGAGTGTTTGGGGACCCGGGCCTTTTCCCAGGGGAGTGTTTGGGGACCCGGGTCCTGTCCCAGGGGAGTGTTTGGGGACCCGGGTCCTGCCCCAGGGGAGTGTTTGGGGACCCGTGTCCTGCCCCAGGGGAGTGTTTGTGGACCCGGGTCCTGCCCCAGGGGAGTGTTTGTGGACCCGGGTCCTGCCCCAGGGGAGTGTTTGGGTACCCGGGTCCTGCCCCAGGGGAGTGTTTGGGGACCCGGGTCCTGCCCCAGGGGAGTGTTTGTGGACCCGGGTCCTGCCCCAGGGGAGTGTTTGGGTACCCGGGTCCTGCCCCAGGGGAGTGTTTGGGGACCCGGGTCCTGTCCCAGGGGAGTGTTTGGGGACCCGGGTCCTGTCCCAGGGGAGTGTTTGGGGACCCGGGTCCTGTCCCAGGGGAGTGTTTGGGGACCCGGGTCCTGCCCCAGGGGAGTGTTTGGGGACCCGGGTCCTGCCCCAGGGGAGTGTTTGGGGACCCGTGTCCTGCCCCAGGGAAGTGTTTGGGGACCCGGGTCCTGTCCCAGGGGAGTGTTTGGGGACCCGGGTCCTGTCCCAGGGGAGTGTTTGGGGACCCGGGTCCTGTCCCAGGGGAGTGTTTGGGGACCCGGGTCCTGTCCCAGGGGAGTGTTTGGGGACCCGGGTCCTGTCCCAGGGGAGTGTTTGGGGACCCGGGTCCTGTCCCAGGGGAGTGTTTGGGGACCCGGGTCCTCCCCCCAGGGGACATGTATCAATGCAAAAAAAGTTTTAAAAACGGCAGTTTTTTCAGGAGCAGTGATTTTAATAATGCTTAACCACTTTGCAACTGCACGCCATTACTGGGAACACAATGCGCGTGCCCGGCGGCCGCCATGGCCGCCGGGCGCCCGCGATTGCCCAGTAACTGAGCAGGGACGTGGATCTGTGTGTGTAATGATGGGGTGTAAACACAGAGCTCCACGTCCTGTCAGGGAGAGAGGAGACCGATGCTGGGTCCCTTGTACATAGGGACAACCATCGGTCACCTCCCCCAGTCACCCCCCTCCCCCTACAGTTAGAACTAGGCTACATATTTAACCCCTTCCCTGCCAGTCACATTTATACAGGAATCAATGCATATTTATAGCACTGTTCACTGTATAAATGACAATGGTCCCAAAAATGTGTCAAAAGTGTCCGATGTGTCCGCCATAATGGCGCAGTCCCGAAAAAAAATCGCAGATCGCCGCCATTCCTAGTAAAAAATAAAAAATAAATCATAATTATGTCCCCTAGTCACTATACGCTTATTGCGATTTTATTTTTGTTTCTTTTACCAAAAACATGTAGAAGAATACGTATCGGCCTAAACTGAGATACATTTTTTTTTTTTTTAAATGGGATATTTATTATAGCAAAAAATATTGGGCCAGATTCAGGTAGATGAGAGCATCTTTGCTCCAGAGTAACGCTTCTCATTTACGTTACTCTGAAGACCCTTTCAGCGCAAGTCCTGTAATTCACATAGCAGTTGCGCGTAAACTTGCGCCAGAGTAACGATAATGCGCTGGCGTAACCCGACGCAAGTGGAAGTGGGTGTGATCATATGTAAATGATGGGCGGAGCCCAGCGCAGAGGCTTACGTTCAGCGCATCAACCACGGAGCATGCGCAGTGAGTGCGGCTCCACTCGCCCCCTTTGTGCGCATGCTCACAACTTCCGTCGGCACCACTTCACGGGAAACGTCAGCGCAATGCCTTCCGTTGGGCGTTTAAATGCGCCCGTAGAAGCGCCATTTCGGCACTAAAGTATATCCTGCTCCCCCTCCCCGCAGTGATGTTACTTTTGTTTTGAGATGGCTGCTCCCGTTCCCCGCAAACACACAGGAGAAAGCTGAACTTTAATGGCCAGGAGCTGTCAGCCGTCATCTCGGCTATGGAGACCTATGATGTCTTCCTCCATGGCTGTAAAATTTGACAGACAAGCATGGACAGAGGTGTTGTCCTGCAAGTGGGGGTGCTCAGCTAGCTCTTATCGTCGGTAACGCTGCTGTAGCTGCTCTCCTGCTGACCTGTGGCCATCTGGAGTAAAGATAAAGCAGCCTTTTGTAGAAATAACTTTGCGCCGGACGGACGAGATACGCGCGGCGCATGTAGCCAGCGTATGGTGCTAATCCGTTCGTGAATTGTGTGAAAAATCCCTCATTTGCATATTTGCAGGGGAAATCAATAGGCGCGACTGATGCGCCCAACGAAATTAAGCGCTGACGATACTCTGGCGTCGGAACGTTCCGCCAGTCGCAAATGACCCGTTATTGGGCGCATCTAGTTTGGTGGGTACGGGCACATAGAAACGACGGCGCATCATCACAGTTACGCGGCGCATATCGAAATACTCCAGCGCAAGTGTTCCTGAATCTGGCCCATTGTGTTTTTTTTTTTCAAAATTGTCGCTCTATTTTTTTTGTTTATAGCGCAACAAATAAAAACCGCAGAGGTGATCAAATACCACCAAAAGAAATCTCTATTTGTGGGGCAAAAACGACGTCAATTTTGTTTGGGAGCCGCGTGGCACGACCGCGCAATTGTCAGTTAAAGCGACGCAGGATAATGGTGGTCTCCGCGGCACAATCACCGCAAGATCGGCAGCGGCGGAGGAGATTGCGTCCTGTGTCCTGCTCGGCTGGGAATACGAGTGAGGGCAAGATGGCCCCCACCCATCGCCATAGCATAGCAGGGCGGAGGGGACGTCGAAACGTCGCTTCCGCCCATGCTTTTTAAAGACACATTTTCTTGTTGTCATTTTTTCAAATGAAAATTCTTTTTTTTTGGGGCATTTTAGTGTAAATATGAGATGTGACGTCTTTTTGACCCTCAGATCTCATATATAAGAGGACCTGTCGTGCTTTTTTCTATTACAAGGGATGTTTACATTCCTTGTAATAGGAATAAATGTGACCCATTTTTTGTTGTGTGTGTAAAAATGTATAAAATAAAAAAAATATAAATATAATAGAAAATAAATAAATAAGAAAACAATTTTTTTATTTTTTTAAAACTCCCCATCCCGACGAGCTCGCGCGCAGAAGCAAACGCATACGTGAGCAGCGCCCGCATATGAAAACAGTGTTCAAACCACACATGTGAGGTATCGCGATCGTTAGAGCGAGAGCAATAATTCTGTAACTCAAAACATGCAACCTGTAGAATTTTAAAAACGTTGCCTATGGGGATTTTTAAGGGTAAAAGTTTGACGCCATTCCACAATGGCGGACGCAATTTTGAAGCGTGACATGTTGGGTATCATTTTACTCGGCGTAACATCATCTTTCACAATATGACAATTGGGCTAACTTTACTGTTGTCTTATTTTTTCCAAAAAAAGTGCGCTTGTAAGACCGCTGCGCAAATACGATGTGATGAAAAGTATTGCAAATGACCGCCATTTTATTCTCTAGGGTGTTAGAAAAATATATATATAATGTCTGGGGGTTTCTAAGTAATTTTCTAGCAAAAAAAAAAACTGTTTTAATCTGGAAAACACCAAGTCTGAAAAACAAAAAAAAAAATCCTTTAGAAATGCTTTTATTATTTTTTTATAATAACATTTTTATTTTTTATATGTATTATATTCTAACTGTGAGGGTGCTGGGCTGCGAGTGACATGACACTGATCACTGCTCCCGATGACACTGGGCAGAACAGGGCAGAGCCTTGTCCCCCCCCCCCCCCCCCCGTTCTGAAGCTCCGTGACACGATTGCGGGACACAAACGGACATCGAGCCCGTAGATCCCGCGGGCACAGTCACGGAAAGCTTGCGGCAGGAACATTCTGCCGATGTGAACGTTTGTGCGGCGGTCGGCAAGTAGTTAATACTTAAACATTTTTAGGGATCTGCCCATTTTCATAAGGTTGTGCTTCTGTATTATTGTGAATGTGGCAGTGGCGGTGCGTCTATAGAGGGCGCCGGAGCGCCGCCCCCTCTGGCTCTCGCACGGCCACTGATTACAATAACATAGATTCATGCATTGCATCAATCAATGTTATTGTTGCCGGCGGCTGCTGCCCACTATTCAGATGGCCGGGCGGTGAGCGCCGGCCACCTGAATAACGGCAGCTGGTTGGCGGTGCGGAAGTGCTTTCCGAGTCAGGGGCGGACTGACCATTGAGGAACTCGGGCACTGCCCGAGGGCCCCATGCCACTAGGGGGCCCCATCAGGGTTGCCAGGCTCAGTAAAACCAGGGACAGTATGTAAAAATCTGTGTTTTTTTTACATCTGTCCCTGATATGTCCAAAACCTACATGCTTTTGATGTGAACATCCTGAGATTTTAGCTGCCCCGCCTCTGTACTGCCACCTGGATTGGTGGCCATCTGTAAGCCTGGGGGCCCCATAATCTTCTATTGCCCGGGGGCCCCATGAGTTGTCAGTCCGCCCCTGTTCCGAGTACAGCCCCCGAAAACGTATCTAAGTGACGTACGGGGGTTGCGTTCCTTGGATAAGACTGACAGGCGTCTCAGCCAATCAGGTTCACCGGTTCTGGTTACCGGTAACCTGATTGGCTGAAGCGTCATTGAGGGCAGGAAAAGACATCGAGGGACGTGGAAGGAGGATGGCCCACCCCCAGAAAGGTAAGTGCCGGGCGGAGGGGCATTATACAGGGCACAGTGACATCAATAGGCACAGTGGTGACAATGGGCACAGTTGCTGCGTTTAAAGGCATGTCACAGTGGCTGCGTTTGAGGGCATGGCACAGTGGTGACAATTGATGGGCACAGTGAGGCTGCAATTG
The DNA here is from genome assembly GCA_029574335.1 of Rana kukunoris. NCBI lineage: Eukaryota > Metazoa > Chordata > Amphibia > Anura > Ranidae > Rana > Rana kukunoris. Next base: position 2,727,684 of record CM056051.1, on the reverse strand, counting down.
TTTTTTTTTTTTCTCCCTTTGCGCCCCCCCCCCCCCTATTTTTGGAGCACCAGCTGCCACTGGAATGTGGTCTGTTCTTTGAATTCTGAAACATTCCTCAGCTCAGGTCGTTACAGTTTCTGCCCACCGCTGTTGAATGCGCCTCAGAAGAGTTAACTTCTGAATTATGAGTATTTATCAGCTCCGCCAATCACCTAGGAGCAGGGGTGGACTGACAACTCATGGGGCCCCCGGGCAATAGAAGATTATGGGGCCCCCGGGCTTACAGATGGTCACCACGCCAGGAGGCAGTGCAGAGGCGGGGCAGCTAAAATCTCTGGATTTTCACATCAAAAGCATGTCAGTTTCGGAACATATCAGGGACAGATGTAAAAAAAAAACACAGATATTTACATACTGTCCCTGGTTTTACTGAGCCTGGCAACCCTGATGGGGCCCCCTAGTGTTATGGGGCCCTCGGGCAGTGCCCGAGTGACTCAACGGTCAGTCCGCCCCTGCCTAGGAGCCAGCGCTATTACTATGACCCAAGGGTTCTTTTAACGATTTAATGGAGACACAAGTATAAAAATCCTCAAAGGTTTCTAATGGCCCTTATTTTTTTTCTGCCTTTTGCTACGAAACCCATTAGCCACTCCGAGAGATGCCAAGCTCTTTCTTACTCTACAATGAAGCTCCGCTTTGCCTGGCAGCACAAAAGAGCTTTTTAGCAGTAGGAATTAAGCTACCGGGTCATAATGAACTTTCCTGAATAACACGGCGAGCGAATTCCAGCGTTCTTCTGTACAATACAAAGTGTAATCCGCGGCGCGCGGAAACAGATATCCGGAGAAAGCATTCCGGAACCAGAGGAATTCCAGGCAAAGCTACTGTTAGGAATCGCGGGCAGGGCTGTCTTAATGAGAGGGCACGCTGCCCAGGGGCTCCAGCTGCATGGGGGGCCCCTGCATTTTCCCCAAAGTAGCTGGTCCTTGAGCCCACGCTCCCCCGATACTGGGGGCCCCCCCTGATGGCACTGAGAGTAATGGGAGGCAGGCTGGCAGCGGTGCCCCATGCTGTGCAGAACGATACCTATTATTTCACAGCCAGCAAGGAGGGGCATGGCCGAAGCGCCAGTGATGCTCTGACCCCGCCCCATGCAGCTTGAATGCTTGGGACTCGAAGGCTCCGGGGTGGGAGTTGGAGTGTGAGCCCAGTAGCATTGTGGATGGTGTCATGGTGAGCCCAGTTGTCCAGCACTGTTTGCACCGAAAGGCTTGGGATGCTCCATCTCCATTGTAGGGGCCCCAGAGCATTACTTTGTCCATGGGCTCATGATTCTATTAAGATGGCCCTGATCACGGGTAGGGATGAGCCGAACACCCCCCGCGTTCGGTTGGCACCAGAACCGTCGAACAGTCCGATCGTTCGCACGTACATTTAGAACCCCATTGAAGTCTATGGGACGCGAACGTTTGAATTCAAAAACGATCATTTTAAAGACCAATATTCAAGTCATTGTTGGAAAACGTCTTTCAGAACCCGGGTCTTGCCCCAGGGAACATGTATCAATGGAGCAGGACTCCTGAAAAAAACGACTTTTTTCCATTAATACATATTCCCTCGGGCAAGACCCGGGTTCTGAAAGACGTTTTCACAGGCAAAATATAGACACCCAGCAGGTACAATATTTAAAGGAATTTTTCATTTTTTTTTTCATTTAAGCGTCATTAAAATCACTGCTATTGTACCTGGTGGGTGTCTATACCTGTGATAACGTCTTTAAATAGCACAATCACTGGCCTGCCAGTAAATTAGGAAGAACTGATCTAGCTAAGCTATACAGTGTATAAATATATGTACAACACCTGGGATGTATATATATCCTCTGTAAATTAAGCTAAACTGACTAGCCTGCCTGCTCTATCTAGCTATATAAAAAGACAATGGGCCAGATTCAGAGAGCCGTAACTCCTGTGTAACTGGGTGTTAGACTGGAGTAATTTCAAATTACGCGCGTTTTTTAGCTAGTCGGAAACCTCAAACCATGAATAGACGGCTGCGGGCTTCAATTCGACTGTCTTACGTGTTCGTACGCCTTCGGATCTACGCTGCAATAAAATTGCGGCCACTGGGTGGACTTCCCGCCGTTTTCCGCGTCGGGGTATGCTAATGAGCTTTTGCCGGCGATCCCAAAAATTACGATCTTCAATCGCAATCTTTAGTCATCTTTTTTTTTTGCGTAACACTATACCAGCTTTTTGGTGCTCTAATATTAGACAGCCCATGTTAAGTATGGCCGTCGTTCCCGCGTCAAATTTCTACGTTTTCCGACGTCTTTTATTTTTTTGACGTAAAACTTCCGGGAATAGGAATGTTCGTAAACGACGCTACTCAAACAACGAATGACGTAACGACGCGATTTCGCGCAATGCACGGCGGGAAATTTCTGAACGGAGCATGGGGGACGCGCTTAATTTAAATGCTTCACGCCCCCTAAACGCGTAATTCAATTACGCGGCGAGAAATAGACTACGCCGCCGTAGCGTACGGGCAAAAAACTACCAGAATTCCATTTAGAGCCTGGTAAAATACGGCAGCGTAGAGTATTTCGATTACGCAGCGTAAAATTAAGTGTATCTGAATCTGGCCCAATCTCTCTGTCTCTCTGACTGCTCTCATTAACAACCTGGAACACACTACAAGAGGCCGCCCAGCAGGCGGCCTTATATAGTGTGGGGCGTGTGCTAAAGCCCTGTGCCACCCAGGCTTTGGCCAATTATGGCTCTCCTTTTTTTGCGTGCTGTGATTGGCCAAGCATGCAGGGTCATAGTGCATGTTTGGCCAATCATCAGGGCGCAATGCCGCAGTGAATTGTGGGCCGTTTCGTTTCACTCGAATTTGCCGCGAACGATCGTTTTTGTTCGAAATTCGACAAACGATCGAACGGACGATGTTCGAGTCGAACATACGTTCGTTTCGAACGCGAAGCTCATCCCTAATCACGGGTCCCGTACAGCCTACCTGGCAGACCCCCCACCCCCCCCCCCCCAAAAAAAAATAAAAAATCTAATATATATATTTGATAAAATGCTATTGTTGCCATAGTCATGGTTGAGCAAGTCCCATTCAAGTCAACAGTGCTGCTCTGCAAAAGCCCCACAACCACATGGTTGCAGTGCTCCAGCGCGGGGTTAAAGTAGGTGGCGAGGAGGCAATATGTTCCTTACCGCCTATCAAATGCTCTCTTCAATGCTGACTGCTTTCCAAAGAGTAAAGCACATATAAACGAGCCCTTAATTAAAAAACAAAATGATAATTTTAACCCCTTGCCGACCAATGCATGACTATATACGTCGGCAGAATGGCACGGCAGGGCAAATCGACGTATATTTACATCGCCTTCAAGGCCCGGGGTTGCGGGCGCGTGCGAGCTCCATGAGTCTGACCGCGGGTCCCGCAGGCTCGATGGCCCGGATTCACAAAGCACTTTGCGCCGACCTATCTCCAGATACGCCGCGGAAGTGCAAATATGCGCCGTCGTAGCTGTGCGCCGGACCCACAAACCAAGATACGCCTAAAAACAGACTTCATCCCACCGACTTAACTTGCCTACGCCGGCGTAGAGCGGGCGCATAATTACGCTGGACGCATGTGGCGCTCCCATTGATTTTCTATTCAAATATGCAAATGAGGGAGATACGGCGATTCACAAACGTACTTACGTTCGGCGTAAAGTCATTCCCCATAGATGAGGCGCAACCCATGCAAAGCTATGGACCAGGGAACACAAGCCTACGTATTGTACGTTGGGCGTCTGTGAATATGGGCCGACGTGGGTGTGGCTGGGCGTAGGTTACGTTCACGGCGTACACAGCGATCCGGCGTATCTTATCTTAGTTGTTCCGACGTGGTTGTGCGCATGCGCATGGGGATACGTCCACGTCCCGACACATGCGCAGTTCGTTTTAAGTACTTGTCTGGCGCCCGGCCCATCATTTGCATGGGGTCACGCTTTAGTAGCATGGATCACGCCCACTTCCACCTACTTCCACTTACGCCGACTTACGCATACGAAATATACGCTACGCCGGCGCACAGTTGGGAGCATTTGCTTTGTGAATTCCGTGCTTGGCTCTCTGCGTTGCGTCGGCGTAGCATAAAAGAGATACGCTACAGCGGCATAAATGTGCGCCGATGTCTGTGAATCCGGGCAGATGTCCGCGATCGTCTCACGGAGCTGCAGAACGGGAAATGCTAATGTAAACAAGGCATTTCCCTGTTCTGCCTTGTGACAGGACACTGATCGTCTGCTCCCTGTGATCAGGATCAGTGATCAGAGTCCTGTCACGCGTAGGCCACGTCCTCTCACAGTTAGAACACATCCCTAGGACACACTTAACCCCTTCAGCGCCCCTCCTGGTTAACCCCTTTCCTGCCAGTCACATTTATACAGTAATCAGTGCATTTTTATAGCACTGATCGCTGTATAAATGTGAATAGTGCCAAAATAGCGCCAAAAGTGTCCGATGTGTCTGCCATAATGTCGCAGTCACAATAAAAATCGCTGATCGTCGCCATTACTAGTAAAAAAAAAAAAATATTAAAAAATATGTAGAAGAATACGTATCGGCCTAAACTGAGGAAAAAAATTATATATTTTTGGGGGATATTTATTATAGAAAAAAGTAAAAAAAAAATGCTCCCCCCCCCCACCTCTGGCCGCGGAACTAATTATTTTCGTTTCCATTGACTTCAATGGGGAAACTTGCTTTGATATGCAATTACTTTGGATTACGAGCGTTCTCCTGGAACGGATTATGCCCATAATCTGAGGTTCCACTGTAATACTAAAGTATCTAAACCTAGCACCTACCTAGGAGGGTGCTACACTACTTACAGGACTTATAGTATCTGCTTGTGATGGCTTGGTGGCAGATACCACAGCGTACCTTCAGAGGTCTAGTGGAGTCCATGCTTTGATGTGGGATCTACTCAATATTAGGTGGGTGGTGATAAAGTCATGGTTGATCGATGTAGATCTTCATAGAAAGACTGTTTACTATGGAAACTTGCTTGTATGTACTTGAGGTGGCACTGATGGGCACCGGTGAGTTGGCACAGATGGGCACTGATAGGTGGCGCTGGTATGCTGCACTGATGGGCACTCATAGGTGGCACTGATGGGCACTCATAGGCGGCACTGATGGGCACTCATGAGCAGCACTTATGGGTGGCACTGATGGGCACTTATGTGTGGCACAGATGGGCACTGATAGGTGGGAACTGGGCATAGATGGGGACTAAGAGGTGGCACTGATGGACACTGAGGGGTGGCACTGATGGCATTGCTAGGCATTATTAGTGAGTGCCCACGTCTGCCAGCACTGATTGGCATCGATTGTATTAATAAAAAAAAATATATTGTTTTTTTTTTGCTTGTTTTTCTATTTACGTTATTTGGGGGGCACTCCCTGGTGGTCCAGTGTGGGGATCCGAGGGGGGGCTGCACTGATAAACAATCAGCGCGAACCCCCCCTGTCAGGAGAGCCGCTGATCGGCTCTCCTCTACTCGCGTCTGTCAGACGCCAGTGAGGAAGAGCCGGTTAACGGCTCCTCCTGTTTACATCGCGATCAGCCGTGATTGGACACGGCTGATCACGTGGTAACGAGGCTCCGCTGGAGGCTCTTTACCGAGATCGTAGATGCAGGGTGTCAGACTGACACCCCGCACCACCGATCGCTGCGCGCCCCCACGGGCGTGCGCCGGCATGCAATCCTGCAGGACGTCAATAGTCGTCCAGTCAGGAATTCACAACCATTGACCATTGACCGGGCAGGAAGTGGTTAAACTACTGTAGATATTTTTTGGATACTAATTTATGTGGTTTGATAAAGAGGGGATGCTCCTCGAAACGTGTAAGCCACATGCTTCTTGTTGGTGACATCTTCCCAAGGCATGCCTCTCGGGGTAGGAGTGGCTGTAGGGAGAGGAGAGATGGAGACATTGCACTGACCTCAACCCGTTAGAATACCTTCTATCTCTGGGAGAATGGTCAAACTTTCCCATAGACACCCTCCTAAACCTTTGTGGACGGCCTCCCCAGAAGAGGTGAAGGTGTTATAGAATACCGTTAGAATACCTTCTATCTCTGGGAGAATGGGCGGGGCCAACTCAATATTGAACCCTACGGACTAAGACTTGGGATGCCATTAAAGTTCATGTGCGTGTAAAGGCAGGCGTCCCAATACTTTTGGTGAACCGCAACTGCGGTTAGCGAAGATTTCATTGCACCTCTCTATGTTATGTGAAATTTCAGTATTAGACCCCAGGCTTCCCTCCGATCAGAGAAAAGGAGTTTGGGGGTTCACTACATCATTTCTCTCACATACAGAGGTGCATTGAAATCTTCGCTAACCGCAGTTGTGGTTCACTCTCGTTCACCGTAGTTGTGTGACAGGATAATAGAACCTTATCATGAACCCAGCGGAACTTGCTAACCATGTGGTCGCCCTCACTCAAAAGGTAGACGCTCTTACTCAAACTGTACAAACCCTGCAGTTGGAGAACCAAACTGCACGATTGAGTTGCTCAGAATCCAAATCAGCCTTGTTTTCCTCCTGAACCTAAGGTCAATCCACCTGTACCCTGTGGTTTGATAAAGAGGGGATGCTCCTTGAAACCTGTAAGCCAAATGGTTCTTGGTGGTGACATCTTCCCAAGGCAAGCAGCATGCCTCTCGGGGTAGGAGTGGCTGTAAGGAGAGGAGAGATGGAGACATTGCACTGACCTCAACCCGATAGAATACCTTCTATCTCTTCTGGGAGAATGGTCAAACTTTCCCATAGACAGCCTCCTAAACCTTTGTAGACGGCCTCCCCAGAAGAGGTGAAGGTGTTATAGCTGCAAAGGGCGGGGCCAACTCAATATTGAACCCTCCGGACTAAGACTTGGATGCCATTAAAGTTCATGTGTGTGTAAGGGCCGGGGTCCCAATACTTTTGGTGATATAGTGCATTTCATTATTGGTATTTGAAGACTATGCCGAGCCAGGCTGTGCTTTGATGACACTTAGATCTGATTTCCTGGAAAGCAGAGACATAAAGGAAGACTTTCCATGTGAACATGAGTCAGAGTGGGAGGCTGAAGGGTCTGAGCTGTGGCCATGGAGAGAGATCTGAGCCTTCAACACATTATTATTATGAGGCTTCCATAGACTAACAATGACCCTGCTGGGGATAAGAGACCCTGAAAGCCTCTAATGCACAGCAGTGATGTACAGAAGCTCCCGCTACGTATTGAATGATGTGCACAAAGGAATCCCACAGACAAAACACCATCAACAACTCTGATATAGGAAGAGAAGAATCACCAAAGCAAACGGCATATGTGTCACAAACTACGGTGAACGGCAGTGAACCACAACTGCGGTTAGCGAAGATTTCATTGCACCTCTCTATGCTATGTGAAATTTCAGTATTAGACCCCAGGCTGTCACGGTCGCTACCGTGCCAAACAGACAGCGAGGCGCGGTCACGCCTCAAGTGGCTCTGGGTGGAATTGAACCCAGGACCTCTGCGTTGCTACTCTGGGTCTTTTCCCTCTGAGCCACTTCTCAGTTTAGGTTCTGCTTGTTGTCCGTCGGAGCCTGGTGCTGAACTATGTGCTGATTGCCTGATCTCCCTACTATCTGCACTTGTCTATCCTGGTCCAGCTGAGGCAGGTTTCCTAATCAACCAGGATATAAAGCCCTGCCTCACTATGAGGGAGGTGCCAGTTCATTGTTATCTGATCATCCTGCCTGTGCTCTGATCATCCTGTCTGTGCCAACGGTTCCTGTGGTTATCTCTAGCTACAAGACTGACCCCCGGCTTCTGACCTTTTGGCTTATGTACCCTGGAATGCTGCTGTCTCCTGCCCTTTGACCCCGGCCTGTACTTTCGGATTATCCCTGCCTTCTCCAGCCCTTTACCCATGGCTTGTGCCCCGTCTGCTCAGCTTCAGGTCTGACCCCGGCTTCTGACCCTACTCTGAATTCTGGAATCCTGGACCCGGCTATACTTGACTATCCTTGGCTAATCCCTATCCGGCCCCCGTGCACGGACTCACAGCCCAGGTAGTGTCTACCTTATTAGTGTGGGCTGTGTGTACCTGCAAGGGTGAGCTTACAATCTGCAGAATGGACTCCACTCAAGGTAAGCCCTCACATAATTAACTGACCAATAACATGGAGTCCGCAGAGTTGTACAAAATGCTCACCTCCCTGGCTCTGCAAGTCTCCAGCCTGGGCCATACCATTCTGGAACTACAGCAAGAAGTCCAATTACTTAAAGGGACAGTACGCCCAGCCCCGGAACCAGCATATCCTGAGCCATTTGTTATAATGCCAGAGAAATTTGATGGTAGCCGTGCATCCTTCTTGCGTTTTAAGATGGATTGTGAGCTGTTGTTTTCCCTTAAACCTAGGACCTATGCCACGGACTACATTAAGGTTCGCACTACCATCAACCTGCTTACAGGGCAAATTAAATCATGGGCTCATCAGTTGTTGCAGGAAAAGAGTCCAGTCTTGGACACCTGGGAAACCTTTATGTTTGCTTTAGACTCTCACATTCCTGTTTCTAAGAGAACCAGTGTTCCCAAGTCCACTCTCGGTTCACGTGACCTACGGGTATCCAGGGACAGGAATTCCCAGTACAGATATGACACCAAGCCAGACCAGTTTGTGCCAAGCTATGAAACTCTGTATGTGCCCAGCCATGAAGCTACAACACCACAAAGCCTTGACGCTCCTGTGGATGCACCCACGACTACCTTGGAGGATGTGGAACCCATGCAGATCGGGGCCATCCGGCCTGGGCTATCTAAGGTAAAAAAAGAGCGGAGGAGAGGCTATGGACTTTGTTTTTACTGTGGTGTAAGCGGGCACTTTATATCTCTTTGCCCAACTCGCCCACCTCGGCCAAAGGTTCTTCAGGTGGGTACTATTGGGAGTTTTTTTGCTACCCCAGAATCTTTGCCTGCTATGCAGCTTGAAGTTCCTCTGCCCCAGTTTGACGTTCCGGCTCCAGTGTCTCCAGTTCCGGCTCCATTGTCTCCAGTTCCGGCTCCAGTGTCTCCAGTTCCGGGCTCAAGTGTCTCCAGTTCCAGTTCCTGTGTCTCCAGTTCCTGTGTCCCCAGTTCCAGTTCCTGTGTACCCAGTTCCTGTGTCCCCAGTTCCAGTTCCTGTGTCCCCAGTTCCTGTGTCCCCAGATCCTGTTCCGGTGTCTCCAGTTCCGGTGTCTCCAGTTCCGGTGTCCCCAAGTGAAGTTCTTCCACCTGACTGTACGTATGCCTCGAATGGTACCATGGTCCGTAAACAAGATCGAGTAATGTTTGAACGAGCTTTACAAGTGGTGAGTGCACCCCCTACTAGAACTTCAAGATCAACGAAGTCCAAAGGGAAAAAGAAAAAGTCTTCGGACTCTGTCGTTGGAGCTTTGTTTCCCCATGGGTTGGATGAGAACTGTGTGTATGGCATGGATGCCTATGGCAACATATCTCTCCTGTCGGACGATGTGTTTGGCTACTCTAGTGAAGAGGGCGGTTTGGACGTTAAAGACTGTGCCTATGAGGAAGCTCCTTCCAACGCCCGGAGGGCGTTTTTAAGGGGGGGGGGACTGTCGCGGTCGCTACCGTGCCAAACAGACAGCGAGGCGTGGTCACGCCTCAAGTGGCTCTGGGTGGAATTGAACCCAGGACCTCTGCGTTGCTACTCTGGGTCTTTTCCCTCTGAGCCACTTCTCAGTTTAGATTATGCTTGTTGTCCGTCGGAGCCTGGTGCTGAACTATGTGCTGATTGCCTGATCTCCCTACTATCTGCACTTGTCTATCCTGTTCCAGCTGAGGCAGGTTTCCTAATCAACCAGGATATAAAGCCCTGCCTCACTATGAGGGAGGTGCCAGTTCATTGTTATCTGATCATCCTGCCTGTGCTCTGATCATCCTGTCTGTGCCAACGGTTCCTGTGGTTATCTCTAGCTACAAGACTGACCCCCGGCTTCTGACCTTTTGGCTTATGTACCCTGGAATGCTGCTGTCTCCTGCCCTTTGACCCCGGCCTGTACTTTCGGATTATCCCTGCCTTCTCCAGCCCTTGACCCACGGCTTGTGCCCCGTCTGCTCAGCTTCAGGTCTGACCCCGGCTTCTGACCCTACTCTGAATTCTGGAATCCTGGACCCGGCTATACTTGACTATCCTTGGCTAATCCCTATCCGGCCCCCGTGCACGGACTCACAGCCCAGGTAGTGTCTACCTTATTAGTGTGGGCTGTGTGTACCTGCAAGGGTGAGCTTACAATCTGCAGAATGGACTCCACTCAAGGTAAGCCCTCACACAGGCTTCCCTCCAATCAGAGAAAAGGAGTTTGGGGGTTCACTACATAATTTCTCTCACATACAGAGGTGCATTGAAATCTTCGCTAACCGCAGTTGTGGTTCACTCTCGTTAACCGTAGTTGTGTGACAGGATAATAGAACCTTATCATGAACCCAGCGGAACTTGCTAACCATGTGGTCGCCCTCACTCAAAAGGTAGACGCTCTTACTCAAACTGTACAAACCCTGCAGTTGGAGAACCAAACTGCAAGATTTAGTTGCTCAGAATCCAAATCAGCCTCGTTTTCCTCCTGAACGTAAGGTCAACCCACCTGTACCCTTCACTGGTGATCGAAAGACCTATAGAAAATTCATTAACCACTTGCTTACTGGGCACATAAACCCCCTTCGTGCCCAGGCGAAATTTCAGCTTCCGGCACTGCGTCGCTTTAACTGACAATTGCGCGGTCGTGCGACGTGGCTCCCAAACAAAATTGACGTCCTTTTTTCCCCACAAATAGAGCTTTCTTTTGGTGGTATTTGATCACCTCTGCGGTTTTTATTTTTTGCGCTATAAACAAAAAAAAAGCAACAATTTAAAAAAAATATATATATATTTTTTTACTTGTTGCTATAATAAATATCCAATTTAAAAAAAAAAAAAAACATTTATTTTTTCTCAGTTAAGGCCGATACGTATTTTTCGACGTATTTTTGTAAAAAAAAAAAAAAAAAAGTCGCAATAAGCGACTGGTTTGCGCAAAAGTTATAGCGCCTACAAAATGGGGAACAGAATTATGATTTTTTTTTATTATTATTTTTTTACTAGTAATGGCGGCGATCTGCGATTTTTTTATTGGGACTGCGATTTTGCGGCGGACGTATCGGACACTTTTGACACGAATTTGGGACCATTCACATTTATACAGCGAACAGTGCTATAAAAATGCACTAATTACTGTATAAATGTGACTGGCAGGAAAGGGGTTAAGACTAGGGGGAGAGGAAGGGGTTAAATGTGTATCCTGGGTGTGTTCTAACTGTGTGAGGGGAGGGGGGTGACTGGGGGAGGTAACCGATGCTGTGTTCCTATGTACAAGGGACACAGCATCGGTCTCCTCTCCTCTGACAGCACGTGGAGCTCTGTGTTCACACCCCATGATTACACACAGAGCTCCACGTCCCTGCTGTCACCTGCTGTGTTCCCGCCGATCGCGTGAACCCGGCGGACATCGCAGCCGCCAGGTACACGCATCGGCTCTTCAGCGATGCGCCGGGACAGTGTTCACAACATGACGTCCAAAGACGTGATCCCGGCACTTCAGGTCCGCGCTGCAGAATTCTTTTGACGATAGCGCGGATCTGTAGTGGTTAAATTACGCCCTTGCACCTTCCCCAATGATAGGATTAAGGTGCTTACGCTTATATCCTATTTAGGTGGAGAACCACGTGCTTGGGCAAATACCTAGCTAGAAAAAGAGGATCTGGGGGGGCATGAACAGACGTGTGTGATCGAGGGTCTGCTCTTATCTGCATCTTTTATCCTTTAAAACTCTGGATTTCTCTACGAGGAGGCTCCTGATATCTCCTTGGAGTGATCCTGGGGCATGAGAAGGGGGAAATCCGGCTCTGGGAGACGTGGCGCCTCAGCCCCTAAGGCTTCCCCCGCGAACCCAGAAGAAGGCTCCCACGTGTAACTCCAATATGGCGACACAAACTGCCCCGTCGGAGCCGGCTACCCTTCACAGCTCTTATGTAGGCTATTACCAGCTGCAAGACTACCTTTGACGGAGAAGATAGACCTGTTGCAGATTGACTTCGGTCTAATGCGGAGAGACACAGACAGATTCCGGGAGCGGCTGGGTGAGGCGGAGAGGTAGGTGGGCGATTCTGAGGATGCCATTCAAGATCAGCGAGCATCCATCCACACCCTGCAGGTGAAGGTGAAAACGGTGGTATCCCGAGCCGAGGATAGCGAAAACCGAAGCAGGAGGAACAATTTAAGAATGGTCGGCCTGCCATAGGGAGCGGAAGGTCAGGACACTACTGCCTTTACAGAGCAGCTCCTCCGTGCCCTCCTTACCGGTGCTCGGTTCTCCCCTCACTTTGTTGTGGAAAGTGCCCACAAGATGCTGGCTGCGAGGGGACCCCAGGGCTCTCTGCCTCGCACCTTTATATTTAGGCTTCTAAACTTCCGAGACCTTGTCCTATGGGAGGCGAGGAAGCTTGATGAGTTCCAATACGAGAACACCAGGCTCATGCTGTTCCCGGATTACTCCGTTGAAACACAGAGGCTCCACCGAACCTTCGACCACGTTAAAGCCCAACTCCACACCAAGGGGATGAAATATAGTATGCTCTTCCCTGCACGTCTCCGTGTGTTGGATGGGGAATCCACCAAATATTTCACCTCCCCAGAAGATGCCTCCCACTGGCTGGATACTCTACCTGGAGCGAGGTAACTGCTTTCATGCGCTCCTTCGTGATGATCCTATTGGCACTCCCTGACAACATACTTGCCCCTGTTGGAAACCTACTGTCGCCTATCTGAGACCTGTTGTTTTTTTTTTCTTTGCCGCTCTTTCTTTACTGTATACATGCGTCACCATTGACTGTACTGCTGTGCTATGTCTTAGTGGCCCGGCGGCTGTAGATACTACACTTGATCTCCCTGCCCTGTTTGTTCGATATTACATGGGGGGGTGGACGGCGGCTGGGTAACTCATCTACCTAATGCACAGCTATTTTTCCCCCCTGTTGGGCTATGAGACATTACACCAGGGGTGCCCAACCTTTTGAAGAGCGAGGGCCACTTAAGCAACTTGGTAACCAGTCGAGGGCCACAATGAGCGGAGCGGACAGATGACAGGTCACGGCTACTCTATAGGCCCTTCGATCCGCCCAGATCGAAGAGGACAAATGTTTTTTTGGATTGGAGGTAGGCGGGCATAAACAATCATCTGTTGCTCTGTAGAGGTGAATTGAGGGTCCCATTTGGTCAGGCTGATCGTGTGAAAAGGGCCCAAGACTGCTTTCACACTGATGTGCTGCGGTCTACTCACACCGCGAGTGCAGCCTAGTTCACCTGTGTCGATCCTTGTGGTCAGCTGAATTTTGCCATAGACTCCTTCTGTGGCAAAAGCCGGCGCTGTAGAGGAAGCATAGGCTTATGGGGCTCTACTCCAGAGCCACTTTATTCCTCTACCACCAGCTTTATTCACAACACTGATGCTGTGGTATGGCGGGTCAGCAACCTGCGATCTTTGGTTGCCGACTCCCCATTCCAGAGCAGGAGGTCGTGGGCCACATCAGAGGGCTCTGCGGGCCACATGTGGCCCCTGGGCCACTGGTTGGCCACCCCTGCATTACACTTTCCGGGAGATGGATGGGTGGGGAGGGTGGTTCCTCTCTCTCCCCTCTCTTTTCCCTCATGGCCTGCATACCTCCCTGTTATACGGTCGCTGGCTGACGGGAGGTGCGGTGGGACCATGAAGGCGCCGTCTGCTTAACCCTTTCCCAGGTTTCCGGAGATGGCGGGGATGTGTTGCTCACCAGGGACTGACCGTGTTATGCTTGCAGATGCTGTCCATAACTATGATCCATTTTTCCCTTTTTTGTTCTGGGTTTTTGGTGTGTTTTTGTTTTTTGATTTAATATTTTCTTTTTTTTTTCCTTTGCGCTGTTGCTCGATCCTCATGTTCGCTGCCTTAAATGACTTAATGCATAAAATCCCATTTTGCATGGACATATGTATGCAGGTAACCGCGGCCACGGTTCACACGGTACTTTTGTGCGAGACGTTTACTGTCTGCTTGTCTCACTGCTCCCATAGGTGATTTTCCTAATTTGAGTGGGGGATATTTGGTTTTGTGAGTTGGGGGAATAGGCACTCCAAGTTTTATTTTTTTGCAAATGGATGTGCGGGGTGGGGGATAGGGGTTTAGTTATATATGTTTTGTTTTTTCTATATTTTTGTATACAGACTACATCCTATCTGTTGCACGGGATATCTTTATGCCCTGGTTGGGTGGCAGGCTGGTGGTTGGGGAGTTTGTGTTACTGAGGGTGTTGGACCTGAAACCTTTCCTCTGGGTCTGGAGATGGGTCCCTACCTGCTCATTAATCTAATTTGTTTACTATATGGCCCCCATACGATTGATCTCTAGGACAGACCTAGCTCGGGCCTCTGCCACAGGCCTAGTACTTCAGTACTCAAGAGAACAATTCGGATTGGGCGAATCCTCCCAGTAAATGCAATGAAAGGGTCACCGGTTGACAGCTGACACATATACCTGTCAATTCCAGTAACCAGATTCCCGATGGTTCGTTCAAGCCCTTTTGGACAACCTGCCTCCGGGTTCTCCTCAAGCCGATCCCCCACCGAACGGCACACAGCCTGGGATCTTCTCAGTAAGGTTGGGCCCCCTATCAACATCTGGATGGGTCTCCATGGAGCAGGCAGCTCCGGCCAGGTGGGCCATGCGAGCAGGGTCCGTGGATGCGCGCACCCTGAAGGTGGATGCCGCACCTGGAACGTGGGCCCTGCGCAGAGAAGAAGAACTGACCCCAAACACGCGGCAGCTTCCCCAAATATACCCCTCCCCAGCATACCCAGCGAGGGAAAGACTCCTCTAATTGGCTGCTGGGGAAAAGCGGCTCTGTCAGGACCCCTCTAGCGCCAACCGCCACCCAGGGGTGTAATCATACCCCTGGGTCGCAGACTGACCCACAGGACAGTTCTGAAATAGCAGCAGCCTGCAATCTGACAAACCATGAATGGGAGCAAAATAACTCTCCCATTTGCCCACCAACCCCAGCGTAGTGCCCGTACTGAAAGTAAGGGGGCTCTACAATATTTTACAGGAAACCCACTTGGTGGGTAGCAAAATTTTGAGCCTTAAAAAGCCGTGTGTGGGACGTTATTATCACGCTACTTACTCAGGTTATGCCAGAGGAGTAAGTATCCTAATACACAGGTCTCTGGCCTGACCTTTGTTGAAGGCCCTGGTCCCCATTCTGTATATACAACGGATAACATTCTTATGGCGGGGGATTTTAATATGCTTCCGAGTCCTGTCCTAGATAAACCGACACCTGGCACTGTCGAGGACTTCCCTCTGTCCAGATGGGCATCCATATATGGCTTGACGGATGTCTGGAGGTGGAGGCACCCTGCGGAACGTGCTTTCACCTCAGGGCCGGTACAAGGGGTGGGCGGGAGGGTCGGCTGCCCCTGGCGCAAGCAGCATAGGAGGTGGAGGGGGCGCTGCAAGGAGAGTTTGTGCGACTATTAGCTGACAGAAGTAGTGACAGCGGCATCACTACTTCAGTCAGTGCTTAGTGTTGCATGATATGTGCCAAATCTGGAGAGCAGGATAGAGCGGGATGTGCTCTCTTGCTTCTCTTCAGCGTCACACTCCTATCACTGTAGCGCTCTTCCATCGGGACTTTACTGTTGGTTTACCCGCCCCCATCTCCTCCCAACAATGTGTTAACAAACTCCGGAGGTGATATCCACTGGCACTGGCATCCCTGAGCTGCGATCCCAGTCCCCTTCAGCAGCGGGTGGCATCTCTACCGCCATCTGCCTGTGCAAAGGCTTTGAGATCAGCTCCCCCCAGGCTCCTCCTCCCAACATGTCAACATGAGAAGGAGCCTCGGAAGACGGACATCACGGAGCGATGTGCCGCGCTGTATCTGAGGTCTAAGTGTATGGGGAAAGCTGCAGCCCAGGCGAGGGAAAGAACTGCACTCACTGAGGACATAGGGAGAAGATGATTACTTCTAGAAAACAATATTGGGGAGGGGGAGGGTGTATTTGTGCTAGGAAGTGAAATCATGGTGGGGGGGGGGGGGGCTTTGTGCGTGCTGGGATGTGGAATTTGAAGGGTGACAGAACACATTTTTTTCTGGTAGGGATATTGGGGGGGGCTACATATGGTGATTTGTGCTGGGGGATAGGAAGAAGATGATTTGGCCTAGTATAGGAAAGCCTAAGGCTATTAGCGGGATGGGGGATAGGGAAATGTGTTTGTAGGGATGCTGGGGTGTATGTGTGCTAGGGAAGAATTTTTTGGGGGGGGATTTGTGCTAGGAGGAGGGATTTGGGGGGGGGGGTGATAGGAGTGAGATTTGTTCTAGGAGGAGGGTTTGTGCCACAGGGATGGGGGGAAAGGATTTGTGCTAGGAGGGGGGGATTTGGGGGGTTGTGCTAGAAGAAGTGATTGGTGCTAGGACAGGAAATATTGGGGCTGTTAGAAATATGGATTTAGGGGGGAGATTTATGCTGGTAGGGATGATAGGGGTGCCAGAGGGAAAATTTGGGGTAAGGATTTGCGCTAGGAGGGGGAATTTGGGGGGTTGAGAGGCGTAAGATTTATGCTCTGAGGGTAAATTTGAGGGTGATTTGGGGGGTGGTTTGTGCTGGGGCAATAAGCAGAAGAATATTTGTGCTAAAAGGGGTTTTTTTGGTGAGGGGTATTTATGCTAGCAGGGAACATTCGGGCAGGATTTAAGCTTAGAGAGAGGATTGGGGGGTGAGGGAGATGTGTGCTGGGAGAGGTTATTTCAGTGGGGAGAGTTTTGTACTGATAGGAGGGGGATTTCTGTTTGGCAAGGCCTGCAATGGGAATTTATGCTTAGGGCTAAGCGTGCTGATTAGAATTTTTTGTATTTCCTTTTTTTAGGGGGGGGGATTTTTGCTAACACATGATGCTCAAACATCTTGGGGGGGGGGGCGCAGTTTGGCATCTTCGCCCTGGGCGCTAGATGACCTTGTCCCGGCACTGTTTCACCTGTCACTCAGCCTCTTATCGCACCCTGTCGCGGATAGATTTGATCTATGCCAGTGGAGGGCTCATGCCGCGATTGACCGAGGTTGAGATCCTCCCTTGAGGTATCTCGGACCACGTCCCTATGCTCTGCTGCCTTCGGGCGTCAACCCCACCCTCTGTCACGATCCCCATCGTGTCAGGCAGACGGCCAGGCGTGGCCGTGCTCAAGGTGGCTTAGGGTGGAATTGAACCTGGGACCTCTTTGTTACCAGCCCAAACCCTTACCTCTCAGCCACTGTTGAATTAGAAATTCATGTTGCTTTCCAGCTATGGTGGTGCTGAATGGAATGTTCACCTTAGCTGGATTTCATTACCTTCCACACCTGAGATTCTTGCTACAGCTGACACAGCTTAACCAGTTAGCCAACCTATAAAGCCCTACCTCACTTAGAGAGCAGTGTCAGTTCATTTTGGTTTGATCTCCCTGTCTGTGCTAAAGCAAACTGCTTATATATTAAGCTCCTTGACTGACCCCGGCTTTTGACCCTTGGCTTTGCTTTCTGGACTGCTGTTTGCCTGAACCCTTGACCCGGCTTGGACTTCGGATACCTGTGACTTCTCCAACACCTGACCACGGCTTGTGACCCGGATTTATCTCTTGCTTCCCCTATTGCGAAAGGACGCCTGCTGTCCTGAGAACCCCTTTCACGCCACCTTGCTGTACCCGCTCTGAACCTCAGTGGACACCACAGTTCGCTCTACACCCCCTCCGGGACCACCAGCATACCAGGCTTTACTCTCCTAACCGCAAGTACCACATACTATAGTCTGTGCTTGTAGATTTGTAGTACTACCTTGTGTGTATCAGAGATACAACCCTGTTTTCCCCTGAGGTAGTTGGTTATAGGGGAATAAGCTACTGCAGTCTCTCAGTTGGTTATTCACTAGAGGTTGTGATGAATTAACCCCAATCTCTCTGATTACTCTGAGTGAGAAGTGGTGGTTGTATCTGAGAGACCTCTATAGTTTAAAAACCAACTGTATACTGTAGTTGCGTAGCAGGGATGTTACACCCTCCAATAGGGTGTGGCGGCTCTCCCGATATTGGATTTATATTTAGATCCTACTATAGATTTCGAGATTTCTAAACATACCGCAGAATTCTGGTGGTTAAATAAGCCCCCAGGCCTTCCAGCATGATCCACTGTGTGCCCGGGTGCCCGTGTACCATAACCGCGCGGTGCAGGAGATTCAGTTTGCTGTTCCCGGGGCCGGACTGAAAGGAAGTGAACACTCAGTGTGTGCACTTCTTGTCAGTCCGGCCGGGAACAGGAACCTGATTCTCCTGGTACACGGCCGACCGGACTGCAGGAGGACGCAGCGATGCGGCAAGGGCCCTCCCTGCTGGGGCCCCTGGCCAACTCGGGCCCCTGGCCAGCTCAGGCCGACGGGCCTGCCCGGGTGGTAGCACTTTCCCTTCTGGCCCCTGATTAGTAATTTGCTGTAATTCTCACTGACTTGTTTCCACTGAACCTAGCTGACTTATGTAAGGATGTTATGATTGTACCGCTCTTCTCTTTTCTGTTCTGTCCAAATACTTGGATAAACTTTTTTTGTTAAAAAAAATAAAAGAAAAAGAGGATCCAATCTTAAATTCTTGTCCACAAGTCTTTGCTCTATGATGACTTCAATAAGCAACTCACTGCCGAAAATACTATTAGGAATCTCAAACAAGATAGACGACCAGTTGAGGACTTCATAGCAGAATTTCAGAGGTGGGCTCTGGAGACTGAGTGGAATGATGTTACTCTACGTAACCATTTTCGTCTCGGCCTTTCCGAACCACTCAAGGATGAGTTGGCAAGAGCTGATCTCCCCCAGTCTCTTAACAATATCACACAACGTGCTATCACAATAGATCGTAGGTTAAGAGAGAGACGAGCTGAATGTCAATCAAGTTCCACAGCACCTGTATCTACACCTCAAAAATCGAGTCTGAAAAAAAAATGGACATTGGGACCGTGCAATGCACCAGCAACCTTTCAAAGCCTTGTGAATGATGACTTTGGAGACCTTCTGGACATGTGCGTAGTGCTGTGTCTAGGTGACATACTTATTTGCTCAGGCGACTAATTGCAACATCGAAAAACATGTCAGATGGCTGCTTGCAAGACTCGGAGCTCATTCCCTCTACGCCAAGCTCCAGAAATTGTCTTTGAACAGACCACTATTCCTTTCCTTGCCTTTGTTATTTCTCCGAAAGGCAATATAAACTTTTTTTGATGGTTTTCGCTAATTTCTACAGAAAGTATATACGGCACAGACCAAAAGTTTGGACACACCTTCTCATTCAAAGAGTTTTCATGACTACTTTTTTTTTTTTTTTTTTCCCTTCCCTTTCCCTTCACTATATATATTTTATTTCAATTTATTTTTATTGGGTTTTAAAAAAAAACTATATATAGAAATTAATATGACTTCCCCTTTTGTCACAAAACGCCTATATAGATCTGCCCTTGGATATGGAGGACAGGTCCCTTAGTATACATACACAAAAGTGTTTTTTTTTTTTTTCTGTGTGTTTTTCCCTTCACCTAGAATATAGGAGTCATTATGATCTCCTTTTAATTACGAACACCTATATAGATTTGTTATGGGACTCATAGGATAGTCCCCTCAGCATATACACCTAATTAATCCCCTAATTTATATATACATATATATTTTATTTTTTTTATTCTAGGAACACTCCCTAATCTATAGGGGACATACGATCCCCTTCGTACATTGAATATAAACTCACATATAGACATGTGCACGGAAAAAAAAATCGTTTTTTTTTGTTCTGTTTCGTATCGTTCCGTTTTTTCGTTTTCGTTCGTTTTTCGTAAGACGCCCGTTTTCCTGTTTGTTCCCGTTCGTTTTTCGTATGACGCGATTTTTTCGTATTCCGATCGTTTCGTATTTTCGTTACTGTTTTATTTTCGTACATGCGGGATGGTTCGTTATTCTGTTTAATTCATGTTCGTTACTTGTTAGACAATCATTTTCGTGAATTTTCGTCAATGATTTGCAGTATCTTGAAACCCTTTTCTTTTGCTATTTTCAGTCGTATCTTCATATGACATCTATAACAAAAGATTTGCATTCTGTATTTTAAATTCCTTTTTTCTGTTCGTATTTTGGATTCAAAATACAGCATGCAAATCTTTTGTTATAGATGTCATATGAACAATGAACATAGGACTGAAAACAAACAGAAAAAGGATTCAAACAAAATACAGCATGCAAATCTTTTGTTATAGATGTCATATGAACAATGAACATAGGACTGAAAACAAACAGAAAAAGGATTCAAACAAAATACAGCATGCAAATCTTTTGTTATAGATGTCATATGAACAATGAACATAGGACTGAAAACAAACAGAAAAAGGATTCAAACAAAATACAGCATGCAAATCTTTTGTTATAGATGTCATATGAACAATGAACATAGGACTGAAAACAAACAGAAAAAGGATTCAAACAAAATACAGCATGCAAATCTTTTGTTATAGATGTCATATGAACAATGAACATAGGACTGAAAACAAACAGAAAAAGGATTCAAACAAAATACAGCATGCAAATCTTTTGTTATAGATGTCATATGAACAATGAACATAGGACTGAAAACAAACAGAAAAAGGATTCAAACAAAATACAGCATGCAAATCTTTTGTTATAGATGTCATTTTTGTTCTTTTGCCGTTTTCGTTTTGTCGTTTTTTCTCGTCGGATCAGCTGTTTTCTCTTGGATAGAGATTAGAATACTTTTGCAGCAACCCTCCCTGTAAGCAAGTTATTTACCATATGTATGCTGCCATGAAGGCACCAGGAAAACGGAAAATTAAATACCTACCTTTCCGTAATTTTCCTTTCCTGGTGCCTATCCATGGCAGCATACGCCCTCCCTTTCTTAAAATCCTTAAAGCGGATGGTTCACAAATACAAAAATATTAAAAGCCAGCAGCAACAAATACTGCAGCTGCTGACTTTTAATATTAGGACACTTACCTGTCCTGGAGTCCAGCGCCGTCCGCAGCAGAGGATGAGCGATCGCTCATCACCCTGCTGCTCCCCCTCCATCCACGGTGAGGGAACCAGGAAGTGAAGCGCTGCGGCTTCACTGCCCGGTTCCCTACGGCGCATGCGCGAGTCGCGCTGCGCCCGCGATTGGCTCCAGCTGTGTGCTGGGAGCCGAGTGTTCCCAGCACACAACGGGCGGGAGACGGGATGTGATGTAATGCCCGTCTTTTGCCCGTGAATGCTGGGCCGGAAGTGGGTGCAGATACGTGTCTATCTGCACCCCCCTCCCCCCTGAAAGGTGTCAATTGTGACACCGGAGGGGGGGAGTGTTCGGATCAGCGGATCTTCACTTTAGGGTGGAGATCCGCTTTAATTGTTTGAGTCTAGTTACAAGAATGTCAGAGGGGAGGCGGTCGCTCTCTTTTAAAGAGTTATAATTGGTCCTGTGGGTTGGATGAGGGCGGAGCCACCAACCATATGTATGCTGCCATGGATAGGCACCAGGAAAGGAAAATTACGGAAAGGTAGGTATTTAATTTTCCGTTTTTTCCCCCCTGTCCCATACTCTCTCCCTTCTATCCTAATGGATTCTCTGTATAAAGCCATGCTACCTCTCCAGAGAATTCTGTTTACCCAGATGTACCTCACTAGGTTAGAGGGACCGAGGTAGGAAGACATAAAAAGAAATATCTGGGATAGAGAAAACGGAACACAACCTATGGGCAGTGGAGACAGTAGTAGTATGAAAGTATGTTGGGGTAAATAAGAATATATATTGAGACAATGTATGTATACATGTCTGTTGAATGTTATTTATATGTATATATGTTTGTAAAGTTTGAAAACTATGTTTAAATAAATACATTTTTGGAAAGACTATGAAAATTGTAGAGTCACACTGAAGGCATCAAAACTATGAAGTAACACATGTGGAATTTTATACATAACAAAAAAGTGTGACACAACTGAAAATATGTCATATTCTAGGTCCTTTTGCTTTGATTACTGCTTTGCACACTCTCGGCATTCTCTTGTCACCTGAAATGCTCTTCCAACAGTCTTGAAGGAGTTCCCAGAGATGCTTCGCACTTGTTGGCCCTTTTGCCTTCACTCTGCGGTCCAGCTCACCCCAAACCATCTCGATTGGGTTCAGATCCGGTGACTGTGGAGGCCAGGTCATCTGGCGCAGCCCCCCCATCACTCTCCTTCTTGGTCAAATGGCCCTTCCCCCGCCTGGAGGTGTGTTTGGGGTCATTGTCCTGTTGATTGTCCAACTAAACGCAAACCGGATGGAATAGCATGCCGCTGCAAGATGCTGTGGTAGCCATGCTGGTTCAGTATAAATCCCCAACAGTGTCACCAGCAAAGCACCCCCACACCATCACACCTCCTCCGCCATGCTTCACGGTGGGAACCAGGCATGTAGAGTCCATCCGTTCACCTTTTCTGCGTCGCACAAAGACACGGTGGTTGGAACCAAAGATCTCAAATTTGGACTCATCAGACCAAAGCACAGATTTCCACTGGTCTCATGTCCATTCCTTGTGTTCTTTACCCCAAACAAGTCTCTTTTGCTTGTTGCCTTTCTTTAGCAGTGGTTTCCTAGCAGATATTCTACCATGAAGGCCGGATTCACACAGTCCCCTCTTATCAGTTCTTCTAGAGATGTGTCTGCTGCAAAAGGACCTAGAATATGATATATTTTCAGTTGTGTCACACTTTTTTGTTATGTATATAATTCCACCTGTGTTACATTCATAGTTTTCATGCCTTCAGTGTGACTCTACAATTTTCATAGTCATGGACATAAAGAAAACTCTTTATCCAAACTTTTGGTCTGTAGTGTATATTAAAAAAAAATCTTACTCGTGCACATGGTGATCCTGCCCCCGCCTAGTTAGATTTTGGTCAAGGGTCTTTGGCCTATTATCCTCTCTATTTCATATCCCCTTCCGTAAAGGACGTCAAAAATGCATTACTTCATTGCCCAACCCCGGGCCTCTTCTCTCTTCAGCAGAAACTAGCCACATACCTACTTATCGCTGCTAAGCGTACAATAGCGAGGGCCTGGAAAAAACCTTCTGTTTCATTCCCAGAGGTCAAGAATACCCTGACGACTCTTATGGTCCATGAGAAGATGTCTAGCGTCCTTCACGACTCTCATGCTAAATTTCTTAAGGTGTGGGCCCCGTGGTGGTCCTATACACTCCCTAGTCTGCACCCATCTAGTCTGGGGGCTCTAAATTGAATTTGTCCTTTCTTCCAGCCTGAGGGTTCTTTCTTCCTTTCTCTTTCTTTGTTTCTGAGCTTTTGCTCTCTGCTCTGCCCTATTCCTCCCCTCTTTCTCCCTTTGTGTGTTTTTTTTTTTGTCTTGTTTTGCTGTTTTTTTTTTCTCTTTTCATCTCTCTCTTTTCTTCTTCTTTCATTATTTTTGTTGGTTTACTTTATCTTATAATTTATTTTATTTTTTCTCCCACGTTTTGCAGATAACTCCGCCCCCCCCCCCATTTTTTTTTTACCTGCTTTGACCCCTGGGTCTTCTGGCTCAGGCATAACGCACTACCCTCCGGCCGGGGAGACGTAGTTCCTTTAATATTCTGTTATGTGCTTTTGTGTGTGCTTGTGTTTTGTGTCCATGTCCCCTGCGCGGGAACTTGTTGTCTGTTTCTACTCTTTTTTTTATATATATATATTTATATATATTTTAATAAAAAAATATTGTACAGGAAAAAAAAATCTTACTCGTGGAACCCCTTACCCTGATAAGCCTTCACTTATTGCCTTGTTTCCACTGCACGGAACGGTTCGGGTCAGTAAACTTGGAGCGGTTCGGATGGGACCGGTCTATTCCCGTGAGCGTTCCCACTGCAAATCGGACCGTCAGGGACCATTCAGGTTTTAGAAAAAATTCCTAGCGCGTCCACCAATCAGTGAGATGTATTTGTAGGTCCGCCCTAATGGAACTGTTCCACTCTCTCTGGACCCTCATGAGAAGCAGGACCCCTGCTGGTGCCGTACGGTTCGCTTTTATGGCACACTTTCATAACGGAAACACCCAAAATAGCGAACTGTTCCGAACCGATCCGCTCAGTGGAAACGAGGCATTATTGAGATCCCCAGGAGCGTATCCGTTAAGAAGGGGGGGGGGTACTGTAATCGGCGCTTTCTCGTCGCCGTATTGCGTTCCACACTGGAACGCATAGGGCGACCGCGCAATGACGTCATCGCTCGGCGCCGCGTGGAACGCGGAAGTGCCAGTCGAATCAGTGCTTTATGCACTTCACATGCCTCCCTCCTATAAACAGGACAGCGTGGATAGTACATGCTGTCCTATTATTGTCAGCCGTAGGCCGGCCACGCTACAAAACTACTGGTACCACCCAATCCCTGAGCTGGAAACCATGCCACGCCGGATCCCTGCTACAACCAAGCTCATTCCTCAGCTGGATCCATGCTGCCATGCATACTATCATTGCTGGGGACATCCTAAGATATCTTCCTCCAGAAGACCCTGCACTACACAATCCCATTGCTGCTGCGATACTCTGCTTATTGGACAACACTCATCCTCTGCAAAACGGTCAAGTACCATCACTACGTTACAAATACTGCTCTAGAATTATCCGCTTCATATATAGCTTTTACAAAGTACTGTATTTCGATCTGGTATTATTAACCACTTAACGCCCGCCGCACGCCTATGTACGTCCACAGAATGGCACGTACAGGCAGATGGGCGTACATGTACGTCCCTGCCTTGTTGCGGGTCCGGGGTCCGATCTGGACCCCCTCCGCTGCGTGCGGCGGGCGGCTTACCCGCAGGAGCGATCCGTCTTGAGGGGGGCGACTGTTCGTTTCTGTCCGCCCCTCGTGATCGCTCCCAGCCAATCCCGTGCGCCGCCGCCATGTCACTTCCTCTGCCTTTTAAATGTAAATACTGGCAGAGGAAGTGATGCAGCTCTCCTCTCGGTGGTATTTTCAATCCGCCGAGAGGAGAGAAGACTCACAGTAAGTCGCACCAACACTACACTGACACCACACACATAGGCACATTAACCCCTTCCGATCACCCCCCCACCCCCCCTGTCACACTGTCACTGAATGCAGTGATCATATATGTACTGATCACTGCAGTTAGTGTCAGTGTGACAGGCAGTTAGTGTTAGGTCCAGGGTAGCCCCCTACCCCCCCCCAATAAAGGTTTAACCCCTTGATCACCACCCTAGTTAACCCTTTTACCCCCTATTGCCAGTGTCACCAAGCGATCATTTTTCTGATCGCTGTATTAGTGTCGCTGTTGCCGCTAGGTAGCTATTTTTTTTTTTTTTATTGCGATTTTTTTTTTTTTACTAAAGACATGTGGCTGAATACATTTTGGCCTAAATGTTTGACTAAAATTTAGTTTATTCGATTTTTCTTATAACAAAAAGTAAAAAATATTGTTTTTTTTAAAAAAATGACGCTCTATTTTTATTTATTGCGCAAAAAATAAAAATCGCAGAGGCGATCCAATACCATAAAAAGAAAGCTCTATTTGTGGGGAAAAAAAGGACGCCAATTTTGTTTGGGAGCCGCGTCGCACGACCGCGCAATTGTCAGTTAAAGCGACGCAGCGCCGGAAGCTGAAATTTCACCTGGGCAGGAAGTGGGGTATATGTGCCCAGTAAGCAAGTGGTTAAAAAAATTGTTGTTTTTTATTAAAGGGCTCCCAAGGCCCTGGATGGCAACCCCCCCCCCCAATTTTTTTTTATAAAACATTTTTTTAGTTTTTATTAAAGGGCCCAGAGGTCCCCGGGGCCCCGGATGACAACCCCAATTTTTTTTATAAAAAATGTATTTTTTTTTTTTTTTTTTTATTAAAGGGCCCAGAGGTCCCCAGGGCCCCAGATGGCTCCCCCCTTTTTATTATTTTTTTAAACATTTTTTTTCGTTTTTATTAAAGGGCCCAGAGGTCCCCAGGGCCCCATATAAAAAATGTTTTCTATTTTTTTTATATATTTTTTTATTTTAATTTTTTTAATAAAGGGCCCAGAGGGCCCCAGATGGCCCCCCCTTTTTTTATACATATATTTTTTTTCTTTCTTTCTTTTTGTAAGGGGCCCATAGCACCCAAAGCCCCCCCGACCTCACTTCAATTTGCGTCGGCAGAACCCCCTCGCTTCTCAATTTGTGGCAACCGCCCCCCCCCCCCCACTTCTCACTCAATTCACGGCCCCCCTGCTTCTCAATTGGTTTGTGCATTAGTACCCCCACCTTCATATTCCGCACACATTGTCTATGGAGATGTAAACCTCGCGGGTTTATTAAACCTCAGCGGTGAAAGTAAAGAGCGCCTCGCTGTCTCGCCTTCCATTTCCCGACACTCGGCTCCTCTCGCCTATTTATTTCAATTAGTTCCCCGCACTTCCTCTTTCCTCTAGTGGAGAATTTCCCACGGAGAGCCGGTCACACTTATTTCTCCAACTCGCCTTCATTCTGGAGCGAAGGTTGGGGGTGATACGAGGACAGGTCCGCAAGACGGGAAATGACTGCAGGTTATAGGAAGATATCTGAAGGATTTCAACCAAGCTCCGCCTCCTAGACCGATACCCCCCCCCCATATCTTTTATTACCACAAGAAGTCCTTGATGTGGTGAAACTGCCTGGGGGGGGGGGGGGGGGCTATGGGATGCACAAGCTACCAGAACCTGTAGGTTCTATTGAGCAAAGCACTCCCTTTCCTCCTGTATTGAATTGTTTTGTAACTCTACTACTGTCTGCCTTTATGCTATAATTTTACCACTAAAAATTGGGAAAACGTATAGACTCGAGTATAAGCCTAGGGTGAGAATGCAGCAGCTACTGTAAGCGGAAAAGAGGGTCAACAATGCCCATCTGCAGCCTCACCATGCCCATTTGCCACCTCACTGTGCCCATTTGCAGCCTCACTGTGCCCATTTGCAGCCTCACTGTGCCCATAAGAAGCTTCCCTGTGCCCATTGTCAGCCTCACTGTGCTCATTTGCAGACTCACTATGCCCATAAGCAGACTCACTGTGCCCATATGTAGCCTCACTGTGCCCATTTGCCACCTCACTGTGCCCATTTGTCACCTCACTGTGCCCATTTGCAACCTCACTGTGCCCATTTTCAGCCTCACTGTGCGCATAAGCAGCCTCTCTGTGCCCATTGTCAGCCTCACTGTGCTCATTTGCAGACTCACTGTGCCCATAAGCAGACTCACTGTGCCCATATGTAGACTCACTGTGCCCATTTTCAGCCCCACTGTGCCCCTTTTCAGCTTCACTGTGCCCATTGTCAGCCTCACTGTGCCCATTTGCAGCTTCGCTGTGCCCATTTGCAGCCCCACTGTGCCCATTTTCAGCCTCACTGTGCCCATTGTCAGCCGCACTGTGCCCATAAGCAGCCTCACTGTGCCCATATGCAGCCTCACTGTGCCCATATGCAGCTTCACTGTGCCCATTTTCAGCCCCACTGTGCCCCTTTGCAGCATCACTGTGCCCATTGATAGCCTCAATGAGCCCATTTTCAGCTTCACTGTGCCTATATGCAGCCTCACTGTGCCCATTTTCAGCCTCACTGTGCCCGTTTTTAGCCTCACTGTAGCCATTTACAGATTTACTGTGCCCATTTGCAGCCTCACTGTGCCCATTTGCAGCCTCACTGTGCTTATATGCAGAGGGTTGCTTTTTCAGCAACACTCCTATAGGGTGGTCCTCAAGTGGTTAAATAAATGTTTGCATAAAGTAAAATACAGTGGAGCCTCGGTTTAAGAGTAACTTGGTTTGAGAGCGTTTTGATTTGCAAGCAACTTTTTTTTCTGACTCGGTTTGTGAGTGTTGGCTCGCAAGACGAGCAGAATTCAAGCTAAATAGGCCTGCAGTACCTCATTTGGCCTGATGTACGGGGGGCACACGAGCCGAGAAAAGCCGAACATTGGCCTGCAGTACCTCATTAGTCCTGATGTACGGGGGAACACGAGCCGAGAAAAGCCGAACATTGGCCTGCAGAACCTCATTAGGCCTGAGGTACAGGGGCGCAGGAGCCGAGAAAAGCCGAACATTGGCCTGCAGTACCTCATTAGGCCTGAGGTACGGGGGCACACGAGCCGAGAAAAGCCGAACATTGGCCTGCAGTACCTCATTTGGCCTGAGGTACAGGGGGAGCAGAAACCGAGAAAAGCCAAACATTGGCCTGCAGAACCTCATTAGGCCTGATGTATGGGGGGCGCACAAGCCGAGAAAAGCCGAACATTTGCCTGCAGAACCTCATTTGGCCTGAGATACGGGGGGCACACGAGCCGAGAAAAGCCGAACATTGGCCTGCAGTACCTCATTAGGCCTGATGTACGGGGGCGCAGGAGCCGAGAAAAGCCGAACATTGGCCTGCAGTACCTCATTTGGCCTAAGGTACAGGGGCGCAGGAGCCGAGAAAAGACAAACATTGGCCTGCAGTACCTCATTAGGCCTGATGTACGGGGGGCACACAAGCCGAGAAAAGCTGAACATTGGCCTGCAGAACCTCATTAGGCCTGATGTACGGGGGGCACACGAGCCGAGAAAAGCCAAACATTGGCCTGCAGAACCTCATTAGGCCTGATGTACGGGGGGCACACGAGCCGAGAAAAGCCGAACATTGGCCTGCAGAACCTCATTAGGCCTGATGTACGGGGGGCACACAAGCCGAGAAAAGCTGAACATTGGCCTGCAGTACCTCATTTGGCCTGAGATGGGGGGCACAGGAGCCGAGAAAAGCCAAACATTGGCCTGCAGTACCTCATTTGGCCTGAGATACGGGGGCACAGGAGCCGAGAAAAGCTGAACATTGGCCTGCAGTACCTCATTAGGCCTGAGGTTCGGGGGCACAGGAGCCGAGAAAAGCCGCACATTGGCCTGCAGTACCTCATTAGGCCTGAGATACGGGGGCGCAGAAACTGAGAAAAGCCAATATTGGCCTGCAGTACCTAATTTTGCCTCAGGTACCGGGGCGCAGGAGCCGAGAAAAGCCGAACATTGGCCTGCAGTACCTCATTAGGCCAGAGGTACCGGGGCGCAGGAGCCGAGAAAAGCCGAACATTGGCCTGCAGTACCTCATTTGGCCTGAGATACGGGGGGCACACGAGCTGAGAAAAGCCGAACATTGGCCTGCAGTACCTCATTTGGCCTGAGATACGGGGGGCACACGAGCTGAGAAAAGCCGAACATTGGCCTGCAGTACCTCATTTGGCCTGAGGTACGGGGGCATATGAAACGACCCGAAGTGTCCTTTGGCCTTTTCGGACGTTTTTGGCACTCTCCGGCACCCCCCCCCCCCCACACCCCTGGCCGCATTCGGTATTGCATCCCATTGAAGTCAATGCGGAACTAATTATTTTCGTTTCCATTCACTTCAATGATTGGCATCCCATCCCCATTCCTTGAGCCGTGACAAGTTCTTCTCTCTGGGATTCGCGCTTTGCGAGTCTAAAGAGGCCGATCGCGGCGTCCGCCCCGTCATTTCCCTTTCATGCGGAGAATTCGCTTCGCATTCCTGCCGCACGTTCCGGAGATTCTTTATACATATAAAACACATTTAATTGGATGACTTGAATTCACCCCTCCGCCCCTTTCATCGCCTCTAAACCTTTTTCCCCGAAGATACTTTGTATCCAGAGTTCAAAGAATCTTTTATTTTCTTCCTTTTATCAATGTAAATATATTCCGCGACCCCCCCGTATTATCCGAGGAACGCTTCCATAGAGAGAACCCCCGCCCCGTTCGCGCCGAATACGCCGCCGAGCTTTCGAAAAAAGCGTCTGTAACATGTTATAAATATATTAATGTCCCGGGGTCTGATTTGCGACTCGCTGATTGTGTGATTTGAAGGGTAATCACGGAGGATAAGGGGGGGGGGAGGGGCCATTATTCCACACCGCCGAAATCTTCCGTATAAATTGCCGGAGAAGAATAGTTTCAGGACAAATGAAACTCGTTTCGCTCATCGCATTGATTGCACCAATATTGCTTGATTGAAATGAGACCTGATCACCGGGGGTGGAGGGGGGACTGAGGGGGACACGTATTTATGGGGCAAAGAAAATAACGAGAACTGGGGTTTTCCTGCAGGCGGTTAATTGGTCCATTTCATTACGGCGCATCCTCCTGAATAGAGATGGGGGGCGATGTGATCTCTCTGGAGGGTGTGAGAAGGATGACAAAGGATTAGAATTGAGAACCTTCACATGAATGGAATCTCTTACCGAGGTAAGTGGAATAGGTAAGTAGCCATAAAGACCCGATAGTGAAGGAGCAGTCGTTCGTTCTGTTAATTTGAATGGAGTCCGGGGTACGTTCAGGGCCATCAGGAATGATGGGGCCCCTTACACAGCTTCAGGGATGGGCCCCCTGGAGCAGAGAATCGGGGGAAGGGGGGGGGGGGCTGCTGCCGCCTGAAATTGAAAAGCAGGGGGGGCTTTATAAAAAAAATAAAATAAAGAAATAAAGAAAAATATATATAAATCAGGGGGGGGGGGGAGCCATCCGGTGGGCCCTGGGGACCTCTGGGCCCTTTAATAAAAAGAAAAAAATGGAAATATATATTATATATATATATATATATATATATATATATATATATTTTAAAAGGGCGGTTGCTATCTGGGGCCCTGGGGACCTCTGGGCCCTTTAAAAAATGTATGAAAAGAAATTACAAAAAAAGGGGGCTTCCATCCGGGACCTCTGGGCCCTTTAATAAAAAGAAACCCCTGGGCCCTTTAATAAAAAGAAACCTCTGAGCCCTTTAATAAAAAAGAAATAAAAAAATATATATAGAAAAAATAAATAAACATTTATAAAAAAAAAACAAGGGGGGGGTTGCCTTCCAGGACCCTTTAATAAAAAAAATATATGAACAAAAAATAACATGGGGCCCTGGGGACCTTTGAGCCCTTTAATAAAAAGAAAAAAAGAGTATATATATATATATATATATATATATATATATATATATATATATATATTTTAAAGGGTGGTTGCCATCTGGGGCCCTGGGGACCTCTGGGCCCTTTTAAAAAAATATATTAAAAAAAATAAAAATAATATCAAAAAATTTAAAACATTTTCATAAAAAAAGGATCTGGGGCCCTGGGGACCTCTGGGCCCTTTTAAAAAAAATATATATAAAAAAAAATTACAAAAAAAGGTGGGTTTCCATCCGGGACCTCTGGGCCCTTTAATAAAAAGAAACCTCTGGGCCCTTTAATAAAAAAAGAAATACAAATATATATAGAAAAAATAAATAAACATTTATAAAAAAACAAGGGGGGTTGCCTTCCAGGACCCTTTAATAAAAAATAAAATAAAAAAAATATATAATCAAAAATAACATGGGGCCCTGGGGACGTCTGAGCCCTTTAACAAAAAATGTATATATATATATATATATATATATATATATATATATATATATATATATATATATATATATATAAAAATAAATAAAATAAAATATAAAAAAATTAAAACTTTTTTAAATAAAAAAGGAGGGTTGTCATCTGGGGCCCTGGGGACCTCTGGGCCCTTTAATAATAATAATAATTATATATTTTTATATATATATATATATACATATATATATATATATATATATATATATATATATATATATTTTATTTATATATATATATATATATATATATATATATATATATATATATAAAAATATGTTTTATATGTTTTTTTATTTTTATTTTTATTATATATATATATATATATATATATATATATATATATATATATATATATATATATATATATAAAAATAAAGGAAATAAAAAAATATATAAAACATATTTTTTTTAATAAAAAAAGGGGGGTTTTCATCTGGGGCTCTGGGGATCTCCGGGCCCATGGGGACCTCCAGACCCCTAAAAAAAATAAAAAAAATTGGCCCTTTAATAAAAAAAATGAAATAAAAAAATATTAAAAAATAAAATAAAAAAAGAGGGGGGTTGCCATCTGGGGACCCCCGGGCCCCTTACAGGTGTACTGCCTGTACCCCCCTGATGACGGCCCTGAGTACGTTCTCTGAGCCTTCAATTTATACTATATATCGTTACATTCCAGTAGATATCCTTGTAGTGAAAAATATAATGCTGAAAGTATTCCCGAAGTAGGGATATATCAGCAGGGCCCCACAAGTTGCCTCAACAGCTGCATCCCCCCGGGAATCAGCCGGTATTGTTGGATGTAACATTCAGCTATAATACCCGGTTCCTGGGTTCAGAGGAAGCTGAATCGCGATACTGGGTGCTGGAAGGGTTCCATCGCAGCCAGCAATTCTTCTGTTTTCATTCAGCTGTCAGCGGGGAAATCCGCTGACAGCTGATGAGTTCATTAGTTATTAAAGACGGCAGTGGCCGGCTTCCTGGCCCGCTCCTTAACAACCAGTTATTTTTCACACAGAATTCAGATCCCTTGATCATTTTTTCCATGGATCCGAATTCGAGTTTTTCCAAACATTTGGAATTCGTTAGAAAACGAATAAAGGAAACAAAGCTAAACGTCCCGTTAACAGTTGCTACTGTCAGTCGGAGGTTTGGATACTTCCGAATAACCCAAAATGTGTCAGAATTTAGATTTGGACCAAAACAAAATGCATAGGTCTAATATACAGCGGCTCCTACAGGAGTAGACGCTGATGGTTCTATAGTGGGACCTTGGTTTACCCGAAACACGGTTAACGACGAGCAACTTTTTAAAAAAAAAATCTGACTCGGTGTCATGACCTTGCAGTAATACTTTCATGACCTGTCTGTCTCTTACCTGGTTGGTGTATCAGCCTTAGGGGGTGTTCCCTCACACCTGCATGATTAGGTAATCTTCCCTTAGTGTGGCTCCACCCCCCCCGGCCTCAACAGGAACCACCATTTAACACCGTGTTCTCCAAGCCTGCCTTGCCGTGCAATATTGTGTGTTTGGTTTCCTGTTTCCTGCTTGCCGTGTGCTCTACGTTTGTCTCAGTTACCGATCTTGGCGTGTTCCCGACCATCTCCACTTGCTTGTGACCCTGACCTTTGGTGCGTTCTCTACTATCCCCGCCTGCTTGAGACCCTGACCTTTGGTGCGTTCTTGACTATCCCTGCCTGCTTGAGACCCTGACCTTTGGTGCATTCAAGTATCCCTGCCTGCTTGTGACCCTTACCTTTTGGTGCGTTCTCGCCTATCCCTGGCTGCTTGTGTGACCCTGACCTTTTGGTGCATTTTCGACCATCCCTGCCTGCTTGAGATCTTGACCTTTGGTGCGTTCTCGATCATCCCTACCTGCTTGAAACGCTGAGCTTTTGGTGCGTTCTCGACCATCCCCGTCTGCTTGTGGCCCTGACCTTTGGCACGTTCTCGACTATCCCCGCCTGCTTGAGACCCTGACCTTTGGTGCGTTCGAGTATCCCTGCCTGCTTGTGCCCCTGACCTTTCCTGCTTTCTCGACCACCCCCGCCTGCTTGTGACCGTGACCTTTGGTGCGTTCTTGACTATCCCTGCCTGCTTGAGACACTGACCTTTGGTGCATTCGAGTATCCCTGCCTGCTTGAGACACTGACCTTTTGGTGCGTTCTCGCCTATCCCTGGCTGCTTGTGTGACCCTGACCTTTTGGTGCGTTCTTGACCATCCCTGCCTGCTTGTGACCCTGACCTTTTGGTGCGTTCTCGCCTATCCCTGGCTGCTTGTGTGACCCTGACCTTTTGGTGCATTCTCGACCATCCCCGCCTGCTTGTGACCCTGACCTTTTGGTGCGTTCTCGCCTATCCCTGGCTGCTTGTGTGACCCTGACCTTTTGGTGCATTTTCGACCATCCCTGCCTGCTTGTGACTTTGACCTTTTGGTGCGTTCTTGCCTATCCCTGACTGCTTGAGACCCTGACCTTTTTAGTGCGTTCTCGACCATCTCTGTACGCTTGTGACCCTGACCTTTGGTACGGTCTTGACTATCCCTGCCTGCTTGTGACCCTGACCTTTGGCAAGTTCTCGACTATCCCTGCCTGCTTGTGACCCTGACCTTTGGTACGGTCTTGACTATCCCTGCCTGCTTGTGACCCTGACCTTTGGCAAGTTCTCGACTATCCCTGCCTGCTTGTGACCCTGACCTTTGGCAAGTTCTCGACTATCCCTGCCTGCTTGTGACCCTGACCTTTGGTACGGTCTTGACTATCCCTGCCTGCTTGTGGCCCTGACCTTTGGCTTGTTCTCCATGAGCGTGAGCTGGGAGACCCCTGGGGGCCGCAACCTGGAGTCCATCCTCACCACTAGAGGCTCTGGTGCTGGCTCTTAGACTCCGTGCCCTGGGGAATCTTTTGCTCAAGCTCCCTGTGGGATCCGTGTTGGCACCTCAGTAGACCTGCCCTTGTTAACCACCCAGGGATCCATCCGCAGCAGTCAGCCGTAGGGTCCACTATCATAGCGGGGGAATTCTTGACCTCAATGGTGTGCATCTGACACCAGGCATGTACTGGCCATTGGAACTACAGGGAGTTTCCCGGTGTGCCGATGGCTCAGTGGGTCGTTTCAGTGACAGCCTGTCAAAGTAATGGCTGCGCGGCTCGCCCTCCACTTCATGCAGTGATGTGGGAAGGATGAGAAAAATACAGAGGAGAATAAGTGAAATAATAAAAGAGGTGAGTGAAGACTCCTTATGTTTGTTTGAACAATTGCGTATAGTTTATATACTGTTTTTATGCTTGTTTGCAAAATGTGGTCCGGTCTGGATGAAGTCCGGCGCCAAATTTTTGTCTCAGTCCAGCCCTGCCTGACACTCGGTTTGCGAGTGTTGTCTCGCAAAAAAAAGAGCAGAATTCAAGCTAATGGGGTGTGCAGTACTGCATTTAGTGTGAGGTGCGGGGGAGCTGGAGCCGAGCAGAGCCGAGCGGAGCCGATATGAGCCATTCAGAGCTACTTGGAAATACTCATAAATACTCCATTCTCTAGGGTTTCCAAGGTCAGCCGAGCTGTCACCAGGCCTTTCCAAGTGTTTGAAGGCTCTCCGGCACCCCCCACCACCTCTGGCCACACGCGGTATTGCATGCCATTGAAGTCCATGTGTAATTGTTTCCATTGACTTTCTTTGGGTATGCGAGTGCTTTGGATTACGAGGATTCTCCTGGAACGGATTATGCTTGTAATCCGAGGTTCAGGGATGGACTGGAAAAAAAATTTGGCCCTGGACTTCATTCAGACTGGCCCACAGGTCTCTCTTATTGCGGCCGGACCAAACTCCCCCTCCTCCCGGCCACGCAAGCCCCCTCTCCACCTTCACTAGCCACTAGCCGTTCTACTTTATTAGAGTAGAACGGCTGGTACTGGTACTCTTATAGGCAGTACCAGTGGGGAAGCTAGACATTATTTCACCCGGGGAAAATAATCAGTTCGGTGCCCCCCCCCATGGAACACGATTAGGCAGAAGTGAGAAACTCCCAGGCCATAGCTGTTGAGTGAGCTGTCTGTCCCCTCCCCCGTGCTCCTTCTGGTCCCCCCCATGCTCCTCTGGTCCTCCCCCTGCTTCTCTGTCCCCCCCCCCAGGTGAGCACTGTAGGGAGGGAGAGGAGGTGAGCGCTGCGGGAAGGCAGAGACAGAGGAGCGGAGGCAGGCTGTGGTCCGCTGTCAATGAAGCCAGCCCACTAAGCCATCGGCCCACCGGGAAACTCCCGGTAGTCCCAATGGCCAGTCCATCCCTGCCGAGGTTCCACTGTGTTCAAGTTTCTAACTTTCTACTTACCCGTGTTTCCCCGAAAATAAGCCTGGGTCTTATATTAATTTTGGCAACAAAAGACACATGTAGGGCTTATTTTCAGGGTAGGTCTTGCCATGTAATGTGTTGTTTTCTCTCCCCCTCTCCCTCCCTGCCTGTCAGGAATCCCCATTGTGAACTAAGTTAAAAATGCTTGTAAAATCCTAAAATCCACTCTATTACAGTATTATATAATGTACAACGTGCATGTTTTTGTAATATAATTCTGCCAAATACATTTGTTATAGCGCCGCTCTGCGCTTCTGTTACCCGCTGGAGCTCTCTTCCCCCACAATTATATTACAGAAACACACACATTGTATGGATTATAGGATTTTACAAGCATTTTTAACTAGGGCTTATTTTCGGGGTAGGGCTTATATTGCAGCCCTCCTGGAAAATAACGCTAGGGGCCAGATTCATGAAGAGTTAGGCTGGCGGATCCAGTGATCCGCCAGCCTAACTGTCAGGCCGCGTACACACGAGGGGATATGTCCGCTGAAAACGGTCCGATGGACCGTTTCAGCAGACATCTCCGCTCGTGTGTATGGGCTAGCGGACAGATTTCTCCACCCGACAGATTTCAAAGCAAGCTTTGAAATCTATCCGGTGGGAATCTGTCCGCCCAACATGTCTGCTGGTTAGTACACTTACCAGCAGACATGTCGGCTCCCACCACCGCCGCGCCGCTGCCGAATGGATTCGGCGCATGCGCGGAAGTGTTTTACTTCCTGGTGCGGTGACGTGGCGGTGACGCGGCGGCGTCAACGTCACCGCCGCGTCACCACTACGTCACCGCGCTGTCCGGCGGCGGGGAATTTGATCCGATGGTGTGTACACGCCATCGGATCAAACTCCCGATCGGACATATCCGATGGAAATGGTCCGCGGACCGTTTTCATCGGATATATCCGATCGTGTGTATGGGGCCTTACTTTAAGCCGGCGTTTCTGTTTTCTATAACCAGAAAACAAGAAACGCCGGGTTGGAGTTCCGATGCGATCGGCGTAATTGAATTTCGCCATCGCATCGTTACTTCAACTTAAAAATGGCGCCGGGGGCGTTCCCGCTGATTAACGCTGAAAAAATATGTTAATCAGCGGGAGTCGGAAATTCACAATCGTTTTCGGGCGCGACGCAGTGACTTTACGACGTTTCCGGAAGCGATACGCGGCGTAAAGATAAAGCAGCCCCCTAGTGGAGTATCCTATGTTAGGTATAGCCGTCGCCATCGCGTCGGAAAAAAAACAAATCGCGTCGCTTGCGTAAAACGTCCATGAATGGGGATGTGACGTCATTGACGTTCACTGACAGAACTTGGAGCATGCGCACTGGGATGCATTGACACTCGACGCATGCGCAGTACGTTCACCGCGGGATCGCGCTTAGTTTAAATAATACACGCCCCGTACCCGCCCAATTTGAATTCCGCCGGCTCATTTGCGATGCGCTGCCGCAACTTTAGGAGCAAGTGCTTCATGAATAACAGCACTTGCTCCTAAAATTTCTGCAGTGTAACGTAAATGAGATGCGTTACTCCAGAGCAAAGATGCTCTCATCTACCTGAATCTGGCCCTAGGTCTTATTTTCAGGGGAGGTCTTATTTTTGGGGAAACAGGGTAGCAGTGTGATGTATCCCTACTGTCCTTCAGCCTCTTTATATTCCTCTTTATGAAAACAGCAGACATCGGAGTGCATAGAGTCACGCCGGCGCGCCCTTCTTCTTCCACACATATTACTCTTGCCCGGGACCGCGGTCATGTTCTCTATTTCCCGATAATATACAGAAAAAATAAAATAAAAGCCAATACATATAACGTGTGATTTTTTTAGTAATCGTAATTTTTCCACCCTTTTCTCTCCGACGGATTTAATGGGATTTCAAATTGGAAAAATGGGAATAGGAATTGTTTTTTTTTGATCCCCAGGCGTAGTAATAGCTTATTATCTATTTGGGGGCACACATGTTCTCTTCGCGTGTCATCACTGAGAGCCTTCTATACACGGAACTGTCAGTTCTTTGCTGTGACATCCAAGTGTAAAGTGCAACGAGGGGGCGATAAAAATATAGAACATTTGACGACGGGGGTGCGTATACGGTGCCTTGAAAAACTATTCACACCCCTTGAAATTTTCCACATTTTCTGATGTTACAAACAAAAACATAAATGTATTTTATTGGGATTTTATGTGAGAGAGACACAAAGTGTCACATAATTGTGAAGTGGAAGGAAAATGATAAATGATACAAATAAATGTAAAAGGTGTGGGGGGTACATTTGTATGGCGCCCCCCGGTGTCAATACTTTGTAGAACCCCCTTTCTCTACAAGTCTTTTTGGGGGTGTCTCTACCAGCTTTGTACATTTAGAGAGGGACATTTCTGCCCATTCTTCTTTGTAAAATATCTCTGTCTCTGTCAGATTGGATGGAGAGCGTCTGTGATCAGCAATTTTCAAGTCTTGCCACAGATTCTCAATGGGATTTAGGTCTGGACTGTGATTGGGCCATTCTAACACATGAATAGGCTTTGATGTAAACCATTCCATTGTAGCTCTGGCTGTACTTTAGGGTCGTTGTCCTGCTGGAAGGTGAACCTCCCCCAGTCTCAAGTCTTTTGCAGACTCTAAGGCCGCATACACACGATCGAACATGTCTGCTGAAACTGGTCCGCAGACCAGTTTCCGTGGACATATCCGATCGTGTGTACGGCCTAGCGGACAGGTTTCCAGCGGACAAAAGTTTTAAAACATGCTTTAAAACTTGTCTGCTGGAAACATGTCCGCTGGTTAGTACGACTAACCAGTGGACAGATATCCCCCGCATGCGTCGAATGGATTTGACGCATGCGTGGAAGCATTGAACTTCCTGGATTGAGCACGTCGGTGACGTATACGTCACCGCATTCTCTGTCCAAGGGGATTTTCTTCTGATGGTGTGTACACCCCGCTGGACCAAAATCCTGCAGCAGACATGTCCGGTGAAAACGGTCCGCAGGCCGTTTTCATCGGACATGTCTCCTCGTGTGTACGCGGCCTAACAGGTTTTCTTCTAAGGCCCCGTACACACGGCAGAGATCCTCGACGGGCAGAACACATCGTTCCGCCCGTCGAGGTTCTCTCCCGGCCGTCGAATTCGGCGACCCGCCCGTCGGGAATGGCAACCAGCCATTCTTCCAGGCGGGCCGTCGAGGAAATAGAGAGCGTGCTCTCTATTTCGGCTCGACGGGCTTCCCGACGGGAAGCTCGCCGAGACCGTACACACGGCCGAGGTCCTCGCTGGAATGTGCATTCCAGCGAGGTTCTCGCTGGTTTTCAGCGAGAACCTCGGCCGTGTGTACGGCGCCTTAGATTGTCCTGTATTTGTCTCCATCCATCTTCCCAACAACTCTGACCAGCTTTCATCAACTCTGAGCAGCTTCCCTGTCCCTGCTGAAGAAAAGCATTCCCACCACATGATGCTGCCACCACCATGTTTCACAGTGTGGATGGTGTGTTCAGGGTGATGTGCAGTGTTCGTTTTCCCCACACATAGCGTTTTGCTTTTAGACCAATAAGTTCATCTTTGGTGTCATGTGACCAGAGCACCTTCTTCCACATGTTTGCTGTGTCCCCTCCCCCACATGGCTTCTCACAAACTGCAAACAGGACTTCTTATGTCTTTCTTTCTCCAATGTCTTTCTTCTTGTCACTCTTCCATAAAGGGCACCACTAATAGTTGTCCTGTGGACAGATTCTCCCCCTGAGCTGTGGATCTCTGCACATTTGTATTCAGCCCCCTTTACTCCGATACCCGTAACTAAAATCTAGAGCAGGGGTGGCAAACACAAGGCCCGAGGGCCAAATCCGGCCCGCCAGACCTTGCCATGTGACCCACGCAACGGCCGACAAGTCTCCCAGGCCACACGAGTAAACGTCCTCCGTTCGTTGCCACCGAGTGTCAGGAAGGCTGCATCCAATTGACAGCCCTGAGCGCCGCCAGCCACCGCCGAACAGGCAAGTCCTGCCTTCTGGAGCCTGCACCTCCTATGATTGACGTCCTACAGGTCCAATGCCGGCACCGCGGGATGTGTGACGTCCATCATAGGCGCCGCAGACTCCAGAAGGCGGCAATTACAAGCCTCTTCCACACCATGCACTGTAAATATCCCGGCTTGGGCGGGCGGCTCTCCTATCCTCCCCTCCTTTCTGGCTTGCTGGCTGCCGTGACACATGATGGGTGTATGTCAGGTAGGTGAAGTCATTGTGTATGTCAGATAGGTGAGGTCAGGTAGGTCAGTGTGTCAGGTAGGTGAGTTTAGTGGTTATTGATGGGCACTGGTAAGCCAGGCAGCAAGTGAGCTTGCCCATCCCATTCTACCCCACCCCATCCCATCCCATCCTACCCTACTCCACCCCACCCCATATCATCCCATCCCATCCTACCCCACTCCATCCCACCCCATATCATCCCATCCTACCCCACCCCATCCTATACCACCCCATCCACCCCCATCCTGTCCCCATCCCATCCCATCCCATCCACCCCCATCACATACACCCCCATCCCGAACCCATCCCATCCACCCCCATCACATACACCCCCATCCCGAACCCATCCCATCCCACTCCACCCTAACTCATCCCATCCTACCCCATCCCATCCTATACCACCTTATCCACCCCCATCCTGACCCCATCCCATCCTACCCCACTCCACCCCACCCCATCCCAGGGTGGATGGGAGGATGGAAGGAGAGTGGAGGGTGCAGAGGTCAGATATTGCACATGGTCCATAGCATACTCCTGTATCCTGCATTTCGTACGCAGCAAACTCCTCAACCTTGCACTCCATAAAATCAGTAATAAACAAATGCAGTGACAATTATTTATGATAATAAATAGTGGACACAGTCTTACAAATACAACCGGCCCTTTGGGGGCAACCATACTGCTAATGCGGCCCCCGGTGAATTTGAGTTTGCCACCCCAGATCTAGAGGAACCAATTGCCTTCAGAAGTCACCTAATTAGTAAATAGAGTCCACCTGTGTGTCATGTAATCTCAGTATAAATGCAGCTGTTCTGTGAAGCCCTCAGAGGTTTGTTAGAGAACCTTAGTGAACAAAACAGCATCATGAAGGCCGAGGAACACAGCAGACAGGTCAGTTATAAAGTTGTGGAGAAGTATAAAGCAGGGTTAGGTTATAATAAAAAATCTCCCAAGCTTTGAAGATCTCACGGAGCTTCTGTTCAATCCATCATTGGAAAATGACAAGAGTATGGCACAACCGCAAACCTACCAGGACATGGCCGTCCACCTAAACTGACCAGGCCGGGCAAGGAGAGCATTCATCAGAGAAGCAGTCAAGAGGTCCATGGTAACTCTGGAGGAGCTGCACAGCTCAGGGGGGGGAATCTGTCCACAGGACAACTATTAGTGGTGCTCTCCACAAATCTGCCCTTTATGGAAGAGTGACAAGAAGAAAGACATAAGAAGTCCTGTTTGTAGTTTGTGAGAAGCCATGTGGGGGAGGGGACACAGCAAACATGTGGAAGAAGGTGCTCTGGTCACATGACACCAAATTTCTACTTTTTGGCCTAAAAGCAAAACGCTATGTGTGGGGGAAACGAACACTGCACATCACCCTGAACACACCATCCCCACCGTGAAACATGGTGGTGGCAGCATCATGTGGTGGGGATGCTTTTCTTCAGCAGGGACAGGGAAGCTGGTCAGAGTTGATGGAAAGATGGATGGAGACAAATACAGGACAATCTTAGACAAAAACCTGTAAAGCCCTGTACACACGATCAGTCAAACAGATGAGAATGGTCTGATGGATTTTTCCATCAGTTAACCGATGAAGCTAACACACCATCGGTTAAAAAATCAATCGTGTTAGAACGCGGTGGCGTAAAACACAACGACGTGCTGAAAAATAAAAAGTTCAATGCTTCCAAGCATGAGTCGACTTCCATGCATGGATTTTTAACCGATCGATTAATTTTAAAACAAGTTTGAATTTTTTTAACCGATGAATAAATAACTGATGGGGCCCACACACGATCGGTTTGGTCTGATGAAAACAGTCCATCAGACCGTTCTCATCAGTTTGACTGATCGTGTGTACGCGGCATTAGAGTCTGCAAAAGACTTGAGACTGGGGGAGGTTCACCTTCCAGCAGGACAACGACCCTAAAGTACAGCCAGAGCTACAATGGAATGGCTACATCAAAGCATAGTCATGTGTTCGAATGGCCCAGTCACAGTCCAGACCTAAATCCCATTGAGAATCTGTGGCAAGACCTGAAAATTGCTGATCACAGACGCTCTCCATCAAATCTGACAGAGACAGAGATATTTTACAAAGAAGAAGAATGGGCAGAAATGTCCCTCTCTAGATGTGCAAAGCTGGTAGAGACACCCCCAAAAAGACTTGTAGAGAAAGGGGGTTCTACAAAGTATTGACTCCGGGGGGCCCCATACAAATGCCCCTCCCCCCCACACTTTTCACAAATTTCTTTGTATCATTTTCCTCCCACTTCACAATTATGTGACACTTTGTGTCTCTCACATAAAATCCCAATAAAATACATTTACATTTTTGGTTGTAACATGAGAGAATGTGGGGAATTTCAAGGGGTTTGGCCCCTGCCAAGTATGATTGGCTACACAGAGTGGCCCCAAATGCTGAAGTCCACCATCCTTATGACTTTTTTACTTATGTGATATAAGGCTTCTTGGCCTACCTTTTTGCTTAAAGGGACTTTATTCTCGTGGCTCTAAGCACAGACTTTAATACTGTATAGCTTGTCCTGAAGAATACCTAAGTGTATATAGTTCTTGTTTTTGGAGTAACCCACCCAATTTCCTCAACCCTATCCAAATTCTCCAAAAATAAAAA
This sequence comes from Rana kukunoris, assembly GCA_029574335.1. Lineage (NCBI taxonomy): Eukaryota > Metazoa > Chordata > Amphibia > Anura > Ranidae > Rana > Rana kukunoris. Next base: position 2,684,867 of record CM056051.1, on the reverse strand, counting down.
CCACAAAAATAACATCCTCTATGCTGGTCATTGAAAAAAAAACGTGACTTTGGGCCAGATTCAGCAAGACTTGCGCTGGAGTAATTCGATATGCGCCGCGTAACTGTGATTATGCGCCGTCGTTTCTATGTGCCCGTACCCACCAAACTAGATGCGACAGAAAACGGGCCATTTCCGATCGGCTTAACTTTCCGACGCCAGAGTATCGTCAGCGCATAATTTCGCTTGGCGCATCAGTCGCGCCTATTGATTTCCCCTGCAAATATGCAAATGAGGGAGATTTCCCGATTCGCGAACGGATTAGCACCATACGCCGGCTACATGCGCCGCGCGTATCTCGTCCGTCCGGCGCAAAGTTATTTCTACAAATAGCTGCTTTATCTTTACTCCAGACGCCCTCAGGTCAGCAGGAGAGCAGCTACAGCAGCAGCGTTACCGACGATAAGAGCTAGCTGAGCACCCCCACTTGCAGGACAACACCTCTGTCCATGCTTGTCTGTCAAATTTTACAGCCATGGAGGAAGACATCATAGGTCTCCATAGCCGAGATGATGGCTGACAGCTCCTGGCCATTAGAGTTCAGCTTTCTCCTGTGTGTTTGCGGGGAACGGGAGCAGCCATTTCAGAACAAAAGTAACTTCACTGCGGGGAGGGGGAACAGGATATACTTTATTCCCGGAATGGCGCATCTACGGGCGCATTTAAACGCCCAACGGAACGCATTGCGCTGACATTTCCCGTGAAGTGGTGCCGACGGAAGTTGTGAGCATGCGCACAAAGGGGGCGAGTGGAGCCTCCCTCACTGCGCATGCTCCCTGGATGATGCGCTGAACGTAAGTCTCTGCGCTGGGCTCCGCCCATCATTTACATATGATCACACCCACTTCCACTTGCGTCGGGTTACGCCAGCGCATTATCGTTACTCTGGCGCAAGTTTAGGAGCAAGTGCTATGTGAATAACAGTACTTGCGCCGAAAGTGTCGGCGGAGTAACGTAAATGAGAAACGTTACTCCAAAGTAAAGAAGCGCCCATCTACCTGAATCTGGCCCTTTATGTCTGGCTGTGGGGCAAAGCTTGTAGGGAAAGACCTGGACAGGATTCCTGCGGCTCCTAAGGGAGTAGCGCTACACTTACGTGATATAAGGCTTCTTGGTCTACCTTGCCTTTTGTCAGATGTAATAGCCAAGAGATTTGGGTACCCAATTCAATACCAGGAAGAAGGTGCCCCCCCCCCCCCCCAAGTATGATTGGCTATACAGAGTGGCCCCAAACACTGAAGTCCACCATCTTTTTTTATTTATTTTATTTATGTGATATAAGGCTTTTTGGTCCTACCTAGCCTTTTGCCAGATGTAATAGCTCAAGATGTTTGCGATACCCAACCCAACACCAGAAGGAGGCCAGCTCCTGCCAAGTATGATGGCTACACAGAGTGGCCCCAAACGCTGAAGTCCACCATCTTTGTGACTTTTTTTTCATATGTGATATAAGGCATGTTGGTCTACCTTGCCTTTTGCCAGATGTAATTGCCAAGAGGTTTGGGGTACCCAATTCAATGCAAGCTGGCCGGCCCTTGCCATGTATGATTGGCTACAAAGGATGGCCCCCAAACGCTGAAGTCCGCCATCTTTGTGACTTTATTTACTTATGTGATATAAGGCTTTTTGTTCTACATTGCCTTTTGTCAGATGTAATTGCCAAGAGGTTTGGGGTACCCAACCCAACACCAGAAGGAGTCCGGCTCCTGCCAAGTATGATTGGCTACACAGGGTGGCCCCAAACACTGAAGTCTGCCACACTTACAATTTTTTTTTGTTAAGCCAATCTCATTATTTTTCTTTGTCAATCATTTTCTAGAGAAAACAATCTATTTCTCTAATTACATATGAAGCTTTGGTGAAGAAAGGAGAAGTGGATCCGAGGAGGCATTGGAGGAGGCATATACTTCACACTCCGTCTTCTTCCAGAAAGTGATCATAGCACTAACAGAGTAGAATCAGTTACAAAAAATCAATGCCTCTGTGATTGTAATAAAACCATTTCTAACGTAAGAGTCCAGATGGCCTGGGTAAAAAATGGACAAGACAAAGATAATTGCTGTGAAATAAGTGTGAGCAATCAAAGAGAACAAATCACAGGCAAAAAACACAAAAACAACAAACTCTAGGCTGGTCATTGAAGAAACGTGTAAATGAGACTTTGTGCCTGGCTGTGGGGCAAAGCTTGTAGGGAAGACCTGGACAGGATTCCTGTGGCCCCCAAGAGAGTAGCGCTACACTTACGTGATATAAGGCTTTTTGGTCTACCTTGCCTTTTGCCAGATGTAATAGCCAAGAGGTTTGGGGTACCCAATTCAATACCAGGAAGAGGCTGGCCCCTGCCAAGTATGATTGGCTACACAGGGTGGCCCCAAAACCTGAAGTCCACCATCTACAGTATATTACTTTTTTACTTATGTTATATAAGGCTACACAGGGTGGCCCCAAATGCTGAAGTCCGCCATACTTACAATTTCTTTTTTTTTTTTTAAGCCAATCTCATTAGTTTTCTTTGTAGAGAGAGAGAGAGAGAGAGAGAGAGAGAGAGAGAGGGAGGGAGAGAGAGAATCTATTTTTCTAATTACATATGAAGCTTTGGTGAGGAAAGAAGTGGCTCCAAACGCTGAAGGCCCACCATCTTTATGACTTTGTTATGTGATATAAGGTTTTTTGGTCTACCTTGCATTTTTCCAGATGTAATTGCCAAGAGGTTTGGGGTACCCAATTCAATACCAGGAAGAGGCTGGCCCCTGCCAAGTATAATGGCTACACAGAGTGGCCCCAAACGCTGAAGCCCACCATCTTTGTGACTTATTTTACTTATGTGATATAGGGCTTCTTGGTCAACCTTGCCTTTTGCCAGATGTAATAGCCAAGAGGTTTGGGGGACCCAACCCAACACCAGGAGGAGGCCATCGCCCGCCAAGTATGATTGGCTACACAGAGTAGCCAATCTAATTATTTTTCTTTGTCCATAATTTTCTAGAGAGAGACAATCTATTTCTCTAATTACATATGAAGCTTTGGTGAGGAAAGAAGTGGCCCCAAACACTGAAGCCCACCATCTTTATAATTTTTTTTATTTTTGTGATATAAGGTTTCTTGGTCTATCTTGCGTTTTTCCAGATGTAATAGCCAAGAGGTTTGGGGTATCCAATTCAATACCAGGAGGATTCCAGCCCCTGCCAAGTATGATGGCTACACAGAGTGGCCCCAAACCCTGAAGTCCATCATCTTTATGACTTTTTTAGTTATGTGATATAAGGCTTTTTGGTCTACCTTGCCTTTTGCCAGATGTAATAGCCAAGAGGTTTGGGGTACCCAACCCAAAAACATGAGGAGGCCAGCTCCTGCCAAGTATAATGGTTACACAAATGGTCCCAAACGCTGAAGTCCGCCATCTTTGTGACGTTATTTACTTATGTGATATAAGGCTTTTTGGTCTACCTTGCCTTTGGCCATATGTAATAGCCAAGAAGTTTGGGGTACCCAACCCAACACCAGGAGGAGGCCAGCTCCTGCCAAGTATGATTGGCTACACAGGGTGGCCGCCATACTTACATTTTTTTTTTTTTGAGCCAATCTCATTATTTTTCCTTGTCAATCATTTTCGAGAGAGAGAGACAATCTATTTCTCTAATTACATATGAAGCTTTGGTGAGGAAAGGAGAAGTGGGTCAGAAGAGGCTGGAGGAGGCTGGAGGAGTCAAATACTTCACACCCCGTCTTCTTCCAGAAAGTGATCATGGCACTAACACTGAGTAGACTCAGTTTAAAAAAAAAAATCAATGCCTCAGTGATTGTAATAAAACCATTTTTTACGTAAGAGTCCAGATGGCCTGGGTTAAAAATAGACAAGACAAAGACAATGGCCGTGAAATAAGTGTGAGCAATCAAAGAGAACAAATCACTGGCAGCAGATAAATGTTTTAGTTCCTCAGCTTAGTCATGCGATTTGTATCTGTGCCGCGCTCAGCACGCCTCTCCTCGGAATATAAGGAGACACCTGTGTGTGGATGAGGATAATTGGCGACACGCTGAATGCAGCAATCTATCAGTTACAGCGGCGGCAACATGGAGCACGACCGTCCAAAGCAATGACCAAAACACAGATGTTCTGATCTACCAGGCACAGCGGCCACCTACTTGGGAATCGGGGGGTGGAAGTGCCTAATTTGATGTCTTAACCACTTGCCGACCGCCGCCTGTACATATACGTCGGCAGAATGGCACGGCTGCGCAAAGCAACAGCAACCTGTACTTTGCTTTGAATTTGCCGCCGTGCGTGCACACGCCCTTCCGTGAGCGTGCCCGCGTGTCCCGTGGGCTCATTGTCCTCCGGGTGCCCGCGATCGTCTCACGGAGATGCCTATGTAAACAATGCATTTCCCTGTTCTGTCTAGTGACATGACATGGATCTACTGCTCACTGTCATCAGGAAGAGTGATCGGTGTCGTGTCACTTGTAGCTCAGCCACCACACAGTTAGAATCACTCCCTAGGACACACTTAAAGCGGAGTTCCACTAAAAAATGGAACTTCCGCTTAACCCACTCCTCACCCCCTTACACGCCACAATGTATTTTTTTTGGGGGGGTGGGGGCATCAGGAGGAGTGGGACTACCTGTCCTACTTCCTCCTTCCGCCGAGGGGCTGGTAAGGCGATTAGCTTAATCACCTATCTTCAGCCCCTCCCTGTAGGCGATCGCCTGGGACACGTCACAGGTCCCAGGCTATTGCCTGTCCAATTGGAAGGCGCAGTGCATGCGCAGTGCCTTTTGCGCATGCGCAGTGGGTTCCTGGCCATGAAGCCGAAAGCTGTCACGGCCGGGTGCCCACACTTACAATGAAGACTCTGGCCGGGGAGGGGGGGAGAAGAGTGGAGCCCCGGCTGGCGCGTCGCTGGAACCGTGGAGCAGGTAAGTGAATGTTTATTAAAAGCCAGCAGCTACACTTTTTGTAGCTGCTGACATTTAATAAACATAAAAATGGGCTGGAACACCCCTTTAACCCCTTAATCGCCCCCTACTGCTTAACCCCTTCCCTGTCCTGTCTTGGGGGAGGAGTAATCAATGTTGTGTCCAGGGCAGGACTTAGGGTGGTGGGGGCCCCTGGGCTTGAGTGTTGAAGGGGCCCCCTGGAGCGAGGGGGGGATCATAGTTGTTGAGCGGGGGGGGGTGCGCATTAAAGTTGTTGAGCGGAGGGGGGGCAATTGAAGTTGTTGAGCGGGGGGTGTGCATCAAAGTTGTTAAGAAGACATCCCCACACCGCTCCGGTTCCTCCTGGGGGGAGGTTTTGCAGTTGTTGAGCGGGGGGGGGGGGGGGAGAGTGCCTCTCATCTGCGCCGACAGCCAGGGCCACAGACTGTCATTAGCCCGGCTGTCAGCTTTCTTCCCCTTCAGCAGCCACAGTCCTCCACACACCGCTCCGGTTCCTCCTGCTTTCGTGCTGCCTCCTATTGCAGTGCGGGAAAATTAACCCTTTCGCGGGACTGCGGGAAGAAGCAGAAAGTCCCGCAAAATCCGTGTGTGGTGGGAGGTATGCGCAGGGCCGCCATCGGGAATTTTGGGGTCCTTGCACAGCTTAAGGCATGGGCCCCCTGGAACAGAGAACCGGGGGGGGGGGGTGCTGCCGCCTGAAATTGAGAAGCAGGGGGGGCCTTTACAAATAATAGAAGAAATAAAGAAAAAAAGAAAAAAAAAATATATATATATATATATATATATATATATATATAAAAAGGGGGTAGCCATCCGGGGCCCTGGGGATCTCTGGGCCCTTTAATAATAATAATAATAATAATTTTATATATATATATATATATATATATATATATATATATATATATATATATATATAATATAAAACATATTTTTTTTATTAAAAAAAATAAAAAAAGTGGGGGTTGCTGTCCGGGGGGCCCTGGGGGTCTCCAAGCCCCTGGGGACCTCCAGACCCCTAAAAAAATAAAAATAAATTTAAAATAAATAGACATTTATAAAAAATACATAAAAAAGGGAGGTTGCCATCCGGGGGCCCTGGGGACCTCTGGGCCTTTTAATAAAAAATAAAAAAATATAAACAAAAATAAAAAAATAAACATTTATAAAAAAAATAAAAAAAGGGGGGGTTGCCACATGGGGCCTTGGGGACCTCTGAGCCCTTCAATAAAACAAATATATATATAAAAAAATGTAAAAAAATTTATAATAAAAGGGGGGTTGCCTGGAGACCTCTGGGCCCTTTAATAATAATAATAATAATAATATTATATATATATATAAATATAAATAAATATATATAAAAAAATATTTTTTATAAAAAATAAATAAAAAAAGTAGGGGTTGCTGTTCGGGGCCCTTACGGTGGTTTACGCGTAAAATATGCAAATTAGCTATTTACGCCGATTCCCGAACGTACTTGCGCCGTTTGCGTTAGCGTTATAGCGGCGTAAGGTTACCCCTGCTGTAGGAGGCGTAGCCAATGTTAAGTATGGACGTCGGGACCGTGTCGAATTGTACGTCGGTTACGTCGTTTGCGTAAATCGTTCGGGAATGGGGCTCGACGTTAGTTACGTTCACGTCGTTTACATTGACAAAAAGCGACGTGATTTCGCGCAAACGTCAATTACGTGGGGACATGATTCATTTACATGAATCACGCCCCCACTTCAGAAATTTGAATTGCGCGGCCTTCCGCCGTGCACTTTACGCTACGCCGCCGCATATTATGGAGCAAGTGCTTTCTGAATAAGGCACTTGCCCATAATATTTGCGGCGGCGTAGCGTAAACATCATATTTGAATCCGGCCCATTGTGTTTTTTTTTCAAATTTGTCGCTCTATTTTTGTTTATAGCAAAAAAAAAAAAAAAAAATGCAGAGGTGATCAAATACCACCAAAAGAAATCTCTATTTGTGGGGCCGCGGTCGTGCGATGTAGCTCCCAAACAAAATTGGCGTCCTTTTTTTTCCCCACAAATAGAACTTTCTTTTGGTGGTATTTGATCACCTCTGCGGTTTTTATTTTTTGCACTATAAACAAAAATAGAGCGACAATTTTGAAAAAAAAAATGCAGTATTTAAAAAAAAACGTTTTTTCCTCAGTTTAGGCCGATATGTATTCTTGGTAAAAAAATCTAATAAAAAAGCGTTTATTGATTGGTTTGTGCAAAAGTTATAGCATCTGAAAAATAGGGGATAGATTTATGGCAATTTTATTAATATTTTTTTTTGACTTGTTATGGCGGCGATCAGCGATTTTTATCGTGACTGCGACATTAAACTCTTTCCTGCTGGCCAGGAAAGGGTTTAATATAGACTGACAGACTGTAATTGTAACCATGCATTTTCGCTCTCCATCTGCATTAAAACATGCAATAAATAGCAGCTAAACTGAGTAAGAAGAGGTGTCAGAGGGGGATGAGAGACAGAAGGAGGGGTCAAAGGAGGGTGAGAGAGAGAGAGATGGATCAAAGAGTGTGGGTTAGAGAGAGAGAGGGGTCAGAGAGGGGGGGTGAGAGAGAGAGTGGGGTCAGTGTGGAGGAGAGAGAGGAGTCAAAGAGGGGGTGTGAGAGAGAGAGTGAGAGAGGGGTCAAAGAGAGAGAGAGAGAGGGGGTAAGAGAGGGTGTGAGAGAGAGAGAGAGGGATCAGAGGGGGGTAAGAGAGAAAGGGGTCAGAGAGGGGGTGAGAAAGAGAGAGAGAGAGGGGCCAGAGAGGGGGTGAGAGAGAGAGAGGGGGTCAGAGAGAGGGGGGTGAGAGAGGTGTCAGAGGTGGGGTGAGAAAGGGGTCAGAGAGAGAGAGGGGGTGAGAGAGAGAGACCACTAGCCCTGTCTGCAGTTTCTCCTGTGCACCCCCTGTGTGTGGTAGGTGTGTTTGATTCCCAGTACCTTTCATGCTCCTTCCAGTGACTGTCCCTGGCTGACTGCACCTAATGATGGTCCTCTGGGGGCCCCGATCCGCCTGCCCTGGGGGCCTGCTATCAGCGCTGGGGGTGGAGAGGAGGATGGGTAGCAGTCCCTGGCTGCCTGTGCCTCCCGCTGGTCCTCCTGGGGCCCGATCTGCTCGCTCTCGAGGCTCACAGTCAGAGCTCGGGGTGGAGAGGAGGTTGGTCAAATCCAGGCTCTGGTGGCCTCCCCTGCCGTGTCGGATATGCTGCACCTGCTGCTCTTTTCTCTCGCTTCTCCCTGCTCCCGCACGCCACCGGTCCAGGCCTTCCCATGACAAGGGGGTCAAAGGGCAGCTGCTTTGGGCCCTTCAACAATGACTGGGCCCTGGGCATCTACCCCTTTTGCCCCACGTTAAAGACAGCCCTGATTGTAACATTGTCCCTTGGGCCCTCCCAGTGAATGCTGCAGTGAGTATTGGGGGTGCATTGTATATTGGAGGTGCATTGGATGTTGTGTATCAAATGCATGTTGCATGAGTAGCTTTTTCAGTTTTGTCATATGGCTTTGTTTACAATTTCCATTTAATGACCCGTCTCTGAAACGACATTCCTTTCAACACACATTCCTTTCTAGATTAATGAGCTTCTATCTCTCCTTGAAACAATGCCAATGACAACATGAGCAGGTTGACCCATATTTATTGCATTCACCGAGGTAGACGGGTTATTAGATACAGTAATTGTTTGAATTAGATACATCATGTGACCCATGGAAGGCGCATCAATATTTGTCACCTTTGTAACAATGTAAGTTATGGTAGCGATTGCTCTTTTTTTACACATTTTGATCTTTTCCAGGACAGTTTTATCACATCTTTTACATTGTTTCATTGTTTATTTCCAAAAATAAATCAAAGCAAATATAAATCTCATACTGAAGTGGCTACTAGAAGCTTCTACCACCCCTCCTTCTGCTTAAGTCCCAAATCTTATCAACACAAAATTATTTAAAACCAACCATGTGGGAAATCTCCCTCTCGCTCGTCTCAGGAAATATGTGTCTGTTGGACTAGAACACCTTAAACCCGAAATAATTTCACAACCTGAAAGCTTTCTGTTCCACCAGATGTTGTCACCCTTTAGTGAGTGGCGTGAGATACAAGCAACATACGTGAAGAACTCGCCTTCTAGGAAGTTTAATGTTTTTATTTCCCCGTTCAATATTTCTTGATTGTTGTTCTTGTAGAACTGATCACAAAGTACACTTAGATACAAAAAAAACAAACAAAATGTATACATTCAAATGTGGATATCCAAAGGTTTTCTATTCCAGGTCATAACATTCCAGGCCGCACATATGTCAAGGAAGAAGGTATGAGGCCTTTAAAACATACAGTGGAACCAACGGCTGATACAAGCAATCAAAAATCAAAGGATCGGATGCATGCAGGGGCGGATCCAGGGGGGCAACGGGGCAATTGCCACCCCCGAGAAATTAGTTTTAGTTGCGGATCTTGCGGGAGCCTGAGAGTCTGAGCGGGCGGTAGTTGCAGAACGTGCGGGTGCCCGAGAGTCTGAGCGAGCGGTAGTTGCGGAACGTGCGGGTGCCTGAGAGTCTGAGTGGGCGGTAGTTGCGGAACATGCGGGTGCCCGAGAGTCTGAGTGAGCGGTAGTTGCGAAATGTGCGGGTGCCTGAGAGTCTGAGTGGGCGGTAGTTGCGGAACATGCGGGTGCCTGAGAGTCTGAGTGAGCGGTAGTTGCGGAACATGCGGGTGCCTGAGAGTCTGAGTGAGCGGTAGTTGCGAAACGTGCAGGGGCCTGAGAGTCTGAGTGGGCGGTAGTTGCGGAACATGTGGATGCCTGAGAGTCTGAGCGGGCGGTAGTTGCAGAATGTGCGGGTGCCTGAGAGTCTAAGTGGGCGGTAGTTGCGAAACGTGCAGGTGCCTGAGAGTCTGAGTGGGTGGTAGTTGCGGAACATGCGGGTGCCTGAGAGTCTGAGCGGGCGGTAGTTGCAGAACATGTGGGTGCCTGAGAGTCTGAGTGGGCGAGAGTTGCGGAACGTGCGGGTGCCTGAGAGTCTGAGTGGGTGGTAGTTGCAGAACGTGGGGGTGCCTGAGAGTCTCAGTGAGAGGTAGTTGCAGAACATGCGGGTGCCTGAGAGTCTGAGCGGGCGGTAGTTGCAGAACGTGCGGGTGCCCGAGAGCCTGAGCGGGCGGTAGTTGCAGAACATGTGGGTGCCTGAGAGTCTGAGTGGGCGGTAGTTGCGAAACGTGCAGGTGCCTGAGAGTCTGAGTGGGTGGTAGTTGCGGAACATGCGGGTGCCTGAGAGTCTGAGCGGGCGGTAGTTGCAGAACATGTGGGTGCCTGAGAGTCTGAGTGGGCGAGAGTTGCGGAACGTGCGGGTGCCTGAGAGTCTGAGTGGGTGGTAGTTGCAGAACGTGGGGGTGCCTGAGAGTCTCAGTGAGAGGTAGTTGCAGAACATGCGGGTGCCTGAGAGTCTGAGTGGGCGAGAGTTGCGGAACGTGCGGGTGCCTGAGAGTCTGAGTGGGTGGTAGCTGCGGAACGTGCGGGTGCCTGAGAATCTGAGTGGGCGGTAGTAGCAGAACTTGCGGGAGCCTGGGAGTCTGAGTGTCATGAAAAAAACGACATTTTAAAAAACGTCATTTAAAATGATGGTGTGTGGGCAAAACTTCGTTTTATGTCTTCAGAAAAACGACCAAAAAAAAAATTCGAACATGCTTGAATTTTTTGTGTCGTTTTTCAAAATGTCATCTTTTGTGTCATTTAAAATGATCGTGTGTGGGCAAAACAACGCTTAAAACGAAGTTTTTAAACCTGCGCATGCTCAGAAGCAAGTTATGAGATGGGAGCTTCAATGGAACAGAGTGCCGTCGAATGTGGTGTACGTAACCGCGCTTTGCAAGAGCATTTTCAGAAAACGATGGTGTGTGGGAAAAGTCGTTTTTTAAAATGAAGTTTGAAAAACGTCTTTATGTTTCGTGCGATAAAACAAAGTTTTTTTATCATCACAAAAAGTGATTGTGTGTATGCGGCATAAGAGTCTGAGCAGGCGGTAGTTGCGGAACGTGCGGGTGTCTGAGAGTCTGAGTGGACGGTAGTTGCGAAACATGCGGGTGCCTGAGAGTCTGAGCGGGCGGTAGTTGCAGAATGTGCAGGTGCCTGAGAGTCTGAGTGCGCGGTAGTTGCGGAACGTGCAGGTGCCTAAAAGTCTGAGTGGGCGGTAGTTGCAGAACGTGCGGGTGCCTGAGAGTCTGAGTGGGCGGTAGTTGCGGAACATGCAGGTGCCTAAAAGTCTGAGTGGGCGGTAGTTGCAGAACTTTCGGGTGCCTGAGAGTCTGAGTGGGCGGTAGTTGCGGAACATGCGGGTGCCTGAGATTCTGAGCGGGCGGTAGTTGCGGAACATGCGGGTGCCTGAGATTCTGAGCGGGCGGTAGTTGCAGAATGTGCAGGTGCCTGAGAGTCTGAGTGGGCGGTAGTTGCGGAACATGCGGGTGCCTGAGATTCTGAGCGGGCGGTAGTTGCGGAACATGCGGGTGCCTGAGATTCTGAGCGGGCGGTAGTTGCAGAATGTGCAGGTGCCTGAGAGTCTGAGTGGGCGGTAGTTGCGGAACATGCGGGTGCCTGAGATTCTGAGCGGGCGGTAGTTGCGGAACATGCGGGTGCCTGAGATTCTGAGCGGGCGGTAGTTGCGGAACATGCGGGTGCCTGAGAGTCTGAGTGGGCGGTAGTTGCAGAACGTGCGGGTGCCTGAGAGCCTGAGCGGGCGGTAGTTGCAGAACGTGTGGGTGCCTGAGAGCCTGAGCGGGCGGTAGTTGCAGAACGTGTGGGTGCCTGAGAGCCTGAGCGGGCGGTAGTTGCAGAACGTGTGGGTGCCTGAGAGCCTGAGCGGGCGGTAGTTGCAGAACGTGTGGGTGCCTGAGAGGGCGGTAGTTGCGGAACTTAGCAACTTATTGCTACACTTAGAGGTTCCTCTCTTTTCTTTTATACTCTGTAGAAAAAATGCTTTGATATACAAGTGCTTTGTGTCATGGATATGCAATAAAGTCTGGCAGCTTACCTGTCTCCATGTGTTCATTAGAGGCCTGTCTCTCTTCCTGGCTGTCTTTTAACACCTTCCTCCCTGTATGGCTCCACCCCAGGCCATCCCAGGAAGCCTATATTATGTACGTAACCGCGCTTTGCAAGAGCATTTTCAGAAAACGATGGTGTGTGGGCAAAGTCGTTTTTTAAAATGAAGTTTGAAAAACGTCTTTATGTTTCGTGCGATAAAACAACGTTTTTTTATCATCACAAAAAGTGATTGTGTGTATGCGGCATAAGAGTCTGAGCAGGCGGTAGTTGCGGAACGTGCAGGTGCCTGGGAGTCTGAGTGGGCGGTAGTTGCAGAACGTGCGGGTGTCTGAGAGTCTAAGTGGGCGGTAGTTGCGAAACATGCGGGTGCCTGAGAGTCTGAGTGGGCGGTAGTTGCGGAACGTGCAGGTGCCTGAGAGTCTGAGTGGGCGGTAGTTGCGGAACGTGCAGGTGCCTAAAAGTCTGAGTGGGCGGTAGTTGCAGAACGTGTGGGTGCCTGAGAGCCTGAGCGGGCGGTAGTTGCAGAACGTGTGGGTGCCTGAGAGTCTGAGCGGGCGGTAGTTGCAGAACGTGTGGGTGCCTGAGAGCCTGAGCGGGCGGTAGTTGCAGAACGTGTGGGTGCCTGAGAGTCTGAGTGGGCGGTAGTTGCAGAACATGCGGGTGCCTGAGATTCTGAGCGGGCGGTAGTTGCGGAACATGCGGGTGCCTGAGATTCTGAGCGGGCGGTAGTTGCGGAACATGCGGGTGCCTGAGAGTCTGAGTGGGCGGTAGTTGCAGAACGTGCGGGTGCCTGAGAGTCTGAGCGGGCGGTAGTTGCAGAACGTGCAGGTGCCTAAAAGTCTGAGTGGGCGGTAGTTGCAGAACGTGTGGGTGCCTGAGAGCCTGAGCGGGCGGTAGTTGCAGAACGTGTGGGTGCCTGAGAGCCTGAGCTGGCGGTAGTTGCAGAACGTGTGGGTGCCTGAGAGGGCGGTAGTTGCGGAACTTAGCAACTTATTGCTACACTTAGAGGTTCCTCTCTTTTCTTTTATACTCTGTAGAAAAAATGCTTTGATATACAAGTGCTTTGTGTCATGGATATGCAATAAATTCTGGCAGCTTACCTGTCTCCATGTGTTCATTAGAGGCCTGTCTCTCTTCCTGGCTGTCTTTTAACACCTTCCTCCCTGTATGGCTCCACCCCAGGCAATCCCAGGAAGCCTATATTATGTACGTAACCGCGCTTTGCAAGAGCATTTTCAGAAAATGATGGTGTGTGGGCAACGTCGTTTTTTAAAATGAAGTTTGAAAAACGTCTTTATGTTTCGTGCGATAAAACAACGTTTTTTTATCATCACAAAAAGTGATTGTGTGTATGCGGCATAAGAGTCTGAGCAGGCGGTAGTTGCGGAACGTGCGGGTGCCTGGGAGTCTGAGTGGGCGGTAGTTGCAGAACGTGCGGGTGTCTGAGAGTCTAAGTGGGCGGTAGTTGCGAAACATGCGGGTGCCTGAGAGTCTGAGTGGGCGGTAGTTGCGGAACGTGCAGGTGCCTGAGAGTCTGAGTGGGCGGTAGTTGCGGAACGTGCAGGTGCCTAAAAGTCTGAGTGGGCGGTAGTTGCAGAACGTGTGGGTGCCTGAGAGCCTGAGCGGGCGGTAGTTGCAGAACGTGTGGGTGCCTGAGAGTCTGAGCGGGCGGTAGTTGCAGAACGTGTGGGTGCCTGAGAGCCTGAGCGGGCGGTAGTTGCAGAACGTGTGGGTGCCTGAGAGTCTGAGTGGGCGGTAGTTGCAGAACATGCGGGTGCCTGAGATTCTGAGCGGGCGGTAGTTGCGGAACATGCGGGTGCCTGAGATTCTGAGCGGGCGGTAGTTGCGGAACATGCGGGTGCCTGAGAGTCTGAGTGGGCGGTAGTTGCAGAACGTGCGGGTGCCTGAGAGTCTGAGCGGGCGGTAGTTGCAGAACGTGCAGGTGCCTAAAAGTCTGAGTGGGCGGTAGTTGCAGAACGTGTGGGTGCCTGAGAGCCTGAGCGGGCGGTAGTTGCAGAACGTGTGGGTGCCTGAGAGCCTGAGCGGGCGGTAGTTGCAGAACGTGTGGGTGCCTGAGAGGGCGGTAGTTGCGGAACTTAGCAACTTATTGCTACACTTAGAGGTTCCTCTCTTTTCTTTTATACTCTGTAGAAAAAATGCTTTGATATACAAGTGCTTTGTGTCATGGATATGCAATAAATTCTGGCAGCTTACCTGTCTCCATGTGTTCATTAGAGGCCTGTCTCTCTTCCTGGCTGTCTTTTAACACCTTCCTCCCTGTATGGCTCCACCCCAGGCAATCCCAGGAAGCCTATATTATGTACGTAACCGCGCTTTGCAAGAGCATTTTCAGAAAATGATGGTGTGTGGGCAACGTCGTTTTTTAAAATGAAGTTTGAAAAACGTCTTTATGTTTCGTGCGATAAAACAACGTTTTTTTATCATCACAAAAAGTGATTGTGTGTATGCGGCATAAGAGTCTGAGCAGGCGGTAGTTGCGGAACGTGCGGGTGCCTCGTGCGGGTGCCTGGGAGTCTGAGTGGGCGGTAGTTGCAGAACGTGCGGGTGTCTGAGAGTCTAAGTGGACGGTAGTTGCGAAACATGCGGGTGCCTGAGAGTCTGAGTGGGCGGTAGTTGCGGAACATGCGGGTGCCTGAGATTCTGAGCGGGCGGTAGTTGCAGAATGTGCAGGTGCCTGAGAGTCTGAGTGGGCGGTAGTTGCGGAACGTGCAGGTGCCTGAGAGTCTGAGTGCGCGGTAGTTGCGGAACGTGCAGGTGCCTAAAAGTCTGAGTGGGCGGTAGTTGCAGAACGTGCGGGTGCCTGAGAGTCTGAGTGGGCGGTAGTTGCGGAACGTGCAGGTGCCTAAAAGTCGGAGTGGGCGGTAGTTGCAGAACGTGAGGGTGCCTGAGAGTCTGAGTGGGCGGTAGTTGCGGAACGTGCAGGTGCCTAAAAGTCTGAGTGGGCGGTAGTTGCAGAACGTGTGGGTGCCTGAGAGCCTGAGCGGGCGGTAGTTGCAGAACGTGTGTGTGCCTGAGAGCCTGAGCGGGCGGTAGTTGCAGAACGTGTGTGTGCCTGAGAGCCTGAGTGGGCGGTAGTTGCAGAACGTGTGGGTGCCTGAGAGCCTGAGCGGGCGGTAGTTGCAGAACGTGTGGGTGCCTGAGAGGGCGGTAGTTGCGGAACTTAGCAACTTATTGCTACACTTAGAGGTTCCTCTGTTTTCTTTTATACTCTGTAGAAAAAATGCTTTGATATACAAGTGCTTTGTGTCATGGATATGCAATAAAGTCTGGCAGCTTACCTGTCTCCATGTGTTCATTAGAGGCCTGTCTCTCTTCCTGGCTGTCTTTTAACACCTTCCTCCCTGTATGGCTCCACCCCAGGCAATCCCAGGAAGCCTATATTATGTACGTAACCGCGCTTTGCAAGAGCATTTTCAGAAAATGATGGTGTGTGGGCAACGTCGTTTTTTAAAATGAAGTTTGAAAAACGTCTTTATGTTTCGTGCGATAAAACAACGTTTTTTTATCATCACAAAAAGTGATTGTGTGTATGCGGCATAAGAGTCTGAGCAGGCGGTAGTTGCGGAACGTGCGGGTGCCTGGGAGTCTGAGTGGGCGGTAGTTGCAGAACGTGCGGGTGTCTGAGAGTCTAAGTGGACGGTAGTTGCAGAATGTGCAGGTGCCTGAGAGTCTGAGTGGGCGGTAGTTGCGGAACGTGCAGGTGCCTGAGAGTCTGAGTGCGCGGTAGTTGCGGAACGTGCAGGTGCCTAAAAGTCTGAGTGGGCGGTAGTTGCAGAACGTGCGGGTGCCTGAGAGTCTGAGTGGGCGGTAGTTGCGGAACGTGCAGGTGCCTAAAAGTCTGAGCGGGCGGTAGTTGCAGAACGTGCGGGTGCCTGAGAGTCTGAGTGGGCGGTAGTTGCGGAACGTGCAGGTGCCTAAAAGTCTGAGTGGGCGGTAGTTGCAGAACGTGTGGGTGCCTGAGAGCCTGAGCGGGCGGTAGTTGCAGAACGTGAGGGTGCCTGAGAGTCTGAGTGGGCGGTAGTTGCAGAACGTGTGTGTGCCTGAGAGCCTGAGCGGGCGGTAGTTGCAGAACGTGTGTGTGCCTGAGAGCCTGAGTGGGCGGTAGTTGCAGAACGTGTGGGTGCCTGAGAGCCTGAGCGGGCGGTAGTTGCAGAACGTGTGTGTGCCTGAGAGCCTGAGTGGGCGGTAGTTGCAGAACGTGTGGGTGCCTGAGAGCCTGAGCGGGCGGTAGTTGCAGAACGTGTGGGTGCCTGAGAGGGCGGTAGTTGCGGAACTTACAACTTATTGCTACACTTAGAGGTTCCTCTGTTTTCTTTTATACTCTGTAGAAAAAATGCTTTGATATACAAGTGCTTTGTGTCATGGATATGCAATAAAGTCTGGCAGCTTACCTGTCTCCATGTGTTCATTAGAGGCCTGTCTCTCTTCCTGGCTGTCTTTTATCACCTTCCTCCCTGTATGGCTCCACCCCAGGCCATCCCAGGAAGCCTATATTAACTGTTGCACTGCTAGTCTGCTTTGCTGTTCATCCTTTGTTTGTAGCTTGAGTTCCTGTCTGCCGTGTGCTACGTTAACCTTCCTGTGTACCGATTTTGGCTCGTATCTGACTACTCCTGCTTGCCTGTGACCCTGACCTTTTGCCTGTCCCTCGGTTACCCTTGTCTGCCTGTTGCCCTGACCTCGGCTTACCCATCGTTTGTCCTGCTTGCTGCTTCCCCTCTCTCCCTGCGGAGCATTACCTAGGGGACCCCAGGGGTCGCGACCTGGATCCAGCTGCAGCGAAGGCCATCCTCACCACTAGAGGCTTTGGTGAACACCAAGCTGGGTCTTAGACTCCGCGCCCTGGGGAATCTTGGGCTCACGCTTCCTCTCTGATTGCAGCAGTCGGCTATAGGGATTCATTCACTACCCTGTGGTGCAATCCTGACCCCCATGGGGTGCACTTGTCCCCTGGCCACAGGTGACCTGACACTTTGGATTACAAGCATGTTTCTGGAACGAATTATCCTCGCAATCCAAGGTTTTACTGTACTATTAACCACTTCCCGCCCGGTCAATAACAGATTGACGTTCGGGAAGTGGTTCTGAAATCCTGACTGGACGTCTATTGACGTCCTGCAGGATTTCATGCCGGCTCGCGCCCGTGGGGGCGCGCAGCATGGCGATCGGTGATGCGGGGTGTCAGTCTGACACCCTCCATCTCCGATCTCGGTAACGAGTCTCCGGTGGGGGCTCGTTACCACGTGATCAGCCATGTCCAATCACAGCTGATCACAATGTAAACAGGAAGAGCCATTGATGGCTCTTCCTCACGTCTGACAGACGCGAGTAGAGGAGAGCTGATCGGCGGCTCTCCTGACAGGGGGGGTTCACGCTGATTGTTCATCAGCGCAGCTCCCCCTCGGATTCCCACACTAGACCACCAGAGAAGCCCACACTGGAGCATCAGGGAAGGGCAAAAAAAAGGGGGCATTTAAAAAAATAAAAAGTCAGTAAAAAAATATAATTAAAAAAAAAGGGCAGTAAAAAATAAAAAAGATGCCAATCAGTTCCCACAAATGGGCACTGATTGGCAACATGGATCCATCAGTGCCACCCCTCAGTGTCCATCGGTGCCACCCCACAGTGTCCATCAGTGCCACCCCACAGTGCCAATCCATGCCCAGTGCCCACCTATCAGTGCCCATCTGTGCCACCCATAAGTACCCATCAGTGCCACCCATGAGTGCCCATCTGTGCCGCCTATGAGTGCCCAGTGCCGCCTATGAGTGCCCAGTGCCGCCTATGAGTGCCCATCAGTGCCGCATACCAGTGCCACCTCATCGGTGCCCATCAGTACTACCTCATCGGTGCCACCTCATCGATGCCCATCAGTGCCGCCATATCAGTGCCCGTAATTTAAAGAGGAAATGTACTTATTTACAAAAAAATTAACAGAAAAAAAAAAAACATATTTTTTTTTTCAAAATTTTCAGTCTTTTTTTTAGTTGTTGCGCAAAAAAAGAAATCGCAGAGGTGATCAAATACCACCATAAGAAATCTCTATTTGTGGGGAAAAAAGGACGCCAATTTCGTTCGGGCACAGCAATGCACGACCGCGCAATTGTCATTCAAAGTGCGACAGCGCTGCCAGCTGAAAATTGGCCTTGGGCGGGAAGGTGCGTAAGTGCCTGGTATGGAAGTGGTTTAAACATTATTCTAATGTTAATTAGTTGTATGTACAGTAAGTGGTGCCCAAAAAGTCCAATTTTTTTACGACCTACTGCAGCCAATTTGAGGGATTCCGGCGCCGGCAATACTTTTCCGCTTCCCCTTTTAAAGAATGAGGCGGCGCACACACACGACCGAGAAACTCGACGGGCGAAACGCATCGTTTTCCCCCGTCGAGTTCCTTGTTCGGCAGTCAAAAAAAACTCGTCGGCGGGTTTCTCGGCGAAAAGTGTACACACGACCAGGGATGGACTGACCATTGGGACTACAGGGAGTTTCCCGGTGGGCCGATGGCTCAGTGGGCCAGTTTCAGTGACAGCGGACCGGCTCCTCTCCCTTCCCGCAGTGCTCACCTCCTCTCCTTCTCTGCAGCGCTCATCTGGGGGGAAAAGAGAAGTAGGGGAGGACCAGAGGAGCACGAGGGAGGGGACAGACAGCTGACTTAACAGCTAGGGCCTGGGAGTTTCTCACTTCTGTCTAATCTTGTCCCATACGGGGGGGGGGGCACCAAACTGATTCTTTGCCCCGGGTGAAATAATGTCTAGCTTCCCCACTGGTACTGCCTATAAGAGTACCAGTGCCAGCCGTTCTACTCTAATAAAGTAGAACGGCTAGTGGCTAGTCAAGGGGGAGAGGGGGCTTGGGTGGCCGGGGGGGGTAAAGGAGTTGTCCGGCCACAATGGGAGAGACCTGTCAAAGTGGGCCAGTCTGGGTGAAGTCCAGGGCCAAATTTTTGTCCCAGTCCAACCCTGCACACGACCGGTTTCCTCGGCAGAATGCGTCTCCCATCGAGTTTCTTGCCGAATTCTGCCGAGGAAACCGGTCGTGTGTACGCCGCCTGAGTCCATGAAATAATGAATTGGTGGATTTATGGCAAGTGTCGGAAAACCTAATATTCACTATTTATGAAATACGCTGCCGTGTCTCGGAACCCACGATGATGAATTGGTCTTTAGAAGACTTGAAGAGTAAAAGCTTTATTTGTATTAATCAGAGGCCGCGCCGGGCTTTCGAGTCCATTGAAGGAGTTATTAATCAGAGTGTTTGCCGGGATAATCGCAGCTGCGCCCGGCTGGAGGAAAACATTTCATTTTTACATTTCTTTGTCACCTGAAAATCGCATGGCCGGGGGTCCGACCCACGTCACCGCTTCCCTACAGGAACCCTCATCAAACCCTTATTGTACTTGAGTTCCCTCCATACCTTGTATGGAAAGAATTCTCCGGTACATCGTACAATATGAACACACTGAACGCTCACCGAGGAGCCGCAATCAGTCTATTTTATTGGATTTCCTTCTCACTGCTTCATAAGCCAAATGAGGATCAAGAAACTAATTTCATATATAAAAGAGGGAATAGCATTGTCGCAAAGTCTGTAATGATACTTGATTGATACAAATAGAGGCACAATTGTTACATTGTTATGTGGAAGATTACAGGGCCTCGAAAAAGTATTCATACCCCTTGACATTTTCAAAATGTTGTCATGTTACAACCAAAAACCGTAAAAGGGGAAAGGGGAAGAGTGGGATAAAAAAATATAAAAATATTTTATTGGGATTTTATGTCCAGTGGTCTCCAAACTACGGCCCGGGGGCCAGATGTGGCCCTTTGCTTGCTTTTACCCGGCCCTTAGGGCCATAATTCCTCCCAATGAGACTGTAACGGTCAGGGGGTTAACGCCGTTTACAATATTCCATTCCACCAACCAACGAAAGCTTCTCGACACTCCGCAATCCAGCAGACAGGACCCATAAGAATTCCCCAGACAAACGAGACACAGCTCTGTTCTCTGGTTTGAAATGGATAGCCTTTAATGACAAACTCAGGCTCTTATATACACCAAAAAGCATGCTGCGGTAATCAAAGGGACAATGACACACTCCACCCACAACATCATACAATGGGCACTAACGAGCCTCCAATACACATTATCTTGGGTAGACTTTCTGGCACCGAATCTACATGACTTAACAGCCTATGTTCCACATTGAATCACTCTCCTATTGACCTGTTGGGTTCAGAATCAACCACCTGTAATATTTCAAGATATCCTGCAATACATTGTGAAATATCATTACTGTCCCATCTCATGTAATCCGAGATATCATTTCTCAGTCATCCTATGCCCCTAGTGGACATAGGATGACCCTAGACACAAGAGTCATTGGTGAAGCTGAAACTGGAGTACCCGCACCCTTCAAGAGCCTCTGGGTCCTACGGGCCATTCCGTTACAGTATTCATACCCCCTGACATTTTCAAAATGTTCTCATGTTACAACCAAAAACCTTAAATGTATTTTATTGGGAGAAGGGGAAGAGTGGGATAAAAAAAAAAAATAATAATAAAAAAATGTTTTATTGGGATTTTATGTGATAGACCAGTGGTCTCCAAACTACGGCCCGGGGGCCAGATGTGGCCCTTTGCTTGCTTTTACCTAGCCCTTGGGGCCATAATCCCCCTCCCCAATGAAAGGGCACAATTCCTCCCAATGAAACCAACAATGAGGCCCAATGACACTCAATAATGGGGGCCCAATTCCTCCCAATGAGACCAACAATGGGGCCCAATGACACCCAATAATGGAGCACAATTCCTCCCAATGGGAACCAATTACACTCAATAATGGGGGCCCAATTCCTCCCAATGAGACCAACAATGGGGCCCAATGACACCCAATAATGGAGCACAATTCCTCCCAATGAGACCCAATGACACCCAATAATAGGGCACAATTCCTCCCAATGAAACCAACAATGAGGCCCAATGACACTCAATAATGGGGGCCCAATTCCTCCCAATGAGACCAACAATGGGGCCCAATGACACCCAATAATGGAGCACAATTCCTCCCAATGGGAACCAACTACACTCAATAATGAAGGCCCAATTCCTCCCAATGAGACCAACATTGAGGCCCAATGACACCCAACAATGGAGCACAATTCCTCCCAATAGGAACCAATTACACTCAATAATGGGGGCCCATATCCTCCCAATGAGACCAACAATAAGGCCCAATGACACTTAATAATGGAGCACAATTCCTCCCAATGGGACCAACAATGGGGCACAAATGATGGGGCACAATTCTTCCCAGTGACACCAAGAATGGGGCACACACCCCCCTCCCATTAACACCAATTATGAGGCACTGAAACAAACGATAAGGCATTTTTTTCCTTCTCACTGATGTCAGGACTTAATCTACTCCCGATGGTCACAGTCCGGCCCCCGTAATGTATGAAGGACAGAAAACTGGCCCTTTGTTTAGAAACGTTGGAGACCCCTGTGAAAGACCAACACAAAGTGCCACAAAATTATGAAGTGAAATAGAGTCCTCCTGTGTGTCATTTTATCTCAGTATAAATACAGCTGTTCTGTGAAGCCCTCAGAGGTTTGTAATAGAACCTTAGTGAACAAACAGCATCATGAAGGCCGAGGAACACACCAGACAGGTCAGGGATAAAGTCGTGGAGAAGTATAAAGCAGGGTTAGGTTATAAAAAGATTATCTCCCAAGCTTTGAAGATCTCACTGAGTTCTGTTCAATCCACCATCGGAAAATGGAAAGAGTATGGCACAAACGCAAAACTACTAAGACATGGCTGTCCACCTAAACTGACCGGGCCGGGCATTATTCAGAGAAGCAGCCAAGAGGCCCTGGAGGACATTGAGCAGTGATCGGTGGAGGGATTGGTAGAGAGGGGTGAAGGACACTGAATGGAGCTCAGTGGAGGGATTGGCAGAGAGGGGTGAAGGACACTGAATGGAGGTCAGTGGAGGGATTGGCAGAGAGGGGTGGAGGACACTGAATGGAGGTCAGTGGAGGGATTGGCAGAGAGGGGTGGAGGACACTGAGTGGAGGTCAGTGGAGGGATTGGCAGAGAGGGGTGAAGGACACTAAGTGGAGGTCAGTGGAGGGATTGGTAGAGAGGGGTGGAGGACACTAAGTGGAGGTCAGTGGAGGGATTGGCAAAGAAGGGTGGAGGACACTGAGTGGAGGTCAGTGGAGGGATTGGCAGAGATGGGTGGAGGACACTGAGAGGAGGCCAGTGGAGGGATTGGCAGAGATGGGTGGAGGAGGTCAGTGGAGAGATTGGTAGAGAGGGGTGGAGGACACTGAAGCAGCCAATAGGCCCTGCAGGACACTGAGCAGTGATCAGTGGAGGAATTGACAGAAAGGAGTAGAGGACACTGAGTGGAGACCAGTGGAGGGATTGGCAGAGAGGGGTGGAGGACACTGAGTGGCGGTCAGTGGAGGGATTGGCAGAGAGGGGTGGAGGACACTGAATGGAGGTCAGCGGAGGGATTGGCAGAGAGGGGTGAAGGACACTGAGTGGAGACCAGTGGAGAGATTGGCAGAGAGGGGTGGAGGACACTGAATGGAGGTCAGTGGAGGGATTGGTAGAGAGGGGTGAAGGACACTAAGTGGAGGTCAGTGGAGGGATTGGTAGAGAGGGGTGGAGGACACTGAGTGGAGGTCAGTGGAGGGATTGGCAGAGAGGGGTGGAGGACACTGAATGGAGGTCAGTGGAGGGATTGGCAGAGAGGGGTGAAGGACACTGAGTGGAGACCAGTGGAGAGATTGGCAGAGAGGGGTGGAGGACACTGAATGGCGGTCAGTGGAGGGATTGGTAGAGAGGGGTGGAGGACACTGAATGGAGGTCAGTGGAGGGATTGGCAGAGAGGGGTGAAGGACACTAAGTGGAGGTCAGTGGAGGGATTGGCAGAGAGGGGTGGAGGACACTGAATGGAGGTCATTGGAGGGATTGGTAGAGAGGGGTGAAGGACACTAAGTGGAGGTCAGTGGAGGGATTGGTACAGAGGGGTGAAGGACACTAAGTGGAGGTCAGCGGAGGGATTGGCAGAGAGGGGTGGAGGACACTGAATGGAGGTCAGTGGAGGGATTGGCAGAGAGGGGTGGAGAACACTGAGTGGAGACCAGTGAAGAGATTGGTAGATGGGGGTGGAGGACACTGAGTGGAGGTCAGTGGAGGGATTGGCAGAGAGGGGTGGAGGACATTGAGTGGAGGTCAGTGGAAGGATTGGCAGAGGGGGGTGGAGGACACTGAATGGAGGTCAGTGGAGGGATTGGCAGAGAGGGGTGAAGGACACTAAGTGGAGGTCAGTGGAGTGATTGGCAGAGAGGGGTGAAGGACACTAAGTGGAGGTCAGTGGAGGGATTGGCAGAGAGGGGTGGAGGACATTGAGTGGAGGTCAGTGGAGGGATTGGCAGAGAGGGGTGGAGGACACTGAATGGAGGTCAGTGGAGGGATTGGCAGAGAGGGGTGAAGGACACTAAGTGGAGGTCAGTGGAGGGATTGGTAGAGAGGGGTGGAGTACACTGAGTGGAGACCAGTGGAGAGATTGGTAGAGAGGGGTGGAGGACACTGAATGGAGGTCAGTGGAGGGATTGGCAGAGAGGGGTGAAGGACACTAAGTGGAGGCCAGTGGAGGGATTGGCAGAGAGGGGTGAAGGACACTAAGTGGAGGTCAGTGGAGGGATTGGTAGAGAGGGGTGAAGGACACTGAATGGAGCTCAGTGGAGGGATTGGCAGAGAGGGGTGAAGGACACTGAATGGAGGTCAGTGGAGGGATTGGCAGAGAGGGGTGGAGGACACTGAATGGAGGCCAGTGGAGGGATTGGCAGAGAGGGGTGGAGGACACTGAGTGGAGGTCAGTGGAGGGATTGGCAGAGAGGGGTGAAGGACACTGAGTGGAGGTCAGTGGAGGGATTGGCAGAGAGGGGTGAAGGACACTAAGTGGAGGTCAGTGGAGGGATTGGTAGAGAGGGGTGGAGGACATTGAGTGGAGGTCAGTGGAGGGATTGGCAGAGAGGGGTGGAGGACACTGAATGGAGGTCAGTGGAGGGATTGGCAGAGAGGGGTGGAGGACACTGAGTGGAGGTCAGTGGAGGGATTGGCAGAGAGGGGTGGAGGACACTGAATGGAGGTCAGTGGAGGGATTGGCAGAGAGGGGTGGAGGACACTGAGTGGAGGTCAGTGGAGGGATTGGCAGAGAGGGGTGAAGGACACTAAGTGGAGGTCAGTGGAGGGATTGGTAGAGAGGGGTGGAGGACATTGAGTGGAGGTCAGTGGAGGGATTGGCAGAGAGGGGTGGAGGACACTGAATGGAGGTCAGTGGAGGGATTGGCAGAGAGGGGTGGAGGACACTGAGTGGAGGTCAGTGGAGGGATTGGCAGAGAGGGGTGGAGGACACTGAATGGAGGTCAGTGGAGGGATTGGCAGAGAGGGGTGAAGGACACTAAGTGGAGGTCAGTGGAGGGATTGGCAGAGAGGGGTGAAGGACACTGAATGGAGGTTAGTGGAGGATTGGTAGAGAGGGATGGAGGACACTGAATGGAGGTCAGTGGAGGGATTGGCAGAGAGGGGTGAAGGACACTGAATGGAGGCCAGTGGAGAGATTGGCAGAGAGGGGTGGAGGACACTGAATGGAGGTCAGTGGAGGGATTGGCAGAGAGGGGTGGAGGACACTGAATGGAGGTCAGTGGAGGGATTGGCAGAGAGGGGTGAAGGACACTAAGTGGAGGTCAGCGGAGGGATTGGCAGAGAGGGGTGGAGGACACTGAATGGAGGTTAGTGGAGGATTGGTAGAGAGGGATGGAGGACACTGAATGGAGGTCAGTGGAGGGATTGGCAGAGAGGGGTGGGGGACACTGAATGGAGGTCAGTGGAGGGATTGGTAGAGAGGGGTGGAGGACACTGAGTGGAGGTCAGTGGAGGGATTGGCAGAGTTTGGACTTTGAGGAAGAAGTTGCAATTATTGAGATGTGAGACAGCCAGCGAATGAATGAGTAGATTTGGGGCTTATTTGGTTGAAGGGATGAATTTTGGAGATGTGATGAAGGTTAAGACAGCAGGATTTGCACAATGATTGGGGTGGGGCCCTAGAATGAGGGGGGGGGGGGGGACTGATAGTTGTGCCACTGATCTCAATGGGGAAGTCAGGGTGGGGGGCCCATGAGAGGAAGAGGTGAAGAAAACGTATACATATACTTTTATGATATTCTTCGGGGGAGGGTTTGGCACTCTTCTTCTCGATTTCACTTAGATGTCACCCCCAAGTCCAAAGCTTTGGGTCGGGTTTAATCTCAAAACTGGCATCATATCAATTCCTGTATTTCTATTCTTCAGCCATTCATAATTTATTGTGTCAACCAGTAGATTGGTCATTTCGGTTTGAGTGACATAGAGGACCTCGGAGAAATGCGCTTTGTCTCGCTGTTTTCAGTATGGTGTATTAAGTGACGATTACATTTCCATCGCCCTCCTGAGATCGTTGTGTTGCTCTGAATGGTGTCTGGGGTACAATTACACGTGAATGATATGATCACCTCGGCTTGCGTGGAAACTAGCGAGGAGCATCTCCATTCTTCTTGGTTTTATCTCACAATGAATGACTCGGTGCCGGCCGGACTCGTCGTTATCACAAGGTACAAATTAATGGCATTCCTCCTTCTCCGGGGGTCCGCCGGTAACGTTCTCCAGAAACACCGAGAAATGAAGGTCTGCAGAAGGTTTTATTAGATCTTTCAAGTTTCATCCACAAATTACCAGGAGTCTCCTCAGACCACACCGATGGGCCCCGTGGGTATCGTGTGCTAAGGGACAAGGGTTCTTGTTTGCTGTCGCAGTCAATACAGATAAGAGGATCGATCCGCGGAGTTGGCGATTCGGGACACACCGGGCTGATTGGCAGACGGTGGAGATTCGCACATAAGACACGATCTGCCTGTCCTACATCTTTTGCTTTCTTGATGGAAAGGGAGAAAAAAATAAAAAAAATCCGACTGATGAGTAGAAAAAAAGAGAATAATTAATAGTGTTGAGCGGAATACGCCATATTCGATTTCGCGATATTGCGCGAATATATAGAAGAATATTCGCGAATATTCGCTAATATCGAATATTCGTGATATTTAATCCAAAAAAAATGTTGATTGCGAAATTCTCATAAACGGAGATCATTTCCTGTATTACTAAACTAATAGCCAATCAGAATAACTCGCGCGATAATCTTCTCCGCCCTTCTTTTGCATCAGAGCCAATCAGAATAACTCGAATATTCGGCAAAAGGAATATCGCGCAATATTCGAGTTATTCTGATTGGCTCTGATGCAAAAGAAGGGCGGAGAAGATAATCGCACAATATTCCGTTTGCCGAATATTCGAGTTATTCTGATTGGCTCTGATGCAAAAGAAGGGCCGAGTAGCTGATGCGATTCTTTTATGTTGCCGAAAATTCGCAATGCGAATTTTCGGCAACATAAAAGAATCGCATCAGCTACTCGGCCCAGGGTCTCTCTCTAATCATACCAGCAATGCTTTTAGACGTCGATGGAGATCACTAGGATGTGATCTGTTTTAAAAATTAATTTGAAAAAATACGAATATTCGCCATAGCGAATATTCGCCGCAATATTCGAGTTATTCGCGAATACTCGAATGTGCAATATTCGTAGCGAATATTCGTGAGCAACACTAATAATTAACCACTTCAACCACGGAGGATTTGGCTGCCAAACGACTGGGGGCCACTTTTTCGTGATTCGGCGCTGCGTGGCTTTAACTGACAATTGCGCGGTCGTGCGACGTGGCTCCCAAACAAAATTGATGTCCTTTGTTTCCCATAACGACGTGGACTTGGCAAGGGTGGTGAAAAATGAACTTGAATGAAGTGCAAAAATCCACATTATAATAGTAAATAACCACTTAAGGACCGCCTCCTGCACATTCATGTCGGCAGAATGGCACGGCAGGGCACAGCCACGTACAGGTAAGTCCTCTTTAAGTGCCCAGCCGTGGGTCGCGGTCCGAAGCTCCGTGACCGCGCCCGCGGACCCGATCGCCGCTGTAGTCCCACGATCAGTCACAGGAGCTGAAGAACGGGGAGAGGCGAGTGTAAACACGGCTTCCCCGTTCTTCACTGTGGCAGTGTCACTGATCGTCTGTTCCCTTGATATAGGGAAAGACGATCACTGACGTCTCACATCCAGCCCCGCCCCCTACAGTTAGAAACACACATGAGGTCACACTTAACCCCTTCAGCGCCCCCCCTAGTGGTTAACTCCCAAACTGCAATTGTCATTTTCACAGTAATCAGTGGATTTTTATAGCACTTTTCGCTGTGAAAATGACAATGGTCCCAAAAATGTGTCAAAAGTGTCCGCCATAATGTCGCAGTCACAAAAAAAAAAAATCGATGATCGCCGCCATTAGTAGTAAAAAAAAAAAATAATAATAAAAATGCAATAAACTGATCCCCTATTTTGTAAACGCTATGGGCCTGATTCAGCATTAGTTACGACGGCGTATCTCGAGATATACGCCGTGTAACTTCTAAACAGCGCCGGCGTATCTTTTTTCTGTATTCAGAAAACAAGGTACGCCAGGTTTGAGCTAAGATACGAGCGGCGTAATTATATTACGCCTGTCGTATCTAAACTGCATTTTTAAGATGGCCTCCAGGGGCGTTCCCGCTGATTTACGCCTAGAATATGTAAATCAGCGAGATACGCCTATTCACGAACGTACGCCCGGCCGACGCAGTGAATTTACGCCGTTTACGTAAGGTGTTTTCCGGCGTAAAGATAAACCACCAAAAAGATGGCGCATCCTACGTTAAGTATGGACGTCAGGACCGCGTCAAATTTTTCAGATTTTACATCATTGGCGTAACTCGTCCGTGAATGGGGGTTTACGTCGATTACGTTCACGCCGAAAACAATGCGTCGTAGCGTCATAATTTGGAGCATGCGCACTGGAATACGTCCACGGTCAGGATATGCGCGGTTAAAAAAAAAAAAAACGTAAAAAACGTGGGGTCACAACACATTGCCATAAAACACGCCCACCTCATTCACATTTGAATTGCCCGGGCTTTACGCCGGCCCGTTTACGCTACGCCGCCGTAACTTAGCTTGGTGAATACAGCATTTGCCTCGCTAATTCACGGCGGCGTAGCGCAAACACGATACGCCACGCCCTATAAATTTTGTGCAAACCAGTCGATAAACGCTTATTGCGATTTTTTATTTTTTCACCAAAAATAGGTAGAAGAATACGCATCGGCCTAAACTGAGGGAAAAAAATGTTTTTTTTTTTATGTATTTTTTGGGGATTTTTATTACAGCAAAAAGTAAAAAAATATTTATTTTTTTCAAAATTGTCGCTCTATTTTTGTTTATAGCGCAAAAAATAAAAAGCGCGGAGGCGATCAAATACCACCAAAAGAAAGCTCTATTTGTGGGGAAAAAAGGATGCCAAGTTCTGTTATACTGACGATCGGCGTGTGGCATTAATAAACATCAATGGATTTCAGTTGTGCCCCACCAGGCCGCCCCCCCCCCATGGACAATGTGCCTGTCTACTGAGTTCAACTCCCCATCCCTGCACTCAGTGCACTGATGATGGCCACTGATTGACAGCACTGATGGGAGCTGATTGGCAACACTAATAGCCAGCAGCGATGGCCACTGATAGGTGGCACTGATTGGCAGAACTGATAGCCACTGATTGGCAGAACTGGTTGGCAGCACTGATGGGCATTGGTAGGTACTGCTTAGTGGCACTGAATGGCACTAATTAGCAGTACTGATTGGTACTGATAGGCAGCACTGATGGGCTCTGATTGTCATAGATAGGTGGCACTGATTGGCAGCGTTTAGTGACACTGATTGGTAGCACTTATGGGCACTGATAGGTGGCACTGGTTTGGAGCACTGATAGGAACTGCTTGGTAGCACGGATTGGAACTAATTTGCAGCACTGATTGGCAGCACTGATGGGCCCTGATTGGCACAGATAGGTGGCACTGATTGGTGGCATTTAGTGGTACCGATTGGCATCACTGGGCACTGATTGGCAGCACTGATGGACACTGATGGGCACTAATAGGCAGCACTGATGGACACTGATTGGTGGCACAGCTGGGCACTGATGAGCTGCACTGATAAGCAGCATGGATGGGCACTGATAGGCAGCACTGATGGCCACTGATTGTCACTGATTGAAAGCACTGATGGCAAGCACTGATTGACACTGTAGGTGACATTTGTTGGCACTGATAAGCATTGATTGATGGCATTGGTTAACTGATAGGTTGCACTGATTGGCACTGGCTGGCAGCACTGATGGGCACTGATAAGCAGCGCTGATGGGCACTGATAGGTGGCACTGATTGGAGGCACTGATAGGCAGCACTGATGGGCACTGATAGGTGGCAATGATTGGAAGCACTAATTGGCAATGATAGACAGCACTAATTGGCACGGGCAGGTGGCACTGATAGGTGGCATTGGTTTGCACTGTTTAGTCCTGACAGGTGGCACTAATGGGCACTGAGAGGTGACACTGGCACTGATAGCTGGCACTGATGGGCACTGACGGGTGGAACAGATGGACACTACTTGGCACTGACAAGTAGCACAGATGGGCGCTGGCAGGTGGTACAGATGGGCACTAGCACTGACAGGTGGCACTGATTGGTGCCATTGGTTGGTATTGATTGGCACTGACCGGTGGCACAGATGGGCACTGACAGGTGAAGCTGATAAGCATTGATAGATGGCACCAATGGGCACTGATCTAGGAGAGGAGGAGTTTCACACTGAGCAGCCAGCAAGGCATGTATAAGCCGCTCAGTGCATGAAAATGTTATGTAATGTAAATGCTTGCAGAGAGAGAGGAGCTGTCAAACTCGGCAGTGATTTTGGGAGTGGGCGGAGCCAAACAGCTATCAAATATAAGCCAATGGAATAAGGGCTTGGGGGGGGGGACCACTTCATGAATGTGGCTCCGCCCCCTTTCTATCAGCTTTCAAAACACCAGCCAATGATTGTTTGTCCCCGAGCCGTGCTGTTGTGCCCCAAAACTCGCTCCTCCATGTCTTTGTGGACCTTGCTCTGTGCACTGGTCCAAATCATTTGGTGGAGGGGGGATTATGGTGTGGGGGGAGGGGGGCATTATGGGGTGGGGTGCTTTTTCAGGGGTTGGGCTTGGACACTCAGGGGTTGGGCTTGGCCCCTTCGTTCCAGTGAAGGGAACTCTTAAGGCGTCAGCACACCAAGACATTTTGGACAATTTCACGCTCCCAACTTTGTGGGAGGAGTTTGGGGATGGCCCCTCCCTGTTCCAACATGACTGCCCACCAGTGCACAAAGCAAGGTCCATAAAGACATGGATGAGCGAGTTTGGGGTGGAGGAACTTGACTGGCCTGACCTCGACCAGATAGAACGCCTTTGGGATAAATTAGAGCGGTGACTATGAGCCAGGCCTTCTCATCCAACATCAGTGCCTGACCTCACAAATGCGCTGA
Organism: Rana kukunoris; assembly: GCA_029574335.1. Classification (NCBI taxonomy): domain Eukaryota; kingdom Metazoa; phylum Chordata; class Amphibia; order Anura; family Ranidae; genus Rana; species Rana kukunoris. The sequence goes on along the minus strand of CM056051.1, from coordinate 2,654,279 downwards.
AGGAAGAATGGTCAGGCCATTGTGACCTGAGGGATCTCTTACTATAAGGTCATTGTGACCTGAGGAACCTCTTACTATAAGGCCATTGTGACCTGAGGAACCTCTTACTATAAGGCCATTGTGACCCGAGGAACCTCTTACTATAAGGCCATTGTGACCTGGGGGACCTTTTACTATAAGGTCATTGTGACCTGAGGAACCTCTTACTATAAGGCCATTGTGACCTGAAGGACCTCTTACTAAAAGGCCATTGTGACCTGAGTAACCTCTTACTATAAGGCCATTGTGACCTGAAGGACCATTTACTATAAGGCCATTGTGACCCGAGGGACCTTTTACTATAAGGCCATTGTGACCCGAGGGACCTTTTACTATAAGGCCATTGTGACCCGAGGGACCTTTTACTATAAGGCCATTGTGACCTGGGGGACCTCTTACTATAAGGCCATTGTGACCTGAGGGACCTTTTACTATTAGGCCATTGTGACCCGAAGGACCTTTTACTATAAGGCCATTGTGGCCTGAGGGACCTTTTACTATACGGCCATTGTGACCTGAGGGACCTCTTACTATAAGGCCATTGTGACCTGAGGGACCTTTTACTATTAGGCCATTGTGACCCGAAGGACCTTTTACTATAAGGCCATTGTGACCTGAGTAACCTCTTACTATAAGGCCATTGTGACCTGAAGGACCTCTTACTATAAGGCCATTGTGACCCGAGGGACCTTTTACTATAAGGCCATTGTGACCTGAGGGACCTTTGACTATAAGGCCATTGTGACCCGAGGGACCTTTTACTATAATGCCATTGTGACCTGAGGGACCTTTTACTATAAGGCCATTGTGACCCGAGGGACCTTTTACTATAAGGCCATTGTGACCTGAGGGACCTTTGACTATAAGGCCATTGTGACCCGAGGGACCTTTTACTATAATGCCATTGTGACCTGAGGGACCTTTTACTATACGGCCATTGTGACCTGAGGGACCTTTTACTATACGGCCATTATGACCTGAGGGACCTTTACCTATACGGCCATTGTGACCTGAGGGACCTTTTACTATAATGCCGCATACACGCGATCATTTTTTGCGATGAAAAAAAACGACGTTTTTTAAAACGTCATTTAAATTGATGGTGTGTGGGCAAAACGATGTTGAAAACAACGTTTTTAAACCCGCGCATGCTCAGAAGCAAGTTATGAGACGGAGCTTCAATGGAAAAGAGTGCCGCCGAACGTGGTGTACGTCACCGCGCTTTGCTAGAGCTTTGTAGAAAAACGATGGTGTGTACTCAACGTCGCTTTGGAAAATGAAGTTTGAAAAACGTCGTTTTTTTTCATCGCAAAAAGTGATCGTGTGTACGCGTCATGGGGCCATTGTGGCCTGAGGGACCTTTTACTATAAGGCCATTGTGTCCTGGGGGACCTTTTACTATAAGGCCATTGTGACCTGAGTGACCTTTTACTATAAGGCCACTGTGACCTAAAGGACCTTTTACTATTAGGCCATTGTGTCCTGGGGAACCTTTACTATAAGGCCATTGTGACCTGAGTGACCTTTTACTATAAGGCCACTGTGACCTAAAGGACCTTTTACTATAAGGCCATTATGACCGAGGGACCTTTTACTATACGGCCATTGTGACCCGAGGGACCTTTTACTATAAGGCCATTGTGACCTGAGGGACCTTTTACTATAAGGCCATTATGACCTGAGGGACCTTTTACTATTAGGCCATTGTGACCTGAAGGACCTTTTACTATAAGGCCATTGTGGCCTGAGGGACCTTTTACTATACGGCCCGAGGGACCTTTTACTATAAGGCCATTGTGACCCGAGGGACCTTTTACTATAAGGCCATTGTGACCTGGGGGACCTCTTACTATAAGGCCATTGTGACCTGGGGGACCTCTTACTATAAGGCCATTGTGACCTGAGGGACCTTTTACTATAAGGCCATTGTGGCCTGAGGGACCTTTTACTATACGGCCATTGTGACCTGAGGGACCTCTTACTATAAGGCCATTGTGACCTGAGGGACCTTCTACTATTAAGCCATTGTGACCCGAAGGACCTTTTACTATAAGGCCATTGTGGCCTGATGGACCTTTTACTATACGGCCATTGTGACCTGGGGGACCTTTTACTATAAGGCCATTGTGGCCTGAGGGACCTTTTACTATAAGGCCATTGTGACCTGAGGGACCTTCTACTATTAAGCCATTGTGACCCGAAGGACCTTTTACTATACGGCCATTGTGGCCTGAGGGACCTTTTACTATACGGCCATTGTGACCTGGGGGACCTTTTACTATAAGGCCATTGTGGCCTGAGGGACCTTTTACTATTAGGCCATTGTGACCTGGGGGACCTTTTACTATAAGGCCATTGTGGCCTGAGGGACCTTTTACTATTAGGCCATTGTGGCATAACGGACCCCTTATTAAAGGGCCATTGTGACCTGAGGGACCCTTTATCATAAGGCCATTATGAACTTATGGTCTGCACAGAGTTCTGACCTCAACTCGATAGAACACCATTGGGATGAATTAGAGCTGAGTCACTGCCTGACCTCACAAATGCTCTTCTGGAAGAACGGTCAAACATTCCCATAGACGCACTCCTAAACCTTGTGGACGACCTTCCCAGAAGAGATGAATCTGTTATAGCTGCAATGGGGCGGGGCCAACTCAATATTGAACCCTCCGGACTAAGACTGGGATGTCATTAAAGTTCATGTGCGTGTAAAGGCCGGTGTCCCAATACTTTTGACAATATAGTGTAAATATCATAATAAAATTGATCCTATTAGATTAAAATTCAGGGCTTTGTACTTTTTCGGTGACCTTAAAGCGGATCTCCACCTTAAAGTGAAGCTCCGCTGATCGGAACCCTCCCCCCCTCCGGTGTCACATTTGACACCTTTCAGGGGGGAGGGGGGTGCAGATACCTGTCTTAAGACAGGTATCCGCACCCACTTCCGGCCCGCAGTCTCAGGCAAAAGACGTGTTTTCCCATTGTGTGCTGGGAACTCTCGGCTCCCAGCACACAGCGGGAGCCAATCGGCAGACCCAGGCATAGAAACGGAGATACGATGGTGTATCTCTTCTGAGAATCTGACCCAATAAGTCAGTAAATGGATGAGCTGAGGGCAATTACGTGATAAATACTCGAAAATCATATAAAATCTTAAAAAATAAATAAATGTAAGTATTTGAATGGAGAGCGAGGAAATGTCGGGTGAGTGCTCCATTATATAATTATGTTATTAAAAGCGTTCTATCGGAAAATTCGGTCCCCTGGGGTCAGTTTTTTTAGACTAAAAGTCCAACAACAAGGACGCCGCCCACTACAAAAGGGCAAATCGATACAATAAAACATTAAAAGTGATCGTGTAGCACAATGTAACAATATAGGACAACACTAATGTTCTCATATATGTAGCGCTTACCCCAGAAGGAGCCGCTGGTTGATTTCGGGGTCGGCGTATTAAGTTACCAATTACACTTGTCTAGGGGTGAATACTTGTGGAAAGTGAATAAAGCGAGTGTCCAGACATCAGATTAGGTTTTCAGGGTTTTATTCCAAGGCCCAACATGGCCGACATCAACATGGCACACTATAGAGAAAGGTTGATGAGCGGAAGAAACTGCAGTATCGGGTCTTGGATATCATAGAGAGCAGCTCACTCTCAGTACAGTCACACTAAGGCCCCATGCACACGAGAAGCAAAAGCAAACACTTCTAAACTCAAGTTTTCAAACGCAAAAACCAGCGTTCAAAACGCCCGTTTTTGCCGCGAATTTCGCGGCGTTTTACCACGATTGCGGCTATCAGCGTTCAGAACCACTGAATTGTAGACCCTCCCAAAGCTTATATATTTAACCATTTCTGCAATTTTCAACAGAGAGAGCAGCAGCAGCAGCAGAGAGAGCACTTGCATACATTCATTATTCTCCTTTGTGAAATGGATCCCATAATGAATATATGCCAAGAAATTGTTCTTACTTTGCACTTGATGAGGCTTCAACACCGTCGCAAACTACGTGGACGACCCGTTCGCAGAGCTCGTCGTCGCTATTGGACCCATCAGTTGATGGCACAGAGATTTTCAGTTGGGTATTTTACATTTCGAATTTTCAAAATTTCGAATTTTCAAAATTTCGAATTTTCAAAATTTCGAATTTTCGAATTTAGAAAAATTCGAATTTTCGAAAATTCGAATTTTGAAAATTCGAATTTTGAAAATTCGAATTTTTAACATCTCGAATTTTCAAAATTCAAATTTTCCAATAAGTCTTTTTTTAAAGTAACATCAGAAGTCATTTTTGGAGATGTCACCTCTTCAACTTCTAACCAAAAATGAAGATTTTGGGAGGTGGCTTGTGGACAAAGGTCAGGAAAAACACATGTCTTGGGGTTGTCTGCTGGCTAGACAGCATGCCAGGCATTCATATGCAAATTAGACACTGATTAGATTAGTTGGGCTCAATGGAAATGCAGGTGGACAGATGTTGTTGAAAGTACAACATATAGGTTTAAATTCAAAAGGAAAATTTTGGAAAGTGCAATGCTGGTGGTGTATTGAATTATTGAATGAATATATATCATCTTTGAATTATCTGAATGATAGACATAATTTAAAACGATTAAAATAATTTTTTTAACATTTTTTAATGATATTTCCCTATTTTATTATGTTAAAAATAGGGTTCCTTTAAAAACGCTTATAAACGCAAACGCGGCTAAACGCGGGTGCCGCGTTTAGACGCGTTTAGCGGCATTTAGCATTTAAAACGCAAAAGCAAATGCTTCTGAACCCAAAATTTTGCGTTTGAAAAAACGGCCCTAAACCCAACTGCTTTTAACCGCCAAAAAACGTGATTGTGTGCATGGACACATAGGATAACATTAAATGGGTTCAGGTGCAGTTGAAAAAAATGCCCAAACGCCTCTGAACTCGAGTTTACCAGCGTCTCGTGTGCATGGGGCCTTAGTTGTCGCCACTCCCGTCGGGGTGGGTAAAGTGCCCCGGACAGGCGTCTAACTTGGGCCCAGCAGCCGGAAGGTCACTTGTACTATAGGGTGACCACACATCCCCGGTTTCAGGGGACAGTCCCCTGATTGAGGACACAGTCCCCGGAACAAGTCTGTCCCCTGTTTTGTCCCCGGATTGGATTTGAACAGGAACTGGGGCAATTTAAAAGACAGTCAGTGCATAATAAAAAAAGAAAAATCAGAATTACACCCCCCCGCTCTGCCGCTCCAACTAGCTATGGGGGGGGGGGGTTCAATTATCTGTCCCCCTTTCTGATGATCATGAGCTAGTCAGAGTGCAGGAAATATTTCTACAGTTTCTGACACATGTCCATTCCGCTCTGCTCGCATGTTTTTCTGCCTTGGCTCAAGTCCCGGCCAGCTGCCTATCTGTTTATCTCCTTGCCTTCCCTGGATGCTGCAGATCAAAGTTGTTGAGCGGGAGGGGTTCGCGCATCGGAGTTGTTGAGCGGGGGGGGGTCGCTCGGATCGGAGTTGTTGAGCAGGGGGGTTACGCGGATCGGAGTTGTTGAGTGGGGGGGAGTTACGCGGATCAAAGTTGTTGAGCGGGGGGGTTCCTCGGATCGGAGTTGTTGAGTGGGGGGGAGTTACGCGGATCAAAGTTGTTGAGCGGGGGGGTCCCTCGGATCGGAGTTGTTGAGCAGGGGGGTTACGCGGATCAAAGTTGTTGAGCGGGGGGGTTCCTCGGATCGGAGTTGTTGAGTGGGGGGGAGTTACGCGGATCAAAGTTGTTGAGCGGGGGGGTTCCTCGGATCGGAGTTGTTGAGTGGGGGGTTACGCGGATCAAAGTTGTTCAGCGGGGGGGGGGGGTTTCTCGGATCGTAGTTGTTGAGCGGGGGGGTGTACCGCGGATCGCTGGATCGCGGGATTTATCGCGGTAATCACGCGGGGGGGGGGGCGAATCACGGGAAACTTGCCCGGATCGCGGGATTTATCACAAATCGTGGGACATTCCCGCGAAATCCGGGACGGTTGGGATGCATGTATTACTAGTAAAAGAAAAATATGTCCCCGAATTTCATTTAAAAAATCTGGTCACCTTATTGTACTAGTCACTGGGAGGAATTAGGGCCTCTGCCACAGGCCTGAGGAATTTCCATACAAAGGGGTAGAACTAATGGATCCCCACAGTAAGTCACTTCTCTAGAGTCATCAGAGGACAGTTGAAGTGTACCTGTCATGTAGTGATGACCGGATCCCCGGTGGTTCGCCTAGGCCTCGTGGACAACCTCTGCCTTTGGGTCTCCCGAGCCGATCCCCCACCGTACAGCTCCCAGCTTAGGATCTGGGACCCAGCAAGCCGCTGGGGCCCCTCTCGATGTCAGGGTGAAGGTGCGAAGCCTCGGCCAGGCAGGCCTTGGTGGGGGGGCCCATGGATGCGCCGCGCACCCCGAAGGTCGATGCCGCACCTGGAACGCGGGCCCCGCATAGAACGTCTCTCTCTCAGGCGTCTGCCACAGATATACCCTCCCACCAGCATGTCCAGAGGGAAAATCCTCCTCTGATTGGGTCTGTCAGAACCCCTTCCAGCGCCAACTGTCACCCAGGGGCAGGGCCGCCATCAGGGGGGGGGGGGGGTGCTGCCGCCTGAGATTGAGAAGCGGGGAGGGGGCTGCCGTGAATTGAGAAGCGAGGGGGGTCCTTTACAAAAAAAAGAAGAAATAACGAAAAATATATATATATATATAAAAAAGGGGGGTAGCCACCTGGGGCCCTTTAATAAAAAGAAAAAAAAGAGAGAAAAATATATATATATATAATATATATATATATATATATTTTTTTTAAAGTTTTGTTGCCATCTGGGGCCCTGGGGACCTTTGGGCCCTTTAAAAAAAAAAAGAAATTATAAAAAGAAATTACAAAAAAAGGGGGGTTTCCATCCAGGACCTCTGGGCCCTTTAATAAAAAATAAATAAAAAATAAATATATATATATAAAAAGAAATAAACATTTATAAAAAAAAAAAACAAGGGGGTTGCCTTCCAGGGCCCTGGGGACCCCTGAGCCCTTTAATAAAAAAAAATTTAAAAAAATATATAAACAAAAATAACATGAGGCCCTGGGGACCCCTGAACCCTTTAATAAAAAATATATCTATATATATAAAAAAAAAAAAAAGAAAATGTAATGTAAATGTAAAACATTTTTATATAAAAAAAGGAGGATTGTCATCTGGGGCCCTGGGGACCTCTGGGCCATTTAATAATTATATATAAATATATATATAAAATAAAAATAAAAGAAATGAAAAAATATATAAAAAATATATATATTTTTTATAAAAAAAGGAGGGTTGTCATCTGGGGCCCTGGAGATCTTCGGGCCCCTGGGAACCTCCGGACCCCTAAAAAAAATGGCCCTTTAGTAAAAAAATTAAAAAGGGGGGTTGCCATCTGGGGCCCTGGGGACCTCCGGACCTCTAAAAAAAATAAAAGAAGAAAAATTGGCCCTTTAATTAAAAACAAATATATATATATATATATATATATATATATATATATAAAAAATATATATATATTTTTTTATAAAAAAAAAAAAAAGAGGGGGGTTGCCATCTGGGGCCCCGGGGGCCTCTGGACCCCTAAAAAATATATATATATATATATATATATATGTATATAGTTTTTTTTTAGGGGGTTCCCATCCGGGCCCCAGGGGACCCCCGGGCCCCTTACAGGTATACTGCCTGTACCCCCTGATGGTGGTCCTGCCCATGGGTAAAAACACCTCCTCTGGCATGCAGACTGGCCTAGAAAGCAGTTCTAAACTGACAGCTGCCTAAACTTAACCAATTTGAGAGTGGGAGCAACTTAACTCTCCCATTCCCCACTAACTTTAGCGTAACGCCCCGCCAAATAGGGGGGGGGGCGCTACATACTCCTCCCACTTGAATTGACACTGTCCCCAGTGTCCCAGAGCGTTTGTCTGAATGCTCAGACCTGATACTGAACCAGACAGAGAAAGTAGGAAGGAAGAACTTTACAGCATTACAATATACATACAGGGCCGTCTCTACCATAGGGCAAACTGGGGAAGCTGCCCAGGGCCCTGTCACTGTTGGGGGCCCAAAGCAACCCCTTTGAATTTTTTTTTTTTTAGGGGTCCGGAGGCCCCCAAGGCCCAAGATGGCAACCCCCCCTTTGTTTTATTTATTTTTAAATACAAAAATATATTTATTTTATATATTTTTATTTGTATTAAAGTGCCAATTTTTTTAAATATATTTTTTATTAAAGGGACAATTTTTTGTTAGGGGTCCCCAGGGACCCGGAGGCCCCCAGGGCCCCAGATGACAACCCCCTTTTTTTATTTATTTTTAAATAAAAAAATATATTTATTTTATATATTTTTATTTTATTTTTTATTAAAGGGACAATTTTTTTTAATATGTTTATTTTTTATTAAAGGGACAATTTTTTTTAGGGGTCCCCAGGGACCCGGAGGCCCCCAGGGCCCCAGATGACAACCCCCTTTTTTTATTTATTTTTAAATAAAAAAAATATATTTATTTTATATATTTTTATTTTTTATTAAAGGGACAATTTTTTTAGAGGTCTGGAGGTCCCGAGGGGCCCGTAGTTCCCCAGGGCCCCAGATGACAACCCCCCTTTTGTTTATAAAAAAACTTGTTTTATAAAAAAAAAACTAATAAAACTAATAATGTTATTATTATTAAAGGACCCAGAGTTCCCCAGGGCCCTGGATGGCAACCCCCCTTTTTTTTATAATTTTTTTTTTATATTTTATTTCTTTTTTTTCTTTTTATTTAATAAATATATATATATATATATATATATATATATATAATTAAGGGGCTCATAGGTCCCCTGGATGGCAACCCCACTTTTTTTTTTATAAATGTTTATTTTTAATATATTTATTTTATTTTATTTTTTATTAAAGGGTCCAGAGGTCCCGGATGGCAACCCCCCTTTTTTTGTAATTTATTTTTATAAAAAAAAAATATTAAAGGGCCCAGAGGTCCCCAGATGGCAACCCCCTTTTTAAAAAAAAATAATATATTTTTTATTTCTTTTTTTCTTTTTATTAAAGGGCCCAGAGGTCCCCAGGGCCCCGGATGGCTACACCCCTTTTTTTATATATATTTTTCTTTATTAAATATTTTTTTTGTAAAGGGCCTCCCGCTTCTAAATTCGCGGCAGCCCCCCCGTTCTCTGCTCCAGGGGGCCCATGCCTGAAGCTGTGTAAGGGGCCCCATGATTCCTGATGGTGGCCCTGCCGCCCGTTAAGCCCCTGTGCTGCCCACAAATCAGGCTGAAAATCATCAGTGGCACGCAGCCAGGTGACAGTACTGCTTCCCTTCCCAGTGTTTTAAAATGTACAGCACCCCTGTCTTCCCTTTAGACGTGCACTTCTCCCTTCCTGCCACTGGGTGCTGCTTGTATATAAAAGTGAATTAGAATGTGATTTTATAACATCCCTAGTTTGCTCTTCCCGAGGCTGACTTCTTCATGTCCTGCTCCTCAAGGTATGTCACTGTTTGCTATATTGTAAATAGAAGTTTTCTGTAGAGTGTGCCCAAAGTCTTTATAATGTTTGATGATTCACTGCAGGTCTGGTCAGTGTTTTAAAAAGTTTCTGTATTTTACACATGGCATGGCATGGGGTCACAGCACCGTCTGTCCATTCTGCTTTAGCACCATGTGACCCCAGGCCATGCCGTGTGTAAAATACAGGAACTCTTTAAGTCACAGAGCAGACCTGCAGTCCAGGCTGAGTGAGGCCTCAGAGCACATGGCATTACTGTCTGTATTTAACTGCTTGATGGGCTTATTTTGGGCCTGACTGGTTCACATGTATGTGTTTTGGCGGCCCACATTTGAATGGGCCGCCATGCCTGCATTTCCTGCAAAGAAAAGCGCATGCCTCATGTAATACGCTGCGCACACGACACACCTATGCCCATCAAGCACTGAAATACAGCACTGTCTGTCCATTCTGCTGTCTGCTGTGACTTATCTGCAGTTCCCGCACTGTCAAACTTGCTGCATTTTTAGGCGTTTAGGTCACGCTTTTAAAAACACAGTGCGTTTGTGTGTGCAAGAACTGCAGGTAAGTAGCATGGTGCAAGAAGTAGAATGGATTTCAAGGTAGCTGATTTTTAAAATGCTGAATGAACCTTTTTTCTGCAGGAAACAAAGGCATGGCAGCGCATTCAAATCAATGCTGTCCCTGCACAAATGAGGGCCGCCAAAGGACATACATGTGAACCAGCCAGGCCCAAAAAAATCTGGAGGGGGGCCCAAAAAAATGTTTGCCCAGGGCTCAAACCATATTAAAGACGGCCCTGTATACATATGACATACACACATACACAACCCTGCTATCTAACTGCCCATTCTCACAGTGGTCGATAACAGGTGGGTCCAAAAAAAAAAAAACCTGTAGAGAAAAACAAGGCATACATAACAACAATATATACACAATGTAGCCTAAGACATCAGTGTAAGTTTTTTTCCAATAATATACAGCTTCTAAAGTCAGGGCCGAGACTGTACGCTTACACTTTAGCGCAAAGTCTCGCTCTCCTACGAGGAACATTAAGCATAAGTGCAATGGAAAACTCAGTGTAGGAATATACGGTGTAACTGTGATGTTATCATCCTATAAAGCAGACTTTCCCAACCTTTTCAACACAGAGGAACCCTTGAAATAACCTTTCTGTCTCGGGGGAACCCCTGTTAAAAATGGTTATATCTACAACTCATGATACATTGGTGTAATGGTCAGTGGAAGAGTGCTCCTTACATCTGTGGTCTTGGGGAAGACCTCCCCCCTACAAATGTCTAAAAAGATCATTGGGGTCCCTGGGAACTTATTTAAGAGGCAAAAATTGGTCATTGCTCAAGGAATCCCTAGCAACCATTGGAGGAACCCCTGGGTTCCACGGAACCCTGGTTGAGAAACCCTGCTATAAAGTCACGATGCAGAACACTGCCCCTAGCGGTCAGTGCGCTGGTACTGCAGTGGTTTGGCAAAAAAAAAAAAAAGTCAAAGAAGCCGGCTTCACAAATTGGTTAAGTTTAGGCAGCTGTCAGTTTAGAACTGCTTTCTAGGCCAGTCTGCATGCTAGGGGAGGTGTTTTTACCCCTGGGTGACAGTTGGCGCAAGAAGGGGTTCTGACAGACCCACTTTCTCCCAGCAGCCAATCAGAGGAGGATCTTCCCTCTGGACATGCTGGCGGGAGAGTATATCTGTGGCAGACGCCAGAGAGCAGCGTGCGTCGTTCTAAATGGAGGGCCCGCGTTCCAGGTGCGGCATCCACCTTCGGGGTGGGCGCATCCATGGGCCCCGCCATCGAGGCCTGCTTCGCCCTCTCAATGTCACCCTGACATCGAGAGGGGCCCCAGCGGCTTGCTGGGTCCCAGATCCCAAACTGGGAGCTGTAGGGTGGGGGATTGGCTCGGGAGACCCAAAGGCAGAGGTTGTCCACGAGACCTAGGCGAACCACCGGGGATCCGGTCATCACTACATGACAGGTACACTTCAACTGTCCTCTGATGACTCTAAAGAAGTGACTTACTGGGAGGATCCATTAGTTCTACCCCTTCGGAAAGTATGAAAATTCCCCAGGCCTGTGGCAGAGGCCCCAATTCCTCCCAGTGACTAGTACAAGTGACCTTCCGGCTGCCAAGTTAGACGCCTGTCCGGGGCACTTTACCCACCCTGACGGGAGTGGCGACGATTAAGTGTGACTGTACTGAGAGTGAGCTGCTCTCTATGATATCAAAGACCTGATACTGCAGTTTCTTCCGCTCATCAACCTTTCTCTATAGTGTGCCATGTTGATGTCGGCCATGTTGGGCCTTGGAATAAAACCCTGAAAACCTAATCTGATGTCTGGACACTCGCTTTATTCACTTTCCACAAGTATTCACCCCTAGACAAGTGTAATTGGTAACTTAATACGCCGACCCCGAAATCAACCAGCGGCTCCTTCGGGGGTAAGCGCTACAAAACTATCCCCTGTTCTGTAGATGCTATAACTTTTGCGCAAAGCAATCGATAAACGCTTATTGTGATTTTTTTTTTACCAAAAATATGTACAAGAATACGTATTGGTCTAAACTTTTTTATATATATCTTTGGGGATATTTATTATAGAAAAAAGTAATACATTTTTTTATTTTTTTCAGAATTGTCGCTCTATTTTTGTTTATAGCGCAAAAAAATAAAAACCGCAGAGGTGATCAAATACCACCGAAAGAAAGCTCTATTTGTGGGGGGAAAAGGACGCCAATTGTGTTTGGGAGCCACGTCGCACGACCGCGCAATTAAACGGAAGCAGTGCCGAATCGCAAAAAGTGGCCCGGTTTTTGGCCAGCCAAATCGTCCGGGGCTGAAGTGGTTAATTTTTAACAATGTATTTTTACTTCCAAACTTTATCGAGAACTTTTCTTATAAAGGTTACAGTGACATGCCCCTCGTCATAAGTTCTTCCATCTGGTGACGCACGCAGGTGTATTACGGGAAAGGCGCTATGAGGGTCTCTATGATGGTAAATAAGTCTAAGTGCTCCCCGACGGATGCAGAACCCGCCGCGGTCAAGTTCTAGTCCTCGTGTTCAGACACACTTGAGACAAATTGATTCGGTTGAAGTATAATATTTTAAAAGTAAAATAAAAAAGATTATTATTGTTTTGCTAGGAATTTGGAGACGGCAACGTGTAGTCTAAATGACGCTCTGTACTTTGTGCGACACTTATTCACTTCCTGTAAATGGAGGACATGCTGGTTGTGACGGTAGTAGAACATATCCCCGTCAAGCATTCCCTTCTTCTCCCATAAAATAAATCACCCAATATTCCCCGACTAGGAATATCCCTGGAATCGCCGAATAATCCACACATTTTTTATTTTTTTTTGAAAAGCCTATGGCGTGTGAAACACACTCAAAAACTCCACCCGGTGCAGAAAAAATGTGCACACACATAAAGAGTGTTCACAAAAACGTGCAGACGGGTGCAACGTCAAGTGGTCCTTCTGTGCAGAAGGGACCCAAACCCTGATACCCCGGGGCGTTAGGCTCCAGACGGGGACTGAGTTACTGTGGCCCGAGCAACCGAAGCCGACTCGGAACCAACTTCCCTGGAGAGACTGCCGAAACAGAACCCTCCAAGTACTAGGTGGGACTCCCCCAAAGGGAGACCCCATGAGAGCAGGTGAACTAAGCCAAAAGGCCATGTCCACCCACTCCCAAGACGTTCAGGGCTGGCCCGAGGACCGGCACCCTACTAATCACACTGTGTACAAAACGTGCACAACAAAAAAAAAAAAAAAAGTGACAAACATAGGCTAATAAATTAAATAAAGTGGGGGAAAGGGATAGTGGAGAGGAGAGTGAAGAAGTGGTCATTGTGATCAACAATGACCAGGCCCTCCGGCCAGGAATAAAAAATTCCTCCGGTCCTGGCCAAAAGGCCCGGCCCAGGAGGCAGGTGCTAAAAAAGCGTGAAGCTGGTGCAGTGACCGTGGTGTCGTTAAATCAAAGTGACCCTCACTCACAATGATTCTCAGACACCCCTGGACTGCCACTCCAGGGGCACATGCACCATAGGCTTTTCTGTTCCAAATCTAACCCCCCGACCGGCCAGTGCAGCCCTCCACCCCTGCCAGAAAGAGAGCCCTTCCAGGTTTTCTTGGGAAGAAGCTGCCCTCACCTAGCAGCCTCCACCAATACTAACCCTTCCAGACTCCCTGTCAACCCAGCAGGATTTGCATGGTCCTACCCCGTCTTTCCATCAGGGCAGTTCCAGCTCCTCCTACCAGATCTCTGACAGGGACAGCACTTGCACCAGCCAGCCAGAAGGCCAGACTAGAACCCGGCAAAAAGACCAGACCAGGCGCAGCCACCCATCCTCACCAGAAGCACCCTTCCAGGTGGCTCAGACGCAACCATTGGCCGGCCCCCAGTATCTGTCGGGCAGCACGGCGTAGTCCCTGCTGAAACCACCCTTCCAGGTGCAATGACGCTATTGGATTGCATCCACCCTCCACAAATAGGAGGTGCTTCAGCGCTCCTCTAGCAACTGACGAGAATGGATACCACACCTGATCTTAGCCAAAAGGCCGAGCAGTGGCAGGGATGACACCACGATCAGCTCAGCCAGAGTGCAATGGCCGAGCCTCGCCCTGGGAGAACCACCTTCATGATCATGGTGTCTCCCCTGCCAGGTAAGCATTCCCTTCTTCTCCCATAAAAGAAATCACCCAATATTCCCCGACTAGGAATATCCCTGGAATCGCCGAATAATCCACACATGAGCCATGGCTTAATGCTGAATGTAAACAGGACACACTTTATTGAAAGTACACAGCACACTTTATACAGGATTTGGAACATCCCGCCCCCAACAACTGCTTTCCCATTGGTCCCCTCCAACGTCCCATCAGTTCCCCATCAGGTCCACCTTCCATTCAAATGAGGACTCGAAAATGACACAGCAGAGATTGGTCAGAACGGTTTGAATGGAAACTGATGTGTATTCAGACAAAAGCCCCATGGGGTAGTTACTACAATGAAGCAATCAGAGCAACAATTAACATGAGTCAATTATCTAATCGGGTGGCTAGGAGTCTCATCTCTGACGCGGCTATTCATCTGCAGACCACAATGGAAAGGTATTTCACAAGCCACTTAGCATTGAAAGGTCATTGTCCCTTACTGGCAGCATGGCAATCTGGTTTAAACAGGTTGTACAGATGCCTCTACAAAGGGGAAATTAATCCAATTATCCAGGGCTAGAGGCAGACCCCATAACACACAGACATTAAAATTAGCAGGGAGAGAATTACACTGAAGTATATAGGCAATTGCATAAAAGTCCTTCACAATGGCCCCCCCTTTTCTCCCTGCTCCGGCAACTCAGTTGGACCTTTCCTGGTCCAGTAGGGTTGACGGGTTCAGAGCTTTTAGTCCGAGGTTAACTCCGTTTGGCGTGACAATCCATCGGCATTCCCGTTTTGCTTGCCTGGGCGGTAATGAATCGTAAAGTCATAGGGCTGTAAGGCCAAGCTCAAGCGTAGCAAACGGGCGTTGTCCCCTGAAACCCGGTTAAGCCACACCAAGGGGTTGTGATCGGTGATGAGAGTGAAAGCCCGGCCATAAAGGTAAGGTGTGAGCTTTTTGAGGGCCCATATCAAGGCCAAACACTCTTTTTCAATGGTGGCGTAACTGACCTCCCTTGGCAACAGCTTCCGACTCAGGTATGCCACCGGGTGCTCTCCTCCATCCTCCCCGATCTGGCTTAGTACTGCCCCCAGTCCAAACATTGAAGCGTCTGTGTGAACAATAAATCTTTTGTTAGGATCTGGGGTAATCAACACTGGAGCATTAACCAGAGCAGTCTTTTCCAGGACTGTCTGCCAGGATAACCCATCCGCCTTCCTGGTTTGAGGCCCTGGCCCATAATCGGACGGCAAGAGGCTCGCATTCAGTCCTCTCCAAAAGCCCCTGTCCCAGCTAGGCCTGTCACACATCCCCCCTTTTGGCAGGGGACTAACCCAGTAGGAGACACCAGATGGGTTGTCTCTGAATTTAGTCAGTAGTTCCAGTCCCCCAATGCCGGTATCCATACCGTACCCCAAATCACTTGCTCCAAACCGAGCATTACTCACCCCGCCATCCTCTGCCTCTCTCAGGGAACACGTCTGCCGCTGGGGAGAGGCCTGGACTAGCCCTTCTCCCTGGAGTCCTTTCAGCCGCTGGAGAGATGACAGGGTGGCTGGGCTCAGTCCATCATGCTGTTGGGGATCTGGGCCAACTGGCCACCATTTATGGGGTATACCAGTGGAGACTGAAGTCCCATCCACTGGTGTGAGGTGAAAATCCCCCAGTGCTTGCAAAGCAAAGCCGACATCCTCCTGTTTCAGTCCTGTACCATTTTCTGGGGTTGTGCCAGTGGAGACTGAAGTCCCATCCACTACCCCAGGAACCCCTTCTTCTGTTAGGTGACAGCAGAGGCCCGGGGCACTCTGCTCTGTTGCCAGCTCTTCCGCTGGGTTGCTGTGAGTGGAGACCACAGTCCCATCCACCGATATCCGCTCAAGCTGTTGTGGGGTGCAGCCGCCAGTAGCATCCTGTCCTGCTGCCAGTGATTCCGCTGGGAGTAAGAGCTTTACCACCTCAGCTGGTTGCTGGGGAGGGGGGCCAACCGCCCTGGCTCCCGGGAACTCCACAGTTGGTCCCGGTGCTGGGCAGAGATGGCTGGCACTCTGCCCTGTTGCCAGCACTTCTGCTGGGGGTGCATAATCCATAACATCCTCTGAATAGTCCATACATTCTGTAATCTGTGGCTGGGGAGTGATCGCCATCTTCTCACCCTGAGCCTCCGAAACTGCCACAGGGGTGGGGCAGAGGTCTTGAACCCTCTGTCCGGTGACCAGCGTTTCAGCTGGGGAAGTTCCGTGTAACTCCACAAATACTGCTCTTGGTGCTGGGCAGAGCACAGTGACGTTTGGCCCTGATCCCAGCTCTTCTGCTGGAGGCCCATCAGGTTGTTTTTCCTCAGCAGAAAAATCTATTAAATCCCCTGTCTCTGCAACTGGTGTCTGGGGATAGAGGTTCACCATCTCCTGTCCATGGAACCCAGAAGATGCTCTAGGTACTGAGCAGAGGTTAGCAGAGCTCAGCCCTGCGGTCAGAACTTCAGCTTTGGGAATGGCAATCTCCAGATTTTCCACTGCCGATTCACTGGCATACTGCTGGACAGTCAGATTCCTCCATTCAAGATCGTCCCATGCAGAAACAGGATCATCAAGGTCAGTCGGCACTTGCTGCATCCGCCATATAACCTCCTGGTCGATAGCTGCAGGGGCAGGTTGGAAAAGCACACTGTTACCCTGCCACATGGACGATTCTTCAGCCAGGATTTCAGCATTGTCCACTGGTATTTCCTGATAGTCCCAGGCAAAGGGAGCCCGGCCCTGGCGCTAAGCAGAGTTTAGCAGCTGTTCGTAGGCGATCTCCAGGTCCCATTCCCGAGCGGCCAGAAATTCCAAATCTTCCTGTAGCCAGTGCGCTTCCGAGATATTCAATTTTTTCTCTCTGTGCTCCATTATGTCCTCCAAGCGCCACCCCCGATCACCCCCAAAGTTGGGATCACTGGACATCCTCCAATACAACAATCCCAGGCCATCATAGTCATAGCCTTCTGTGGGGCTGTCATCCGCTGACCATGGGCACTCGTGGGCTACATACCACCGGAGGGCTCTGTAGCTCTCATCCAGCTGCATCTCTGCCCGGATCAGCCTGTTTAATTCCGCTATCCACTCCTGCTTCGGTTGTTCCCCCAACAATGGCATTCGTACGTCATACTGCGGCCAGTACCTTGCATAGATGTAGGGCAGGACCTCTCCTTGGTGTTGCTGCTCGAGAGCTAGCGCTTCCTTCCAGAGTTGGCACCGAATCACATCCGACCATCCCAACAGGACCTCCTCTGATTCTGGTCCTGTGTGCTGCATCCGCATCTCTTGTAACCTTCTTCTGAATTCCTCTTCCATGGTTACTGGTATCTGTACCTCTCCTCGTCTTTCATTTGGTGCTGCTTCTTTAGGCGTTGTCACCGATCGTCGTATTTCTGAAATTCTCAGCTCATGTTGCCGCTCTCGTTCTTTCTCATCAAAAGCTTCAAAAGCGCTAAACGGAATCTTCCTTGTGTCTGCTGTGCTGTACTCACTGTTTGGAGAATGTGCGGCTGCTTGTTGGACTGCTGCCAGTTTTAACTGTAGCTCTGCGTCTCTTATTTGTTTAGCCTCCTCCGCTAACAGGGTCATCACTTTCAGCACCACATCCGCCGTTGGGTTCGGACCGAACCATTCTAATTTTTCTCTTATTAGCTTGTTGGCTGGTGATTCCTCATCCTGAATCACTGGTGTCTCCATCTCTTGTACTGCAGACCTTGCTGCAACCGAGTTCTCCTGGTCTAGCTCCATTAATTCTGCTATGATGACACGCTCGGTTTTGTTGCTAGCAATCCTTCCACGAACTTCTAGTAGTTCTTTCAGTGTATTTCTTTTAAGCCGGGTGTACCAATCTTCCATTCACTGTTCCCAGTGTCTGCTTGGAATCCTGGTGTAAAGGAAAGTAGAAGGGAAAATCCCGCTGCTGCCAACCAGTTGTGACGGTAGTAGAACATATCCCCGTCAAGCATTCCCTTCTTCTCCCATAAAAGAAATCACCCAATATTCCCCGACTAGGAATATCCCTGGAATCGCCGAATAATCCACACATGAGCCATGGCTTAATGCTGAATGTAAACAGGACACACTTTATTGAAAGTACACAGCACACTTTATACAGGATTTGGAACATCCCGCCCCCCAACAACTGCTTTCCCATTGGTCCCCTCCAACGTCCCATCAGTTCCCCATCAGGTCCACCTTCCATTCAAATGAGGACTTGAAAATGACACAGCAGAGATTGGTCAGAACGGTTTGAATGGAAACTGATGTGTATTCAGACAAAAGCCCCATGGGGTAATTACTACAATGAAGCAATCAGAACAACAATTAACATGAGTCAATTATCTAATCGGGTGGCTAGGAGTCTCATCTCTGACGTGGCTATTCATCTGCAGAACACAATGGAAAGGTATTTCACAAGCCACTTAGCACCATCCCTTGTCTCCACCCCCTACCCACCTCCAAGCACCATCCCTTGTCTCCACACCCTACCAACCTTCAAGCACTGTCCCTTGTCTCCACCCCCTACCCACCTCCAAGGACCGTCCCTTGTCTCCACCTGCACCAGCCTCCAAGCACCGTCCCTTGTCTGCACCCCCTACCCCCCTCCAAGCACCATCCCTTGTCTTCACCCCCTACCAAACTCCAAGCACCATCCCTTGTCTCCACACCCTACCAACCTTCAAGCACTGTCCCTTGTCTCCACCCCTACCCACCTCCAAGCACCGTCCCTTGTCTCCACCTATACCAACCTCCAAGCACCATCCCTTGTCTCCAACTCTACCCACATCCAACGACCATCCCTTGTCTCCATACCCTACCAACCTCCAAGCACTGTCCCTTGTCTTCACTCCCTACCCACCTCCAATCACCTTCCCTTGTCTCCACCCCCTACAAACCTCCAAGCACTGTCCCTTGTCTCCACCCCCTACCAACCTCGAAGCACTGTCCCTTGTCTCCACACCCTACTAACCTCCAAGCACCGTCCCTTGTATCTACCCCCTACCAACCTTCAAGCACCGTCCATTGTCTTCACCTCCTACCCATCTCCAAGGACCATTCCTTGTCTCCACCCCCTACCAACTCCAAGCATGTCCCTTGTCTCCACCCCCTACCCACCTCCAAGCACCATCCCTTGTCTCCACACCCTACCAACCTTCAAGCACTGTCTCTTGTCTCCACCCCCTACCAACCTCCAAGTATGTCCCTTGTCTCCACCCCCTACCCACCTCCAAGGACCGTCCCTTGTCTCCACCTGCACCTGCCTCCAAGCACCGTCCCTTGTCTCCACCCCCTACCCCCCTCCAAGCACCATCCCTTGTCTTCACCCCCTTCCAAACTCCAAGCACCATCCCTTGTCTCCACACCCTACCAACCTTCAAGCACTGTCCCTTGTCTCCACCCCCTACCCACCTCCAAGCACCGTCCCTTGTCTCCACCCATACCAACCTTCAAGCACTGTCCCTTGTCTCCAACTCTACCCACATCCAACGACCATCCCTTGCCTCCATACCCTACCAACCTCCAGGCATTGTCCCTTGTCTTCACTCGCTACCCACCTCCAATCACCTTTCCTTGTCCCCACCCCCTACCAACCTCCAAGCACTGTCCCTTGTCTCCACCCCCTACCAACCTCCAAGCATCGTCCATTGTCTTCACCCCCTACCCATCTCCAAGGACCATTCCTTGTCTCCAACCCCTACCAACTCCAAGCATGTCCCTTGTCTCTACCCCCTACCCACCTCCAAGCACTGTTCCTGGTCTTCACCATTACACACCTCCAAGCACCATCAGTTGTCTCCACTCCCTACCCACCTCCAAGCACTGTCCCATGTCTCCACCCCCTACCCACCTCCAAGCACCGTCCCTTGTCTCCACCCCCTACCCACCTCCAAGCACTGTCCCTTGTCTCCACTCCCTACCCACCTCCAATCACCGTCCCTTGTCTCCACCCCCTACCCACCTTAAAGCACCATCCCTTGTCTTCACCCCCTACCTACCTCTGAGCACCGTCCCTTGTCTCCATCCTCTACCCACCTCCAAGCACTGTCCATTGTCTCCACTCCCTACCCACCTCCAAGGACCATTCCTTGTCACCACCCCCTACCAACTCCAAGCATGTCATTTGTCTCCACCCCCTACCCACCTCCAAGCACCGTCCCTGGTCTCCACCATTACACACCTCCAAGCACCATCAGTTGTCTCCACCCCCTACCCATCTCCAAGCACCGTCCCTGATCTCCACCATTACACACCTCCAGGCACCATCAGTTGTCTCCACCCCTACCCACCTCCAAGCACCGTCCCTTGTCTCCACCCCCTACCCACCTCCAAGGACCATCCCTTGTCTCCATACCCTACCAACCTCCAAGAACTGTCCCTTGTCTCCACTCCCTACCCACCTACAATCACCGTTCCTTGTCTCCACCCCATACCAACCTCCAAGCACTGTCCCTTGTCTCCACCCTCTACCAACCTCCGAGCACTGTCCCTTGTCTCCACACCCTACTAACCTCCAAGCACCGTCCCTTGTATCTACCCCCTACCAACCTCCAAGCACCGTCCCTTGTCTCCACCCACTACCCCCCCCAAGCACCATCCCTTGTCTCCACCCCCTACCCACCTCCAAGGACCGTCCCTTCCTTGTCTCCATACCCTACCAAACCTCCAAGCACCGTCCCCTTGTCTCCACCTGCCTACCTGCTCACAAGTACAGACACTTTTAGAGAATACAGAACCAAAGAATTTGTTAATGATAACAAAGGCAGTAAAATAGATCCCTTGTAACCAGCAACTATTGACCCCCCCTAGCAACAATAGATCCCTCCAGAAACAATAAATAGCAATAGTAGATCCCTCCAGAAACCATAAATAGCAATAGTAGATCCCTTCAGCAACAATAAACCCGCTAGCAATAGTAAGTAAGAGGAGAGGGCTGAGAGGGAGGAGGGTGCAGAGAGAAAGGAGGTGTCACAGTGCTACTGACTACGGAGCTGCAATTCTTCTACCAAACCAAAGATGAAAGAAATCTAATGGAGAGCAGAGTCATCCCAACAGGGGGCTGAACTGGAACCAATCTTGCCCACAATTAGAAAACATATTCTGAGCAAATTTTCCTTTAATTGAAATATATAATTGTAGCATTCCTATAGAAGTATCTGTAGAAGTTGAGATTTTTTTAGGTACAAAGGGTGACATTTATGATAAAGTTCTCACTATGAGTTCCCGATGTACCTGTTCCTTTTTGCTGAAGTATCAAAACTCTTCTAACTGTGGAGTGTGCATTACGGAACACTTCACACTAATTACTCCCAACAGTACAAAGCACAAACCTTCAGAACAGAGTGGGCCGCGAACTCCAAATATAAAGGAAGAACACGTGTCCTTGGCTTCTTCCTTCTCCGGTCATAATTACATTCGTATTTCAATAACATATACTGATGAGACCTGTAAGAAAAAGTATACATTAAAATGTTATACATTCATCTAAGTTATCACCCATATTTAAGTATTAAAAGCAGAACCAACCTGTATATGAGCTCCGCAAACTGAAAACACTGTTTGATTAATTTTAACTTTCCCCCCCGGAAGACTTTACCCCAGTGATGGTGAACCTATTTGAGCCCGAGTGCCCAAACTGCAACACAAAACCAACATATTTTTTCCAAAGTGCCAATACTGCAGTAGTTGAGAGGAGGGGTTTGCGAGAGAGAGGGGGGCTGAGAGAGAGAGGGAGCTGAGAGAGAGAGAGAGGGGGTGGGCTGAGAGAGAGAGAGAGGGGGCTAAGCGAGAGAGGAGGGCTGAGAAAGGGGGGCTGAGAGAGAGGGGGGCTGAGCGAGAGAGGAGGGCTGAGAGAGGGGGGCTGAGAGAGAGAGAAGGACTAAGAGAGAGGAGAGGGCTGAGAGACAGGAGGGGGCAGAGAGAGAGGAGGTGTTACGGTGCTACTAGTGTGAGCCCACAGGCAAGCAGGTGGCACAGGATCCCCCAAGGCGTGGAATCTAAGGGCCAGCCAGTATTCTGCCAGGGACCCCCTTACGAGAGTTTGGACTTAGCTGTGTGCTGACCGCAGGTCACGCCCCCCAGGTTCACCCTGCTCGCGAGGAGAGTACCTGAAGACACTGTCAGACACAGATGGATGGAGGGATTAAACAAAAGGAGAGCTGGATGGCGAGCCAAGGTCTGGGCGGGCAGCAGAGGAGGCCCTAATATGAGATTATGTAGCCCAGGAATGGAACTCGTGCTTGTTCAGATAGGCATGTCTCCAATTTAGCATAGAGACAATTGTCCCGTAGTCGCTGAAGCACAGCTTTCACATGGAAACGATGGGCCAGATTCAGGTAGATGGGAGCATCTTTGCTCCAGAGTAACGCTTCTCATTTACGTTACTCTGCCGAAATTTTAGCAGCAAGCGCTGTCATTCACGAAGCACTTGCTCCTAAAGTTGCGGCAGCGTAACGAAAATGAGCCGGCGGAATTCAAATTGGGCGGGTACGGGGCGTGTAGTATTTAAACTAAGCGTGATCCCGCCGCGAACGTACTGCGCATGCGTCGAGTGTCAAATCATCCCCGTGCGCATGCTCCAAATTCTGTGAATGAACGTCAATGACGTCACATTCCCATTCATGATCTTTTTACGCAAGCGACGT
This sequence comes from Rana kukunoris, assembly GCA_029574335.1. Classification (NCBI taxonomy): domain Eukaryota; kingdom Metazoa; phylum Chordata; class Amphibia; order Anura; family Ranidae; genus Rana; species Rana kukunoris. The sequence goes on along the minus strand of CM056051.1, from coordinate 2,631,363 downwards.
TTTTTTTTTTTTTCCCGACGCGATGACGACGCCTATACCTAACATAGGATACTCCAACCCCATGTAGGTATATCTTCGCGCCGCGTATCGCTTCCGGAAACGTCGTACCGTCATTGCGTCGCACCGGAATTCGCTCGTGAATTGCCGATTTCCGCTCATTAACATATTTTTTGAGCGGAAATCGGCGGGAATGCCCCCGGCGCCATTTTTAAGTTGAAGTAACGATGCGATGGCGAAACTCAGTTACGCTGATCGCATCGGAGCTTCAACCTGGCGTTTCTTGTTTTCTGGTTACGGAAAACAAAAACGCCGGCTCAAAGTGACAGTTAGGCTGGCGGATCACTGGATCCGCCAGCCTAACTGTTCCTGAATCTGGCCCGATGGGTGAGTAAGTCTGGTGAGAAAATAAGAATATTATCTAGATATACAATAAGACAGACATAGAAGGTCACTGAAGGTCTCATTAACCAAGTTTTGGAAGACAGCTGGGGCATTACATAGGCCAAAGGGCATCACAAGATATTAATAATGTCCGTCCCTGGTGTTAAAGGCGGTCTTTCACTCGTCTCTTTCACAGATTTGTATTAAATTGTAGGCCCCTCTAAGATCCAATTGAGTGAAAACATGAGAACCCTGCAGTCTGTCAAAGAGTTCCGAAACTGAAGGAAGAGGGTATCGTTTCTTCACACTGATGGCGTTAAGGCCCCTGTAGTCGATGCATGGACGGAGTGAACCATCTTTTTTCCCTACAATGAAAAACTTGGCTCTGGAAGGTGAGTTGGATTTCCTGATGAAACTCTTTTGCAGCTTTTCGTGAATGTATTCAGACATGGCTTGTGTCTCTCGGATAGATAGATAGAGACTCGGTCTAGGGGAGGAGAGGCCCCCTGGTAACAGATCAGTGGAGCAGTCATAGTCTCTGTGAAGGATGAAGGCGATTAGCAGACTTTTTGCAGAAAACATCATGGAAAGATTGATATTGGGAAGGCAACATGGGAGTTGTGGAGGTTTCAGCCAGAGGGACGGAAGGAGGTGGTAGTAACTTAGAAACATAAAGATTGTTCAATGAAATTCCCAGCTGCTCCAGATTCCACGTATGCAGAGAGTTGATAGGCATTTTGAGCCCAATCGATAGACACGGGTAGGGTGAAACGACAGAAGCTGACAGAATTAAAGCATTGGTCTAGATAACCTCCCCCAGAGTGACGTAGACCCTGGAGTTTCCCGGACAAGCTGGACAGGAGCCCAAACTCATGCACCGGGCACGTTTCTCTGGAGTGAGGTGAGTTCGCCCAAACTGCATAGGTTCTTCCAACATTTGAGCGGTTGGAGACCGAGAGGGTTCCATAAGTCTTTGGACTACCTGTGCTGGAGGGCCAGCAGGAGGATGGCTGAATCTGGATTGAATATCTATTTAAATGCTCAATACGATTAAATCAGTAGGTGGGAATGGTGCGTCCAGCAAGTTCATCCTTTACACGCTAAGATAGGCCTTGCCAAAGGTAGCGGCAAGAGCCTCATTATTCTATTTGAGTTCAGCAGCCAGCGTACGGAATTAAACTGCGTATTGGCAGACTGTCATTCCTTGCTGACAAAGACGAAGGAGGGCCCCAGCAGCAGAAGACACTCTGCCGGGCTCATCAAAAGTTTTCCGGAATGCATCCAAAAAGGCCTGGAGGTTGGAGGTGATAGGATTGTGTCGTTCCCAGAGTGGGGAGGCCCAAGCTAGAAAGATCACGAGAAAGATGGGTGATCTGTTGGAAAATGGTGGCTGGAAAGTTCAAAGTGGATGGAACACTGATTAATGAAGCCACGACAAGCCTTCGGGTCACCAGAAAAATTAGATGGTGGTGGCAGATGCAAGCAGAGATTGCCAGATGTAGCACAGGAGCAGATGAGCCAGAAGCAGGGGCCGAAGGAGTCGAGGTTGCAGCGACTTGCAGACGATCCAGGTGGGAGGTAAGATCCTGTAGAAACAGCATTATTTATATTGATATTAAGCATCAGGTGAAGCTGGCGACACCCAGAGCTGCTAAGTGCAGCAAGAGCTGAACACAAGCTTGTGGAACTACAGGTGCCAGCCGACCTACAGCAGTAAAAGAAAAAAACATGTATAGAGCCAGTAAGACACAGATCAGCTCTGCAGCTGATCTGTGACAGAGGGGCTAAGAGAGAAAGAGAGAGAAAGAAAGAAAGAGGGGGGCTGAGAAACAGAGAGAGAGAGGTGCTGAGAGAGAGAGGGGAGGGGTGAGAGAAAGAGAGAGAGGGGGCTGCGAGAGAGAGGGGGGCTGAGATAGGGAGAAAGGCTGAGATAGAGAGAGAGAGATAGGAGGCTTGAGAGACACAGAGAGAGAGGTGGGGCTAAGAGAGAGAGAAAGAGGAGGGCTGAGAGAAAGAGAGGAGGGCTGAGAGAGAGAAAAAGGGGGGCTGAGTGAGAGAGGAGGGCTGAGAGAGGGGGCTGAGCGAGAGAGGAGGGCTGAGAGAGACAGGAGGACTGAGAGAGAGACAGAGAGGGGCTGAGAGAGAGAGGAGGACTGAGAGAGAGATGAGGGGGTTGAGAGAGAGGAGCGCCCTGAGAGAGAGAGAGGATGGCTAAGAGAGAAAGAGAGGGGGAAGGCTGGGAGACAGAGAGAGAGAGAGGAGGGCTGAGAGAGAGGGGGCTAAGAGAGAGATAGGAGGGCTGAGAAAGAAAGGGGGCTGAGAGAGGGAAGAGGGCTGAGATATATATAAAGAGAGGAGGGCTGAGAGACGCAGAGAGAGAGAGGGGGACTGAGAGAGACAGAGGGAAAGAGAGAGAGAAGGGCTGAGAGATATAGAGAGAAAGTGAGGGGGCGGAGAGAGAGATAGAGAGAGAGTAGGGCTGGGAGAAAGAGAGAGATGCTGAGGGAGAGAAAGGCTGGGAGACAGAGGAGAACTGAGAGAGAATTCTGAGAGAGAGGAGAGGGCTGAGAGAAAGGAGGGGGCTGAGAGAGAGGAGGGGGCTAAGAGAGAGAGGAGGGCTGAGAGAGAGAGAGAGGAAAGCTGAGAGAGAGAGGGGGCTGAGAGAGAGCGAGGTGGAGGCTAAGAGACAGAGAGAGAGAGGGGGCTGAGAGAGGAGGGCTGAGAGAGAGGAGGGCTGAGAGAGAGGAGGGCTGAGAGAGAGGGGGGCTGAGAGAGAGAGGGGGCTGAGAGAGGGAGGAGGGCAGAGATATAGAGACAGAGGGGGGACTTTGCTACACTCCTCCACTTCACACAGATGGGGACGTTATCAGATCTGCCTGACACTCAGCCACAGACAGAAGACAGAGCAGGCCAAGTAGCCACATCAGCCGTACTCCATTCGGCCACTCATCCTGCTCTGTCTTCTATATGAGGCTAAGTGACAGGTCCAGTCGGGGGATCGCCCAACACTCGTGGGTGTTCGTGAGCCCACAGCCAAATGTGGGGGACTCCCGCGACCCATGGAACACTTGGGATGTCTGCCATTGGGACCCCGATCCACTCTCCTGTCAATTCACATACGTGTGAACCCAGCCTAAGGCGAATTGGATGTGGGATTCCCTGCATTCCCATTTGCGTAGCAGGAGATTGAGACCGGCTCTCTATGGAGCTCTCTATGGAGCCCGTTCACACATCTCTGGAGTGGCTCCGGTGTGAATTGCACAGGAGCTATGTGTGTCTTTTGGACCGTTTCAGGTCCGAATTCAACCAAAAATGTGGACCTAAAACCAGGGCCGTCTTCATAGCATCATGGGCCCCTGGGCAAAGTAATGCTCTGGGGCCCCTACAATGAAGACAGTGCAGGTAAACATAAATCAAGTAGGTAGGAGGTAGGGGACGCCAATTTCGGAGCAGCCCAGGCTCAAGGGTCAGCTGCTTTGGGGAAAGGGCAGGAGCCCCCCATGCAGCTGGGGCCCCTTTGCAGTGCCCTCTAATTAAGACAGCCCTGCCTAAAACAGTGAATGGAGACGCATCGGATTCTTGCTGTGAGCCGCAGCGTTCTTCAGTGTGAACCCAGCAAAGCACATGGGGTGTTTGGGAAGCTGTGATAACTATGATAATACCAAATAAAAAGTACATGGTACACGGCTGGTAATTCCTTCCTTCAGACTTCTGTCTCTGTTGCTGGATGTTTGACTCTCTCTGTTCCTCGAGTGCCTATTATGCAGTGCAATCTCTGTGTGACCTCTCCCAATAACCACATTTGTAGACTTGCTTTAAATTAGTGCAGATAATCGAGTTTAATGACCCTTAAGTTGGGTTGAAGAGCCTTTTTGGAAGGGGACAGCCAGACTTCAGAACCTAATGGGTACCTTTATTTATTTCCATGTACCAGAAACCATTATAACTCATTAGGTGTCCTTATTCGGTCTGTTTATCTATTTCTGTATGGTACTTGAATCCCGTATGATAGAAAGATGTTTAATTGGGTCCGGAAAGCAGACGGTGGAAGTTGGGTCTAACTTTTCTATAACAAGATAATAATAAGAAAAGAGCATTCATTTAGTAGGGTTGTGATGGGTGTAGTTGATGAGCAACCCATAAAAACCGCCCATCCTCACATGAGTCTGGATCCCAATTTATTCCATTGATTTATTTCATCAAATTTCACAAAAAGGGCTTTTAAAAGACCCCCTAATTATACCTGAGCTTTTTGTAGCTCGGACTACGCTGGTGACCCAAAAAGCCTTCAATAAATAAAAGCAGCCAACAAAATGTTCCAACGAATGAAAATAAGATGAAAATAACAAAGTAAAAGGCTGTCCTATATTCTCTAGAATTTGTAGATAATTAAATACATATTCCCAATTAAATGAAATATAATAAACCACCTGTTTAGTGATTTTCTAAGTAATAAAAGAACAATCATGTTAATATATCTGTATAATAAAAATAATTGTAGCGCCCGGGTACAGTCAGGGAGCTCCTCAACACAATTCCTTGTCCGGAGTATAGAGATCCATTGATTTCTCCCTAAGTTTGGCCTTGTTGTACTTCTCTCTTCTGCCACTAGGTGGCCGGGCACTTGGTGGCATTAGATGTGAGAAGGACATATCAAGGTCAAGTTATGGGTATATGGGGTGTCTCAGCCAATAGGCAGGGGTTTTCTTGACTCCCTTGGCCTGCTGGGAGAACCTATATATTCGGGTGAGGTCCGGTGATCTATGTTCTGTGCCACCCAGACTGCCATCTGGGTGGACGTGTGTCATCTGCCTCAGGCTGCTAGCTCAGATTGGGCCTATCCCAGGCATCTGGCTGCCAGGCTGGGCATCGGTGGGCACATCAGCATCAGCGGGGATCGGGCATCGGCAGGCATCAGGCTGTGGCTCCTGTGTCTTCTCCTCCTCGCTTCGGATGTGCGTCTCCTCCCCTCCTTCTAGGATTGCCTCTCCTTTCAGCCAATCGGGTGACAGGTATCAGACCCGAATCCCAATTGGCCGGGAGGAGGATCAGTGTTGCAACATCGGCGAATGTTCGTTCGCTGTTGCAACACAACTGGGTGGGCTCCGGATGCAATGCTCTGGGCCTCGAGCCCACCCTATTTTGAAGCCTATAAGAGCCTCTGGCTCTAATCAAGTGCTTCAAAAAGCATCCCCCACCTAGGGTTGCTGCCTGCCCGGGAATTAACCCGGACAGTTTAGCTTTTGAATCATGTGTCCGGGTTCCAGTCCACCTGAAACCTGAACACATTATTCTGACAAGAATGTGACTCAGAACAGGGCCTGACAGGAGGGTGAGGGGATACTATGCATGCCACATTACTATTCAATTTGGAGCACGCATAGGTGTCCGAGGTCTGTTCCAACCCTTTAGTGTATGGTAAAAAAAAAAAAATGCTGTTCACCGATAAAGTGTTCGGGTTTGGCTTGAAGAAAAGGTGGCAACCCTCGCCATAGGAATTCATGCTCCCGGCGTCCTGGAAGGGGCCAGGAGCATGGATAGGGAGGGTGGCGGTGGTGGATAGGGGAGGTGGCGCCAGTGTGCCCACAATGGATGGGTTGCCCTTGCTAGAAGCCCAACCATTTGCTCTAAAAACGGTACCGGGTGGATGCCTGTAGCTGCATATCATCCCAGTACAACCACTTGAAGCCAAACGGAGTACAGGTATGCGATTGGGCAGCAAATGATTAAATAGTGGACAGTGGCCACCCTAGAGCTGTGTGAATGGGCTCCATAGAGAGCCAGGCGCATTCTCTGTCATGCGAATTGGAATGTGGGGAAAACCGCATTCAATTCACATATGTGTGAACCCAGCCTAAGGCAGGAGATTGTGACTGGCTCTCTATGGAGCCCCTTCACACATCTCTGGAGCAGCTCCGGTGTGAATTGTACAGGAGTCCTGTGTGTCTTTTGGTCCATTTCAGGTCTAAATTCGGCCCAAAATTTGGTCTGAAATCGGACCTTAAACGGTGAATGCAGAGTGGGGGGGGCTTGTGCAATGCACAGACGATCATCTGGGGGGATGTGTTCCCTCTGCAAAGACATTATAGGTTATGAGCGGATGTACCCTTGTGTTTCTCGTGTGTCTGATCAGCACATGGAGAGGCTATGGCCTTCCCCCGGCAGATAATCTCCCATGCTCAGGAACGGTAGTATAATCCGGGTATGTGTTGTTCTCTAAACAACACAGAATAATAGTCTTTGGGTGCGTTATAGTCGGGGACAGTACCCCTGTGGCTTCCTTTGTCTAGCTGAAAATAATGGATTACAGAGACAGGGGGCTGGAAATCATACACACAATGTCCCTGCCCAGACACGCCCATAAACTCCCCTAGTCATTGTTCATTGGTTCAGATTTGTATAACTCCTCCTGTTTGAAGGAATGCCTGTGCTTGATTGGCCGATTGTGAAGCTAACAAGCTCTATTGTTAAAGTGGATTTCCACACAATTTTTCAACTTTACATTAACAGCATATTAGCAATCTAATCCTTATCCAATCTTTTCCTAAAGGTTACCTGTGTAGGAGAGTTTTCAGTGGTGTTTCAAGTCTGCCACCCACGGATATGGCGCACTGTCAGGGCCGATCCTAGGCAGGGATGGGGGTGCCGAAGCTCCAAAGTGCTCCCCTCCCTCCTCCTTGTCTGTGTCCAGAGGTGAAGCGCATGTAGCGGGTGCTGCGGTTCCCCATCCTGATTGCTCTCTCCACTGACAACTGACAAGCGCACATATCTCCCACTGTCTCCAGAATCCGGGCTGGGTACCACAGAGGAGCCTAGTACCGAAACACGTTCCAGTACTAGGCTCCACTAATCAATTTTGTCCGGTGTGCATGGAGCAGTCTCCTGTATGCCCCACCCCCTCTGCGTGTGTGGGCTCTTCTGGGCTGCTGGCTGCTGCCAATCATCCCATGCACTCCCAGAAATGCTCTCCGAGTGCCACCCTCCAAGTAACCAAAGATGCCACGTATGCCCCGACCCCTGTAATGTGCTTCTGCTCCCAGCGCGCCCGAGCTACATGGATCTATTGGACAAGTTCTGATCTATGGGGACACCTGATGTGGGAGGCTATGATGGGGACACCTGCTGGGGGGGGCTCTGATGGGGGGCACCTGCTGTGGGGGGCTCTGATGGGGGACACCTGCTGTGTGGGGGGGCTCTGATGGGGGACACCTGCTGTGTGGGGGGGCTCTGATGGGGGACACCTGCTGTGGGGGAGCTCTGATGGGGGACACCTGCTGTGGGGGGCTCTAATGGGGGACAGGAATGAAGACTTCTTAGGGGAGCATCTCTGTATTTGAGTCGTAGCCATAGAAACATTTGTAAAGGGGAGGGGGTTAGTAGGATGACCACGCCTATGTGGGGGGCACCAGAAATATTTCTGCACCCAAGCGTCTGTGACTCTAGGATTGGCCCTGCGCACTGTCTCTTGGGAGCTATGTGTCCTAATTTCCAGGAGTCAGTGTGGATGGCCGCTGCTCGTTCTCGCAATACTGCAAAACCGGAAGAGATGCAATGACGCCAGTTTATCTTCGTTGCCATCACAACGGGGCGGGCCCTTCTGCCACCGCCGCCGCCCGTTGTGTGATGGCAACGTCGGACGTTTACGGCACCGCGCGCCGTACATATTGCGCATGCGCGAGAACAGGTGGTGCGTGCCGGTAGCCCAGCAGCACTGTATCCCGGAACTGTATGATTGTGGGCTTCACATGAAAACGGGCAGGAACAAATTGTATAACTTTATTTTTTTTATAAGAAACCGGACATCGGGGGATGAATTTAACAAAATAAGTGAGTGTTACATTGCAATGTTATAAACTTATGTAGCACTACCCCCGTAGGAGCTGCTGATTTAGATTTCGATAACAGTCTCTGCCACAGACTGATCAAGAACAAAATAAACAGTCCGAAATCCTTTGCCACAGGATGTATCACCCGAACTTCTAGCCGTACAGTTAAAGAGCCTTAAAGCCGACCCGGCGAACTGTAAGACAACTTGAGTTGTGGATCCCTTCTAAATAAGGTCACCAGGCCTATCCCGAGACATAAGCCTTCCTCTTGGTCTCCTCCAGGGCAGGTCCGCCCCCGGTTTAGCTTCCTTCACTCAGATGGACAGCTTGGGATCCCTCTTGATTCGTAGGCCCCAGTCAGCATAGCTGGGTCTACTGGTAGAGATGCACCCTCGGGCCAACGTGGTCCCGGGGCTGGAAATCACACAGCACAAACCTCATGCCAGGAGGGCCCATGAGGCGAAGGACCCCCAAAATATGGCGTCTGCCGCTTAAGTGTCCCTCCCTGGCATGCACAGCGGTGCACCACTCCTACTCAGCTGTTCCCGAGGAGAGACACTCAATAGTCTATGGCTTGCCCGTGTTCCAACACTGGCCTGTGGGGTTATAGCCACCTACAGGCAACAGTGGGCAAATGCTATCAAGCACAACCACTGCCAGGACAGAGGCTAATTTAGAATAAATCATACAGTCTGAGCCACATTATCGGCTGTCAGGTCACCTGTGACCAGATGACAAATGCCCCCCCGTTGGAGTCAGGGGTGCACTGCAAAGTAGTGAACCCTATATCAGACTGCTGCGGACGGACCACAGAGTGGATATGGAGGAGAGGTTCTCTGGGGCACAAACAGGGATCCTACAGGAAGCTTGAGCCCAAGATTTTCCAGGGCGCGGAGTCTAAGATCCAGCTGGTGTTCACCAGAGCCTCTAGTGGTGAGGATGGCCTTCATTGCAACTGAATCCAGGTCGCGGCCCCCGGAGTCCCCCAGGTCATGCTCCGTAGGGAAAGAGGGGAAGCAGCCACTCAGGACACAAGAGATAGTGAAGGATAAGCCGAGGTCGGGGCAACAAGCAGATGAGGATAACCAAGGGACAGGCCAAGGGTCAGGGTCTTAGGCAAACAGGAGTAGTCGGGGACAAGCCAAAATCGGTACACATCGATTAAAGTAGCACACGGCAAGCAGGAACACAAAGCTAACAAACAACGTTGATCAGCAAGGCAGACCTGCAGTGCACTAGTTAATATAGAGTTCCTGGGATGGCCTGAGGTGGAGCCATACAGGGAGGAAAGATGATAAAGGCAGCCAGATAAGAGAGCCTGGCCTCTAATGAACACATGGAGGGAAAGGTAAGCTGCCAGACATTATTGCATATCCATGACATCGGCTCAGACAACCTCTAAATTTAACATAGCGCCCAGTCATTTGGGAGCAGGGCGCTACACTTATAAAATGTTCATTGTCGTTGGAACTCCGCTTTAAGTACTATGAATAAACAACACAGGCTCTCCAGGAGGGTCTTGGAGCTGTGAAGCAGGGCCGGTGCAAGGATTTTTGCTAACTCAGACGAAGGTGCATTTTGACGCCCCCCCCCCCCCCCGGCGTGCTCACGTGCACACACACACCATACATTATTTATGTATTTATGTCAGACCCCCTCCACTAACTACAGACCCCCCTCCCGCACTATGGATCCCCTCACTAAGAACAGACCCCCCTTCCTCAGTACAGACCACCCTCCGTCAGTATAATCCCCACACTAAGTACAGATAACCCTCTGTTAGTATAGACCCCACACTAAGTACAGAACACCCTTCGTTAGTATAGACCCCCTCCCTCAGTACAGACACCCCATCAGTGTAGAATTCCCCCTCTTAATGAAGACACCCCACCTTTAGTGCAGACCCCCTATCAGTATAGATTTCCCCCTTTGGTGCAGACCCCCAACTAGTATAGAATCCCCCTTAGTGCAGACCCTCACAGTATAGACACCCCCCATAGTGCAGACTCCTCCATCAATATAGACACCCCCATCAGTATAGACATCCCCTTAGTACAGACCCCCGCAGTATAGAAACCCCCCTTAGTTCAGACCCACCATCAGCATAGGCTCCCCTCTCCCCTCCCATAGCACCCTCCCCACATGTCCATCTACTTATAATAGAGTAGAAAAGTGTACAGTACAGACTGTCCCGGTCAATTTTCCGCCATGGGCGGTGCTGGCGCCGTAAGGCAAGTGCCCATGTTGCCTTGCGCTAGCACCGGCCCTGCTGTGGAGCTAAGGATGTAAGGATGGTGGTCATGTCTGTTTACTTGGGACGATACGGGAATCAGGGGTGTACTAAGATGCATTCATACCAAAAGGCTGAAAGGGCGCTTTATTAGCGCAGGAGACATAGATTACACGCGGCGTATAGCGAAATTTCCACGTCACTGCATCCTCCAGCGTGAACCCAGCCCAAGTCTATACCAGCAAAGCACATGGGGTGTTTGGGAAGCTGTGATAACTATGATAATACCAAATACAAAGTACATGAGACCAGGGCCGTCTTTAATATGGTTTGGGCCCTGGGCAAACATTTTTTTGGGCCCCCCCTCCAGCTTATTTTGGGCCTGGCTGGTTCACATGTATGTGTTTTGGCGGCCCTCATTTGTGCAGGCACAGCAGCCCATTGATTTGAATGCGCTGCCATGCCTTTGTTTCCTGCAGAAAAAAGGTTCATTCAGCATTTTAAAAATCAGCTGCCTTGAAATCCACTCTACTTCTTGCACCATGCTACTTACCTGCAGTTCTTGCACACACAAACGCACTGTGTTTTTAAAAGCGTGACCTAAACGCCTAAAAATGCAGCAAGTTTGACAGTGCGGGAACTGCAGATAAGTCACAGCAGACAGCAGAATGGACAGACAGTGCTGTATTTCAGTGCTTGATGGGCATAGGTGTGCCGTGTGTGCAGCCTATTACATGAGGCATGCGCTTTTCTTTGAAGGAAATGCAGGCATGGCGGCCCATTCAAATGTGGGCCGCCAAAACACATACATGTGAACCAGTCAGGCCCAAAATAAGCCCATCAAGCAGTTAAATACAGACAGTAATGCCATGTGCTCTGAGGCCTCACTCAGCCTGGACTGCAGGGCTGCTCTGTGACTTAAAGAGTTCCTGTATTTTACACACGGCATGGCATGGGGTCCCATGGTGCTAAAGCAGAATGGACAGACGGTGCTGTGACCCCATGCCATGCCATGTGTAAAATACAGGAACTTTTTAAAACACTGACCAGACCTGCAGTGAATCATCAAATATTATAAAGACTTTGGGCACACTCTACAGAAAACTTGTATTTACAATATAGCAAACAATGACATACCTTGAGGAGCAGGACATGAAGAAGTCAGCCTCGGGAAGAGCAAACTGGGGATGTTATAAAATCACATTCTAATTCACTTTTATATACAAGCAGCACCCAGTGGCAGGAAGGGAGAAGTGCACGTCTAAAGGGAAGCCAGGGGTGCTGTACATTTTAAAAACACTGGGAAGGGAAGCAGTACTGTCACCTGGCTGCGTGCCGCTGATGATTTTCAGCCTGATTTGTGGGCAGCACAGGGGCTTAACGGGTGGCAGGGCCACCATCAGGAATCATGGGGCCCCTTACACAGCTTCAGGCATGGGCCCCCTGGAGCAGAGAACGGGGGGGTGCTGCCCCCTTAAATTGAGATTGAGAAGCGGGGGGGGGGGCGGGGCTGCCGCGAATTTAGAAGCGGGAGGCCCTTTACAAAAAAAAGATTTAATAAAGAAAAATATATATAAAAAAATGGGTGTAGCCATCCGGGGCCCTGGGGACCTCTGGGCCCTTTAATAAAAATAAAAAAAAGAAATTAAAAATATATTTTTTTTAAAAAAAGGGGGTTGCCATCCGGGACCTCTGGACCCTTTAATAAAAAATAAAATAAAAATATATATTAAAAATAAACATTTATAAAAAAAAAGTGGGGTTGCCATCCAGGGGACCTCTGAGCCCTATATATATATATATATATATATATATATATATATATATATATATAAAATAAAAAGAAAAAAAGAAATAAAATATAAAAAAAAGGGGGTTGCCATCCAGGGCCCTGGGGAACTCTGGGTCCTTTAATAATAATAACATTATTAGTTTTTTTTTTTATAAAAAAGGGGGGGTTGTCATCTGGGGCCCTGGGGAACTACGGGCCCCTGGGGACCTCCAGACCTCTAAAAAAAATTGTCCCTTTAATAAAAAATAAAATAAAAATATATAAAATAAATATATTTTTTTATTTAAAAATAAATAAAAAAAGGGGGTTGTCATCTGGGGCCCTGGGGGCCTCCGGGTCCCTGGGGACCCCTAAAAAAAAAAATATTGGCCCTTTAATAAAAAATAAAAATATATTAAAAAAATTGGCCCTTTAATAAAAATATATACAAAATAAATATATTTTTGTATTTAAAAATAAATAAAAAAAGGGGGGGTTGCCATCTTGGGCCCTGGGGGCTTCCGGGCGTTGCTTTGGGCCCCCAACAGTGACAGGGCCCTGGGCAGCATCCCCTGTTTGCCCTATGGTAGAGACGGCCCTGCATGAGACCTCAGAAAACACGGCAGGTAATTCCTTCCTGCAGACTTCTGTCTCTGTTGCTGGATGTTTGACTCTCTCTGTTCCCCGAGTGCCTATTATGCAGTGCAATCTCTGTGTGACCTCTCCCAATAACCACATTTGTAGACTTGCTTCAAATTAGTGCAGATAATCGAGTTTAATGACCCTTAAGTTGGGTTGAAGAGCCTTTTTGGAAGGGGACAGCCAGACTTCAGAACCTAATGGGTACCTTTATTTCCTTTTGTGTACCAGAAACCATTATAACTCTCATTAGGTGTCCTCATTCGGTCTGTTTATCTATTTCTGTATGGTACTTGAATCCCGTATGATAGAAAGATGTCTGATTGGGTCCAGACAGCAGAGGGGGGAAGTTGGGTCTGACTTTCCTATAACAAGATAATAATAAGAAAAGAGGATTCATTTAGTAGGGTTGTGATGGGTGAAGTGATGAGCAACCCATAAAAAAAAAATCTTCTGCACCCCAGAGGTGTATTTAGGTTTTGTGCTGCCCTAGGCCTGACGAAACGCGTGCACCCCCTAATTTTAATATGACCCACCCCTTCCCACCCTTTCCTGTCAAGGCCACACCCCCATTTAAGACCCGCCCTGACATTTTCCAGTGGGGAGACTACTTCTGAGGGGCTTGGGAGAGGGGGGGCAGTAGAGTCCCTTAATTTTCAGGGATTTACTCTGACTTCCTGTTTTGCTTTGGAGCCCGTCAGCTGACTTTTTGACAGTTTTTAGCCTCCCGACACGGCACCTGTCTCTCTCTCTCTAGCTGAGAACCCAGATGAGAGGTCCACTGTTATGATAGGACAGTCAAAACTAGAAGCAACGCAAAGCCCACCGCCCCAGTTGGCGAACGCCGCCACACAACAACCCATTGGTTGGGGTCTGCCGTCCTAGCCTCCTCCATGTGTATGGGCTGCCCCTCCCCCCTGATGGTGGCCTTGCCAGTATTATTATACCGGCAGTAGTGCAGCTGCTTTATAGGGGGCACTAGACTGATTTGCCTCCCGGCCCCCAGTCCGCCCCAAGACTGACGCTACACTAAAAGCTACACTAAGTCCGGGATTTACGTACCGCAGCGTATCTTTGTGCGGGCGAAGCGTATCTTATTTACGCTACGCCGCCGCAACTTAGAGAGGCAAGTGCCGTATTCACAAAGCACTTGCTCCCTTAAGTTGCGGCGGCATAGCGTAAATTGGCCGGCGTAAGCCCGCGTAATTCAAAGTAGGAAGGAGGTGGGCGCCATCTATTTAAATTAAGTGTGACCCCCATGCTAATGAATGGCCGGCCGAACTGGCCATGCGCGCACATGCTCAGAATCACGTTGCATTTACTCCCTAAGTGACGTCGGCGCGCAATGTTTACGACGTGTGAACGTAACCTACGCCCAGCCCTATTCACATACTACGTAAATGGCGTAAACGACGTAAAATTCGACGGCGTCGTTCCCTGGCCCATACCTTTGCATTAGCTGCGCCTGCTATAGCAGGGGTAACTTTACGCCGGACTTAAAGCCTTACACAAAGCGCGTGTATGAAGCGGCCGGGCGCATCTACGTTCGTGCGTATCTTGCTCATTTGCATATTTTACATGGGAACGCCGAATGCGTCCGGCGTAACTTGCCTACGCCGGCATTTCGTGGGCGCATAGTTACGCTGGACGCATTCAAGTTACGCTGGACGACTGAAGACATGTTTTTCGGCGTAACTTGCTTTGTGAATCGGCGCAAAGATACGACGGCGCACATTTGAAATTACGGTGGCGTATCTGGAGATACGCTGGCGTAATTCCTTTGTGAATCCGGGCCTAAAAGTGTAGTGCAAGCCACAGGGACTCTTTTCGTGCTGCCCCCCACCCCCTTCAAAGTGCTGCCCTAGGCCTGGGTCTTTTTGGTCTAGGTACAGCATTGCTGCACACACCCCCCCCCCCACCCTCACATGAGTCTGGATCCCAATTCATTCCGTTCATTTTAGCAAATTTAAAAAGACCCCATTCATACCTGAGCTTTTTGTAGCTTGGACCGCGCTGGTGACCCAAAAAGCCTTCAATAAATAAAAGCAGCCAACAAAATGTTCCAGTGAATGAAAATAAGCTGAAAATTACAAAGTAAAAGGATCCTCTAGAATTTGTAGATAATTAAATACATATTCCCAATTGAATGAAATATAATAAACCAGCCATAATAATAATATCTCAAAAGAAAGGGGGAAGGTGTGGGGCATGGTTGAGTTCAGTGGCGGTGCGTCCATAGAGGGCGCAAGAGCGCCGCCCCTCTCTCTCCTGCAGCCGTAAATCAACAATACATAGATTCATGCATTGCAAGAATCTATCTATTGTCGCCGCTGCTGCCCCCTTTTCGAGCGCCGCCATCTGAATTACAGCGGTGGGGGTGTTTTGGAAGCGTCTGATTAGAGCCGTCGGCTCTAATAGGCTTCCAAACGGTTACGCAGCAGGCGCACTGCTGTGCGTTCCCTGCTTACGTGTTGCTGTGTTAGGGAATTGCTTCCCTAACACTGACCCGCCTCTCAGCCACACAGGTGTCTGGTTACCGGTCACCCGATTGGCTGAAGCGACAGGCGCTGTGACACGGCCCCACTGTGTCATAGCAGAAGAGGACTGGAGAAGGGAGAAGGCATTGAAGACTTGGAGGACAGCTTTGACCGAGACAGGTAAGTGCCGGGCGGGAAAGGGGGCACACTGGTGTCATTTGATGGGGCAAACTGGCAGAAATTGATGGGCACACTGGTGGCAATTGATGGGGCAATCTGGCAGCACACTGGCAGCATTTGATTGGGAAAACTGGCAGCATACTGGTGGCATTTGATGGGGCAAACTGGCAGCACACTGGCAGCAATTGATGGGGCACACTGGCAGCACACTGGCGGCATTTGATGGGGCAAACTGGCAGCACACTGGTGGTGCAAACTGGCGGCATTTGATGGTCACACTGGAGGCATTTGATGGGGCTCATCTGGCAGCAAACTGGCGACATTTGATGGGGCAAACTGGCAGAAAACTGGAAACAATTGATGGGCACACTGGTGCCAATTGATAGGGCAAACTGGCAGCACACTGGCAGCATTTGATTGGGCAAACTGGCAGCATACTGGTGGCATTTGATGGGGCACACTGGCAGCACACTGGCAGCAATTGATGGGGCACACTGGCAGCACACTGGCGGCATTTGATGGGGAAAACTGGCAGCACACTGGCGGCAATTGATGGGGCAAACTGGCAGCACACTGTGTGGCATTTGATGGGGGAAACTGGCAACACACTGGCAGCAATTGATGGGGCAAACTGGTAGCACACTGGCGGCAACTGATGGGGCAAACTGGCAGCAAAATGGCAGCAATTGATGGGGCAAACTTGCAGCACACTGGTGGCATTTGATGGGGCAAACTGGCAACACACTGTCGGCATTTAATAGGGCAAACTGGCAGCACACTTGCGGCAACTGATGGGGCAAACTGGCAGCGAAATGGCAGCAATTGATGGGGAAAACTGGCAGCACACTGGCAGCATTTGATGGGGCAAACTGGCAGCGAAATGGCAGCAATTGATGGGGAAAACTGGCAGCACACTGGCAGCATTTGATGGGGCAAACTGGCAGCACACTGGTGGCAATTGACGGGGCAAACTGGCAGCACACTGGTGGCAATTGACGGGGCAAACTGGCAGCACACTGGTGGCAATTGACGGGGCAAACTGGCAGCACACTGGTGGCAATTGACGGGGCAAACTGGCAGCACACTGGCGGCATTTGATGGGGCAAACTGGCAACACACTGGCGGCAATTGATAGGGCAAAATGGCAGCACACTGGCAGCAATTGATAGGCACACTGGCGGCATTTGATGGGGCAAACTGGCAGCAATTAATGGGGCAAACTGGCAGCACACTGGCGGCAATTGATGGGCACACTGGCAGAAATTAATGGGGCACACTAGCAGCACACTGGCGGCAATTGATGGGGCACACTGGCAAAACTGGCAACAATTGATGGTTACCGTGGCTGCGCTTGATGTTTTTTTCAGTTTGTTTGCCCCCCAAATTGTGAGCACCAGCTGCCACTGGTTGAGTTCCTGCACCATTTCTATGAGAAGGTGCCCTGGGTGACAATATCAAGTAGCACTGTGGCCATATACACGTGTATATATATAAAATGTTTGGGGGTTCTAAGTAATTTTCTAGTGGAAAATTCTGGTTGTTACATGTGAACAAAAAGTGTCAAAACAGGCGGAGTCTGGAAGTGGTATAATGCCCCCCCCCCCCCCCCCCCCCAGGAAATCGGACAAGGGGCCCTTAGAATTGAACCCTCCTGTATAGTAAAGATCTAGTGACCAAAACCATAGACTGGAAGGAGCTCTTCATCCATCCGCTCGGGTGGGATGGCTTTGAGCGAATATCTGTATAATAAATGTATCTGTCTCTGATTCAGTCATTAGTAGTTAATTTCTAAGTGATGATCTTGTCTTTCCCGGAATGGATTTAATAACATTTTGTCCCGTCCTTTCATTTCATGCTTTATTATTCAGGGTAGGCAGCGTGCCGAATGCCTTTGAACATTGAAATCAATAGAGATGCAGGTGAATGGTAATAGCCGTTAATGTAATTAGCCGAAAGACGGAGTTTAAGATGAGAAAATGACAAGGAATTGGAGTCTTATGGAACTTCTAAAAGGAAATATACAGAATATTCTTTCTTTATATATATATTATATACTGCAATTTTATTTTACTGTATTCAAGTTATAATATTTTTATACGGACATATGGAAAGCAGCCATATCATTTTTTTTTTACATATTCAAGTTGATTATTAGAGCTGCATCTTAATTGTTGCCGACGGAGGGGAGGTGGAAAAACAGGCCGTTGATTTGCATGCACTCCCACATGTAAGTGAATAGGGGGCCGTGCCATAAAGGCTTGGCTCCCAGTTGTGCCACGTTACCACCCTGCAAAATTGCCACTTGGCAAGCAAAAATAAAGGCACCTGGGGGCGGGAGAATTGACTCCTGAATGTGTACAAACCACCTTTTACTGCCTTTAGAAAAGAAAGATCCGCCACTGATCGCATTTCAGTGGGGCAGCGGACACCACTGCAACTGTGAAAGCAGCCTAAAGGCTCGTACACACGGTAGGACATTCCCTTGGATTTTTGTCCTAATTGATTTGTCCGGTCACACCCATAGCATACACACAGTCAGGCGGCGTACACACGACCGAGGTTCTCGCTGGAAACCAGCGAGAACCTCGCTGGGAAGCTGCATTCCAGCGAGGACCTCGGCCGTGTGTACGCTCTCGGCGAGCATCCCGTCGGGAATCCCATCGAGCAGAAATAGAGAGCACGCTCTCTATTTGCTCGACGGCCCACCTGGATGAATGGCTGGTTGCCATTCCCGACGGGCGGGTCGCCGATTTCCATTCCTCGACGGGCGGAACGATGTGTTCTGCCCGTCGAGGTTCTCTGCCGTGTGTACGCGGCCTCAGACTTTTCTGTGAACTTTTCTAAAACTTTGAGAAAAATATTATATAATAAGATGCGCTAATATTAACTTATAGGTGTATCATGTGTCATCATAAAAATCCCAGAGAAATGAAATTTTGGGCCATTGCCAAATATAATCCACACTGGAGAGGTAGTCACAAAATAAGGGAACTGAGCAAGTCTGAGTCTCGCTGGATACATGAGATGCAAACTCTATCTCCCAATGGCCTGAATATAGATTTTGATCTTAATTGTTTCATTTCTGATTTTTAGACTTTGCAATCTTTATTTTTAATTTTATGATTTTTTATTTTCCTTTGGGTCTTAGTGATGGTCCTATTGTTATTATCAGTGCAGATACACATGTAATAACAACCAATTTATTTTTTATTATTATATATATATAATTTACAATTTTTAATCAATTTATTTAGTATACTATATGGTTATGTATGCTCAGTTCAGTACCTAGCCACGAGAGGGCGCATTTAGGTATTTGAAATGGAAATCATTAGTGTTTTTAATCTTTTTAATTTCTATTTGATATATGTATTAAAATTTTGTATATCCATGTATCAACTTTTGCGCTCACGTAAAACCTACTATGTGTAAGGTTTGTAGCCCCAATGATGTTTGCCTTTTTTCCCTGTTGCTCACTCCGATGACACGCTGACATCGAGGAGGCTATTTAAACATAAGCTATCCTCAATCACCGTAGCAACCCATGAATAAGTCGCGTGCCCGTGACGTAACGCGTAGGGAGGAGCCTACGATCGAATCCGAGTCTATCGGATCGAGTTGAGGAGACAGCACACTGAGTGGCGTTTCATGCTTGTACTAAGCGGGGATTCGGGAGTGCATCTGTTGATGTTTTTGGATCGCATTATCCGCCTGTTACCTGATGTTTGTGCAATGAGGTTTTCTTTTTCCTTTTTTTCATATCTATCCGCATACGAGTGCCTGATCACCTGATTCACAGTTTGAAGGACTGGGATCCACACTCTTAGTGAAGGAGGGCATCGTTTATGTTATGTTATCCGTGCTGCTGCCTTCACTGTGCACCTGATTAAGGACTAATCACATGAATTCTAACACATATGGAGACTGTTTCTCCCTGATTTGTTTGTTTGTATGATTTACACCTATAAGTTAATATTAGCGCATCCTATTATATAATATTTTTCTCACTGTTTGATTTGGTATCACATGGATAGCAGCTGTGTTATTTGGTTTTTTATTTGGTGTTCCTAGGATTAATTATTTAATTAGCGCTGTAGTACACTTCTTAATTTTCTAAAACTTTCCCATCATCACGTGTTTTTTCTGCTCTTTTCTGCTCTTTACCGCCACCCTTTGGTTAACTTCTGCTATTGTTGGTTGATTTTAACATTGGTTCTGAGCATGCAAATTTGCACTTTGTACAAAAGTTGGTTGGATTGCTGTACACACGGTCACACAAGGCACCATCGGACTTTTGTTGCCGAAAAGTTGGTCCGTTCGCAGACCCAACTTTTTGTCAGATGAAACCAGAAAAAGTTGGTCCGATGGAGCGTACACACGATCAGACAAATTTGAAAAGTTGCAGATTTTGAAGTTGGTTGGCCAAAAGTCCGACCGTGTGTATGGGGCTTTACTGTTCAGCCTTTTCGTGTCCCATTGAGTTCTTAAAGCTCAGCACTGCAACACTGCAAAGAGAACTCTGTGATTGGAGAAGAAGGCGGTCCCGTAACATGACCAGACTATTCTTTTTCCATTTTTATGTTCATTTAAACTGCATTCCACTTGCTTCAAAGTTGCAGTAACGCACAGAACTATATGGCGTCAAACTTGCAGTAACACAGTTAAATATACAGCGTTAAACTTGCAGTAACACACAGAACTATACGGCGTTAAACTTGCAGTAACGCAATGAATATAGGGGGGTAGATTCACATAGAGATCCGACGGTGTATCTACTGATACACCGTCGGATCTGTGAGATCCGACGCTCGGATCTATGCGGCTGATTCCTCGAATCAGGTTCCGCATAGATCTCCCTTAGAGCCGACTGGTGTAAGTGACTTACACCGTCGGATCTTAGGCTGCAATCTCCCGCCGTCCGCTAGGTGGCGCTTCTGTTATTATACGCGACGAATATGCAAATGAGGAGAACCGCCGATTTAGAAACGAACGCCCGGCCGTCGCTTTTTTTTTTTTTACGTCGTCTGCGTTCGGCTTTTTCCGGCGG
Organism: Rana kukunoris; assembly: GCA_029574335.1. Taxonomy (NCBI): domain Eukaryota; kingdom Metazoa; phylum Chordata; class Amphibia; order Anura; family Ranidae; genus Rana; species Rana kukunoris. The sequence goes on along the minus strand of CM056051.1, from coordinate 2,610,812 downwards.
ATCGTTACCCCTGCTATATGCGGGGTAAGTGCGGCGGATCCTATGTTAAGTATGGCCGTCGTTCCCGCGTCGAGTTTTAAATTTTTTACGTCGTTTACGTAAGTCGTCCGGGAATACGGCCATACGTTAATTGCGTTAACGTCGAAAACAATGACGTGCTTGCGACGTCATTTAAAGCAATGCACGCTGGGAAATTTAGCCGGCGGCGCATGCGCAGTACGATCGGCACGGGGACGCGCCTGATTTAAATAGTAAACTCCCCTTAGCCGTGGAATTTGCATTCCGCCGGGGGATTTACGATCCGCCAGGGCTACTTACGAGGCAAGTGCTTTCTGAATACAGCACTTGCCTCAAAAACTGGCGCAGGCGGATCGTAAAAAAGATAGATCACGCGGATCAAAAGATCCGCTGATCTACATGAATCTACCCCACAGAGTTAAACTTACAGTAATGCACAGAACTATATGGCGTTAAACTTGAAGTAACACAATAAAATATACGGTGTTAAACTTGCAGTAAGGCACAGAACTATATAGCGTCAAACTGGCAGTAACACAATTGAATATACAGCGTTAAACTTGCAGTAACACACAGAACTATACAGCGTTAAACTTGCAGTAACGCAATGAATATATGGAGTTAAACTTACAGTAATGCACAGAACTATATGGCGTTAAACTTGACGTAACACAATGAAATATATGCCGTTAAACTTGCAGTAATGCATAGAACTATATGGCGTTAAACTTGTAGTAACGCAATGAAATATATGCTGTTAAACTTGAAGTAATGCATAGAACTATATGGCGTTAAACTTGTAGTAACGCAATGAAATATACAGAGTTAATGTTGCAGTAACACACAGAACTATACAACATTAAACTTGTAGTAACACAACGAAATATACAGAGTTAAGCCCCGTACACACGGTCGAGGTTCTCGGCAGAAACCAGCGAGAACCTCGCTGGGAGCCGCATTCTGCCGAGGACCTCGGCCGTGTGTACGCTCTCGGCGAGCCCCGCCCGTCGGGAAACCCGTCGAGCAAATAGAGAGCAGGTTCTCTATTTGCTCGACGGCCCGTCGGGATGAATGGCTGGTTGCCTTTCCCGATGGTCGGGTCGCCGATTCTGACGGCCGGCAGAGAACCTTGACGGGCGGAACGATGTGTTCCGCCCGTCGAGGTTCTCTGCCATATGTGTACGGGGCCTTAAAGTGGATGTAAACCCCCCAAAAATGTTTTATTTTTTTTGATGTCACAATGTAGAGTATAAGGCCGCATACACACGATCAAATCTATCTGACAGACCGTCTCAGCAGACAGATTCGATCGTGTGTACGGGCGAGCCGACGGATTTGGCCAGCCGACAGATTTTAAAGCGTGCTTTAAAATCTGTCTGCTGGGAACCCGTCGGACCGATATGTCTGCTGGTTAGCGCGCTTCCTGGTGCGGTGACGTGGCGGCATCAACGTCACCGCCACGTCACCGCGCTGTCTGCCGGCGGGGATTTTGGTTTGATCGTGTGTACAGCGATCAAACCAAAACAGCCAGCAGACATATCTGTTCAAATCGGTCTGTCCGACCGATTTGAACAGATATATTTGATCGTGTGTACGCGGCCTAAGATTTCCTATCATCTGTGCCCAGTCTTGCCACACAGAGTTAATCCAGCGCTGAGTAATCCTCTTGTAATGTTCAGTGCAAATTAACAGAATTCCAGATAAAAACGTGCCAAATTATAAAGTCCGTTTCTCTGTTTTTGCTTTCAGTGACAGGTTATTTACACATCTAGCTTGGACATGTCTATCATATGTTATGTTTTGTTTATCATAACAAGAGGTGATCCAAAGTTCATTGTATATTACCAGGATGTGTTATGTGGGGGAGGGGTGGATTTCTCACTTTTTATACCTCATGTTATGATTAACATAACATAACATAAGATAAACATGTCCAAGCTAGATATGTAAATAAACTGTCACTCAAAGCAAGAAGAGAGAAAACTGACTTTTTATTTAGGCAGGTTTTTATCTTGAAGGCTGTTCATTTTACTGAACATTGAAAGAAGATTACTCAGATCTGGATTAACTCTGTGTGGCAAGACTGGGCACAGATGATAGGAAATCTTATACTCTACATTTGTGACATCAATTTTTTTTACATTTTTTTGGGGGTTTACATCCACTTTAATCTTGCAGCAACACACAGAGCTATACGACGTTAAACTTGTAGTAACACAATGAAATATACAGCGTTGATCTTGAAGTAACGCACAGAACTATATGGCGTTAAACTCGCAGTAACACAATGAAATATGTGACGTTAAATTTGCAGTAAGGCACAGAACTATATGGCGTTAAACTTGCAGTAACACACAGAACTATATGGCGTTAAATTTGCAGTAAGGCACAGAACTATATGGCGTTAAATTTGCAGTAACGCAATGAAATATGTGGCGTTAGACTTACAGTAATGCACAGAACTATATGGCATTAAACTTGCAGTAACACAATGAAATATATGACGTTAAATTTGCAGTAAGGCACAGAACTATATGGCGTTAAACTTGCAGTAAAACACAGAACTATATGGCGTTAAACTCGCAGTAACACAATGAAATATGTGACGTTAAATTTGCAGTAAGGCACAGAACTATATGGCGTTAAACTCGCAGTAACACAATGAAATATGTGACGTTAAATTTGCAGTAAGGCACAGAACTATATGGCGTTAAACTTGCAGTAAAACACAGAACTATATGGCGTTAAACTCGCAGTAACACAATGAAATATGTGACGTTAAATTTGCAGTGAGGCACAGAACTATATGGCGTTAAACTTGCAGTAACACAATGAAATATGTGGCGTTAAATTTGCAGTAAGGCACAGAACTATATGGCGTTAAACTTGCAGTAAAACACAGAACTATATGGCGTTAAACTCGCAGTAACACAATGAAATATGTGACGTTAAATTTGCAGTGAGGCACAGAACTATATGGCGTTAAACTTGCAGTAACACAATGAAATATGTGGCGTTAAATTTGCAGTAAGGCACAGAACTATATGGCGTTAAACTTGCAGTAAAACACAGAACTATATGGCGTTAAACTCGCAGTAACACAATGAAATATGTGACGTTAAATTTGCAGTGAGGCACAGAACTATATGGCGTTAAACTTGCAGTAACACAATGAAATATGTGACGTTAAATTTGCAGTGAGGCACAGAACTATATGGCGTTAAACTTGCAGTAAAACACAGAACTATATGGCGTTAAACTCGCAGTAACACAATGAAATATGTGACGTTAAATTTGCAGTAAGGCACAGAACTATATGGCGTTAAATTTGCAGTAACGCAATGAAATATGTGGCGTTAGACTTACAGTAATGCACAGAACTATATGGCATTAAACTTGCAGTAACACAATGAAATATATGACGTTAAATTTGCAGTAAGGCACAGAACTATATGGCGTTAAACTCGCAGTAACACAATGAAATATGTGACGTTAAATTTGCAGTAAGGCACAGAACTATATGGCGTTAAACTTGCAGTAACACAATGAAATATGTGGCGTTAAATTTGCAGTAAGGCACAGAACTATATGGCGTTAAACTTGCAGTAACACAATGAAATATGTGACGTTAAATTTGCAGTGAGGCACAGAACTATATGGCGTTAAACTTGCAGTAAAACACAGAACTATATGGCGTTAAACTCGCAGTAACACAATGAAATATGTGACGTTAAATTTGCAGTAAGGCACAGAACTATATGGCGTTAAACTTGCAGTAAAACACAGAACTATATGGCGTTAAACTCGCAGTAACGCAATGAAATATGTGGCGTTAAATTTGCAGTAAGGCACAGAACTATATGGCGTTAAACTTGCAGTAACGCAATGAAATATGTGGCGTTAAATTTGCAGTAAGGCACAGAACTATATGGCGTTAAACTTGCAGTAACACACAGAACTATATGGCGTTAAACTTGCAGTAACGCAATGAAATATGTGGCGTTAGACTTACAGTAATGCACAGAACTATATGGCATTAAACTTGCAGTACCATGTGTAAAAGAATACGTATCGGCCTAAACTGAGAAAAAAAATTACTTTAATTTAAAAAAAATAATAAATTGGGCGAGGTCCTTTACCTGCTTTTTGGTCCGGGTCTTAAGTGGGTAACTACCAAATGTCAGGAATAGGATACTTTAGGGGGTTCGTTCCGCCAGAATAGCGAAGATTTTTCTCTCTGCTTTACAAAACCAACTTGATTATTGTGCTGTAAACCCCAGAAAGGTGGGATTGACCTTTCCTCCTATTGACATTTCACGTTGGGTTATTTGCTCATTAAAATGCACAGCAAAGGGAAAAAAAAAAAAAAAATGAGTAAATCTACAATCTACTCTAAAACTCGAAATCAAAACACAAGTCTGTTTTTATGGGGCGAGAAGTCAAACAGGAAAAAAAAAATTTCCATTAAAACGCGGATGACTCATCCTGACATTTTTCTTGTTTTAACATCGCAATTGCTACAGTTGCAATCTCCTTATTATCTGAAGAGCCCTGAACGTGAGCTGCGCGCTGCTGCGCCTATCGGATCAATCTACTATTTTTACATTTCTAGGTACACAGATTCTGGAGGATTAGCAAAGGTTCCTGGGCAGTGGTGGGACATCCACACGGGGCGCTCAGGTGGCACCCCCCCCCCCCGCCATCCATGCATCCGGCCCCCTAATCTACATGCGGGGTGCCGGACACATGGGGGTAGATTCACATAGAGATACGACGGTGTATCTATTGATACACCGTCGTATCTGTGAGATCCGACGCTCGGATCTATGCGGCTGATTCCTCGAATCAGTTTCCGCATAGATCTCCCTTAGAGCCGACTGGTGTAAGTGAGTTACACTGTCGGCTCTTAGGCTGCATTCTCCCGCCGTCCGCTAGGTGGCGCTTCTGTTATTATACGCGACGAATATGCAATTGAGGAGAACCGCCGATTCTGAAGCGAACGCCCGGCCGTCGTTTTTTTTTTACGTCGTTTGCATTCGGCTTTTTCCGGCGGAACGTTACCCCTGCTATATGCGGGGTAAGTGCGGCGTATCCTATGTTAAGTATGGCCGTCGTTCCCGCGTCGAGTTTTGAATTTTTTACATCGTTTACGTAAGTCGTTCGGGAATACGGCCATAGGTTAATTGCGTTAACGTCGAAAACAATGACGTCCTTGCGACGTCATTTGGAGCAATGCACGCTGGGAAATTTAGCCGGCGGCGCATGCGCAGTACGATCGGTGCGGGGACGCGCGTGATTTAAATAGTAAACTCCCCCTAGCCGCGGAATTTGCATTCCGCCGGGGGATTTAGGATCAGCCAGGGCAACTTACGAGGCAAGTGCTTTCTGAATACAGCACTTGCCTCAAAAACTGGCGCAGGCGGATCGTAAAAAAGATAGATCACGCGGATCAAAAGATCCGCTGATCTATGTGAATCTACCCCATGGATTCCAATGGGTTTTTTTTTTTTTAGAAGCACACAATTAAAGTCAGAGGGCCAGATCCACAAAACTTTTACTGCGGCGTACCACCAGATACGCCGCCGTAATTTCAAATCTCCGCCGTCGCATCTTTATGGCGATTCTGAAAGGCAGTCACGCCTAAATTTTACCCAGATACGACCGGCGTAAGTCTCTTACGCCGGCGTATCTTGGTTGCATAGTTACGCTGGCCGCTAGGGGCGCTTCCTTATATTTTCCGCGTCGAATATGCAAATGAGCTAGATACGCCGATTCACGAACGTACTTGCGCCCGGCGCATTGTTTTTACGTCGTTTGCGTAAGGCTTTTTCCGGCGTAAAGTTACCCCTGCTATATAGAGGCGTACGCAATGTTAAGTATGGACGTCGGGACAGCGTTGAATTTTCCGTCGTTTACATCGTTTGCGTAAAACATTCGCGAATAGGGCTTTGTGTAAGTTACGTTCACTTTGAAACCAATGAGTATTTGCGGCGTAATTTTGCGCATGTGCACTGGGATACGTCCACAGGCAGCGCATGCGCCGTTCGTTAAAAACGTCATTTACGTGGGGTCATGGTCCACATGGTACATGGGTCCAAAATTGGCCCAGTATATATGTATATATGTGTGTATGACTGTGTGTCCCTAGCGTGTCATGATCCTACGGGGTAAAAATGACCGCACCAGCCAAGCAGACACTAGGGGGTAGATTCATGTAGATCAGCGGATCTTTTGATCCGCGTGATCTATCTTTTTTACGATCCGCCTGCGCCAGTTTTTGAGGCAAGTGCTGTATTCAGAAAGAACTTGCCTCGTAAGTAGCCCTGGCGGATCGTAAATCCCCCGGCGGAATGCAAATTCCGCGGCTAGGGGGAGTTTACTATTTAAATCACGCGCGTCCCCGCGCCGATCGTACTGCGCATGCGCCGCCGGCTAAATTTCCCAGCGTGCATTGCTTTAAATGACGTCGCAAGGACGTCATTTTTTTTGTCGTTAACGCTATTAACGTATGGCCGTATTCCCGAACGACTTACGTAAACGACGTAAAAAATTCAAAACTCGACGCGGGAACGACGGCCATACTTAACATAGGATCCGCCGCACTTACCCCGCATATAGCAGGGGTAACGATCCGCCAGAAAAAGCCGAACGCAAACGACGTAAAAAAAAAGCGACGGCCGGTTCTGAATCGGCGGTTCTCCTTATTTGCATATTCGTCGCGTAGAAAAAAAGAAGCGCCACCTAGCGGACGGCGGGAGAATGCAGCCTAAGAGCCGACAGTGTAACTCACTTACACCAGTCAAGTCTAAGGGAGATCTATGCGGAACCTGATTCGAGGAATCAGCCGCATAGATCCGAGCGTCGGATCTCACAGATCCGACGGTGTATCAGTAGATACACCGTCGGATCTCTATGTGAATCTACCCCACTGGCTGGAAAAGCGCCCAGAGGCGATTCAGTTCGCATGCGTTGCGCTATACAAGTCATTCATTCATTCATTCATTCATTCATTGTTGATTACCATACTGCGCGTCCACTCCAAGCCTACTTTGAATTACGTGGGCTTACGCCGACCCATCTACGCTACGCCGCCGTAAGTTAGGATGCAAGTGCTTTGTGAATACGGCACTTGCCTCTCTAAGTTGCGGCAGCGTAGCGTAAAGAAGATACGCTACGCCCGCACAAAGATACGCCGATCTTTGTGGATCTGGCCCAGAGGCTGTAAGAGTGAGTGAGTGAATAACTTGTATAGCGCTACAAATGCGAACTGAATCGCCTCGAGGCGCTTGGCATCCATTTTCCTTCTATTAAGCCTTCAGAAAAGATGGGTCTTGAGTTTCCTTCTGAAGGCCTGGTGATTCTCTTCCGTTCATGAATGAGTTGGTAATGAGTTCCACAGTCGAGGACCTTGGACTGCAAATCTTTGTTCTCCTTTGGTCTTGTATCAGGCCTTGGGGATTTGTGGTAGATTTTGGTTGGCTGATCGGAGAACGCGATTGGGGTTGTGGTATTTTATTTTCCCACGTAGGTATTGGGGGGGGCGATGCCTTGTACACACTTGTGCGTCAGGCAGAGGGCCTTGAATGTGATTCGGTCCTTGACGGACAGCCAATGGAGGGACCTCAGGGTGGGGGAAATTGATTCCCAGGGTTTTTTGCCTGTTACCAGTCGCGCTGCCGTGTTCTGGGCGACTTGCAGACGGGCAATCTGGTATTTTGGGAGACCTAGGTACAGGGAGTTAGCATAATCGAGCCTGGGGTTTATTAGTGTTCCTACTACTACTGCGGTGTCTTTTTTCGGAATGAAGGGCACGAGTCTTCTTAGTAGACGCAGGAGATGGTGAGACCCGCTGACTACTGACCCAATTTGAGCATCCATTGTCATGTCCGAGTCAAAAATGACTCCTAGGGCCAGATTCTCATAGAAATGCGGCGGCGTAGCGTAAGCCATTTACACTACGCCGCCGCAACTTAACAGAGCAAGTGCCGTATTCTCCAAGCACTTGCTCCGTAGTTTGCGGCGGCGTAGTGTAAATGTCCCAGCGTAAGGGGGCGGCTTGTATTTAAATTAAGCGCGCCCCCACGTCGATCAAACTGCGCATGCGCTGGCTGCAAAAATAGCCCAGTGCGCATGCTCCAGCTCACGTCGGAAAACGTGAATGAAACCGACGTGAGCGTCGTTTACGTAAAACCCCATATCGCGAACGACTTAGTAAAACGACGTAACCAACGGAAAAAGATGACGCTGACCCGACGCCATACTTAACATGGCAACGACGGAACTTCGTAAGGTTACCCCTCATATTAGCAGGGGTAACCTTACACATACGGAAACGACGTAAACGACGACGGGGCGGCGTAAAAACGTTCGGGTATCGGCGTATTAGGCTCATTTGCATAGGCAAATGAGAAAACAACGTAAAGGCCACCTAGCGGCCGGCGTAACATTACATCTCCGATCCGACGGTGTAATTGTTTTACACCTGTCGGAACTTTAGTGTATCTATGCGTAGGAATCAGACCCATAGATACCCGGGGAAAAAAACTGAGATACACCGTCGTATTGCAGCTGAGAATCTGGCCCTTAGACTTTTGACTTTGGTGCTGAGGGTAATGGTCTGTCCAAATATCGGCGGGGCGTCCATGTCATCCTGGCCGATCTCTTTGGGCCAGATTCAGGTAGATTGGCATAAAGTTGTGCGGGCGTAGCGTATCTCAGATACGCTACGTCGCCGTAAATTAGAGAGGCAAGTGGTGTATTCACAAAGCACTTTCTCCTTAAGTTACGGCGGCGTAGCGTAAATGGGCCGGCGTAAGCCCGCCTAATTCAAATGTGTTTCATGTGGGCGTGTTTTATTTCAAATGAAGTGTGACCCCGACGTCCATACTTAACATTGGCTGCGCCATCTTTTTGGTGGTTCATCTTTACGCCTGAAACCGGCGTATCTTTACTGTGACGGCCGGGCGTACGTTCGTGAAACAGCGTATCTAGCAAATTTACATATTCTAGGCATAAATCGACGGAAGCGCCACCTAGCAGCCGGCGTAAATATGCAGTTAAGATACGACGGCGTAGGAGACTTACGCCGGTCGTATCTTAGCAACATTTAGGCGTATCTCAGTTTGAGAATACGCTTAAAGATACGACGGCGCAGATTCTGAGTTACGGCGGCGTATCTACTGATACGCCGGCGTAACTCTTCGTGAATCTGGCCCTTTGTGTTTGCATGGACCAAAAGGACTTCTGTTTTAGATCCATTGAGTTTGAGGTGACTCTCCGTCATCCAGTTGTCTATCAAAGTGGGGGATTTTTCTAGTCCGAGGTGTTGGTCTTTTTTGTTGTTTACACGAAAGTAGAGCCGAGTATCATCGGCGTAGATCCTGGTTACTGATAATTTTGAGGAGTGGGCGAAGGTAAATATTGAATAACACGGGCGACAGGGGGGACCCTTTAGGGACTCCACATATCAGAGTACGCGCTTCTGAAGTGAAAGGTCCTAATTTCACTGTCTGGGATCGATTTTCCAGAAATGATGAGAACCAGGGTAGATCTGGGTCTGCGACTCTGGCTACTTCTGTGAGCCGAGTCAGCAAAATTTTGTGATCTATTGTGCTAATAGGCTTATAAGAAGGGTGGGCTCAGGGCACAGAGCACTGCGCCCCCGAGCCCGCCCAGTTGTGTGACAATAGAGAATTAATATTCGCTAACGTTTTCCTGATTCTCCTCCCGGGCCAATCACAAAGCGGGTCCTGAAACCCGTCACCTGTTTGGTAAAGCAGAGAAGAGAAGGAGGGAGCAGATGCAGGGGTAGCCCGCGTGAAGCACCAGGAGGAGGAGAGGCAGGGTGAACCCGCCGCCCAGAGGAAGCGCTACCCGCGACCTAGGATAGGGGTACGCTCGGGGACCAGCGGTGGCCAGTGGAATTTTTTTTTTGGGAGGGGCGGCAAACAGTATGCCACCCCTCCGAGTCGGTTGGTTGCACTTACCCCAATAGGCTTCAAAAAACGGTGGGCTCGGGGGCACAGAGAACTGCGCCCCCCGAGCCCGCCCAGTTGTGTGACAATAGGCGGATTATTATTGGCTATTGTCTTCCAGATTCTCTTCCCGGCCAATCACAAAGCGGGTCCTGAGACCCGTCACCCGTTTGGTCAAGAGGAGAAAAGGAGGAGGGAGGAGATGTAGAGGAAGCCGCCATGATGAACCAGGAGGAGGAGACGCAGGGTGAACCCGCCGCCCGGAGGAAGCGCTGCCCGCGACCTAGAATGGGGACCAGTGGCGGCCAGTGGAAAAATGTTTTTTTTTGGGGGGGCAGCAAACAGTATGCTATCCCCCCGGGTTGGACTTACCCCATCACCGGCGGCCTCCCCTGCTCGGCGGCCTCTCGTTTTCCTGCGGCCATCGGAAAACACTTGCTTCTGATTGATTGGATTGAGGATCTGTGTTTCATTCACTGTTGTAACACACCTGGGTGGGCTCCGGACTCATCCTCTGCGACTCATGACCACCCAATTTTGAAGCCTATTAGAGCCTATCTGGATACACAAAGAAGTTGCGATGATATGTAGAGATTTACTAATACCAATGGCAAAGTTGAAAAATTGTGCTAGGGCATTAACATTTGTTTTACAATCAGTTACTAAGGGGGTAATAGAATGTTGACTGTAATGCACTAGATCTTTGCGCCCTTCTGCTTTGTTTTGTTTGTGTTGTTTCAAGATTCCCGATCGGTGGAGGGCGGCACTGGCAGAGCATTCCTGTCCTGGCTGAGAGCTGATGGTCACCACCAATTGCAGTCCATTTGGCTTCTCAAGAATCTCTTAGCGCTTAGTGTCAAGGTTTTGGTCTTTTGCTACAAGTATCTCCTTCCTTCTGCTCTGGAGGCTTCTTCTTCCAGAGGCAGGGGGAAGCAATCAAACTCTCGGCTCTGGAACCCTGATCAGACCAAATCAATCAACAGGGCACTTTGCACACTAGAATGGAGCCACAAATGAAATCAGCCTATCAGCCTACCTAGGAGAGCGCTACACCATTTAGCGCTACGGTATAAAGGTTTTGGTCTTTGGTATTTGAATCTCCCTCACTTTGCTCTGGAAGATTCTTCCAGAGGCAGGGGGAAGCAATCAAACTCTCAGTTCAGCAATGTCGGTGGGTCCATAGAGGGCGCAGTAGCGCCGCCCCCTCTATCCTTCACCCATCAATCAACAATAGATAGATTCATGCATTGCATGAATCTATCTATTGTCGCCCCTGCGCCCCCTATTCAGGTGTCCGGCCCCTTGTCGTGCGCCGGGCACTTGAATTACAGCGGCGGGGGTGTATTTGAAAATGCCAGATTAGAGCTGTCGGCTCTAATAGGCATCCAAATTGTTAAACAGCGGGCGCACTGCTGGGCTGATTGGCTGAAGCGACAGGCACTGTGATTGGATGCCTATCAGGCGTCCAATCGTAGCAGAAGAGGATGGGAGGAGACATTGAGGACTCGGAGGGAGCATGGAGGAATGTGCTGAACCTAGACAGGTAAGTGTCAGGCGAGGGGCAAACTGGTGGCAATTGATGGGGCAAACTGGTGGCAATTGATGGGGCAAACTGGTGGCAATTGATGGGGCACACTGGACGGCAATTGATGGGGCACACTGGCGGCAATTGATGGGCACACTGGTGGAAGTTGATGGGGCAAACTGGCGGCAATTGATGGGGCAAACTGGCGGCAATTGATGGGGCAAACTGGTGGCAGTTGATGGGGCAAACTGGTGGCAGTTGATGGGGCAAACTGGTGGCAATTGGTGGGGCAAACTGGTGGCAATTGATGGGGAAAACTGGCGTCAATTGATGGGCAAACTGGTGGCAATTGATGGGGAAAACTGGCATCAATTGATGGGCAAACTGGTGGCAATTGATGGGGCAAACTGGCGGCAATTGATGGGGCAAACTGGTGTCAGTTGATGGGGCAACTGGTGGCAGTTGATGGGGCAAACTGGTGGCAGTTGGTGGGGCAAACTGGCGGCAATTCATGGGGCAAACTGGCGGCAATTGATGGGGCAAACTGGTGGCAATTGATGGGGCAAACTGGTGGCAATTGATGGGGCACACTGGCGGCAACTGATGGGGCAAACTGGTGGCAATTGATGGAGCACACTGGCGGCAATTGATGGGCACACTGGTGGCAGTTGATGGGGCAAAGTGGTGGAAGTTGATGGGGAAAACTGGTGGCAGTTGATGGGGCAAACTGGCGGCAATTGATGGGGCAAACTGGTGGCAGTTGATGGGGCAAACTGGCGGCAATTGATGGGGCAAACTGGTGGCAATTGATGGGGCAAACTGGTGGCAATTGATGGGGCAAACTGGTGCCAATTGATGGGGCAAACTGGTGGCAATTGATGGTGCAAATTGGTGGCAGTTGATGGGGCAAAGTGGTGGAAGTTGATGGGGAAAACTGGTGGCAATTGATGGGGCAAACTGGTGGAAGTTTATGGGGCAAACTGGTGGCAATTGATGGGGAAAACTGGTGGCAATTGATGGGGAAAACTGGTGGCAATTGATGCGGAAAACTGGTGGCAATTGATGGGGCAAACTGGTGGCAGTTGATGGGGCAAACTGGTGGCAGTTGATGGGGCAAACTGGTGGCAATTGGTGGGGCACACTGGCGGCAATTGATAGGGCAACTGGTGCCAATTGATGGGGAAAACTGGCAGCAATTGATGGGCACACTGGCGGCAATTGATGGGCACACTGGCGGCAGTTGATGGGCAAACTGGTCGCAATTGATGGGGCAAACTGGCGGCAATTGGTGGGCAAACTGGAGGCAATTGATGGGCCAACTGGAGGCAATTGATGGGCAAACTGGCAGCAATTGATGGGGCAAACTGGTGGCAATTGATGGGGCAAACTGGTGGCAATTGATGGGGCTAACTGGTGGCAATTGATGGGGCTAACTGGTGGCAATTGATGGGGCAAACTGGTGGCAAATGATGGGGCAAACTGGTGGCAATTGATGGGGCACACTGGCGGCAATTCATGGGCAAACTGGTGGCAATTGATGAGGCACACTGGCGGCAATTGATGGGGCAAACTGGTGGCAATTGATGGGGCAAACTGGTGGCAATTGATGGGCAAACTGGCAGCAATTGATGGGCAAACTGGTGGCAATTGATGGGGCACACTGGCAGCAATTAATGGTTACAGTGGCTGAGTTTGATGGCACAGTGGCTGCATTTGATGGGCACAGTGGCTGCGTTTGATGGGCACAGTAGCTGTGTGTTTTCTTTTTTAGTTTGTTTGTGCTCCCCAAAAAATTTTGAGCACCAGCCGCCACTGCATCTCAGGAACCCTGATCAGACCACATCAATCAATCACCACTGCAGTCTCTACAGTGGAGCCAAAAACTAAATTTTTCTCTCAGTCTACCTAGGAAGCTGCAGCACCCAGGTCTGGATTTCCCACAAGGCCACCGACGCCAGGCCTTGGGGCGGCAGGGCGCCGAGGGGCGGGAGCGGCACAGATTCCCCCGACGGCCAGTTAAGGGCGGCAAGTTGCTTTCTGGAATCCGCTCGCTTTGCGGCAAAGTGTGCTGCCGTCAGTCCACCCCCCCCACATACCTCTCTCTACTGGCTCTGTCGTTGGGACTCCATCCTACCCCATGCTGCCGAGTTTGTCTCCTGTCACTGTCCCTGCCACCGATGTACACAATGAGAGGGGTGAGCTGTGACAGGAGTTCTAGCACAGTGCTAGGACTCCTGTTTTGGAGGTGACAGGGTCAAAAAAGAGAACCTGTCACCTCCAATTGCTATCACACAGGGAATTGTTTTCTCCTGTGTGATAACTTTATTGCCAAGTGAAAAAAAATTGATAAAAAAATTATAAAAGAACAAGAAATTATTAAATTATTAAAATAAAAAAATAATTAAAAAGTAAAGAATAACAAAAACATTATTAACCACTTAAGACCCGGACCTTTAGGCAGCTAAAGGACCCGCCAGTTTTTGCGATTCGCCACTGAGTCGCTTTAACTGACAATTGTGCGGTCGTACGACGTGGCTCCCAACAAAATTGGCGTCCTTTTTTCCCCCACAAATAGAGCTTTCTTTTGGTGGTATTTCATTACCTCTGCGATTTTTTTTTTTTGCGCTATAAACAAAAATAGAGCGACAATTTTGAAAAAAAATCAATATTTTTTACTTTTTGCTGTAATAAATATCCCCCAAAAATATATATAAAAAAAAGTTTTCCTCAGTTTAGGCCGATACGTATTCTGCATATTTTTGGTAAAAAAATCAAATCGCAATAATAGGGGATAGTTTTACGGCATTTTTATGATTTTTTTTTTTTACTACTAATGGCGGAGATCAGTGATTTTTTTCGTGACTGCGACATTATGGCAGACACTTCGGGCAATTTTGACACATTTTTGGGACCATTGTCATGTTTACAGCAAAAAATGCTATAAAAATGCACCGATTACTGTGAAAAATGACAATTGCAGTTTAGGAGATAAACACTAGGGGGCGCTGAAGGGGTTATGTGTGACCTCATATGTGTTTCTAACTGTAGGGGGGTGTGGCTGTAGGTGTGACGTCATTGATTGTGATTCCCTATATCAGGCAACACACAATCAACGAGGGCGCCACTGTGAAGTACGGGGAAGGTTTGTTTACACACACCTCTCCCCGTTCTTCAGCCCCGGGGACCGATCGCGGGACTCCAGCGGCGATCGGGTCCGCAAGTCCTGCGGTCCCCGGAGCTTCCGACCGGGTCGCGACCACACGCCCGCGACCCCGCGGCTGGGCTTAAAGGGCAACTGACAGGGACATGCTTGTGCCAAGCCAGGCCATTCTGCTGACGTATACCGGCGTGAAGGGGTCCTTAAGTGGTTAAAAATAATAAGAAAATTATACAGAAATAAAAAAGTAAACGACAAGCCACAAAAAAAACGATTAGAACTACAGTAACCGTGCCGCCCCTGCCATCCGGTTGCCATTGATTTTGGGGTGGGGGTTCGGTTGGCAGGGAGGGGGGTGCATTGCGTAACCTGGCCTTGGGGCGGCAAGGAGAGCAAATCTGGTCCTGGCGGCAGAGGTCTAAATGGTTTTGTGCTGCCCTAGGCCTGACTAAACTTGCGCACCCTCTAATTTAAATATGACCCACCCCTTCCTGTCAAAGCCACATCCCTGTCATATTCATGGGAGAAGGACAGAGGGACGCCCTGGGAGAAGGACAGAGGGACGCCCTGGGAGGAGGACAGAGGGACGCCCTGGGAAGAGGAGAGAGGGATGCCCTGGGAGAAGGACAGAGGGACGCCCTGGGAGAAGGACAGAGGGACGCCCTGGGAGAAGAACAGAGGGACGCCCTGGGAAGAGGAGAGAGGGACGCCCTGGGAGGAGGACAGAGGGACGCCCTGGGAAGAGGAGAGAGGGATGCCCTGGGAGAAGGACAGAGGGACGCCCTGGGAGAAGGACAGAGGGACGCCCTGGGAGAAGGACAGAGGGACGCCCTGGGAGGAGGACAGAGGGACGCCCTGGGAGGAGGACAGAGGGACGCCCTGGGAGCAGGACGGAGGGACGCCCTGGGAGGAGGACGGAGGGACGCCCTGGGAGGAGGACGGAGGGACGCCCTGGGAGGAGGACGGAGGGACGCCCTGGGAGGAGGACGGAGGGACGCCCTGGGAGGAGGACGGAGGGACGCCCTGGGAGGAGGACGGAGGGACGCCCTGGGAGGAGGACGGAGGGACGCCCTGGGAGGAGGACAGAGGGACGCCCTGGGAGGAGGACAGAGGGACGCCCTGGGAGGAGGACAGAGGGACGCCCTGGGAGGAGGACAGAGGGACGCCCTGGGAGAAGGACGGAGGGACGCCCTGGGAGGAGGACGGAGGGACGCCCTGGGAAAAGGACAGAGGGACGCCCTGGGAAAAGGACAGAGGGACGCCCTGGGAAAAGGACAGAGGGACGCCCTGGGAGGAGGACAGAGGGACGCCCTGGGAGAAGGACAGAGGGACGCCCTGGGAAAAGGACAGAGGGACGCCCTGGGAAAAGGACAGAGGGACGCCCTGGGAGGAGGACAGAGGGACGCCCTGGGAGAAGGACAGAGGGACGCCCTGGGAGAAGGACAGAGGGACGCCCTGGGAGAAGGACAGAGGGACGCCCTGGGAGAAGGACAGAGGGACGCCCTGGGAGAAGGACAGAGGGACGCCCTGGGAGGAGGACAGAGGGACGCCCTGGGAGGAGGACAGAGGGACGCCCTGGGAGGAGGACAGAGGGACGCCCTGGGAGGACAGAGGGACGCTCTGGGAGGAGGACAGAGGGACGCCCTGGGAGGAGGACAGAGGGACGCCCTGGGAGGAGGACAGAGGGACGCCCTGGGAGGAGGACAGAGGGACGCCCTGGGAGGAGGACAGAGGGACGCCCTGGGAGGAGGACAGAGGGACGCCCTGGGAGGAGGACAGAGGGACGCCCTGGGAGAAGGACAGAGGGACGCCCTGGGAGGAGGACAGAGGGACGCCCTAGGAGGACAGAGGGACGCCCTGGGAGGACAGAGGGACGCCCTGGGAGGAGGACAGAGGGACGCCCTGGGAGGAGGACAGAGGGACGCCCTGGGAGGAGGACAGAGGGACGCCCTGGGAGGAGGACAGAGGGACGCCCTGGGAGGAGGACAGAGGGACGCCCTGGAGGAGGACAGAGGGACGCCCTGGGAGGAGGACAGAGGGACGCCCTGGGAGGAGGACAGAGGGACGCCCTGGGAGGAGGACAGAGGGACGCCCTGGGAGGAGGACAGAGGGACGCCCTGGGAGAGGACAGGGGACAGAGGACGACGCCCTGGGAGGAGGACAGAGGGACGCCCTGGGAGGAGGACAGAGGGACGCCCTGGGAGGACAGAGGGACGCCCTGGGAGGACAGAGGGACGCTCTGGGAGGAGGACAGAGGGACGCCCTGGGAGGACAGAGGGACGCCCTGGGAGGAGGACAGAGGGACGACCTGGGAGGAGGACAGAGGGACGCCCTGGGAGGAGGACAGAGGGACGCCCTGGGAGGAGGACAGAGGGACGCCCTGGGAGGAGGACAGAGGGACGCCCTGGGAGGAGGACAGAGGGACGCCCTGGGAGAAGGACAGAGGGACGCCCTGGGAGAAGGACAGGACAGAGGGACGCCCTGGGAGGAGGACAGAGGGACGCCCTGGGAGGAGGACAGAGGGACGCCCTGGGAGGAGGACAGAGGGACGCCCTGGGAGGAGGACAGAGGGACGCCCTGGGAGGAGGACAGAGGGACGCCCTGGGAGGAGGACAGAGGGACGCCCTGTGAGGAGGACAGAGGGACGCCCTGGGAGGAGGACAGAGGGACGCCCTGGGAGGAGGACAGAGGGACGCCCTGGGAGGAGGACAGAGGGACGCCCTGGGAGAAGGACAGAGGGACGCCCTAAGAGTAGTAGAGAGGGACGCCCTAAGAGTAGTAGAGAGGGACGCCCTGGGAGGAGTAGAGAGGGACGCCATGGGAAGAGGACAGAGGGCCGCCCCCCACAAAGTGCCGCCCTAGGCCTGGGCCTGGGTCTTGTTGGCCTAGGCCAGAATACATCCCTGCCTGGCGGTTTGGATTTTTGGATTTTTCCTTAGTAAAGTAATTTTCTGGAGAAGATACATTGTTCATGTTTATTTTTCAGTTGGGAAGTCTCGAGTCTCTTCTCCTGGAACACGTACTTGTGCTTCTGACTTCAGGCTGAGATCTTCTCTAATGAAGTGCTTTATGTTATCACCTTCACTGTATTTAAAATCCGACAAGTGAAATGTCTGGCGGCAATTAGCGAACCTTTTCATGGCGGATAAGTAAAGGTCAGCGCCTGTAATCACTTTCTTATCCCCCCTCGGCTCTGAATGTCATCGATGTATCTCCTGACAGGAGAGGCTTCAGCTGAGCAAAGTTTTACTTCTTAAAATCACTCTCAGCCAATCAGAGAACAGAAAAAAAATTGACACGACTAACAAAAAAACACTCGATAGTGTGAACAAAAAAAAAAAGGTCATGATGAGACATTATCCTTCTACGGAGTTATTATAAAAATAAAAAATATCCGCAAATGTGTAGAAAACATTTAAAGAGTTCCTTCACTTTTACAGACAAAATGTACCAGTAAACTAACACCGGACACCCTCCCACTGACACCAATGATGGGGCACTATTCCTCCCACTGACACCAATGATGAGACACTGGCTCTACAGTGATTGGACACAAGAGGTGGGATTTATGAATTCTCCAATCACAAGCAGGGGGCGGGGATTGTGCCTCTCCAGACATTCCCGGCCAGGACAAGTACTGTCAGTAAGTAAAGCGGCAATATGGCGGCTTTTTTTGGGGGCATCAGATAGGCTCGGAGGGCTGTGTCAGTTTTATTCCGGGACACTGTATTGGTATTAAGGTTCGCGGGACAGACCTGCAAAATGCGGGACCGGCAAGAACGTCCTTAAAGAGTTGCGAGTGCAGCTAGCTATTAAACCATATAGTTAATGAGTGTATCATCAAGAATATACTACAGTGCCTTGCAAAAGTATTCACCCCCCTTGATTTTTTTTCCGTGTTTTGTTGCCTCACAACCTGGAATAACACGGATTGTTTGAGGATTTGCATCATTTAATTTACAGAACACGCCCACAACTTTGAAGATTTATTTTTTATTATTATTGTGAAGCAAACAACAAATAGGGAAAGAAATAACAGAAAAAGTCAATGTGCATAAGTATTCACCCCCCTAATACTTTGTAGAGCCGCCTATCACAGCTCCGAGTCTCTTTGGATAAGTCTCTATGATCTTCCCACATCTCACCACTGGGATTTCTGCCCCATTCCTCCTCCTTGCAGAACTCGTCCAGATCCTTCAAGTTGGATGGTTTGCGCTTGTGAACTGCAATCTTTAAGTCTGACCACAGATTTTCTTTTGGATTGAGGTCTGGGCTGCGACTCGGCCATTCCAACATATTTACATGTTTCCCCTTAAACCCCTCAAGTGTTGCTTTAGCAGTGTGTTTGGGGTCATTGTCCTGCTGGAAAGTGAACCTCCATCCTTGCCTCAAATCACACACAGAGTCAGGGCCGGTCCTAGGGTCACAGACGCCTGGGTGCAGAAATATTTCTGGCACCCCCACATGGGCGTGGTCATCTTACTAACTCCTCCTCTTTATTAATGTTTATATGGCTACGACTCAAACACAGAGATACTCCCCTAAAAAGTCTTCATTAGTGTCCCCCATCAGAGTCCCCCCCAGCAGGTGTCCCCCATCAGAGCACCCCCACAGCAGGTGTCCCCTATCAGAGTCCCCCACAGCAGGTGTCCCCCCCAGCAGGTGTCCCCCATCAGAGCCCCCGACAGCAGGTGTCCCCCATCAGAGTCCCCCCACAGCAGGTGTCCCCCATCAGAGCCCCCCAGCAGGTGTCCCCCGTCAGAGCCCCCCCACAGCAAGCAGGTGTCCCCCATCAGAGCCCCCCACAGCAGGTGTCCCCCATCAGAGTCCCCCACAGCAGGTGTCCCCCATCAGAGCCCCTCACAGCAGGTGTCCCCAATCAGAGCCCCCCCACAGCAGGGGTCCCCATCAGAGCCCCCACAGCACGTGTCCCCCATCAGAGCCCCCCACAGCAGGTGTCCCCCGTCAGAGCCCCCCCAGCAGGTGTCCCCCATCAGAGTCCCCCACAGCAGGTGTCCCCCATCAGAGTCCCCCACAGCAGGTGTCCCCCATCAGAGCCCCCCACAGCAGGTGTCCCCCATCAGAGTCCCCCCCAGCAGGTGTCCCCCATCAGAGCCCCGACAGCAGGTGTCCCCATCAGAGCCCCCCACAGCAGGTGTCCCCCGTCAGAGCCCCCCACAGCAAGCAGGTGTCCCCCATCAGAGCCCCCCACAGCAGGTGTCCCCCATCAGAGCCCCCCACAGCAGGTGTCCCCCATCAGAGCCCCTCACAGCAGGTGTCCCCAATCAGAGCCCCCCCACAGCAGGGGTCCCCATCAGAGCCCCCACAGCACGTGTCCCCCATCAGAGCCCCCCACAGCAGGTGTCCCCCGTCAGAGCCCCCCCAGCAGGTGTCCCCCATCAGAGTCCCCCACAGCAGGTGTCCCCCATCAGAGTCCCCCACAGCAGGTGTCCCCCATCAGAGCCCCCCACAGCAGGTGTCCCCCATCAGAGCCCCGACAGCAGGTGTCCCCATCAGAGCCCCCCACAGCAGGTGTCCCCCATCAGAGCCTCCCACAGCAGGTGTCCCCCATCAAAGTCCCCCCCAGCAGGTGTCCCCCATCAGAGTCCCCCCCAGCAGGTGTCCTCCATCAGAGCTCCCCCTAGCAGGTGTCCTCCATCAGAGCCGCCAACAGCAGGTGTCCCCCATCAGAGCCCCCCACAGCAGGTGTCCCCCATCAGAGTACCCCCCAGCTGGTGTCCTCCATCAGAGCCCCCCACAGCACGTGTCCCCCATCAGAGCCCCCCAGCAGGTGTCCCCCATCAGAGCCCCCCACAGCAGGTGTCCCCCATCAGAGCCCCCCACAGCAGGTGTCCCCCATCAGAGTCCCCCACAGCAGGTGTCCCCCATCAGAGCCCCCCACAGCAGGTGTCCCCCATCAGAGCCCCCCACAGCAGGTGTCCCCATCAGAGCCCCCCACAGCAGGTGTCCCCCGTCAGAGCCCCCTCACAGCAAGCAGGTGTCCCCCGTCAGAGCCCCCTCACAGCAAGCAGGTGTCCCCCAACAGAGCCCCCCCACAGCAGGTGTCCCCTGTCAGAGCCCCCTCACAGCAAGCAGTTGTTCCCTGTCAGAGCCCCCTCACAGCAAGCAGGTGTCCCCCATCAGAGCCCCCCCCCAGAAGGTGTCCTCCATCAGAACCCCCCAGCAGGAGTTCCTAATCAGAGCCCCCCAGCAGGTGTCCCCCGTCAGAGCCCCCTCACAGCAAGCAGATGTCCCCCGTCAGAGCCCCCCCCCCACAGCAGGTGTCCCCATCGGAGCCCCCCACATCAGATGTCCCCATAGATCAGTACTTGTCCATTAGATCCCTGTAGCTCGGGCGCGCTGGAAGCAGAAGCACATTACAAGGGGGCAGGGGCATATGTGGCATCTTTGGTTACTTGGATGGTGGCACTCGGAGTGCACGGGATGATTGGCATGCAGCTCTGGCCAACCCAGAAGCCTCTCATCACACCGCCTATGGGAAAAGAGCCGACACACGTAGAGGGGGCGGGGCAGACGGGAGACAGCTCCATGCACACCGGACAGAATTAATTAGTGGAGCCCAGTACCGGAACGTGTTCCGATACTAGTCTCTGCTGTGGTACCCAACCCGGATTCCAGGACAGCAGGAGGTATGCGCTCTTGTCAGTTGTCAGCAGAGAGAGCAAGCAGGGTGGGGAATGGCAGCACTCGCTACAAGCACTCCGCCTCTGGACACAGACAAGGAGGAGGGAGGGGAGCACTTCGGAGCTTCGGTGCCTGGGTACAGAGCACCCCGTGCACCCTCCCTAGGATCAGCCCTGCACAGAGTGCTACAGGTTTTGCTCAAGAATATCCCTGCATTTAGCACCATCCATCTTTCCCTCAACTCTGGCCAGTTTCCCAGTCCCGATTGCTGAAAAACATCCCCACAGCATGATGCTGCCACCACCATGTTTCACAGTGGGGATGGTGTTCTTTGGGTGATGTGATGTGTTGGGTTTTGCGCCAGACATGGCTTTTTTCTTTGATCGCCAAAAAGTTTAATTTTAGTCCCATCAGATCAGAGCCCCTTCCTCCATACATTTTGGGAGCCTTTTCACAAACTCGAAACGCGCCATTTTGTTTTTTTGCTGAAAGTAATGTCTTTTTTCCGGCCACTCTGCCATAAAGCCCAACTCTATGGAGCGTACGGCGTATTGTCCCCCTATGTACAGATCCTCCAGTCTCTGCTGTGGAACTCTGCAGCTCCTCCAGGGTCACCTTAGGTCTCTGTGCTCCTCTCTGATTAATGCCCTTCTTGGCCATCCCGTGAGATTTGGCGTGTGCCGCCGTCTCTTGGCAGGTTTGCTGTTGCGCCGTGTTCTTTCCATTTGGTGATGATAGATTTGATGGGGCTCCGAGGGGATCATCAAAGATTTGGATAAGGGGGTGGGTATAAAAGCCCGGTATTGAAGGGGTTAATTACCGCAAAGATGCACTGCCAGCTGGCGCTCCCCGGATGACAAGGGGATGTTCTTCTTCCTGCAGTCGAGAAACACGAGATCACTCAGCAAAACAATTTGTTGGATTTTAACTGCTTGCCGACCAGCCGGCAAGTTGGCTCTGCTGGGCGAGATCACGTAGCTACTCGCCATCTCGCCAAGCAGCCAATAGGGGCGCTGGGCACCCGCGATCGCTCATTACAGAGCCAGGACCGGGAGCTGTGGGTGTAAACTCACAGCTCCCGGTCCTGTGAGGGGGGAAATGCCTGATTGTCTGTTCATACAATGTATGAACAGTGATCTGTCATTTCCCCCAGTCAGTCCCCTCCCCCCCCTTTAGTTAGAACACACCCAGGGAACATGGTTAACCCCTTCCCCGCCCCTAGTGTTAACCCCTTCCCTGCCAGTGGCATTTTTATAGTAATCAATGCATTTTTATAGCACTGATCGCTAGGGTTGTCCCGATACCGATACCAGTATCGGTATCGGGACCGATACCGAGTATTTGCGGGAGTACTTGTACTCCCGCAAATACCCCCGATACCAGAATAGAATACTCGCCCCCCCCCCTCCCCGCTGCCGCAGCCATGTCACCCCCATATATGCAGCCATGGGGGTGACATAGCTGCATATATGGGGGTGACATAGCTGCATATATGGGGGTGACATGGCTGCATATATGGGGGATATGGAGGTGACATAGCTGCATATATGGGGGTGACATGGCTGCATATATGGGGGTGACATGGCTGCATATATGGGGTTGACATGGTTGCATATATGGGGGTGACATGGCTGCATATATGGGGGTGACATGGCTGCATATATGGGGGTGACATGGTTGCATATTTGGGGGTGACATGGCTGCATATATGGGGGTGACATGGTTGCATATTTGGGGGTGACATAGCTGCATATATGTGGGTGACATGGCTGCATATGTGTGGGGACATGGCTGCATATATGTGGGTGACATGGCTGCATATGTGTGGGGACATGGCTGCATATATGTGGGTGACATGGCTGCATATATGTGGGTGACATGGCTGCATATGTGTGGGGACATGGCTACATTTGTGGGGAGACATGGCTGCATATGTGTGGGGACATGGCTGCATATATGTGGGTGACATGGCTGCATATATGTGGGTGACATGGCTGCATATGTGTGGGGACATGGCTACATTTGTGGGGAGACATGGCTGCATATGTGTGGGGACATGGCTGCATATATGTGGGTGACATGGCTGCATATGTGTGGGGACATGGCTACATTTGTGGGGAGACATGGCTGCATATGTGTGGGGACATGGCTGCATATATGTGGGTGACATGGCTGCATATGTGTGGGGACATGGCTACATTTGTGGGGAGACATGGCTGCATATGTGTGGGGACATGGCTGCATATATGTGGGTGACATGGCTGCATATGTGTGGGGACATGGCTACATTTGTGGGGAGACATGGCTGCATATGTGTGGGGACATGGCTGCATATATGTGGGTGACATGGCTGCATATGTGTGGGGACATGGCTACATTTGTGGGGAGACATGGCTGCATATGTGTGGGGACATGGCTGCATATATGTGGGTGACATGGCTGCATATGTGTGGGGACATGGCTGCATATATGTGGGTGACACGGCTGCATATGTGTGGGGACATGGCTACATTTGTGGGGAGACATGGCTGCATATGTGTGGGGACATGGCTGCATATATGTGGGTGACATGGCTGCATATATGTGGGTTACATGGCTGCATATGTGTGGGGACATGGCTACATTTGTGGGGAGACATGGCTGCATATGTGTGGGGACATGGCTGCATATATGTGGGTGACATGGCTGCATATGTGTGGGGACATGGCTACATTTGTGGGGAGACATGGCTGCATATGTGTGGGGACATGGCTGCATATATGTGGGTGACATGGCTGCATATGTGCGGGGACATGGCTGCATTTGTGGGGAGACATGGCTGCATGGTTAATGGTTAACCCATTCCCCGCCCCCTAGTGTTAACCCCTTCCCTGCCAGTGGCATTTTTATAGTAATAAATGCATTTTTATAGCACTGATCGCTAGGGTTGTCCCGATACCGATACCAGTATCGGTATCGGGACCGATACCGAGTATTTGCGGGAGTACTTGTACTCCCGCAAATACCCCCGATACCAGAATAGAATACTCGCTCCCCCCCCTCCCCGCTGCCGCAGCCATGTCACCCCCATATATGCAGCCATGGGGGTGACATAGCTGCATATATGGGGGTGACATAGCTGCATATATGGGGGTGACATGGCTGCATATATGGGGGATATGGAGGTGACATAGCTGCATATATGGGGGTGACATGGCTGCATATATGGGGGTGACATGGCTGCATATATGGGGGTGACATGGTTGCATATATGGGGGTGACATGGCTGCATATATGGGGGTGACATGGCTGCATATATGGGGGTGACATGGTTGCATATTTGGGGGTGACATGGCTGCATATATGGGGGTGACATGGCTGCATATATGTGGGTGACATGGCTACATTTGTGGGGAGACATGGCTGCATTTGTGGACACATTTAAAAAAAAAAAAGTATCGGTATTCGGTATCGGCGACTACTTGAAAAAAAGTATCGGTACTTGAACTCGGTCCTAAAAAAGTGGTATCGGGACAACCCTACGGATCGCTATAAAAATGCCAATGGTCCCAAAAATGTGTCAAAAGTGTCCGTCATAAAGTCGCAGTACCGATAAAAATTGCTGATCGCCGCCATTAGTAGTAAAAAAAAAAAATATTAATAAAAATGCCATAAAACTATCCCCCTATTTTGTAGACGCTATAAATTTTGCACAAACCAATCAATAAACGCTTATTGCGATTTTTTTTTACGAAAAATATGTAGAAGAATACGTATCGCTCTAAACTGAGGGAAAAACATTTTTTTATATATTATTGGGGGATATTTATTATAGGAAAAAGCAAGAAATATTTTTTTTTTTTTTTTTTTAAATGTCGCTCTGTTTTTGTTTATAGCGCAAAAAAATAAAAACCGCAGAGATTATCAAATACCACCAAAAGAAAGCTCTATTTGTGGGGGAAAAAAAAGATGGCAGTTTTGTTTGGGAGCCGCGTCGCACGACCGCGCAATTGTCTGTTAAAGCTACGCAGTGCTGAATCGCAAAAAGGGGCCTGGTCCTTTAGCTACAAAATGGCCCGGGGCTGAAGTGGTTAAGGGAAAAAACCTGCCAACGACCGAGGGCCACCAACTGTCAACCGCCACTTTGCGGGAGTCGGCTGCATTGAGTTAATAGAGCCCACAAGGGTCTTCTGTCTTCTTTGCCACCGGCCACATTCTCCTCTTCATTGGAAAGCCCTGTAAGGGGTTAATGTTGGGGGGATCATTTAGTTAATGCGGCGCGTGGGGGGGGGGGGCCGTATAATAAGACGTGTTCATGAAATGTGAATCTTTCTAACACAAGACCATTAATCCCCTTTCCCGTTAACCTTCATTAAAGACGCCACGTTGCTAATAATTGAATTACGGGAAAATGTTCCTTTGGTAAATGAAATTAGCGTCGGCAAAAATAGAATTGGAAAAGAGCAACATAATGACTCAACCCGCCGAGACGTTTTCCAAAACCACAAACTGATATAAATATTTTAAAAAGTAAACATTTTTTAATGAATCTCTAACTCATCAGTTTAGAAGTAACCGAGAATAAGGGTCCTAAAATGATCATGTGTATGCGGCATAAGGGTCCTAAAATGATCGTGCACGCGGCATAAGGGTCCTAAAATGATCATGTGTATGCGGCATAAGGGTCCTAAAATGATCGTGCACGCGGCATAAGGGTCCTAAAATGATCATGCACACGGCATAAGGGTCCTAAAATGATCATGTGCACGCGGCATAAGGGTCCTAAAATGATCGTGTGTACGCGGCATAAGGGTCGTAAAATGATCGTGTGTACGCGGCATAAGGGTCCTAAAATGATCGTGTGTACGCGGCATAAGGGTCCTAAAATTATCTGTGCACGCGGCATAAGGGTCCTAAAATGATCATGTGTATGAACAGCGATCTGTCATTTCCCCCAGTCAGTCCCCTCCCCCCCTTTAGTTAGAACACACCCAGGGAACATGGTTAACCCCTTTTCTACCCCTAGTGTTAACCCCTTCCCTGCCAGTGCCATTTTTATAGTAATCAATGCATTTTTATAGCACTGATCGCTATAAAAATGCCAATGGTCCCAAAAATGTGTCAAAAGTGTCCGTCATAAAGTCGCAGTACCGATAAAAATCGCTGATCGCCGCCATTAGTAGTAAAATAAATAAATAAAAATGCCATAAAACTATCCCCTATTTTGTAGACGCTATAAATTTTGCACAAATCCTAAATGATCGTGTGTACGCGGCATAAGGGTCCTAAAATGATCGTGTGCACGCGGCATAAGGGTCCTAAAATGATCGTGTGTATGCGGCATAATGGTCCTAAAATAATCGTGTGTACGCGGCATAAGGGTCCTAAAATGATCGTGTGTACGCGGCATAAGGGTCCTAAAATGATCGTGTGTACGCGGCATAAGGGTCCTAAAATTATCTGTGCACGCGGCATAAGGGTCCTAAAATGATCATGTGCACGCGGCATAAGGGTCCTAAAATGATCGTGTGCACGCGGCATAAGGGTCCTAAAATTATCTGTGCACGCGGCATAAGGGTCCTAAAATGATCATGTGTATGCGGCATAAGGGTCCTAAAATGATCATGTGCAAGCGGCATAAGGGTCCTAAAATGATCGTGTGTACGCGGCATAAGGGTCCTAAAATGATCGTGTGTATGCGGCATAAGGGTCCTAAATTTATCTGTGCACACGGCATAAGGGTCCTAAAATGATCGCTCTCACTCCGGCGTCCGTGGTAATATGTAACATGCGTAGCCCAATCAACTTTTTCGTGTGTGGGCATATTTTTGAGAGGAGGCTCAAAATTTAGTTGATAGGAAAAGTGGCTTTGTTTAATGGGCACAGTGTCAGCATTTGATGGGCACAGTGGCAGCATTTGGGGCACAGTGGCAACATTTGGGGCTCAGTGGCAGCATTTGGGGCACAGTGGCAACATTTGATGGGCAAAGTGGCTGCGTTTAATGGGCACAGTGGCAGCATTTGATGGGCACAGTGGCAGCATTTGGGGCACAGTGGCAACATTTGGGGCTCAGTGGCAACATTTGATGGGCAAAGTGGCTGCGTTTAATGGGCACAGTGGCAGCATTTGATGGGCACAGTGGCAGAATTTGGGGCACAGTGGCAACATTTGGGGCACAGTGGCAGAATTTAGGGCACAGTGGCAACATTTGGGACACTTTGGCAGCATTTAATGGGCACAGGGGAAACATTTGGGGCACAGTGCAAACATTTGATGGGCACAGTGGCTGCAATTGATGGTTTTCTTTTCAGAATTTCTCAGTTTGTTTGCGCCCCCCCCCCCTCCACAAAAATTTTGAGCACCAGCCGCCACTGGATACAGCCAACCACAAAGCCCCTCTCACAAGTCCACTTTCATAACAGTCCGGGGGCAAATAGATAGGGGAGGGGGGAGTTATACCTAATGGGGGACAAACACTGCAGTAAAAACCTGCCAGAGGTTCTAACCCTCACCACTCTATCCAAAACTAGAAAAAAAAAGTTTAAGTCGGAGTTTCCAACTTTTCTTATGTAAAGCTGCACCCCTTTCCTTCATATAGAAAGGTCTCTATTCGCCCCGTAGTAATTATATATACACATCGCTCCCACATAACAGCGAATGAATGGCGCACCAAGCTGGCCGGACTTCCAGCCTTCATCTTCTGCACACGTTTGATGTTCAGTGAAGCGGGAGAAATGATTGATCGGGAGAAATGATTGATCGGGATCACAGATAAGTCACAGATCTGCTGGAAGATTATAAAATAAGCTGCCAGACTACATAGACTCCTCTGTCTGTGGAGGCCGCACCCCCAGTCCTATCGGTCGGTCCGAAACGCTGATCCTCATTGGAAATTTAGTTATAGAATGTTTTTTCTTTTCCAAAATATTTTATTAGCTGTTCAAAAGTAATCCTTCCAATTTACATTGGCCCGGATTTACAGAGCTCTTACGCCGCCGTATAACAAGTTACGCCGACGTAAGTGCAAATGTGCTCCGTCGTATCTGTGCGCCGAACCCACAAACAGAGATGCGCCTAAAACCAGGCTACACCCCGCCGACGTAACTTGCTTACGCCGGCGTAGGGTGGGCGTACATTTCTGCTGGGTGCATGGATTAGCCATTCAAACATGCAAATGAGGTAAGTACGGCGATTCACGAACGTACGCGCGCCCGACGCAGGCTATGCGCGGTGCGCGTAAGTTGTACGTCCGCCGTAAAGTTATTCCCCATAGATGAGGTGTAACTTAGCAACAGACATGCAAAGGTCTGCACCACAGAACACAGGCCGGCGTATTTTACGTGGGACGTGGGTGTGGCTGGGCGTAGGTTACGTTAACGGCGTACACAGTGATCCGGCGTATCTTAGGCAGTTGTTCCGACGTGGTTGTGCGCATGCGCAGGAAGATGCGTTCACGTCACGGCGCATGTGCAGTTCGTTATACGTACTTGTCTGGCGCTCGGCCCATCTTTTGCATGGGGTCACGCCTCCTTTGCATGGCTCACGCCCACTTCCACCTCCGCCGGCCTGCGCCTTTGAAGCCCACGCCACGCTGGTACAACGTTGGGAGCACTGGCTTTATGAATTCCATGCTTGCCTCTCTGCGCTGCGTTGGCGTAGTGTACAGGGGATATGCTACGGCGGCGTAATGTACACCTGCTGTCTGTGAATCCGGGCCGTTGTATTTATTTTCCCTACAATGTATCCAAAGCTATACTTTTGGAGACAGTGGTGGGAAGGTTAAAATTAGGGTTGTCCCGATACCACTTTTTTAGGACCGAGTACAAGTACCGATACTTTCTTTCATGTACTCGCCGATACCGAATACCGATACTTTTTTTAAATGTGTCCCCAAATGCAGCCATGTCCCCCACATATATCCAGCCATGTCCCCCCACATATTGCAGCCATGTCCCCCCACATATATCCAGCCATGTCCCCCCACATATTGCAGCCATGCCCCCCCATATATGCAGCCATGTCCCCCCATATATGCAGCCATGTCCCCCACAGATGCAGCCATGTCCCCCCATAGATGCAGCCATGTCCCCCCATAGATGCAGCCATGTCCCCCCATAGATGCAGCCACGTCCCCCCATATATGCAGCCATGCCCCCCCCATATATGCAGCCACGTCCCCCCATATATGCAGCCATGCCCCCCCCCCCATATATGCAGCCATGTCCCCCACAGATGCAGCCATGTCCCCCACAGATGCAGCCATGTCCCCCCATAGATGCAGCCATGTCCCCCACAGATGCAGCCATGTCCCCCACAGATGCAGCCATGTCCCCCACAGATGCAGCCATGTCCCCCACAGATGCAGCCATGTCCCTCACATATGCAGCCATGTCCCTCACATATGCAGCCGTGTCCTTCACATATGCAGCCGTGTCCCTCACATATGCAGCCATGTCCTGTCCCCCATAGATGCAGCCATGGCCCCCATATATATGCAGCCATGTCCCCCATATATGCAGCCATGTCCCCCATATATATGCAGCCATGTCCCCCATATATGCAGCCATGTCCCCCATATATATGCAGCCATGTCCCCCATATATATGCAGCCATGTCCCCCATATATGCAGCCATGTCCTATCCCTCATAAATGCAGCCATGTCCCCCACAGATGCAGCCATGTCCTGTCCCCCATAGATGCAGCCATGTCCCCCACATATATGCAGCCATGTCCCCCACAGATGCAGCCATGTCCTGTCCCCCACAGATGCAGCCATGTCCCCCACAGATGCAGCCATGTCCTGTCCCCCATAGATGCAGCCATGTCCCCCATACCTAGTGGTAGAGGATGCCACCGCTGCCGCCGCTGCTCCTGTTGCCGCGTTAATCCCCGTGTATTACAGTGCCGCATTACCGGCAGCTTTGGTTTGAATACCTGTAATCCCCGCCGCGCCATGTATAGACACTCCCCTTCTCGGGATTGGACGGATCCGTCCAATCCCGAGAAGGGGAGTGTCTATACATGGCGCGGCGGGGATTACAGGTATTCAAACCAAAGCTGCCGGTAATGCGGCTCTGTAATGCACAGGGATTAACGCGGCGGCTTTGCGGTATGTGGCGGCGGCGGCGACGGCGGCGGCAGGGGGGAAGTATTCTATTCAGGTATCGGGGGTATTTGCGGGAGTACAAGTACTCCTGCAAATACTCGGTATCGGTCCCGATACCGATACTGGTATCGGTATCCGGACAACCCTAGTTAGAACCCTGGCCAGGTTTTTATTGCCATCTGTGTGCCCAAAATTTGTTCGTTTTCATTTCATTTTTTTTTTTCCCCTTTCGTTTTTGGGGTGATTGGTTATGATCAAAATTCTTTATTTTGAATAAAAATGAATGACGTCGGAAAAATGTTAATTCGTTATGTTCCATTCATTTAGATTTGTAAATTCGGTAATTCGAAGGAAAAAAAATCTGAGGTTCCACTGTAATAACTAACTAATAATAACTATTAAATTATAGGTATTGGAATTTCCTTTCCTTTCGGATTTTCGAAGTTTAGGATTTTCATTCTTATCTCCGGATTTCCGTTTTTTTTTTTAATTTTTGTTCCTTTTTTTAAAATTTTCAGATTTTTGGATTTTTTCGAATTTTCAGTTTTTTGGAGAATTTACAAATTTGCTCATTTTTGAATTTACGAATTTTTGTTTTCAGAAACATTTGTTAAGACAAGTTTTCGTTAACCACTTAAGACCCGGACCATTATGCAGGTTAAGGACCTTGCCCCTTTTTGCGATTCGGCGCTGCGTCGCTTTAACTGACGATTGCGCGGTCGTGCGACGTGGCTCCCAAACAAAATTGGCGTCCTTTTTTCCCCACAAATAGAGATTTCTTTTGGCGGTATTTGATCACCTCTGCGGTTTTTATTTTTTTGCGCTATAAACAAAAATAAAGCGACAATTTTTAAAAAAATGCAATATTTTTTACTTTTTGCTATAATAAATATCCCCAAAAAGATATAAAAAACGTTTTTTTCCTCAGTTTAGGCCGATACGTATTCTTCTACATATTTTTGGTAAAAAAAAATCGCAATAAGCGTTTATCGATTGGTTAGCGCAAAATGTATAGCGTTTACAAAATAGGGGATAGTTTTATGGCATTTTTAAGAATATTTTTTATTTTTTTTACTACAAATGGCGGCGATCAGCGATTTTTTTCGTGACTACGACATTATGGCGCACACATCGGACAATTTTGACACATTTTTGGGACCGTTGTCATTTTCACAGCGAAAAGTGCTATAAAAATGCTCTGCTTACTGTGAAAATGACAATTGCAGTTTAGGAGTTAACCACAAGGGGGCGCTGAAGGGGTTAAGTGTGACCTCATATGTGTTTCTAACTGTAGGGGGCGGGGCTGGACGTGTGATGTCATTGATTGTGATTCCCTATATCAGGGAACAGACGATCACTGACAGCGCCACAGTGAAGAACGGGGAAGGTTTGTTTACACTCACCTCTCCCCGTTCTTCAGCTCCGGTGACCGATCGCGGGACACCCACGGCGATCGGTCTGCGGGTCCCAAGGGAGCGGTCACGGAGCTTCGGACCAGGTCGGGAGCGCCCCGGCGACGCGCTTGCGACCCACAGCTGGGCTCTTAAAGGGGACGTATATATACATCAATGTGCCGAGCCGCGCCACCCTGCCGACGTATATCGGCGTGCGGCGGTCCTTAAGTGGTTAATTTATTTCATTTTCGTTTTATTTGGAAAGCTGTGACTGCTTTCAGTCTGTTGTTGTTACGAAATTGTTTTTCTCGGAAGGTCGGGATCAGAACCGGCAGCAGAACTCCATTACCCTCAATCTCGAAAATCTTGCGATTTTAATCAAAGGCTTCCAAATCCTTCGGCTCGCGAGTCTAAAAGGTTCTTTCGGCGGAAGAGACAGAGATTCAAACAGTTTTTCTTCCCGAGACGTAATTCCCCTAAAGTGGAAGCTTCGCACAAACGGTCTCCCGACGTGTGCAAAAGTCCTACATGGCGGCGATTACCGACCGGCTGCCGGCGCTGGACGGAACCGTCTGCCAATCGCTTGCACCTGCCGGAGACAAAAGCCTTAAAAATTTGCTGCCGCAATCGACGTCATTTTTATTTATTTTCTCCTCCAGTTCCAAATATACCAACAACCAGCGTCGCCACCCTACCAGATGGAAATTTACTGGCACGACACCCCCCGCCTCCATCCCCCTCTGCCACCAACACCCCCCGCCTTCATCCCCCTCTGCCACCAACACCCCCGCCTCCATCCCCCTCTGCCACCAACACCCCCCGCCTTCATCCCCCTCTGCCACCAACACCCCCCGCCTTCATCCCCCTCTGCCACCAACACCCCCGCCTCCATCCCCCTCTGCCACCAACACCCCCACCTCCATCCCCCTCTGCCACCAACACCCCCGCCTCCATCCCCCTCTGCCACCAACACCCCCTGCCTACACCCCCCTCTGCCACCAACAACCCCTGCCTACACCCCCCTCTGCCACCAACAACCCCTGCCTACACCCCCCCCCCCTCTGCCACCAACAACCCCTGCCTCCATCCCCCTCTGCCACCAACACCCCCGCCTCCATCCCCCTCTGCCACCAACACCCCCTGCCTACACCCCCTCTGCCACCAACACCCCCTGCCTACACCCCCCTCTGCCACCAACACCCCCGCCTCCATCCCCCTCTGCCACCAACACCCCCTGCCTACACCCCCCTCTGCCACCAACACTTAACCCCCGCCTCCATCCCCTCTGCCACCAACACCCCCTGCCTACACCCCCCTCTGCCACCAACACCCCTGCCTACACCCCCCTCTGCCACCAACAACCCCTGCCTACACCCCCCTCTGCCACCAACACCCCCTGCCTACACCCCCCTCTGCCACCAACAACCCCTGCCTTCACCCCCTCTGCCACCAACAACCCCTGCCTTCACCCCCCCTCTGCCACCAACAACCCCTGCCTTCACCCCCCTCTGCCACCAACACCCCCTGCCTCCATCCCCCTCTGCCACCAACACCCTCTGCCTTCAATCACCCCCTGCCTCCATCACCCCCTGCCTCCATCCCCCTCTGCCACCAACACCCCCTGCCTTCAATCTACCCCAGGCCCTCTGCCTCCAATCACCCCTGCCTCCATCCCCCTCTGCCACCAACACCCCCCGCCTCCATCCCCCTCTGCCACCAACACCCCCGCCTCCATCCCCCTCTGCCACCAACACCCCCTGCCTACACCCCCCTCTGCCACCAACAACCCCTGCCTCCACCCCCCTCTGCCACCAACACCCCCCGCCTCCATCCCCCTTTGCCACCAACACCCCCCCCGCCTCCATCTCCCTCTTCTCTGCCACCAACACCCCCCGCCTCCATCCCCCTCTGCCACCAACACCCCCCGCCTCCATCCCCCTCTGCCACCAACACCCCCTGTCTTCACCCCCCTCTGCCACCAACACCCCCTGCCTACACCCCCCTCTGCCACCAACAACCCCTGCCTTCACCCCCTCTGCCACCAACAACCCCTGCCTTCACCCCCCTCTGCCACCAACAACCCCTGCCTTCATCCCCCTCTGCTACCAACACCCCCTGCCTCGCCACACCCGCCTCTGCCACCAACAACCCCTGCCTTCACCCCCCTCTGCCACCAACACCCCCTGCCTACACCCCCCTCTGCCACCAACAACCCCTGCCTTCACCCCCCTCTGCCACAAACACCCCCTGCCTCCATCCCCCTCTGCCACCAACACCCCTGCCTACACCCCCCTCTGCCACCAACAACCCCTGCCTACACCCCGCTCTGCCACCAACAACCCCTGCCTCCACCCCCCTCTGCCACCAACACCCCCCGCCTCCATCCCCCTCTGCCACCAACACCCCCGCCTACACCCCCCTCTGCCACCAACAACCCCTGCCTCCACCCCCCTCTGCCACCAACACCTCCCGCCTACACCCCCCTCTGCCACCAACAACCCTGCCTCACCCCCCTCCCCCCTCTGCCACCAACACCCCCCGCCTCCATCCCCCTCTGCCACCAACACCCCCCGCCTCCATCCAACTCCCTCTGCCACCAACACCCCCGCCTCCATCCCCCTCTGCCACCAACACCCGCCTACACCCCCCTCTGCCACCAACAACCCCTGCCTCCACCCCCCTCTGCCACCAACACCTCCCGCCTACCCCAGGCCCTCTGCCTCCAATCACCCCCTGCCTCCATCGCCCCCTGCCTCCATCCCCCTCTGCCACCAACACCCCCTGCCTTCAATCTACCCCAGGCCCTCTGCCTCCAATCACCCCTGCCTCCATCCCCCTCTGCCACCAACACCCCCCGCCTCCATCCCCCTCTGCCACCAACACCCCCGCCTCCATCCCCCTCTGCCACCAACACCCCCCGCCTCCATCCAACTCCCTCTGCCACCAACACCCCCGCCTCCATCCCCCTCTGCCACCAACACCCCCTGCCTACACCCCCCTCTGCCACCAACAACCCCTGCCTACACCCCCCTCTGCCACCAACAACCCCTGCCTCCACCCCCTGCCTCCATCCCCTCTGCCACCAACACCCCCTGCCTTCAATCTACCCCAGGCCCTCTGCCTCCAATCACCCCCTGCCTCCATCCCCCCTGCTCTGCCACCAACACCCCCCGCCTCCATCCCCCTCTGCCACCAACACCCCCGCCTCCATCCCCCTCTGCCACCAACACCCCCCGCCTCCATCCAACTCCCTCTGCC
The DNA here is from genome assembly GCA_029574335.1 of Rana kukunoris. Classification (NCBI taxonomy): domain Eukaryota; kingdom Metazoa; phylum Chordata; class Amphibia; order Anura; family Ranidae; genus Rana; species Rana kukunoris. The sequence goes on along the minus strand of CM056051.1, from coordinate 2,575,754 downwards.
ACCAACACCCCGCCTCCATCCCCCTCTGCCACCAACACCCCCTGCCTACACCCCCCTCTGCCACCAACAACCCCTGCCTACACCCCCCTCTGCCACCAACAACCCCTGCCTCCACCCCCGTCTGCCACCAACACCCCCCGCCTCCATCCCCCTCTGCCACCAACACCCCCGCCTCCATCCCCCTCTGCCACCAACACCCCCTGCCTACACCCCCCTCTGCCACCAACAACCCCTGCCTCCACCCCCCTCTGCCACCAACAACCCCTGCCTCCACCCCCCTCTGCCACCAACACCCCCCGCCTCCATCCCCCTCTGCAACCAACACCCCCCCGCCTCCATCTCCCTCTGCCACAACACCCCCGCCTCCATCCCCCTCTGCCACCAACACCCCCGCCTCCATCCCCCTCTGCCACCAACACCCCCTGTCTTCACCTCCCTCTGCCACCAACACCCCCTGCCTACACCCCCCTCTGCCACCAACAACCCCTGCCTTCACCCCCTCTGCCACCAACAACCCCTGCCTTCACCCCCCTCTGCCACCAAAACCCCTGCCTTCACCCCCTCTGCCACCAACACCCCCTGCCTCCATCCCCCTCTGCCACCAACACCCTCTGCCTTCAATCACCCCCTGCCTCCATCGCCCCCTGCCTCCATCCCCCTCTGCCACCAACACCCCCTGCCTTCAATCTACCCCAGGCCCTCTGCCTCCAATCACCCCCTGCCTCCATCCCCCTCTGCCACCAACACCCCCCTCCTCCATCCCCCTCTGCCAACCAACACCCCCGCCTCCATCCCCCTCTGCCACCGACACCCCCTGCCTACACCCCCCTCTGCCACCAACAACCCCTGCCTCCACCCCCCTCTGCCACCAACACCCCCCGCCTCCATCCCCCTCTGCCACCAACACCCCCCGCCTCCATCTCCCTCTGCCACCAACACCCCCCCGCCTCCATCCCCCTCTGCCACCAACACCCCCGCCTCCATCCCCCTCTGCCACCAAACACCCCCTGTCTTCACCCCCCTCTGCCACCAACACCCCCTGCACCCACCCCTCTGCCACCAACAACCCCTGCCTTCACCCCCTCTGCCACCAACAACCCCTGCCTTCACCCCCCTCTGCCACCAACAACCCCTGCCTTCATCCCCCTCTGCTACCAACACCCCCTGCCTACCCGCCTCTGCCACCAACAACCCCTGCCTTCACCCCCCTCTGCCACCAACACCCCCTGCCTACACCCCCCTCTGCCACCAACAACCCCTGCCTTCACCCCCCTCTGCCACCAACACCCCCTGCCTCCATCCCCCTCTGCCACCAACACCCCCTGCCTACACCCCCCTCTGCCACCAACAACCCCTGCCTACACCCCCCTCTGCCACCAACAACCCCTGCCTCCACCCCCCTCTGCCACCAACACCCCCCCGCCTCCATCCCCCTCTGCCACCAACACCCCCGCCTCCACCCCCCTCTGCCACCAACACCCCCCGCCTACACCCCCCTCTGCCACCAACAACCCCTGCCTCCACCCCCCTCTGCCACCAACACCCCCCCGCCTCCATCCCCCTCTGCCACCAACACCCCCCGCCTCCATCTCCCTCTGCCACCAACACCCCCCGCCTCCATCCAACTCCCTCTGCCACCAACACCCCCGCCTCCATCCCCCTCTGCCACCAACACCCCCTGCCTACACCCCCCTCTGCCACCAACAACCCCTGCCTACACCCCCCTCTGCCACCAACAACCCCTGCCTCACCCCACCCCTCTCTGCCACCAACACCCCCCGCCTCCATCCCCCTCTGCCACCAACACCCCCTGCCTCCATCCCCTCTCTGCCACCAACACCCCCTGCCTACACCCCCCTCTGCCACCAACAACCCCTGCCTACACCCCCCTCTGCCACCAACAACCCCTGCCTCCACCCCCCTCTGCCACCAACACCCCCCGCCTCCATCCCCCTCTGCCACCAACACCCCCGCCTACACCCCCCTCTGCCACCAACAACCCCTGCCTCCACCCCCCTCTGCCACCAACACCCCCGCCTACACCCCCCTCTGCCACCAACAACCCCTGCCTCCACCCCCCTCTGCCACCAACACCCCCCGCCTCCATCCCCCTCTGCCACCAACACCCCCCGCCTCCATCTCCCTCTGCCACCAACACCCCCCGCCTCCATCCAACTCCCTCTGCCACCAACACCCCCGCCTCCATCCCCCTCTGCCACCAACACCCCTGCCTACACCCCCCTCTGCCACCAACAACCCCTGCCTACACCCCCCTCTGCCACCAACAACCCCTGCCTCCACCCCCCTCTGCCACCAACACCCCCCGCCTCCATCCCCCTCTGCCACCAACACCCCGCCTCCATCCCCTTCTGCCACCAACACCCCCTGCCTACACCCCCCTCTGCCACCAACAACCCCTGCCTCCACCCCCCTCTGCCACCAACAACCCCTGCCTCCACCCCCCCCTCTGCCACCAACACCCCCCGCCTCCATCCCCCTCTGCCACCAACACCCCCCGCCTCCATCCCCCTCTGCCACCAACACCCCCGCCTCCATCCCCCTCTGCCACCAACACCCCCTGTCTTCACCCCCCTCTGCCACCAACACCCCCTGCCTACACCCCCCTCTGCCACCAACAACCCCTGCCTTCACCCCCTCTGCCACCAACAACCCCTGCCTTCACCCCCCCTCTGCCACCAACAACCCCTGCCTTCACCCCCCTCTGCCACCAACACCCCCTGCCTCCATCCCCCTCTGCCACCAACACCCTCTGCCTTCAATCACCCCCTGCCTCCATCGCCCCCTGCCTCCATCCCCCTCTGCCACCAACACCCCCTGCCTTCAATCTACCCCAGGCCCTCTGCCTCCAATCACCCCCTGCCTCCATCCCCCTCTGCCACCAACACCCCCCGCCTCCATCCCCCTCTGCCACCAACACCCCCGCCTCCATCCCCCTCTGCCACCAACACCCCCTGCCTACACCCCCCTCTGCCACCAACAACCCCTGCCTCCACCCCCCTCTGCCACCAACACCCCCCCGCCTCCATCCCCCTCTGCCACCAACACCCCCCGCCTCCATCTCCCTCTGCCACCACCACCCCCCGCCTCCATCCCCCTCTGCCACCAACACCCCCGCCTCCATCCCCCTCTGCCACCAACACCCCCTGTCTTCACCCCCCTCTGCCACCAACACCCCCTGCCTACACCCCCCTCTGCCACCAACAACCCCTGCCTTCACCCCCTCTGTCACCAACAACCCCTGCCTTCACCCCCCTCTGCCACCAACAACCCCTGCCTTCATCCCCCTCTGCTACCAACACCCCCTGCCTACACCCGCCTCTGCCACCAACAAACCCCCTGCCTTCACCCCCCTCTGCCACCAACACCCCCTGCCTACACCCCCCTCTGCCACCAACAACCCCTGCCTTCACCCCCCTCTGCCACCAAACACCCCTGCCTCCATCCCCCTCTGCCACCAACACCCCCTGCCTACACCCCCCTCTGCCACCAACAACCCCTGCCTACACCCCCCTCTGCCACCAACAACCCCTGCCTCCACCCCCCTCGCCTGCCACCAACACCCCGCCTCCATCCCCCTCTGCCACCAACACCCCCGCCTACACCACCCTCTGCCACCAACAACCCCTGCCTCCACCCCCCTCTGCCACCAACACCCCCCGCCTCCATCCCCCTCTGCCACCAACACCCCCCGCCTCCATCTCCCTCTGCCACCAACACCCCGCCTCCATCCCCCTCTGCCACCAACACCCCCTGTCTTCACCCCCCTCTGCCACCAACACCCCCCTGCCTACACCCCCCTCTGCCACCAACAACCCCTGCCTTCACCCCCTCTGCCACCAACAACCCCTGCCTTCACCCCCCTCTGCCACCAACAACCCCTGCCTTCATCCCCCTCTGCTACCAACACCCCTGCCTACACCCGCCTCTGCCACCAACAACCCCTGCCTTCACCCCCCTCTGCCACAAACACCCCCTGCCTACACCCCCTCTGCCACCAACAACCCTGCCTTCACCCCCCTCTGCCACCAACACCCCCTGCCTCCATCCCCCTCTGCCACCAACACCCCCTGCCTTCAATCTACCCCAGGCCCTCTGCCTCCAATCACCCCCTGCCTCCATCGCCCCCTGCCTCCAATCACCCCAGGCCCCCTGCCTCCATCGCCCCCTGCCTCCAATCACCCCCAGGCCCCCTGCCTCCATCGTCTCCTGCCTCCATCCCCATCCTCTGCGGTGCCACCAACACCCCCTGCCTCCAATCTCCCTCAGGCCCCCTGCCTCCAATCACCCCCTGCCTCCGTCGCCCCCTGCCTCCAACACCCCCTGCCTCCAATCTCCCCCAGGCCCCCTGCCTCTCCATCCCCCACCCTCTGCGGTGTCACCATCCCCCTCTGCCACCAACACCCCCTGCCTCCAATCTTCCCCAGGCCCCCTGCCTCCATCCCCCTCTGCAGTGGCACCAACAACCCCTGTCTCCATCCCCCACTCTCTGCAGTGTCACCATCCCCCTCTGCGATGTCACCAACACCCCCTGCCTCCAATAACCCCCTGGAGACTTGTGTTGGGAGGGAGGATTTGTGCTGGGAAGGGGGGATTTGGAGTGGAATGGAGAGGATGTATACTCGAGGGGGGGATTTGTGTTGGGTGGGGGAATTTAGAGGGCAGTAGGGGGTAAGAATTGCTCCGGGAGGGGGAAATTTGGATGGTGCTAAGAAAGGGGGGGACTTGTGTTGGGAGGGAGGATTTGTGCTGGGAGGGGGGATTGGGAGTGGAAGGGAGAGGATGTATACTCGGGGGGGGGGGGGTTTGAGGTGTAGAGGATTTGTGTTGGGTGGGGGATTTAGAGGGCAGCAGGGGGTAAGAATTACTCTAGGAGGGGAAAGGGGGAAATTGGGGGGGTGCTAAGAAAGGGCGGATTTGTGCTCGGAGGGGGGGATTTGGAGTGGAAGGGAGAGGATGTGTACTCGAGGGGGGGATTTGTGTTGGGTGGGGGAATTTAGAGGGCAGTAGGGGGTAAGAATTGCTCTGGGAGGGGGAAATTTGGATGGTGCTAAGAAAGGGGGGGACTTGTGTTGGGAGGGAGGATTTGTGCTGGGAGGGGGGGATTTGGAGTGGAAGGGAGAGAATGTATACTCGGGGGGGGGGGGGGATTTGATGTGTAGAGGATTTGTGTTTCATATTATAATTTTTTTGACGGGCCTTCTGGAAAAAACGTAAGCCCCCCCCCCCTCTTCTGAAGGATCAGGACGACGCTGAATGGAAAAAGCGCCTTGGGGCGATTTATTCCGCATTTGTAGCAGTGTACAAGTCACTCACTCGGGGGAGGGGTGTGTTGGGGGCATTTGGGGAGAGAGAAGATTTGAGCTGGATGGGGGGGTGGGGGGGCAAAAATTTGTGCTGGGAGGGGCGGGATTTCAGAAGGGGTCAGATATGTCCTGGAAAGAGAGGGGACTTTTGCTTAGGGGGGTAAGTATGCAGATTAGTGCTTAATTATTGTTTCAGGATTGGGGGGGTTGCTAACACATAATGCTCATATATGTTTGGGGGGGGGGTAGTTTGGCATGTCCCCCCTGGGCTCTAGATGGCCTTGCCTCAGCATTGCAGCCACTTTGTAAAATGTGCTGGCGTACAATGAATTAAGTCCAACAAGGTGCATGCCACCTCCTGGACTTCTCTTTAACCCCTTGGCGCAGAAATAACACCAATATGTTCCCCCCCCCCCCGGACTGGGATTTTTTGTTGTGTATCTCCCTTTGTGCTGGGAGCCCGCCGTACGGAGTTCTCCCAACACAGAGACTGAGGTGGGGGGAGTGGGGGGCTCACTCATAATTTTGCCTAGGAAGACCGCCATGAATAAAGAATGGTACAAAAACTTCCTCCGAGAGCAACTTCTCCCAACCATCCCAGAAGAGCTTGGTGAGGAACAATGACCAAAGCACTCGCATATCAAAGCGAGTTTCCCCATTGAAGTCAATGGAAATGAAAATAATTTGTTCCGCATTGACTTCAATGGGGTGCAATACTGAATGCGGCCAGAGGTGGGGGGGCGCCAGACAGCGCCAAAAACGGCCGAGGACACTTCGGCTCATTTCCTGCACCCCCCGTACCTCAGGCCAAATGAGGTACTGCAGGCCTATTTTCTGCTCTGCTTGGCTTCTGCGCCCCCATACCCCATAATAAATATTATATATCCATGAACCCCCCCCTAATGAATATTATATATCCATGAACCCCCCTAATGAATATTATATATCCATGAACCCCCCTAATGAATATTATATATCCATGAACCCCCCCTAATAAATATATTATATATTTATGACCCCCCCTAATGAATATTATATATCCATGACCCCCCTAATGAATATTATATATCCATGAACCCCCCTAATGAATATTATATATCCATGAACCCCCCCTAATAAATATATTATATATTTATGACCCCCCCTAATGAATATTATATATCCATGACCCCCCTAATGAATATTATATATCCATGACCCCCCAATGAATATTATATATCCATGAACCCCCCCTAATGAATATTATATATCCATGACCCCCCTAATGAATATTATATATCCATGACCCCCCCTAATGAATATTATATATCCATGACCCCCCCTAATGAATATTATATATCCATGAACCCCCCCCCCAATGAATATTATATATATTCATGGACCCCCCTAATGAAAATAATTTATGTCATTTTTACATTTTAACCGCAATTCTGGCGGCCGTCTATAGAGGGCGCTGCAGCGCCACCCCCTCTCGCAAATAACATGTTATTGTTGGTTGCCAGCTGCCTGGTCTATTCATATAACCGGACATGGGTCGCCAGTTACCCGAATAGCGGCAGCTGGTTGGCTGAGGGGAACTGCCTATCAAAGCCAGCGGCTCTCATAGGCTTTTCCCGGACCGCCCTCCGACTCTCGGAAGTCTATCCTCGGAGCGCAGCCAGCCTGCGTTCCTTGGGTAAGACTGACGGCCGTTTCAGCCAATCAGGTTCCCGGATTCTGGTTATCAGGAACCTGATTGGCTGAAGCGTCACCAAGCGGGACAAGACATCGAGGGAGGACATGGAAGCTTCAGGTAAGTTCATTTTACAGGGAAAGGGGCGACAATGGGCACAGAGAGCGGCAAAGGGCACAGCACAGTGACAACAATGGGCACAGAGGCGACAAAGGGCACGGCACAGTGACAACAATGGGCACAGTGGCAACAATTAAAGGGCACAGTACAGTGACATGCACAGTGGCAACAATGGGCACAGTGGTGACAATTGATGGCATAGTGGCTGCGTTTGATGGCATGGCACAGTGGTGACAATTGATGGCACAGTGACTGCGTTTGATGGCATGGCACAGTGGTGACAATTGATGGCACAGTGACTGCGTTTGATGGCACAGTGACTGTGTTTGATGGCACAGTGACTGCGTTTGATGGCACAGTGGCTGTGTTTGATGGCATGGCACAGTGGTGACAATTGATGGCACAGTGACTGCGTTTGATGGCATGGCACAGTGGTGGCAATTGATGGCACAGCGGCTGCGTTTGATAGGCACAGTGAGGCTGCAATTTTTTTTTTTCATTTGCGCCCCCCCAAAAATTTTGAGCACCAGCCGCCACTGCCTCTAGCTTATATAGAGGCTGGTCACATGCTGCACTGGCCAATCACAGCCATACCATTAGTAGGCATGGCTGTGATGGCTTCTAGGTCACACGAGTTAAACAAATGTGGATTGGCTGCCCTGCAGTGAGCCATTACATTGCCGAACACCGAATTTGAACCCAAACTTACAGTGAATTGTCCGGGTACCAAAAATCCAAAAGTCCGGTACGAACCCGAACTTAACAGGACTAGTCAGGAGTAATTCTTCACCATTCCTCTTTACCGTTTCAGTACAGCAATATTCTTGGGATGTCTGGTGTGAATCACTTTCTTGAGGTCACGCCACAGCATCTCAATGGGGTTGAGGTCAGGACTCTGACCGGGCCCCTCCAGAAGGCGTATTTTCTTCTGTTGTTGATTTACTTCTATGCTTTGGGTCTTTGTATTGTTGCCACACCCATCTTCTGTTGAGCTTCAGCTGGTGGACAGATGGCCTTAAGTTCTCCTGCAAAATGTCTAAATAAACGTGGGGATTCATTTTTGCTTCGATGATAGCAATCCGTCCAGGACCTGATGCAGCAAAGCGGCCCCAAACCATGATGCCCCCACCACCATACTTCACAGTTGGGATGAGGTTTTGATGTTGGTGTGCTGTGCCTCTTTTTCTCTACGCATAGTGTTGTGTGTTTCTTCCAAACAACTCACCTTTGGCTTCATCCGCCCAGCACTGCTGTGGAACATCCAGGTGCTCTTCTTGTGCAAACTGTAAACGTGCAGCAATGTTTTATTTGGACAGCAGTGGCTTCCTCTGTGGTCTCCTCCTGTGAAATCCATTCTTGTTTTAGGGCCAGATTCTCGTAGATGCGCGGCTAATTATGCAGGCGTTGCGCATCTCAGATGCACTACGCCGACGTAACACGGAGTGGCAAGTACCGTATTCCCTAAGTAAATGCGCTCCAAGATGCGCCTGCGTCGCGTAAAATCATGGGCGTAATCCGGCGCAACTCCAAAGTAGGAGGGAAGTGGGCGTGTTGCATTATAATTAAGCGTGACCCCATGCAAATGCAGGCCGGGACGAACGGAGCATGCGCCGTGACATGGATGACCCGCGCCATGACGTGGTTGACCCGCGCCGTGACGTGGATGCCTTCTGCGCATGCGCAAAGCCTCCCTACGATGCGCCGGCGCAGGGTATATAATGCGCCCACACATGCGCCCGTGCAGCGCAAACGTCTCCCATTTTTTAGAGAGTGACGGCGAAAGTTTGTGCTGGACAAGATGGCAACTGCTGTTAAGGAGAGGAGGAAGAAGAATTTCTCCCCAGAGGAGAGGGCCATTGTCATACGGGCCATGGAGAAGTATGACTCGCGGCTCCATGGTGCTGACAGTGCCCGGACCAGCAAGTCCCGGAGGGATCAGATATTAATGAGGGTGGCGTGCCAGGTCAATGCCCTCTCTCATGAGGTCCGGACACCGCAGGACATTCAAAAGAAAATGAATGACCTGCGGCGTCATGTGAAGGGCAAGCTGGCTGCCATAGCTCGGCATGCCAGGGGCACTGGAGGGGGCCCACCCTGCCCTGTCCGCCTGACTGAGGAGGAGAAGGTGGTTGCCCGCTGCCTACAGACTGAGCAGGTAGAGGGAGTTGGGGGCTATGAGTCCCAGAAGCCAGCCGTGAGGACAGGTAAGTGTGTTTTCTATTCTATCTGTTGTGTACATGTATGGGGGTGGAAGGGAACATGTGCCAAGTGTGTGGGTCCACCAACATGGGCATCTTTTGTGTCATCCACAGATGTGCAGGAGGGAGCGGGGCCATCTGTTGATGCCAGGGCCCATCAGGATCCATCCCCTGAAGATCCAGTCCCTCTGGCTGCCCCCCTGGAACAGGACTTGGAGGGAAGTGGGCACACCTCAACGGAGGAGGTGGTTGAGGAGGGTGTGGTAGTCCAGGACCAGGCCCTCTATGTTGTTGTGGAGGAGGATGGTGGGTTGGCCGGACCAGCCCAGGCTATTCCTCTACCTGTAGCAAACCCCTCAGTGTCCCCCTCCAACCTCTCCAGTCTCTCTCTTTCCCCCCCCCTCATCTCCGGCCCCTCAACATCCTCCCCTTATGCCCGGTCCCCTGCCACTCCCCGCAAGGCGACGTCCAAGACCAGGGGTGTATCCCAGGTCCTGCCGGAACAGCTGGTCAGACAGCAGGACCAGCAAAATAAACACCTGGCCGAGGTCGTGGAGGAGATGAGGCGCCTGGCCGACAGCCTGGCATCCTCGGACAATATAACAGATGCCATCCAGGATGTTGCTGTTAACAGCGCAGCAACGCTGACCAGCTTGGGGGAGCTGCAGGAAAACACCTCAGAACTTGTGGGGGAGGTTCAGGCCCTGCGCCTTGCTATCGAGGCGCAGACTGCTGTGCAGACCCGCATAGCGGTTGCCCTGGAGGGCATGCAGGCAGCCAGGGAGGGACGTGGGGATGTTCCTCCTCAACCTGCTCCCCCCCCCCATCTAGGGCTGCCCCCAGGCAAGTGAGGGGCAGGACCCGTGGCACCAGGCAGAGCCCCCGCCAGGCCCATTAATTTGAGTTTTCTTTAGTATTATGCTCTGGATAAGAGCTTATTTATTTTTTGTTATGCTCTGGATAAGAGCTTATTTATTTTTTGTTATGCTCTGGATAAGAGCTTATTTATTTTTGTTATGCTCTGGATAAGAGCTTATTTATTTTTTGTTATGCTCTGGATAAGAGCTTTTTTTATTTATTTTTGGATACTGCACACGGTGCAGTGTGAATGGTGTGTGAATGTGAGAGGGTGGCACTCCTGACAGTAAGGGGTGTCACCCTCGGCCGTGGTGGTGAAGTTAACCCCACGGCTGTATGAATGATGTGTGAAAGGTGTATGAATGGACAGCAACATCATTGGGGCCTTGACGTGGCGTTGCTGCTCCCAACTCCTACATGCTGGACTTGGGCTAATCCAATGCGATGTGCATGTGGTGTGTGTGATCTAGGGACATCAGTGGTGTACACGCGTGCATTGTCTGTGTGCCATGCTGTATGTGTGTGTTTAAAGGTCAAAGATTCGTAACACGAGGACACTCCTGACTGCTCTTCCATCAGCTGACGGGGTCTCCTCTGGCGGGGGGGGGCTGTGTGGTTGGGGGGTCAGGTCATCACGTAGGGCAATATGCAGGCCCTTTCGCATGGCAAAGTTGTGCAGAATACAACATGCACCAATGATCTGACCCACAAAGTTGGGGGAATACAATAGGGCCCCCCCAGACTTATCCAGGCAGCGGAAACGGGACTTCAGGAGGCCAAATGTGCGCTCCACCACTGCACGGGTTTTGATGTGTGCTTCATTGTATCTTCTCTCTCCTCTGGTTTGTGGGTTCCGGAAAGGAGTCATGAGATGGGGTCCCAGTGTATATGCAGAGTCACCTGTAAGGGAAAACACAGGAGGATGGTAGTCATGCATGTGCCACTTCTGTTGTGCATCATGGGAGGGGATAGTCATGGCTGCCACCCATGTCACTCACCAACCAGCCAGCTGTCCCCATACATGTCCTGCTCAAAATCTTCGGGGATGTTGCTTTGACGGTAGATGTAGCTGTCATGGCTGGACCCGGGGTCTTTGGCACGGACGTGCCATATGAGGCGTTGGGCATCGGCTATCACCTGTACGTTGATGGAATGCCAATGCTTCCGATTGCGGTATATGTGCTCTGTGGCACTGGGGGGCTGGAGTGCCACATGTGTGCAATCAATGGCCCCGATGGTGCGTGGGAATCCGTCAATTCTGTAGAAATCTGTCATTGCCTTCTGCCGCAGGTGCACAGTGGTGGGTCTGATGAACTGGTTGGACATGCGTCTGAGGATTGCGGGGACAACCTGGTGCAGACATCTGCTTATGCTGGTTTGTGACATCCCAGCCACCACTCCACTTGTACGCTGGAATGATCCACTGGCCAGGAAATGGAGTGTTGCCAGGACCTTCACCAGTGGCTGCAGTGCACGTGAGCGGTATGTCTGGCTGGTGATGTCATCCTGCAGGGCTGTGGTTATTTCCAGGATGGCAGCAGGGCTGAATCTGAAGATGCGATACACCTCCTCATCACCCATGCCAAAGAGCCTCATGCGCGCTCGGTAGATCCTCTCACGTGCCCCCGTCCTCCTCCTCCTCCTTCTATGCTCCTCTTCCTCTGCATACCTTAGTATTGATAAGACCATGGCTGGCCCTGGCATCATTGGCATATGAATGTCTTGTCCAGTAAGTGTGATTGCTCAGCTAGTCCGTTACGGTGCTACTGTAGTTGCTCTCCAGCTGACTTGCACACGGCCTTGAGCAAAGTTACCCGTGCTTTTATGAGGGGTATGTTTACTCAAGGCTTTCGAGTTACGCGCACCACGAGTAGCCAACGCCGGACGCGCGTACTTTCGGGAATACGCGCATCTCCCTCATTTGCATATTTGCATGCTAATTCAATGGGAACTGAATATTTTTGATGCGTAACTATGCGCCTACGCCACGCTAGCTTAATGCATTTTCGCCGCCCAGACGGAAAAAAAAAACGCGCGTATGTGGTTCTGTGTTTACCGCGCATCGATACGCAGGCGCACATTTACTATTACGCCGCGCATATACATTTACGCAGGCGTAGCGCCGCTGAGAATCTGGCCCTTAGTGTTTTACGTATCGTAGATTCGCTAACAGGGATGTTGGCATATGCCAGAGACTTTTGTAAGTCTTTAGCTGACACTCTAGGATTTTTCTTCACCTCATTAAGCAGTCTGCGCTGTGCTCTCGCAGTCATCTTTACAGGACGGCCCCTCCTAGGGGGAGGAGCAGCAGTGCTGAACTTTCTCCATTCATAGGCAATTTGTCTTACCGTTGGACTGATGAACAGCAAGGCTTTTGGAGATACTTTTATAACCCTTTCCAGCTTTATGGAAGTCAAAAATTCTTAGTGGTAGGTCTTCTGAGAGCTCTTTTGTGCGAGGCATCATTCACATCAGGCAATGCTTCTTGTGAAAAGCAAACCCAGAACTGGTGTGTGTTTTTTTATAGGGCAGGGCAGCTGTAACCAACGCCTACCATCTCATCGACTGGAGTGAGGTGTCAGGAGTCCAATTAGCTTTTGAAGATGTCATTAGTCTAGGGCATGGGTCTTCAAACTACAGCCCTCCAGTTGTTCAGGAACTACAATTCCCATCATGCTCAGTCATGTCTGTGAATGTCAGTGTGTTACAATGCCTCATGGGATGTGTAGTTCTACAACATCTGGAGGGCCGTAGTTTGAGGATCCCTGGTCTAGGGGTTCACATACTTTTTGCACCGGCACTGTGAATGTTTACACGGTGTGTTCAAGAAAAACATGGTAACATTTAATTCTTTGTGTGTTATTAGTGTAAGCCGACTGTGATTGTCTATTGTTGTGACTTGGATGAAGATCAGATCACATTTTATGACCAATTTGTGCAGAAATCCATCTCATTCCAAAAGGGTTCACATACTTTTTATTGCAACTATGGGCCAGATTCTCATATATTTTCGGCGGCGTAGCATAAGCCATTTACACTACGCCGCCGCTGCGTACTAGAACTAGAGCACTTGCTCCGTAGTTTTCGCCGGCGTCTCGTAAATCGCCAAGCGTAAACCCGCGCAATTCAAATGGGGCAGCTTGTATTTAAATTAAGCGTGCCCCCGCGCCGAACGAACTGCGCATGCGCCGGCCGGGGAAAAAGCCCAGTGTGCATGCTCCAGCTCACGTCGGGAAGCGTCGTTGAAACCGACGTCAAAACGACATGAGCGTCATTTACGCAAGTCCCTATTCGCGAACGAGTTAGTAAAACGACGTAAGCGACGGAAAAAGCCGACGCTGACCCGACGCCATACTTAACATGGCGTCCGATGGCACCCGACGGCATCCGACGGAACTTCGTAAGGTTACTCCACATAGAAGCTGGGGTAACCTTACGAGTCCGTAAACGACGTACGCGACGACGGGGCGGCTTAAAAGCGTTCGGGAATCGCCGTACTAGCCTCATTTGCATATGCAAATGAAAAAACAACGTGAAGGCCACCTAGTGGCCGGAGTTGTCATTACACCTACTAATGCTTTTACACTTGTCGGATGTAGAAGCGTATCTATGCAAAAGTGATGCTAAGCAACACTCACATAGATACGAGGACCAAAAAAAGGCGATACGACGGGGTATCTGAGATACTCCGTCGTAACGCCTCTGAGAATCTGGCCCTCTATATCTATGAACAGATTGGGTTGTACATAGCACACACGTTATTATCTTTATAACCTTCCTATTAAGGCAGAAATCTATTTGCTGGGACCGCCGGAGGCACACAAGGTGCAATCTGCGCCGTCGTGTCTGAAATTCGGTGTGAGAGATTGGGATACGCACATTGATTTCCACTCTGGGAAATAGCGGGGGGAAACCAATGTTTGATGCCAAGCCGATACATTCCCGTCTTCGTAGTGAATGTAGTTAAATAGAATTGTTTAGCGTTCAATATAAAGAGCAATTGGGCAATTTCACTTCAACAGGCGGCGCTTACGTTTTCCTTCACTTCAATCAGAGAGTTTTGCATTCATGGAACATCAAAGTCGAGACGACTCAAGTGTTTTGTTTTTTTGTTTTATTTAGTCAATTATTATTATTTTTTGCACAGACTTAGCAAAACAAAGTGAAGAACCTCAATTTGTAAACAATGTAGCAAAGCTGGTAGGGGTGCAACGGATCAAAAAACTCTACGGTTCAGATCATTCCTCAGATCAGGAGTCACGGATCGGATAATTTTTCGGATCAGTAAAAAAAAAAGAAAAAAAACGCACACAAGACAAACATTACTTGCCCCCCACTCGTCACTGTAATGTCCACCATTGTCCCCCCACTCGTCATCACCATCACTGTTCCAGTCCAACATTGCCCCCACATTAGTAATAATAGCCAGTCCAACATTGCCCCAGCCCCCCACAATAGTAATTATAGCCAGTCCAACATTGCCCCCACACTAGTAATTATAGCCAGTCCAACATTGCCCCCACACTAGTAATTATAGCCAGTCCAACATTGCCCCAGCCCCCCACACTAGTAATTATAGCCAGTCCAACATTGCCCCAGCCCCCCACACTAGTAATTATAGCCAGTCCAACATTGCCCCAGCCCCCCAAACTAGTAATTATAGCCAGTCCAACATTGCCCCAGCCCCCCACACTAGTAATTATAGCCAGTCCAACATTGCCCCAGCCCCCCACACTAGTAATTATAGCCAGTCCAACATTGCCTCAGCCCCCCACACTAGTAATTATAGCCAGTCCAACATTGCCCCAGCCCCCCCACACTAGTAATAATAGCCAGTCCAACATTGCCCCAGCCCCCCACACTAGTAATTATAGCCAGTCCAACATTGCCCTAGCCCCCCACACTAGTAATTATAGCCAGTCCAACATTGCCTCAGCCCCCACACTAGTAATTATAGCCAGTCCAACGTTGCCCCAGCCCCCCCCACACTAGTAATAATAGCCAGTCCAACATTGCCCCAGCCCCCCACACTAGTAATTATAGCCAGTCCAACATTGCCCCAGCCCCCCACACTAGTAATTATAGCCAGTCCAACATTGCCTCCACCCCCCCACACTAGTAATTATAGCCAGTCCAACATTGCCCCAGCCCCCCACACTAGTAATTATAGCCAGTCCAACATTGCCCCCACACTAGTAATTATAGCCAGTCCAACATTGCCCCCCACACTAGTAATTATAGCCAGTTCAACATTGCCTCAGCCTCCCACACTAGTAATTATAGCCAGTCCAACATTGCCCCAGCCCCCCACACAAGTAATTATAGCCAGTCCAACATTGCCCCAGCCCCCCACACTAGTAATTATAGCCAGTCCAACATTGCCCCCACACTAGTAATTATAGCCAGTCCAACATTGCCCCAGCCCCCCACACTAGTAATTATAGCCAGTCCAACATTGCCCCCACACTAGTAATTATAGCCAGTCCAACATTGCCCCAGCCCCCCACACTAGTAATTATAGCCAGTCCAACATTGCCCCAGCCCCCCACACTAGTAATTACAGCCAGTCCAACATTGGCCAGCCCCCCACACTAGTAATTATAGCCAGTCCAACATTGCCCCAGCCCCCCACACTAGTAATTACAGCCAGTCCAACATTGCCCCAGCCCCCCACACTAGTAATTATAGCCAGTCCAACATTGCCCCAGCCCCCCACACTAGTAATTATAGCCAGTCCAACATTGCCCCAGCCCCCCACACTAGTAGTAATTATAGCCAGTCTAACATTGCCCCCACACTAGTAATTATAGCCAGTCCAACATTGCCCCCCACACTAGTAATTACAGCCAGTCCAACATTGCCCCAGCCCCCCCACACTAGTAATTATAGCCAGTCCAACATTGCCCCCACACTAGTAATTATAGCCAGTCCAACATTGCCCCAGCCCCCACACTAGTAATTATAGCCAGTCCAACATTGCCCCAGCCCCCCACACTAGTAATTATAGCCAGTCCAACATTGCCCCAGCCCCCCACACTAGTAATTATAGCCAGTCCAACATTGCCCCAGCCCCCCACATAGTAATTATAGCCAGTCCAACATTGCCCCAGCCCCCCACACTAGTAATTACAGCCAGTCCAACATTGGCCCAGCCCCCCACACTAGTAATTATAGCCAGTCCAACATTGCCCCCACACTACTAATTACAGCCAGTCCAACATTGCCCCAGCCCCCCACACTAGTAATAATAGCCAGTCCAACATTGCCCCCACACTAGTAATTATAGCCAGTCCAACATTGCCCCAGCCCCCCACACTAGTAATAATAGCCAGTCCAACATTGCCCCAGCCCCCCACACTAGTAATTATAGCCAGTCCAACATTGCCCCCACACTAGTAATTATAGCCAGTCCAACATTGCCCCAGCCCCCCACACTAGTAATTATAGCCAGTCCAACATTGCCCCCACACTAGTAATTATAGCCAGTCCAACATTGCCCCAGCCCCCCACACTAGTAATTATAGCCAGTCCAACATTGCCCCAGCCCCCCACACTAGTAATTATAGCCAGTCCAACATTGCCCCAGCCCCCCACACTAGTAATTATAGCCAGTCCAACATTGCCCCAGCCCCCCACACTAGTAATTATAGCCAGTCCAACATTGCTCCCACACTAGTAATTATAGCTAGTCCAACATTGCCCCAGCCCCCCACACTAGTAATAATAGCCAGTCCAACATTGCCCCCCACACTAGTAATTATAGCCAGTCTAACATTGCCCCAGCCCCCCACACTAGTAATTATAGCCAGTCCAACATTGCCCCCACATTAGTAATTATAGCCAGTCCAACATTGCCCCAGCCCCCCACACTAGTAATTATAGCCAGTCCAACATTGCCCCAGCCCCCCACACTAGTAATTATAGCCAGTCCAACATTGCCCCCACATTAGTAATTATAGCCAGTCCAACATTGCCCCAGCCCCCCACACTAGTAATAATAGCCAGTCCAACATTGCCCCCACACTAGTAATTATAGCCAGTCTAACATTGCCCCAGCCCCCCACACTAGTAATTATAGCCAGTACAACATTGACCCAGCCCCCACACTAGTAATTATAGCCAGTCCAAACATTGCCCCCACATTAGTAATTATAGCCAGTCCAACATTGCCCCAGCCCCCCACACTAGTAATTATAGCCAGTCCAACATTGCCCCAGCCCCCCACACTAGTAATTATAGCCAGTAATTATAGCCAGTCCAACATTGCCCCCATTAGTAATTTAGTAATTATAGCCAGTCCAACATTGCCCCAGCCCCCCACACTAGTAATTATAGCCAGTCCAACATTGCCCCCACATTAGTAATTATAGCCAGTCCAACATTGCCCCAGCCCCCCACACTAGTAATTATAGCCAGTCCAACATTGCCCCAGCCCCCCACACTAGTAATTATAGCCAGTCCAACATTGCCCCAGTCCCCCACACTAGTAATTATAGCCAGTCCAAACATTGCCCCAGCCCCCCACACTAGTAATTATAGCCAGTCCAACATTGCCCCAGCCCCCCACACTAGTAATTATAGCCAGTCCAACATTGCCCCAGCCCCCCACACTAGTAATTATAGCCAGTCCAACATTGCCCAGCCCCCACACATAGTAATTATAGCCAGTAATTATAGCCAGTCCAACATTGCCCCCACATTAGTAATTATAGCCAGTCCAACATTGCCCCAGCCCCCCACACTAGTAATTATAGCCAGTCCAACATTGCCCCCACATTAGTAATTATAGCCAGTCCAACATTGCCCCAGCCCCCCACACTAGTAATTATAGCCAGTCCAACATTGCCCCAGCCCCCCACACTAGTAATTATAGCCAGTCCAACATTGCCCCAGCCCCCCACACTAGTAATTATAGCCAGTCCAACATTGCCCCCACATTAGTAATTATAGCCAGTCCAACATTGCCCCAGCCCCCCACACTAGTAATTATAGCCAGTCCAACATTGCCCCAGCCCCCCACACTAGTAATTATAGCCAGTCCAACATTGCCCCCACATTAGTAATTATAGCCAGTCCAACATTGCCCCAGCCCCCCACACTAGTAATAATAGCCAGTCCAACATTGCCCCCACACTAGTAATTATAGCCAGTCTAACATTGCCCCAGCCCCCCACACTAGTAATTATAGCCAGTCCAACATTGCCCCAGCCCCCCACACTAGTAATTATAGCCAGTCCAACATTGCCCCAGCCCCCCACACTAGTAATTATAGCCAGTCCAACATTGCCCCAGCCCCCCACACTAGTAATTATAGCCAGTCCAACATTGCCCCAGCCCCCCACACTAGTAATTATAGCCAGTAATTATAGCCAGTCCAACATTGCCCCCACATTAGTAATTATAGCCAGTCCAACATTGCCCCAGCCCCCCACACTAGTAATTATAGCCAGTCCAACATTGCCCCCACATTAGTAATTATAGCCAGTCCAACATTGCCCCAGCCCCCCACACTAGTAATTATAGCCAGTCCAACATTGCCCCAGCCCCCCACACTAGTAATTATAGCCAGTCCAACATTGCCCCAGCCCCCCACACTAGTAATTATAGCCAGTCCAACATTGCTCCCACACTAGTAATTATAGCCAGTCCAACATTGCCCCAGCCCCCCACACTAGTAATAATAGCCAGTCCAACATTGCCCCCACACTAGTAATTATAGCCAGTCTAACATTGCCCCAGCCCCCCACACTAGTAATTATAGCCAGTCCAACATTGCCCCAGCCCCCCACACTAGTAATTATAGCCAGTCCAACATTGCCCCCACATTAGTAATTATAGCCAGTCCAACATTGCCCCAGCCCCCCACACTAGTAATTATAGCCAGTCCAACATTGCCCCAGCCCCCCACACTAGTAATTATAGCCAGTCCAACATTGCCCCCACATTAGTAATTATAGCCAGTCCAACATTGCCCCAGCCCCCCACACTAGTAATAATAGCCAGTCCAACATTGCCCCCACACTAGTAATTATAGCCAGTCTAACATTGCCCCAGCCCCCCACACTAGTAATTATAGCCAGTACAACATTGACCCAGCCCCCCACACTAGTAATTATAGCCAGTCCAACATTGCCCCCACATTAGTAATTATAGCCAGTCCAACATTGCCCCAGCCCCCCACACTAGTAATTATAGCCAGTCCAACATTGCCCCAGCCCCCCACACTAGTAATTATAGCCAGTAATTATAGCCAGTCCAACATTGCCCCACATTAGTAATTATAGCCAGTCCAACATTGCCCCAGCCCCCCACACTAGTAATTATAGCCAGTCCAACATTGCCCCCACATTAGTAATTATAGCCAGTCCAACATTGCCCCAGCCCCCCACACTAGTAATTATAGCCAGTCCAACATTGCCCCAGCCCCCCACACTAGTAATTATAGCCAGTCCAACATTGCCCCAGTCCCCCACACTAGTAATTATAGCCAGTCCAACATTGCCCCAGCCCCCCACACTAGTAATTATAGCCAGTCCAACATTGCCCCAGCCCCCACACTAGTAATTATAGCCAGTCCAACATTGCCCCAGCCCCCCACACTAGTAATTATAGCCAGTCCAACATTGCCCCAGCCCCCCACACTAGTAATTATAGCCAGTAATTATAGCCAGTCCAACATTGCCCCCACATTAGTAATTATAGCCAGTCCAACATTGCCCCAGCCCCCCACACTAGTAATTATAGCCAGTCCAACATTGCCCCCACATTAGTAATTATAGCCAGTCCAACATTGCCCCAGCCCCCACACTAGTAATTATAGCCAGTCCAACATTGCCCCAGCCCCCCACACTAGTAATTATAGCCAGTCCAACATTGCCCCAGCCCCCCACACTAGTAATTATAGCCAGTCCAACATTGCCCCCACATTAGTAATTATAGCCAGTCCAACATTGCCCCAGCCCCCCACACTAGTAATTATAGCCAGTCCAACATTGCCCCCACACTAGTAATTATAGCCAGTCCAACATTGCCCCAGCCCCCCACACTAGTAATTATAGCCAGTCCAACATTGCCTCAGCCCCCCACACTAGTAATTATAGCCAGTCGAACATTGCCCCCATAATCACTAATATATAATTGCCAGTCCAAATTCCTACTCACTGTACTTGTTCACTACGCGGCGCGCGCTCTTGCAGAATTGAAGATCCACGAGGGAGGGGTGATGATGTCAGCCCCCCACACTAGTAATAATTGCCAGTCCAACATTGCCCCCACACTAGTAATTATAGCCAGTCTAACATTGCCCCCAGCCCCCCACACTAGTAATTATAGCCAGTCCAACATTGCCCCAGCCCCCCACACTAGTAATTATAGCCAGTCCAACATTGCCCCAGCCCCCCACACTAGTAATTATAGCCAGTCCAACATTGCTCCCACACTAGTAATTATAGCTAGTCCAACATTGCCCCAGCCCCCCACACTAGTAATAATAGCCAGTCCAACATTGCCCCCACACTAGTAATTATAGCCAGTCTAACATTGCCCCAGCCCCCCACACTAGTAATTATAGCCAGTCCAACATTGCCCCCACATTAGTAATTATAGCCAGTCCAACATTGCCCCAGCCCCCCACACTAGTAATTATAGCCAGTCCAACATTGCCCCAGCCCCCCACACTAGTAACTATAGCCAGTCCAACATTGCCCCCACATTAGTAATTATAGCCAGTCCAACATTGCCCCAGCCCCCCACACTAGTAATAATAGCCAGTCCAACATTGCCCCCACACTAGTAATTATAGCCAGTCTAACATTGCCCCAGCCCCCCACACTAGTAATTATAGCCAGTCCAACATTGCCCCCACATTAGTAATTATAGCCAGTCCAACATTGCCCCAGCCCCCCACACTAGTAATTATAGCCAGTCCAACATTGCCCCAGCCCCCCACACTAGTAATTATAGCCAGTAATTATAGCCAGTCCAACATTGCCCCCACCTTAGTAATTATAGCCAGTCCAACATTGCCCCAGCCCCCCACACTAGTAATTATAGCCAGTCCAACATTGCCCCCCACATTAGTAATTATAGCCAGTCCAACATTGCCCCAGCCCCCCACACTAGTAATTATAGCCAGTCCAACATTGCCCCAGCCCCCCACACTAGTAATTATAGCCAGTCCAACATTGCCCCAGCCCCCCACACTAGTAATTATAGCCAGTCCAACATTGCCCCAGTCCCCCACACTAGTAATTATAGCCAGTCCAACATTGCCCCAGCCCCCCACACTAGTAATTATAGCCAGTCGAACATTGCCCCCATAATCACTAATATATAATTGCCAGTCCAAATTCCTACTCACTGTACTTGTTCACTACGCGGCGCGCGCTCTTGCAGAATTGAAGATCCACGAGGGAGGGGTGATGATGTCAGCCCCCCACACTAGTAATAATAGCCAGTCCAACATTGCCCCCACATTAGTAATTATAGCCAGTCCAACATTGCCCCAGCCCCCCACACTAGTAATTATAGCCAGTCCAACATTGCCCCAGCCCCCCACACTAGTAATTATAGCCAGTCCAACATTGCCCCCACATTAGTAATTATAGCCAGTCCAACATTGCCCCAGCCCCCCACACTAGTAATTATAGCCAGTCCAACATTGCCCCAGCCCCCCACACTAGTAATTATAGCCAGTAATTATAGCCAGTCCAACATTGCCCCCACATTAGTAATTATAGCCAGTCCAACATTGCCCCAGCCCCCCCCACTAGTAATTATAGCCAGTCCAACATTGCCCCCACATTAGTAATTATAGCCAGTCTAACATTGTCCAACATTGCCCCAGCCCCCCCCCACACTAGTAATTATAGCCAGTAATTATAGCCAGTCCAACATTGCCCCCACATTAGTAATTATAGCCAGTCCAACATTGCCCCAGCCCCCCACACTAGTATTTATAGCCAGTCCAACATTGCCCCCACATTAGTAATTATAGCCAGTCCAACATTGCCCCAGCCCCCCACACTAGTAATTATAGCCAGTCCAACATTGCCCCAGCCCCCCACACTAGTAATTATAGCCAGTCCAACATTGCCCCAGTCCCCCACACTAGTAATTATAGCCAGTCCAACATTGCCCCAGCCCCCCACACTAGTAATTATAGCCAGTCCAACATTGCCCCAGCCCCCCACACTAGTAATTATAGCCAGTCCAACATTGCCCCCATAATCACTAATATATAATTGCCAGTCCAAATTCCTACTCACTGTACTTGTTCACAACGCGGCGCGCGCTCTTGCAGAATTGAAGATCCACGAGGGAGGGGTGATGACGTCAGCGCGCACCGCCGCCGGGTGTACCAAGATGGCCGACCGCTCCGGGGCTAGGCCGAAGCCGCAGCCTTTCCTAAGGCCCCCCCTGTGGCGGTGCGGTCCGCGGAGATCGCATACTGTGCCGATCCGAAACAGGTCGACCCGCTCCGATTGCGGATCGGTTCACGATCTGTTGCATCCCTAAAAGCTAGTCTTGGTTATTGAGATTGCGATCGCTGATAAATGTCCCCCCAGCGTTTGTAAGCGCGGCTCGGGAGCTCAAAAATACAATGTAGCATTGCTGTTAGTTTGTATTTCATTTGTTTGATTCATATGCAAAAATTGACTATCAGAAAGAGAAAATAAAGGTGTGGTGTGACCCCTCTAACACCTCCATCCCTAGTAGTACAAAAACAAAACAAAAGGGGGGGGGGGGCAGCCCTGGGACTTTGAAAGAGATGAGAGAGGTTTAGCCAATGTCCACAGCGAACAATGAGACTCTGGGCCAGATTCTCAGCTGAGATACGACGGTGTATCACAGTTTTTTTCAATGGGTTACTATGCGAGTGATTCTTAGAAGCACTTACGCATAGATACACTAAAGATCTGACAGATGTAAAGCAATTACACCGTCGGATCTTAGATTGTAATGACAACGCCGGCCGCTAGGTGGCCTTTACGTTGTTTTCTCATTTGCCTATGCAAATGAGCCTAATACGCCGGTTCCCGAACGCGGCGACGTAGTTTACGTAGGTTGCGTACGCGTAAGGTTACCCCTGCTGTATGAGGGGTATGTTTTTCGAAGTGCCGTCGTTGCCATGTTAACCACTTAAGACCCGGACCAAAATGCTGCTAAAGGACCTGGCCCCTTTTTGCGATTCGGCACTGCGTCGTTTTAACTGACAATTGCGCGGTCGTGCGACGTGGCTCCCAAACAAAATTGGCGTCCTTTTTTCCCCACAAATAGAGCTTTCTTTTGGTGGTATTTGATCACCTCTGCGTTTTTTTTATTTTTTGCGCTATAAACAAAAATAGAACCACAATTTTGAAAAAAATGCAGTATCTTTTACTTTTTGCTATAATAAATATTCCCCAAAAATATATATAAAAAAAATTTCCCCTCAGCTTAGGCCGATACGTATTCTTCTACCTATTTTTGGTAAAAAAAATCGCAATAAGCGTTTATCGGTTGGTTTTCGCAAAATTTATAGCGTTTACAAAATAGGGGATAGTTTTATTCCATTTTTATTCATTATTGTTTTTTTACTACTAATAGCAGCGATCAGCGAATTTTTTCATGACTGCGACATTATCGGACAATTTTGACACATTTTTGGGACAATTGTCATTTTCACAGCAAAAAATGCATTTAAATTGCATTGTTTACTGTGAAAATGACAGTTGCAGTTTGGGAGTTAACCACAAGGGGGCGCTGTGACAATGAGTGTTCCCTGTGTGTGTTTATAACTGTAGGGGGGTGTGGCTGTAGGTGTGACGTCATCGTTCACTTCCCCCTATAACATAGATGACGCGATCGATGCTGCGGCCACAGTGAAGCGCGTGGGAAGCCGTGTTTACACGCGGCTCTCCCCGTTCTTCAGCTCTGGGGACCGATCGCCGCACTCCAGCGGCGATCGGGTCCGCGAGTCCCGCGGACCCGGAGCTGCGGACCGGGTCACGGGAGCGCGCCGCGGGCGCGCACCTGTGACCCACGGCTGGGTACTAGTATATATACGTTGATGTGCCCAGCCGTGCCATTCTGCCGACGTAAATGTGCAGTAGGCGGTCCTTAAATGGTTAAGTATGGCGTCGGGTCAGCGTCGTCTTTTTCCGTCGGTTACGTCGTTTTACTAAGTCGTTCGCGAATAGGGAATTGCGTAAGTGACGATCACGTCGTTTTGACGTCGGTTTCAACGGCGCTTTCCGACGTGAGCTGGAGCATGCGCACTGGGCTTTTTTCCCAGGCCGGCGCATGCGCACTTCGTTTGACGCGGGGGCGCGCTTAATTTAAATACAGCATGCCCCCCCTCCTTCAGTATTTGAATTACGCGGCCTTTACGACGCCGAATTTACGCTACGCCGCCGAAAATTACGGAGCGAGTGCTTTGAGAATACGACACTTGCTCCAGTAATTTGCGTAGGCGTAGTGTAAATGCGATACGATACGCTACGCCGCCAGATACGCCATTTTTTTGAGAATCTGGCCCAAAATCTTTATTTTTTATTTTCAAAGATTGATGTAACGGAGCAGCAACAAGGATTGTGAGTTACCCGACATAATAGCCAATGTACACAGCACAGGTGAAAGTAAATATATAAAGATTTATTACAATTGTTATACATCAATGGGCAACAATAAAACTTGCAAGTTGCAGGGCCAGTGGATGCACATATACAATAAACAAATAAAATGTACATACATATAAACAGAAATATGTAGACATAATGCAGACATGAATATCCAGCATGTACAGGCATAAAACAAGCATCGATAAAGCCCTACTAGTTTCGCGAGACCCCGCTCGCTTCTTCAGGGGCGGATGCATGAATCTTGTATCTGCAATGTAAGTGATAAAATCAATACATCTATGTTGTTAACCACTTGCTTACGGGGCACATAAACCCCCTTCGTGCCCAGGCAAAAAAAAAAATTTTAGCTGCCGGCGCTGCGTCGCTTTAACAGACATTTGCGCGGTCGTGCGACGCGGCTCCCAAACAAAATTGACGTCCTTTTTTTCCCCCACAAGTAGAGCTTTCTTTTGGCGGTATTTAATCGCCTCTGCGTTTTTTATAAACAAAAAAAGAGCAACAATTAAAAAAAAAAAAAAAAAAAACACAATATTTTTTACTTTTTGCTATAATCGATATCCCATTTTTTTTTTTCTCAGTTTAGGCCGATACGTATTCTTCTACATATTTTTGTAGAAAAAAAACAAAATCGCGATAAGCGCAAAAGTTATAGCGCCTACAAAAAAGGATGGATTGAAGGAAAAAATCCTACAAAATAGGGGACAGAATTATGATTTTTTTTTTTATGATTTTTTTTTTTTACTAGTAATGGCGGAGATCTGCGATTTTTTTATTGCGACTGCGACACATCGGACACTTTTGGGACCATTCACATTTATATGCACTGATAACTGTATAAATGTGACTGGCATTGAAGGGGTTAAAACTAGGGGGTGAGGAAGGGGTTAAATGTATTCCCTGGGTGTGTTCTAACTGTGTGGGGGGAGGGGGGTGACTGGAGGAGGTGACCGATCTGTGTCCCTATTAAGGATGTGCACGGCGCTGCGCTAATCACAGCCAGGGTGACATTTCCCGATCTCTGCAGCCGACCATCGGGACAATGTCTGTCTCCCCGCTTGTGATTAGCGCAGCGCCGTGCACACTTCCTGGCGGGCTCTGCACGCAGGGCCGCTGATAGGGCAGTACAGGCAGCCCTCCTGTAGGGGGCCCGGGCTCTGTCACTTCAGAAGAGGGGCCCGGGAACGAAGGAGAGCTAGCTATACTGCCTTGTGACTCCTGTGGATGCAGCCTGCTTTCTCCCCCCCTGTCAGCTATGCAGGGGGATCGGTTCTACATACTGCAAAGTGTCCCAATTTGAAGCAGAGGGAGACAGCTGCAGAGTCTCTGCTTGACGTGTGCATTCGTTTTCGTTAGAATGCATTTTCGTCCGAAAATCGGGTTTTTTCGTTATCGTTTTAACAAACGACAACGAAAGTGCAAGAAACGAAAACCGAAAGATCCGACATAAAAAATGCTTTATTTTCTTTGCGGAAAAAATTCGATATAGAGAGATTCGACATTATAGGGAAAATATTCCACATGATAGAGCAAAGATTCGACATTATAGAGAATAGATTTCGATTTATGAGACGTAAAGATTCGACGTTCCGTGGAATGTTCGTTTGTTCATTCACCAGCAACCAAAAAGATTCGACGTTCCGTCGAATATTCTTTTGACCATTTGTTTTTCGCATATAGGGGAACCCATTCACTTGAATGGGTTGCCATTTGTATGACAGGCTCTAGAACCTTTCAAAGCATTCAGATTTGCCACATGACACAATGCAGGTCTGCTAATTGTATTCAGGGTGCCATCAACAATTAATGACACCACAAGCGCTATGTGCATTTGCAGTGCATTTTCAAAATGCACTGAAAAATGCCCGCTACCTGTGCACTTTACCCCACATTCATGAACGTCAAATGTGAATACGGCCTAATGCCTAGTATACACAGCTAGTTTTTTTTTTGTTCCATTCAACCCCACAGGCTGTACGAAACAAACCTGACACCTGAGGTCGGAGACGCTGTACTAACAATCCAATGTTAGTACTGAAATCTCCCCTGCTGTTCTATTGTGTTCTGACAAGGGGGTGTCCCCCACCCCACCCCACCGGAACACTCTGGTCGGTATCAAAATATTCCAATTGCACACCTTACTGGATATCAGCCAACTAGAAAAAAAGGGTGCTGAAGCGATCACCAGCAGGGAACTGGAAAAGCAATCATATGAACATATTCGCCAGCACACCAAGGATCGTCTAAGAGAACGTCCAAAAACTTTTAATGCAGTGAAACGATCACAAAATTAGCAACGTTTCGAGGTCTCGCAGGGCCTCTTCGTCAGGCAAGTGGCCCGAAGAGGCCCTGCGAGACCTCGAAACGTTGCTAATTTTGTGATCGTTTCACTGCATTAAAAGTTTTTGGACGTTCTCTTAGACGATCCTTGGTGTGCTGGCGAATATGTTCATACACTCTGGTCGGTACTCTCAGCCATTGGCTGACAGCACTGTTTGAGTTGACAGACCTTTTTTTTTGTCTGTCAACTCAAGCCAGCTGTCATATAGTCAGTAGTGTTGCTCACGAATATTCGCATTGCGAATATTCGCTACGAATATTGCATATTCGAGTATTCGCGAATAACTCGAATATTGCGGCGAATATTCGCTATGGCGAATATTCGTATTTTTTCAAATTTATTTTTAAATTCAGGTATTCTTTATTGATTTTCTTCACTCAAAAAGCATAATACAATTTATATACACCATACATTATTATATACCAAAACCCATTCCTTGCAACCTTTATTGTTCACCTTTTTCCCATATCCCCCCCCCCCCCCCCTTCTTACTTATACTAATGTGCACACACTTTACTATAATTTCCACTCTTCCTCTTTCTTTTTCCTCCTTACCTCTCCCTTAATACCTTTTTTACCTGGCTAGCACCATGTTATCTCTGGGGTATTCCTATCTCTCTGACTGTTACCTTTCTCCTGCACTCATACCTCTCCCCGTCCACCTGGCTAGGTTGCTCTCCTCTACTTAAGGTGGGCAGCTCATTCTACTCAGCCATGGCTCCCACAGCATTTTAAATTTGTTAAAGTTGCCTTGTCTAGTTAGGGTTACTTTCTCCTTCTATACTGTGGTATTTATCACGTTTACCCATTCTGTTACTGTGGGGGGTTTCTCTGCCTGCCACTTTTGTGCTATTCGTTTCCTAGCCTGGAACAGGCACCTTATAGCTGCTACCTTTCTGCCTCTTTGCTCAAACCTCTCCTCTATACACTAGGGTGACCAGACATCCCCAGTTTCAGGGGACAGTCCTCGGATTGAGGGCAATGTCCCCGGACCAAGTCTGTCCCTGGTTTTGTCCCCAGATTGGAACAGGGGCTGGGGCAATTTCAAAGACAGTGCAGAATAAAAAAAAAATCTGAATTACACCCCCACTAGCTTAGGGGGATGTATTATTTTCCATTATCTGTGCCCCTTTCTGATGATCATGTGCTGATTGAGGCGGAGGAAATATTTCTTCAGTTTTGGGTGTATGCCCATTCAGCTCCACTCGCATGTTCTTCTGTCTTGGCTCAAGTCCCGGCCAGCCGCCTGCCTGCTTATCTCCTTGCCTTCCCTGGCGGAGTGATCATCTTCCGCTCCCCACCCAGTAGTAGCCGGGGGCCCGGAGAGTGAGACTTGACAGGCTGTAAGGTGGGCGGTGGCGGCAATGGGCAGAGAGTCGCTGATTGCCGCCATTACTAGTAAAGAAAAAAAAAACATGTCCCCAGATTTCATTTTTAAAATCTGGTCACCTTACTATACACCCCAGTAAGCAGACCCTGGCCTCCAGTACCAGGTTAATCCCTAAGGTGGTATTTATGATCTCTAGTACTTTAACCCAGTATCTGTGTAATTTCGGGCATTTCCACAACATGTGTACAAGGTCTCCTGTATTTTGGCATCTGGGGCATTTATCATCTGCTTTCATGCCAAAGTTATATAACCTCTTTGGCGTATAATAAACTCTATGAAATAAAAACAGGTGTGAGACTCTCTGTGATGGGGCGAGTGACACTAATTTCCCGGCCGCGAGTATCTTTTCCCATTGCTCAGTTGTTATTTGGCCTATATCTTCCTCCCACCTTTGTTTAGTTTTTTCCAGTCTTTCTCCCCCTGTAGACCCTATACACCCATCCCTCAACTTTGCATACAAGTCCGAGATAATTCCCCTGGATATCTCAGACTCGATTAGTCGTTGGAGATGGGGAATTTTTTGCCTTCTTACCGGGACCGTCCTGAATTGGGCCTGTAAGGCGTGCCTAATCTGTAGGTAGGTGTAAAACAGGGAGTTTGGTATGGCGTATTCTTCCCTAAGTACTGCAAAAGGCTTTAATATATCATCTGTGAATAGTTGTTCCAGTCTGGTTATACCTAGCTTTTCCCATTCTTGCAGCTTCCCCATGTTTACAATCTCCTGCAAGTTTTTATTGTCCCAGAGTGGGGAGTATTCTGTTAACCCCTTGTACCCCAGGGCTGACTTGCCTGCCTGCCAAGTTCTCTTGACTAGACTCAATGTTGAGTTCATAACTGGGAAAGAGTGAGCCTCCAAGGTTTCTATTATGGACCCATGCGGGGACCCCATTAACATAATTTTCCCGCTGGCACTCCCTCCTCCTTCGGTGCCGCACCCACCCAGATGCTGTAATTGGGCTGCTAAAAAATAGCTGCGGGGGTGTGGAACTGCCAGGCCTCCCATATTTGTTGGCAATTGTAGTGTCTGGAGACTAATCCTAGCTTTCCCCTTCTTCCAGATCAGTTCTCTAAAAAGGGTCTCTATTTTTTGGAACCATGCCTTTCCTATCCATACCGGTGAGTTATGAAATACATATAGCAATTGTGGCATCCAAATCATTTTTATGAGGTTACTACGTCCAGCTACCGATAAAGGAAGCCTACCCCAAATGTCCGCTTTTCTTTTGAATTTGGCTAACAATGGCTCTAGATTATTACTAATGTACTGTTCTGGGTCACAAGTTACAACTATACCCAGATATTCCATTTTTTGCACTATTTTCAGCTGGGGAATTTCTGCACATGTCATGTTGCCTGCTGGGTCCACCGGTAAGAGTACAGATTTTTCCCAGTTGATCACTAGGCCCGAGAGTCGACCAAATGCCTCCACTGTCTCTAGAGCCATATTTAAGGACTTTGTAGAGTCTCCCAGGAAGAGAAGGATATCATCTGCATACAGTGCTGTTTTTTCCTCTCCTGCCCCTCTCTGGAAACCCTGTATATCCTGGTTGCCTCTAATCGCAATGGCCAGCGGCTCTATTGCTAGAGCAAAAAGGAGAGGAGACAGGGGACATCCCTGTCTCGTCCCCCTTTCCAGCTTAAACGACCGCGAACATAAATTATTAATTTTTATTTTTGCACTTGGAGAGCTATAAAGTGTTTTTATCCAGGCAATGAAGGTGGAGCCAAATCCAAATCTCTCCAGGACCTGCCAAAGGTAGTCCCACTCAAGGCTATCAAACGCCTTGGCGGCGTCCAAGGACAAGATGGCTTTGTCTCCCCCGTTCGTTGTTGGCATTTGTAGGTTCAGGTACAATCTTCTAATATTAATGCTAGTTGATCTATTCGGTATGAAACCGGACTGGTCGGAATGTATGAGTTTCTGGATGCATTTATTTATCCTGGCTGCCAGCACCCTTGCCAGTAATTTTACATCAGAACACAGCAAGGATATTGGTCTATACGATGCTGTATCCAATGGATCTTTCTTTTCCTTTTGCAATACTATAATGATGGCTTCTGACATTGAGGCAGGTAGCCCCCCTCCTTCTAGTGCCCAGTTTAATGCTTTAAGCAATTCTGGGAGCAGCACCTCGCTATACTGTTTGTACATTTCCGCTGGTAGACCATCTGGTCCTGGGGATTTCTGATTGGACATCCCTCCCAGTGCCTGTTGTAGTTCCTCTAAGGTTATGGGAGCTTCCATGGTCCTTCTATCCTCATCTGACAGAACTGGTGTTTCTATTTTCCTTAGGAATTCGTTCATTTGTGGCATTTCATCCCTTCTTCTTGATTTATATAACTCCTGATAATATGCCTCAAATGTGTCCAGGATTACAGGTGTTTGCGAGGATATCTCCCCCCCCCCCCCCCCCCGCTGTCCTTTCTGCAAGTATATTAGAGGGGGTTGAGTTCGTTCTAGCCAAAAGTGCCAGTGTGCACTATCTGTGCTCAGGTGGTATATACCAGCACACGTACAGTGGCACTATCTGTGCTCAGGTGGTATATACCAGCACACGTACAGTGGCACTATCTGTGCTCAGGTGGTATATACCAGCACACGTACAGTGGCACTATCTGTGCTCAGGTGGTATATACCAGCACACGTACAGTGGCACTATCTGTGCTCAGGTGGTATATACCAGCACACGTACAGTGGCACTATCTGTGCTCAGGTGGTATATACCAGCACACGTACAGTGGCACTATCTGTGCTCAGGTGGTATATACCAGCACACGTACAGTGGCACTATCTGTGCTCAGGTGGTATATACCAGCACACGTACAGTGGCACTATCTGTGCTCAGGTGGTATATACCAGCACACGTACAGTGGCACTATCTGTGCTCAGGTGGTATATACCAGCACACGTACAGTGGCACTATCTGTGCTCAGGTGGTATATACCAGCACACGTACAGTGGCACTATCTGTGCTCTAGTGTTGCTCACGAATATTCGCATTGCGAATATTCGTTACGAATATTGCATATTCGAGTATTCGCGAATAACTCGAATATCGCGGTGAATATTCGCTATTGCGAATATTCGTATTTTTTCAAATGTATTTTTAAAACAGATCACATCCTAGTGATCTCCATCGACGTCTAAAAGCATTGCTGGTATGATTAGAGACCCTGGGCCGAGTAGCTGATGCGATTCTTTTATGTTGCCGAAAAATTCGCATTGCGGCAACATAAAAGAATCGCATCAGCTACTCGGCCCTTCTTTTGCATCAGAGCCAATCAGAATAACTCGAATATTCGACAAACGGAATATTGCGCGATTAGCTTCTCCGCCCTTCTTTTGTATCAGAGCCAATCAGAATAACTTGAATATTCGGCAAAAGGAATATTGCGCAATTATCTTCTCCGCCCTTCTTTTGCCCCCTTATTCTCCTTTCTTTTAAGTAGAGTTAGTGTAGAGTTAGTGTTTAGTGCATATTAGTTTAGTAATACAGGAAATGATCTCCGTTTATGAGAATTTCGCAATCATTTTCGCATTAGCGAAATTTCGCAAAAATTTTTTTTGGATTAAATATCACGAATATTCCATATTAGCGAATATTCGCGAATATTCTTCTATATATTCGCGCAATATCGCGAAATCGAATATGGCGTATTCCGCTCAACACTAATAGTCAGACAGGGCTGTATATATGCCATTGATGCCAATGCTTTACTTCAGAGCTACAGCATTTTTAGAGCAGGCTGCAGAGTCTGACAGGCAGCACCGCCTGTCAAATTTCTCATCAAGTTCAATGGGGCCGCTCTGCACTTTGAAGCCAAATAATTATTACAGTTGCAACGCGGTCTTGCAATGTAAAATTACCATTCAGCAATTTAAAAAAGTAAACAAAAACAAAACAGGAGTCATGAGGTGGCAATAGCATGGCTCTAATTTCTGCCCTGGCTGCAAAGCATTGCGACCATGCATTTTAGCCATTTGATATTTCCCGGGTGGGGGGGGGGGGGGGCCTGTCAGGTAAGTTGTCCGGGGGCCCCGTGATTTCTAACAGCGGCCCTGTCTGTACGCGTCCCATGCGAACACGCCGAAGCTCATCCTTAGTCCCTATGTACAAGGGACACAGCATCGGTCTCCTCTCTTCCCTGACAGGACGTGGAGCTCCACCTCCCTGCTGTCACCGCCGATCACTAGTGATGAGCGGAATACGCCATATTCGATTTCGCGATATTTCGCAAATATTTCGAAGAATATTCGCGAATATTCGTTAATATCGAATATTCGTGATATTTTATAAAAAAATAAATAAAATAAAAATTGCGAAATTTCGCTATTTTTTTTTTTGGATAAAATATCACGAATATTCGATATTTACGAATATTCGCTATATTTTATAAAAAAATAGCGAAATTTCGCATATGCGAAAATGATTGCGAAATTTTGCAATTTTTTTTGGGATAAAATATCACGAATATTCGATATTTACGAATATTCGCTATATTTTATAAAAAAAAAAAAAAAAAAAAAAAAGCGAAATTTCGCATATGCGAAAGCGAAAATGATTGCGAAATTTCGCTATTTTTTCTTTTGGAATAAAATATCACGAATATTCGCTATATTTTATAAAAAAAAAAAAAATAGCGAAATTTCGCATATGCGAAAATGATTGCGAAATTTCGCTATTTTTTCTTTTGGGATAAAATATCACGAATATTCGATATTTACGAATATTCGCTATATTTTATAAAAAAAAAAAAAAAATAGCGAAATTTCGCATATGCGAAAATGATTGCGAAATTTCGCTATTTTTTTTGGGATAAAATATCACGAATATTCGATATTTACGAATATTCGCTATATTTTATAAAAAAAAAAAAGCGAAATTTCGCATATGCGAAAGCGAAAATGATTGCGAAATTTCGCAATTTTTTTTGGGATAAAATATCACGAATATTCGATATTTACGAATATTCGCTATATTTTATAAAAAAAAAAAAAAAAAGAAATTTCGCATATGCGAAAGCGAAAATGATTGCGAAATTTCGCAATTTTTTTGGGGATAAAATATCACGAATATTCGCTATTTACGAATATTCGCTATATTTTATAAAAACAAAACAAAAAAAAAAGCGAAATTTCGCATATGCGAAAGCGAAAATGATTGCGAAATTTCGCTATTTTTTCTTTTGGGATAAAATATCACGAATATTCGATATTTACGAATATTCGCTATATTTTATAAAAAAAAAAAAAAGCGAAGTTTCGCATATGCGAAAATGATTGCGAAATTTCGCTATTTTTTTGGGGATAAAATATCACGAATATTCGATATTTACGAATATTCGCTATATTTTATAAAAACAAAAAAAAAGCGAAATTTCGCATATGCGAAAGCGAAAATGATTGCGAAATTTCGCTATTTTTTCTTTTGGGATAAAATATCACGAATATTCGATATTTACGAATATTCGCTATATTTTATAAAAAAAAAAAAAAAAAAAATAGCGAAATTTCGCTATTTTTTTTGGGATAAAATATCACGAATATTCGATATTTACGAATATTCGCTATATTTTATAAAAAAAAAAAGCGAAATTTCGCATGTGCGAAAGCGAAAATGATTGCGAAATTTCGCAATTTTTTTTGGGATAAAATATCACGAATATTCGATATTTACGAATATTCGCTATATTTTATAAAAAAAAAAGCTAAATTTCGCATATGCGAAAGCGAAAATGATTGCGAAATTTCGCTATTTTTTCTTTTGGAATAAAATATCACGAATATTCGATATTTACGAATATTCGCTATATTTTATAAAAAAAAAAAAAAAAAAAATAGCGAAATTTCGCTATTTTTTTTGGGATAAAATATCACGAATATTCGATATTTACGAATATTCGCTATATTTTATTAAAAAAAAAAGCGAAATTTCGCATGTGCGAAAGCGAAAATGATTGCGAAATTTCGCAATTTTTTTTGGGATAAAATATCACGAATATTCGATATTTACGAATATTCGCTATATTTTATAAAAAAAAAAAATAGCGAAATTTCGCATATGCGAAAGCGAAAATGATTGCGAAATTTCGCTATTTTTTTTTGGATAAAATATCACGAATATTCGCTATTTACGAATATTCGCTATATTTTATAAAAACAAAACAAAAAATAAAGCGAAATTTCGCATATGCGAAAGCGAAAATGATTGCGAAATTTCGCTATTTTTTCTTTTGGGATAAAATATCACGAATATTCGATATTTACGAATATTCGCTATATTTTATAAAAAAAAAAAAAAAAATAGCGAAATTTCGCATATGCGAAAATGATTGCGAAATTTCGCTATTTTTTCTTTTGGGATAAAATATCACGAATATTCGATATTTACGAATATTCACTATATTTTATAAAAAAAAAAATAGCGAAATTTCGCATATGCGAAAGCGAAAATGATTGCGAAATTTCGCTATTTTTTTTTGGATAAAATATCACGAATATTCGATATTTACGAATATTCGCTATATTTTATAAAAAAAAAAAGCGAAATTTCGCATGTGCGAAAGCGAAAATGATTGCGAAATTTCGCAATTTTTTTTGGGATAAAATATCACGAATATTCGATATTTACGAATATTCGCTATATTTTATAAAAAAAAAAGCTAAATTTCGCATATGCGAAAGCGAAAATGATTGCGAAATTTCGCTATTTTTTCTTTTGGAATAAAATATCACGAATATTCGATATTTACGAATATTCGCTATATTTTATAAAAAAAAAAAAAAAAAAATAGCGAAATTTCGCTATTTTTTTTGGGATAAAATATCACGAATATTCGATATTTACGAATATTCGCTATATTTTATTAAAAAAAAAAGCGAAATTTCGCATGTGCGAAAGCGAAAATGATTGCGAAATTTCGCAATTTTTTTTGGGATAAAATATCACGAATATTCGATATTTACGAATATTCGCTATATTTTATAAAAAAAAAAAATAGCGAAATTTCGCATATGCGAAAGCGAAAATGATTGCGAAATTTCGCTATTTTTTTTTGGATAAAATATCACGAATATTCGCTATTTACGAATATTCGCTATATTTTATAAAAACAAAACAAAAAAAAAAGCGAAATTTCGCATATGCGAAAGCGAAAATGATTGCGAAATTTCGCTATTTTTTTTGGGATAAAATATCACGAATATTCGATATTTACGAATATTCGCTATATTTTATTAAAAAAAAAAGCGAAATTTCGCATGTGCGAAAGCGAAAATGATTGCGAAATTTCGCAATTTTTTTTGGGATAAAATATCACGAATATTCGATATTTACGAATATTCGCTATATTTTATAAAAAAAGAAAATAGCGAAATTTCGCATATGCGAAAGCGAAAATGATTGCGAAATTTCGCTATTTTTTTTTGGATAAAATATCACGAATATTCGCTATTTACGAATATTCGCTATATTTTATAAAAACAAAACAAAAAATAAAGCGAAATTTCGCATATGCGAAAGCGAAAATGATTGCGAAATTTCGCTATTTTTTCTTTTGGGATAAAATATCACGAATATTCGATATTTACGAATATTCGCTATATTTTATAAAAAAAAAAAAAAAAATAGCGAAATTTCGCATATGCGAAAATGATTGCGAAATTTCGCTATTTTTTTTGGGATAAAATATCACGAATATTCGATATTTACGAATATTCACTATATTTTATAAAAAAAAAAATAGCGAAATTTCGCATATGCGAAAGCGAAAATGATTGCGAAATTTCGCTATTTTTTTTTGGATAAAATATCACGAATATTCGATATTTACGAATATTCGCTATATTTTATAAAAAAAAAAAGCGAAATTTCGCATGTGCGAAAGCGAAAATGATTGCGAAATTTCGCAATTTTTTTTGGGATAAAATATCACGAATATTCGATATTTACGAATATTCGCTATATTTTATAAAAAAAAAAGCTAAATTTCGCATATGCGAAAGCGAAAATGATTGCGAAATTTCGCTATTTTTTCTTTTGGAATAAAATATCACGAATATTCGATATTTACGAATATTCGCTATATTTTATAAAAAAAAAAAAAAAAAAAATAGCGAAATTTCGCTATTTTTTTTGGGATAAAATATCACGAATATTCGATATTTACGAATATTCGCTATATTTTATTAAAAAAAAAAGCGAAATTTCGCATGTGCGAAAGCGAAAATGATTGCGAAATTTCGCAATTTTTTTTGGGATAAAATATCACGAATATTCGATATTTACGAATATTCGCTATATTTTATAAAAAAAAAAAATAGCGAAATTTCGCATATGCGAAAGCGAAAATGATTGCGAAATTTCGCTATTTTTTTTTGGATAAAATATCACGAATATTCGCTATTTACGAATATTCGCTATATTTTATAAAAACAAAACAAAAAAAAAAGCGAAATTTCGCATATGCGAAAGCGAAAATGATTGCGAAATTTCGCTATTTTTTCTTTTGGGATAAAATATCACGAATATTCGATATTTACGAATATTCGCTATATTTTATAAAAACAAAACAAAAAAAAAAGCGAAATTTCGCATATGCGAAAGCGAAAATGATTGCGAAATTTCGCTATTTTTTCTTTTGGGATAAAATATCACGAATATTCGATATTTACGAATATTCGCTATATTTTATAAAAAAAAAAAAAAAATAGCGAAATTTCGCATATGCGAAAATGATTGCGAAATTTCGCTATTTTTTTTGGGATAAAATATCACGAATATTCGATATTTACGAATATTCGCTATATTTTATAAAAAAAAAAAGCGAAATTTCGCATATGCGAAAGCGAAAATGATTGCGAAATTTCGCAATTTTTTTTGGGATAAAATATCACGAATATTCGATATTTACGAATATTCGCTATATTTTATAAAAAAAAAAAAAAAAGAAATTTCGCATATGCGAAAGCGAAAATGATTGCGAAATTTCGCAATTTTTTTGGGGATAAAATATCACGAATATTCGCTATTTACGAATATTCGCTATATTTTATAAAAACAAAACAAAAAAAAAAGCGAAATTTCGCATATGCGAAAGCGAAAATGATTGCGAAATTTCGCTATTTTTTCTTTTGGGATAAAATATCACGAATATTCGATATTTACGAATATTCGCTATATTTTATAAAAAAAAAAAAAGCGAAGTTTCGCATATGCGAAAATGATTGCGAAATTTCGCTATTTTTTTGGGGATAAAATATCACGAATATTCGATATTTACGAATATTCGCTATATTTTATAAAAACAAAAAAAAAGCGAAATTTCGCATATGCGAAAGCGAAAATGATTGCGAAATTTCGCTATTTTTTCTTTTGGGATAAAATATCACGAATATTCGATATTTACGAATATTCGCTATATTTTATTAAAAAAAAAAAAAAAAAATAGCGAAATTTCGCTATTTTTTTTGGGATAAAATATCACGAATATTCGATATTTACGAATATTCGCTATATTTTATAAAAAAAAAAAGCGAAATTTCGCATGTGCGAAAGCGAAAATGATTGCGAAATTTCGCAATTTTTTTTGGGATAAAATATCACGAATATTCGATATTTACGAATATTCGCTATATTTTATAAAAAAAAAGCTAAATTTCGCATATGCGAAAGCGAAAATGATTGCGAAATTTCGCTATTTTTTCTTTTGGAATAAAATATCACGAATATTCGATATTTACGAATATTCGCTATATTTTATAAAAAAAAAAAAAAAAAAATAGCGAAATTTCGCTATTTTTTTTGGGATAAAATATCACGAATATTCGATATTTACGAATATTCGCTATATTTTATTAAAAAAAAAAGCGAAATTTCGCATGTGCGAAAGCGAAAATGATTGCGAAATTTCGCAATTTTTTTTGGGATAAAATATCACGAATATTCGATATTTACGAATATTCGCTATATTTTATAAAAAAAAAAAATAGCGAAATTTCGCATATGCGAAAGCGAAAATGATTGCGAAATTTCGCTATTTTTTTTTGGATAAAATATCACGAATATTCGCTATTTACGAATATTCGCTATATTTTATAAAAACAAAACAAAAAATAAAGCGAAATTTCGCATATGCGAAAGCGAAAATGATTGCGAAATTTCGCTATTTTTTCTTTTGGGATAAAATATCACGAATATTCGATATTTACGAATATTCGCTATATTTTATAAAAAAAAAAAAAAAAATAGCGAAATTTCGCATATGCGAAAATGATTGCGAAATTTCGCTATTTTTTTTGGGATAAAATATCACGAATATTCGATATTTACGAATATTCACTATATTTTATAAAAAAAAAAAATAGCGAAATTTCGCATATGCGAAAGCGAAAATGATTGCGAAATTTCGCTATTTTTTTTTGGATAAAATATCACGAATATTCGATATTTACGAATATTCGCTATATTTTATAAAAAAAAAAAAGCGAAATTTCGCATGTGCGAAAGCGAAAATGATTGCGAAATTTCGCAATTTTTTTTGGGATAAAATATCACGAATATTCGATATTTACGAATATTCGCTATATTTTATAAAAAAAAAAGCTAAATTTCGCATATGCGAAAGCGAAAATGATTGCGAAATTTCGCTATTTTTTCTTTTGGAATAAAATATCACGAATATTCGATATTTACGAATATTCGCTATATTTTATAAAAAAAAAAAAAAAAAAATAGCGAAATTTCGCTATTTTTTTTGGGATAAAATATCACGAATATTCGATATTTACGAATATTCGCTATATTTTATTAAAAAAAAAAGCGAAATTTCGCATGTGCGAAAGCGAAAATGATTGCGAAATTTCGCAATTTTTTTTGGGATAAAATATCACGAATATTCGCTATTTACGAATATTCGCTATATTTTATAAAAACAAAAAAAAAATAGCGAAATTTCGCATATGCGAAAATGATTGCGAAATTTCGCAATTTTTTTTGGGATAAAATATCACGAATATTCGCTATTTACGAATATTCGCTATATTTTATAAAAACAAAAAAAAAAAAAAAGCGAAATTTCGCATATGCGAAAGCGAAAATGATTGCGAAATTTCGCTATTTTTTTTGGGATAAAATATCACGAATATTCGATATTTACGAATATTCGCTATATTTTATTAAAAAAAAAAGCGAAATTTCGCATGTGCGAAAGCGAAAATGATTGCGAAATTTCGCATTTTTTTTGGGATAAAATTCACGAATTTTTTTACGAATATTCGCTATATTTTATAAAAAAAAAAAGAAATATATGCGAAATATTGCAAATTTCGAATATTCGATATTCGATATTTACGAATATTCGCTATATTTTATAAAAAAAAAAAATAGCGAAATTTCGCATATGCGAAAGCGAAAATGATTGCGAAATTTCGCTATTTTTTTTTGGATAAAATATCACGAATATTCGATATTTACGAATATTCGCTATATTTTATAAAAAAAAAATAGTGCGAATGCGAAATTTATTGCGAAATTTGAAAAATACGAATATTCGAAATAGCGAATATTCGCCGCGATAATCGAGTTATTCGCTAATACTCGTATATGCAATATTCGTAGCGAATATTCGCAATGCGAATATTCGTGAGCAACACTACCGATCACGTGCACCCGGCGGACATCGCGGCCGCCAGGCACGCGCATTGGCATCTCGGCGATGCGCCATGCTCTGTTTCGCCCCCCAGAGGCACGCGCAGGGAATGCAACTAAAAGGACGTCCACCCGGCACTTGAGAGCCGTGCTGTGGACCTCATACTTGACAATGGGCTGAAATGAATTGCTATTTTTTCAAACGCTATTTACGAATATTCGCTATATTTTATAAAAACAAAAAAAAAAATAAAGTATCAGGATGGCGGCCGTGTAGCGCATCCACCTCGGGAGCTGAGGAGACGGAGCAAACAAAAGCCACAACAGGGGAACATCCGGAGGATCAACCTCATTCAAAGTCCTAGGGCTACCTCTTTTGTTTTTTTGCAAAAAATAGACTCTCTCGGTAGCCATTTTAACCACTTCCATACCGCGCCTATTCTGGCATTCCTCTCCTACATGCAAAAAATCATGGGCCAGATTCTCAGCGGCGCTACGCCTGCGTAAATGTATTTGCGCGGCGTAATTGTAAATGTGCGCCTGCGTATCGATGCGCGGTAAACACAGAACCACAGACGCGAGAAAAACGTTTCCGTCTGAGCGGCGGAAATGCTTTAAGCTAGCGCGGCGTAGGCGCATAGTTACGCATTTCAAATATTCAGTTCCCATTGAATTAGTTCGCAAATATGCAAATGAGGGAGATGCGCGGATTCCCGAAACTACGCGCGTTCGGCGTTGGCTACTCGTGGTGCGCGTAACGCAAAAGCCTTGAGTAAACATACCCCTCATAAAAGCACGGGTAACTTTGCTCAAGGCCGTGTGCAAGTCAGCTGGAGAGCAACTACAGCAGCACCATAACGGACGAGCTGAGCAATCACACTTACTGGACAACACATTCGTAGTGTTGAGCAGAATATGCCATATTCGAATTCGCGATATATCTCGAATATATAGTCGAATATTCGACATATATTCGCTAAATACGAATATTCGTGATATTTTTTGGAAATTAAATGATTGCGAATTTTCGCGAATTTTTGCGAATTGCGAATTGCGAATTGCGAATGCGAATATTCAAGAAATGCGGAATGGAGCACTCTGATTGGCTCAGAATATTCGTGATATATTACAATATAAAATAATTGCGAATATTCGAGAAATGCGGAATGGAGCACTCTGATTGGCTCAGAATATTCGTGATATATTACAATACAAAATAATTGCGAATATTCGAGAAATGCGGAAGGAGCACTCTGATTGGCTCAGAATATTCGTGATATATTACAATACACAATAATTGCGAATATTCGAGAAATGCGGAAGGAGCACTCTGATTGGCTCAGAATATTCGTGATATATTACAATACACAAAAATTGCGAATATTCGGCAAATGCGGAAGGAGCACTCTGATTGGCTCAGAATATTCGTGATATATTACAATATAAAATAATTGCGAAATTTCGAGAAATGCGGAATGGAGCACTCTGATTGGCTCAGAATATTCGTGATATATTACAATATAAAATAATCGCGCGATATCGCTATTGCCGAATAATCGCATTGCGATTTTTCGGCAATATAAAATGAGCGCTGCAGCTACTCGGCCCAAGGTCTCTAATCATACCAGCAATGCTTTTAGACGTCGATGGGGATCTCTAGGATGTGATCTGTTCTAAAAAAAAATTTAAAACATTCGAATATTCGAAATAGCGAATATTCGCCGCGATATTCGCGTTATTCGCGAATACTCGAATATGCAATATTCGTAGCGAATATTCGCAATGCGAATATTCGTGAGCAACACTACACATTCGTATGCCAAGATGCCAGGGCCAGCCATGGTCTTATCACTACTAAGGTATGCAGAGGAAGAGGAGCATAGAAGGAGGAGGGCACAGAGGAGGGCACGTGAGAGGATCTACCGAGCGCGCATGAGCCTCTTTGGCATGGGGGATGAGGAGGTGTATCGCATCTTCAGATTCAGCCCTGATGCCATCCTGGAAATAACCA
The DNA here is from genome assembly GCA_029574335.1 of Rana kukunoris. Lineage (NCBI taxonomy): Eukaryota > Metazoa > Chordata > Amphibia > Anura > Ranidae > Rana > Rana kukunoris. Next base: position 2,533,574 of record CM056051.1, on the reverse strand, counting down.
CAACCCTGCAGGGTGACATCACCAGCCAGACATACCGCTCACATGCACTGCAGCCACTGGACAAGGTACTGGCAACACTCCATTTCCTTGCCAGTGGATCATTCCAGCGTACAAGTGGAGTGGTGGCTGGGATGTCACAATCCTCCATGAGCAGATGTGTGCACCAGGTTGTCCCTGCAATCCTCAGACGCATGTCCCACCACATCATCAGACCCACCACTGAGCACCTGCGGCTGAAGGCAATGACAGATTTCTACAGAATTGACGGATTCCCACGCACCATCGGGGCCATTGATTGCACACATGTGGCCCTACAGCCCCCCCGGGACACAGAGCACATTTACCGCAATCGGAAGCATTGGCATTCCATCAACGTACAGGTGATAGCCGATGCCCAACGCCTCATATGGCACGTCCGTGCCAAAGACCCCGGGTCCAGCCATGACAGCTACATATACCGTCAAAGCAACATCCCCGAAGATTTTGAGCAGGACATGTATGGGGACAGCTGGCTGGTTGGTGAGTGACATGGGTGGCAGCCATGACTATCCCCTCCCATGATGCACACATCACAAGGGGCACATACACTACTAACATCCTCCTGTCTTTTCCCTTACAGGTGACTCTGCATATACACTGGGACCCCATCTCATGACTCCTATCCGGAATCCCCAAACCAGAGGAGAGAGAAGATACAATGAATCACACATCAAAACCCGTGCAGTGGTGGAGCAAACATTTGGGCTCCTGAAGTCCCGTTTCCGATGCCTGGATAAGTCTGGGGGGGCCCTATTGTATTCCCCCAACTTTGTGGGTCAGATCATCGGTGCATGTTGCATTCTGCACAACTTTGCCATGAGAAAGGGCCTGCAGATTGCCCTACGTGATGACCTGACCCCCCAACCACACAGCCCCCCCCTGCCAGAGGAGACCTTGTCTGCTGATGGAAGAGCAGTCAGGAGGGTCCTCGTGTTACGAATCTTTGACCGTTAAACACACACATTCATCATGGCACACAGACACTGCACGCGTGTACACCACTGAAGTCCCTAGATCACACACACCACATGCACATCGCATTGGATTAGCCCAAGTCCAGCATGTAGGACTTGGGAGCAGCAACGCCAGCGTCAAAGCCCCAATGACGTTGCTGTCCATTCATACACCATTCACACGTCATTCACACAGCCGTGGGGTTAACTTCACCACCACGGCCGAGGGTGACACCCCTTACTGTGGCAGGAGTGCCACCCCCTCACAGTCACACACCATTCACACTGCACCGTGTGCAGTATCAAATAAAAAAAAATAAGCTCTTAACCAGAGCATAATAAACTGAAAACAAAAAAAGCTCTTAACCAGAGCATAATAAACTGTAAACCCAAAAAATTAATGGGCCTGGCGGGAGCTCCGCCTGGTGCCACGGCTCCTGCCCTTCACTTGCCTGGGGTCAGCCACAGGTGGGGGGGGTGGGGTAGCAGGTGGAGGAGGAGCATCCCCACGTCCCTCCCTGGCTGCCTGCATGCCCTCCAGGGCAACCGCTATGCGGGTTTGCACAGCAGTCTGCGCCTCAACTGCAAGGCGCAGGGCATGAACCTCCCCTTCAATGTCGGAGGTGGTGGCCTGCAGCTCCCCCAGGCTGGTCAGCGTTGCTGCGCTGTTGACAGCCAGGTCTTGGATGGCATCCGTAATATGTCCCGAGGAGGCCAGGCTGTCGGCCAGGCGCCTCATCTCCTCCACGACCTCGGACAGGTGCTCATTTTGCTGGTCCTGTTGTCTGGCCAGCTGTTCTGGCAGGACCTTATAAACACCCCTTGTCTTGCATGTGGCCTTCCGGGGAGTGGCAGGGGACCGGGCATAAGGGGAGGATGTTGAGGGGCCGGAGATGAGGGGGGGGGGGAAACAGAGGGACTGGAGAGGTTGGGGGTGGTCACTGAGGGGTTCGAAATAGACGGGGAGATAGCCTGGGCTGGTACGGCCAACCCATCATCCTCCTTCAACACCACATACAGGTCCTGGTCCAGTAAGGCACGTAGCAATGGCAAAGCCATTAAGTGGAGTGCCAGCCATGACGGGGTTAACTAAGCCCTTGTCTGGTCGGTGGGGGTGGCTTGGTGTGTTAGCTGAGGGAGGGGAGGGGAGGTTTTAAATTCCCCTCCTCCTTCCCGGGCTGGCACACGTGGAGGAAAGTTTGGTAGTACACGCTGCTGGGGTCTTGTGCTCTGCTTGAAAGGGGGGTAAGCCACCTGCGTTTTTCCTCTAAATTTTTTCGTTTACATTTTTTCGTGCTCTGCCATGTCAGGCACCGACCGATTGTTTTCTCAGCTCCGGGAGGGGTGGCTGCAGGCCGCTCTGGGGCCTCTCCTTCAGCGGGGGGACATGTCGGACGATACCCCGGTCCGGGGGGGGGGGTGTTAGCGGGTCCCGCACCCGCGTTTCGTGGCCTCCGAGCCGTTATTCCCCGGGTCCTGCTACCACATCCCGCAGGCGGGAGGGGAGCCCCATCCGGTCCCCCTCGGCTCCCATTTCCAAGCGTAGGGCGGCGGGGGCGGGGGACACAAGGCGGCAGCTAGCCAGCAGCGTGGTGCAGGGGGGGGACGGCCAGGGGGCTCCAATGCGGCGGCCAGGCCCGCCCAACGTGCTGAGCAGATTGATGCGGGCTCCAACCCCGGTTGTGCACCGGTGGTCCGGGAGCCTCGGCGGGGGAGGTCTGTCCATGCGGTGGCTAGCTTTTCGCCATCCGCGGCTAGCCACCACCAATCCAGCCCAGGGGACGAGGGGCGAGGGGGAGTGGAAGACGGCAGAGAGAGTGCGGCACCCAGGAAAGCGTCGGGGAAGTCGGTGCACGGGTCCAGAGTGCGCAGGGTGAGCGAGGCCAGCTCTGGGCCCTCGGCTGCCAGGCCCGAGTCGCCTGGTGGGCCATCCTCTGGAGAAGACGTCCGGCATGGTGTTCTTTCGGAGGGTGAGCTGTCCGAATCGGAGGAGGAGTTCGTTCCTAGGACGGAGTTCGCAGCGCGGGAGTCGAGGCGTGCGGCTGGTGGGATTGCTTCCAGACAGCCCGGTAAGTCGTTTTCGTTTTTTTCTGATGTTTTATGCAATGCTGGTGTGTTGGCTGGGGGCCGGGGGGGGGCTCCCGGGGTAGGTTGGTAGTCCCCGCGGCGGCGGGGGGTAGTGGGGTTACGTCTGGGGCCCAGGGGGTGCAGTCAGGTGAGGGCGCTGGGTTGCAGCGTTTTTTGGTGGGTTTAGAGGCATTAGTGAGCCAACTAAAGGGGGGGGAGAGCCCTGCCATTGGCCCGACAGCTGCCTGGGCGCCGGCGTTAGGAGCCGGGGCGACAGTACCCGTGGAGGCGTCGTCAGTGACTGGGACAGTGGTGCCAGTGGATGGAGGGACGAGTTTGGCGGTGGATGGGGCAGTGCCTGCTACACAGCCAAGTGCAAAGGGTGATGCGGGGGGTGACTGGGATTTGGTCCGGTTGGCGGACGCTGCAAGGGGTGAAGTTTACACTTGTTATGAGGCACCCCTGGGTTCGCATTTGAAACAGGAGGTGAGGGAGAAGATTTGGAAGAGTGAATATGTTGAGATATTTGCGCTGTTGCCTCTGGAGAAGTTTAACCTGGACAGGGTTAAGCCGGAGGAGTCTAAGAAGGAGGATGAGGAGAAGAGGCGTTATAGGCTTATTCCCAGGACGTTTGCGAATTGGTCGCAGGCTTATTCGATCTTGGCTAGCGTGATTGGCGAGAAAAACCCCGAACACTGTTCGGCGCTTTTCAGTTACCAAGAGGCCATCAGCGAGGCTTATCGGTGTTACGGTGGCACGGGGTGGCTCCGATACGACGAGCAATTCCGGCAACGCCGGGCAATTAGGCCGGATATTAGGTGGGATACCAAGGACATCGGCCTTTGGATGCGGCTTATGTCGGCTCCGCGGACGTCTGCTCCGTTTTTTCAGGGGGGGGGGGGGGGCGGCGGAACCTCTTCCCCAGGACAGTCGGCCGGAAAGAAAAAAGGGGTTTGCTGGCAGTGTAACTGCAGGTTTGGAGGGTCCTGCCGGTTCAAGCACGAGTGCTCTGGCTGTGGGGGTAATCACCCCTCTTCCCGTTGTTTTAAGCAAGGCAAGGGGCGTCCCGGAGACTCTGCGAGTAAGAGGGAGGACTCCGGTGATGGTGGAAAGGATGCGACCGTTTCTCGGTAAGTTTCCGGACAGGGCGGCTGCGCTGTCGTTAGAAAGGGTTTTTTCTGAGGGTTTCGTGATTCCTTGCAACTTGGTGGTTGTCCCTCCGGTGGCAAAAAATTTGCGTTCTGCGTTACAACGTCCGGAAGTGGTTTCGGAGAAACTACGGAAGGAAGTGGCGCTGGGCCATATGGGGGGCCCCTTTGTCTCCCCTCCTTTGGAAGGGTTGGTGGTTTCCCCGTTGGGGGTGGTGCCAAAGAAAGAGCCGAACAAGTTCCGGCTCATTCACCACCTGTCGTTTCCGAAGGGTGGGTCGGTCAACGATGCCATCAGCGTGGGGGATTGTACGGTGTGCTACACTTCTTTTGATGCCGCGGTGGGATGGGTTCGCCGGTACGGCCGGGGGGCGTTGATGGCCAAGTCGGACATTGAGGCCGCCTTTCGGCTACTCCCGGTTCACCCGGATAGCTTTCGGCTGTTGGGCTGCCACTGGGGTGGGGAGTTCTACGTGGACAAGTGTCTACCGATGGGCTGCTCCATTTCGTGCGCCTTGTTCGAACAGTTCAGCTCGTTCCTAGAATGGGTGGTTAGGGATGTGTCCGGAGTGAGCTCCGTGATACATTATCTGGATGACTTCTTGTGCATCGGTCCGGCGGGATCGCGCATTTGCGCAATATTGTTAGCTACGGTGAAACACATTTCAGAGCGCTTCGGCGTGCCACTGGCGCCCGAAAAAACGGAAGGACCTAAGTCGGTCATTCAATTTTTGGGAATTGTGATTGATTCAGAGGCAATGGAGTGCAGGTTGCCGCTAGACAAACTGAACGGCCTCAAGGCGGAGATTAGCGAGATGTTAGGTCTGCGGAAGGTGCAGCTCCGAGCACTGCAGTCGCTCCTGGGTAAGCTCAATTTCGCGTGCCGCATTCTGCCTATGGGGAGAGTCTTTTGCAGACGCCTCTCGGCTAGTACAGCGGGGGTTAGGTCCCCTAGGCACTATGTCCGTCTGGTGCAGGATCACAGGGAGGACCTGTTGATGTGGCACTCCTTTTTGGAGTCCTTTAATGGAAGGGCCTTGTGGATGTCCGGTCCGGTCAGCAACTTCGACATGGAGTTGTTCACAGATGCGGCCGGGGGTTCGGGTTTTGGCGCATATTTTCAGGGTCAGTGGAGTGCTGGACCTTGGCCCCAGTCCTGGCTGGAAGCGGGGTTCACTAAAAACCTGGTGCTACTGGAATTGTTTCCGGTGGTGCTAGCAGTGGAGCTATGGGGTTCGTCCTTCCGGGATCGGAAAGTGCGGTTCCATGGAGACAATCTGGGGGTAGTTCAGGTGATTAACAGGGTCACGGCATCTTCTCCACCGGTTATTCGGCTATTGCGGCACCTGGTGCTGCGCTGTTTGCAGATGAATGTGTTTGTGTATGCGGTGCATTTGCCGGGTGTGGAAAATGTAGTGGCTGACGCCTTGTCTCGCTTTCAGTGGGACAGGTTCCGGGAATTGGTGCCGGAAGCGGAAGAGCAGGGGGTACCCTGTCCAGAGTGGCTATGGGAGATTCCGTTGGAATCATCTCCGATTGGATCAAAAAGTCGGTAAGTGTGGGCACATGGGCGGCCTACGAGAAGGTCTGGTTAGAGTGGCAGTCCCTGGTTCGCGAGGCGGCGGTGGACCCAGTGGGGCCTGAGGTAGGGGGTCTGGTGCTCTATTTTGTGGCGAGGAACATGGAGGCAGGGGTGTCCCACTCCAGGTTTGGCCTTTTTGTTGAAGTTGCAGGGGTGTACAGACTTTATGAAGGAATTTTGTGTGCGGCAGGCACTTAAAGGTTACAGAAAGCAAGGGCGGCAGGCGGACGCCCATCGCACGGTGTCGTTTGAAATACTGAGGGGTATTATGGGGGAATTGGCTACGTTGTGCAAGTCACGGTACGAGGCGCTATTGTTTAGGGCGGCTTTTGCGCTGGCGTTCTTTGGAGCGTTTCGGGTGGGGGAGCTGGTCAGCCCCTCAAAGGTAACACAGGGTGGCATGTTAGCCACGGATGTGCGGTGGGCACAAGAGGGGGTCAGTTTGTGGTTACGGAAGTCAAAAACTGATCAAAAGGGGATGGGCAAGTGTGTGCAGGTGTTCCCTATTGGGGGGTCGGATCTGTGTCCCGTTAAAGCGGTGCGGGAATTTTTGGACGTCCGTCCGACGTTGGGTGGTGCATTTCTGGTGCATGAGGATGGTACACCGTTGTCGCGGTACCAGTTCGTGACGGTGTTCAGGAGGTGTTTGGGGGCATTGGGCCTCGTGGCAAGGGAGTTTTCAGCACACTCTTTTCGCATCGGGGCCGCGACGGAGGCTGCACGTAGTGGCATGGATGATGAGATGGTAAAAAGGATTGGCAGATGGGAGTCGAGAAGGTTTCGGCTGTATGTGAGACCACAGTTGTTGGTGACCGTGGGGGTCAATGGGAGAGCAGGCCACACAGGGGAACCTGGAGGGTTTTAAGGGGGGGGGGGTCACTCCCTAGGCTCAGGTGGGCCAAGGTTTTTTGGTAAGGGACCATGTGATTACGGGGGACGGGAGCGTCTCTTGAAAGTCTGTTGGTGACGTAATTTTTGTTTCATGTCTTTCAGGTACAGGACAGGGACTGGTTTGGATAATGGGCCACTCCTTCGTTCATTGGGGGGCTAGGAGAGCGGACGTGCGACCTGACGGTCGTCAGCTTGGGGTACCAAGACATGAGGCGTGTATTCGATGGTTGGGTTTTCCGGGGATGTTGTGGGGCAGGGTGGTTCCGGAAGTGCATAAGTTTGCTCAATTAGACCGCTCGCCTGATGTTTTAGTGCTACACGTGGGGGGCAACGACCTCGGGGTTCGTACAATGTTGGATGTCGCAAGGGTCATTAAGTTTGATTTTTTAAGGATCCGCATGGCCTACCCGGACACGGTAGTTGTGTGGTCAGATATTGTTCCCAGGTCATCCTGGAGGATGGCCAGGTCGGTAGAAGGGGTGAACAGGGCCAGGAGAAAGGTTAACCGGGACGTGGCACGTTTTGTTATCAGAAACGGTGGGTTGGTGGTCAGGCATCTGGAGTTGGAGGTGGATACGTGGAGGTACCAGCGGGGAGATGGAGTGCATTTGACAGATGTGGGGATTGACATGTGGATGTTGGGTCTGCAGGACGGTGTGCAACGAGCGCTAAGGGTGTGGAGGTGCACCCAAAGGCAAGGAATTACCTTTGGGTGCTGGTGGCGGGTGTTTGGACTTTGCAGGAGAAGAAATTACCCCTAAAGTGGATGCCATTACCCAGAGGTGGTATGGGTTCTGAAGGGGCTGTTCGTCCAGTCTACCAAGGTGTAGCTGGGAGGTTGTTAATGGGGGCACTGCGGTCAGTGGTCGTCTCTGAGCCAGCTTGTCGGCTTGAGGCCTATGACCAGAGGTTAGGTACCGCAGTGCTCATAAAGGTTTTAAAGGGTTAAAAAGTTGTGTTAATGTTCCTGCAAAGTCCAGCACTAGTAGGGTTAAAAGAAAAATGTGATTGTATTTCAGGTTTACATATATATTTTTGTTAATAAAGGTTATTTAATATTTAGGAAGTTATTTAAAATAAATGGAGGCTGCTACGGCCAGTTTTTTACTCCAAAATTATGTGGTGGTCTCGGTTATTTATTAAAATAGAGGTTGGGTAAAATGCGGGTTCCTAGCAGTTAAGGGTCATGTTTAGTTATACCATAGTCATGGTCTTGGTCGACGACCTCCTCCTCAACCACCTCCTCCGTTGAGGTGTGCCCACTTCCCTCCAAGTCCTGTTCCAGGGGGGCAGCCATAGGGACTGGATGCTCGGGGGATGGATCCTGACGGGCCCTGGCAGCAACAGATGGCCCCGCTCCCTCCTGCACATCTGTGGATGACACAAAAGATGCACATGTTGGTGGTCCCACACACTTGGCACATGTTCCCTTACACCCCTACACATGCTACACAACAGATAGAATATAAAACACACTTACCTGTCCTCACGGCTGGCTTCTGAGACTCATAGCCCCCAACTCCCACAACCTGCTCCGTCTGCAGGCAGCGGGCAACCACCTTCTCCTCCTCAGTCAGACGGACAGGGCAGGGTGGTCCCCCTCCAGTGCCCCTGGCATGCCGAGCTTGTGTCGCAAGCTTGCCCTTCACGAGACGCCGCAGGTCATTCATTTTCTTTTGAATGTCCTGCGGTGTCCGGACCTCATGAGAGAGGGCATTGACCTGGCATGCGACCTTCATCAGGATCTGATCCCTCCGGGACTTGCTGGTCCGGCCACTGTCTGCCCCATGGAGCCGAGAGTCGTATTTCTCCATTGCCCTCACAACAATGGCCCTCTCCTCTGGCGAGAAATTTTTCTTCCTCCTCTCCTTAACAACAGTAGCCATGGCAAAAGCACAACTTTTTCCCGTAACAATCACCAAAAATAGGAGTCTGTTGCGCTGCACGGGCGCATGTGTGGCCGCATTATATACCCTGCGCCGGGGGATCGTAGGCCGGCTTGGGGCATGCGCAGAAGGCATCTACGTCACAGCGCGGGTCATCCACGTCACGGCGCGGGTCATCCACGTCACGGCGCATGCTCCGTTCGTCCCGGCCTTCATTTGCATGGGGTCACGCTTCATTACAATGCAACCCGCCCACTTCCCTCCTACTTTGGAGTTGCGCTGGATTACGCCGATGCTTTTACGCGATGCAGGCGCATCTTGGAGCGCATTTACTTAGGGAATACGGTACTTGCCACTCCGCGTTACGTCGACGTAGTGCATCTGAGATGCGCAACGCCTGCATAATTATGCGTGCATCTACGAGAATCTGGCCCCATATATTTTTTTGGGCTAGAAAATTACTCAGAAGCCCCCCAAACATTATATATACAGGGTGGGCCATTTATATGGATACACCTTAATAAAATGGGAATGGTCGGTGACATTAACTTCCTGTTTGTGGCACATTAGTATATGTGAGGGAGGAAACTTTTGAAGATGGGTGGTGACCATGGCGGCCATTTTGAATCCAAGGGTCATGTGACACATCAAACTTATCGGGAATTTTCACAAGAAAAACAATGGTGGGCTTGGTTTTAACGTAACTTTATTCTTTCATGAGTTATTTACAAGTTTCTGACCACTTATAAAATGTGTTCAATGTGCTGCCCATTGTGTTGGATTGTCAATGCAACCCTCTTCTCCCACTCTTCACACACTGATAGCAACACCGCATTGAAATCTGCTGCAATGACCCGGTTACTGACTTCCAGACATCAACACAATTTCTATCCGCTCCGCACGTGTTAACCTCGGCGACATGTCAATGGTAGGGATGAGCCCAACACCCCTGGGTTCGGTTCGCACCAGAACCTGCGAACAGACCAAAAGTTTGTGTGAACTTTAGAACCCTGTTAAAGTGGGACTCGAACATTTGAAATCTAAAGTACTAATTTTAAAGACTAATATGCAAATTATTGTCCTAAAAAGTGTTTGGGGACCCGGGTCCTGCCCCAGGGGAGTGTTTGGGGACCCGGGTCCTGCCCCAGGGGAGTGTTTGGGGACCCGGGTCCTGCCCCAGGGGAGTGATTGGGGACCCGGGTCCTGCCCCAGGGGAGTGATTGGGGACCTGGGTTCTGCCCCAGGGGAGTGTTTGGGGACCTGGGTCCTGCCCCAGGGGAGTGTTTGGGGACCTGGGTCCTGCCCCAGGGGAGTGTTTGGGGACCTGGGTCCTGCCCCAGGGGAGTGATTGGGGATCCGGGTCCTGCCCCAGGGGAGTGTTTGGGGACCTGGGTCCTGCCCCAGGGGAGTGTTTGGGGGTCCGGGTCCTGCCCCAGGGGAGTGTTTGGGGACCCGGGTCCTGCCCCAGGGGAGTGTTTGGGGACCTGGGTCCTGCCCCAGGGGAGTGTTTGGGGGTCCGGGTCCTGCCCCAGGGGAGTGTTTGGGGACCCGGGTCCTGCCCCAGGGGAGTGTTTGGGGACCCGTGTCCTATCCCAAGGGACATGTATCAATGCAAAAAAAGGCAGTTTTTTCAGGAGCAGTGATTTTAATAATGCTTAAAGTGAAACAATAAAATTGAAATATTCCTTTAAATTTCGTACCTAGGGGGGTGTATAGTATGCCTGTAAAGTAGCGCTTGTTTCCTGTGCTTAGAACTGTCCCTGCACAAAATGTAATTTCACCTTAGGGTCTGGTATGGATATTAAGGGGAACCCTGCGTCAAATAAAAAATAAATGATGTGGGGTTCCCCCCAAATTCAGGTCTGGTATGGATTTTAAGGGGGACTCCACCCCAAATTTAAAAAAAAAATGCCGTGGACCCCCAATCATTTTTTTTTATGAATGACTATTCTCTGTATTGCCGGGAGCCGACTATTCATTATAGCCACGAGTGATTTAAAATTACTTTTTGTCCTTCAGAAATGACACTTTGTGCAGGGACAGTTCCCAAACACTCCCCTGGGGCAGGAACCGGGTCCCCAAACACTCCCCTGGGGCAGGACCCGGGCCCCCAAACACTCCCTTAGGGCAGGACTCAGGTTCCCAAACACTCCCCTGGGGCAGGATCCGGGCCCCCAAACACTCCCCTGGGGCAGGAACTGGGTCCCCAAACACTCCCCTGGGGCAGGACCCGGGTCCCCAAACACTCCCCTGGGGCAGGAACCGGGTCCCCAAACACTCCCCTGGGGCAGGACCCGGGCCCCCAAACACTCCCCTAGGGCAGGACTCAGGTCCCCAAACACTCCCCTGGGGCAGGATCCGGGCCCCCAAACACTCCCCTGGGGCAGGACCCGGGTCCCCAAACACTCCCCTGGGGCAAGACCTGGGTCCCCAAACACTCCCCTGGGGCAGGATCCAGGTCCCCAAACACTCCTCGGGGGCAGGACCTGGGTCCCCAAACACTCCCCTGGGGCAGGACCCGGGTTCCCAAACACTCCCCTGGGGCAGGATCCAGGTCCCCAAACACTCCCCTGGGGCAGGACCCGGGTCCCCAAACACTCCCCTGGGGCAGGTTGTATATTAGCCTTTAAAATTAGCACTTTAGATTTCAAACGTTCGAGTCCCATAGACTTTAACAGGGTTCTAAAGTTCACACGAACTTGCCGCGAACACCCCAAATAGTTCGCTGTTCGGCGAACAGGCAATGTTCCAGTCCAACATGAGTTCTACTCCAACTCGAAGCTCATCCCTAGTCAATGGCTGTAAACAAAGAGAACGCAGTAACCGGGTCATTGCAGCAGATTTCAATGCGGTGTTGCTATCAGTGTGTGAAGAGTGGGAGAAGAGGGTTGCATTGACAATCCAACACAATGGGCAGCACATTGAACACATTTTATAAGTGGTCAGAAACTTGTAAATAACTCATGAAAGAATAAAGTTACGTTAAAACCAAGCCCACCATTGTTTTTCTTGTGAAATTCCCAATGAGTTTGATGTGTCACATGACCCTCTTCCTATTGGAAAAACAAAAGTTGGATTCAAAATGGCCAACTTCAAAATGGCCGCCATGGTCACCACCCATCTTGAAAAGTTTCCTCCCCTCACATATACTAATGTGCCACAAACAGGAAGTTAATATCACCGACCATTCCCATTTTATTAACCACTTAAGACCCGGACCAAAATGCAGGTAAAGGACCTGGCCAGTTTTTGCGATTCGGCACTGCGTCGCTTTAACTGACAATTGCGCGGTCGTGCGACGCGGCTCCCAAACAAAATTGGCGTCCTTTTTTTCCCACAAATAGAGCTTTCTTTTGGTGGTATTTGATCACCTCGGCGGTTTTTATTTTTTTTGCGCTATAAACAAAAATAGAGCGACAATTTTAAAAAAAAAATCAATATTTTTTACTTTTTGCTGTAATAAATATCCCCCAAAAATATATAAAAAAACATTTTTTTTCCTCAGTTTAGGGCCGATACGTATTCTTCTACATATTTTTGGTAAAAAAAAAATCGCAATAAGCGTTTATCGGTCGGTTTTCGCAAAATGTATAGCGTTTACAAAATAAGGGATAGTTTTATTGCATTTTTGTTAATTTTTTTTTTTTACTACTTATAGCGGCGATCAGCGATTTTTTTCGTGACTGCGACATTATGGCGGACACTTCGGACAATTTTGACACATTTTTGGGACAATTGTCATTTTCACAGCAAAAAATGCATTTAAATTGCATTGTTTACTGTGGAAATGACAGTTGCAGTTTGGGAGTTAACCACAGGGGGCGCTGTGACTTTGAGTGTTCCCTGTGTGTGTGTTTACAACTGTAGGGGGGTGTGGCTGTAGGTGTGACGTCATCGATCGCGTCCCCCTATTACAGGGATGACGCGATCGATGCTGCGGCCACAGAGAAGCACGGGGAAGCCCTGTTTACACACGGCTCTCCCCGTTCTTCAGCTCCAGGGACGGGTCGCCGCACTGCAGCGGTGATCGGGTCCGCGAGTCCCGCGGTCCCGGTCCTGGAGCTTTGGACCGGGTCACGGGCGCGTGCCGCGGGTGCGCGCCCGTGTCCCACGGCTGGGTACTAAAATCAACGTATATATACGTTGATGTGCCCAGCCGTGCCATTCTGCCGATGTAAATGTGCAGTAGGCGGTCCTTAAGTGGTTAAGCTGTATCCATATAAATGGACCACCCAGTATATTTTAGCAGACACCCTAGGGAATAACGGCGGCCATTGCCACTTTTTATCTTGCACGGTATTTGCGTAATAATTTTATCCTGGGAGATATTGTGGATAAATATTACTGTCCCAGTAAAGTCAAATTTTCTCAGTTACCCTGTGCCCCTGATACGGGGTAACTTAGACATAAGAGGTGCATGGGGAGCTGAAACAAGGGTTTCCCCAACCTCTCCAAGGGATTCTGGGTTCCACGGCCCTCCCGTCACATATGGCTTAAATAGGAAGTTCCAGGGAGGAGCAAGGAGTTCAAGGTTCACCAGAAACAAGGTATCAGGCAAGATTGTCAAGGCAGTCCCGGGTGTTCTGACGAGAAATGCCCCTTGTCGAATAATGCCCGCCCTGTACTGCGCAAGTACGGAGCCGCCGAACTTTGCCTGTACGTTCCCGATGCTTGTGCATCTCTGCAAGGGGCGAACTTGTTCATGATGGGAGCGAGTGAGGGGCGGATGGCAACAGAAGGGGGCGTATTTTGTAATTATGGGCAGCGCTGTTAAGATGGGTGGGGGCGGAATTTGTCACAAAACTCAAACACATCTCCTATGAAATATATCTCTGCTATTTTTCCTACACTTGTTAAAGTGGTTGTAAAGGTTTGATAAAAAAAAATAAAAAATAACAAACATGTCATACTAACCTACACTGTGCAGTTCGTTTTGCACAGAGTGGCCCCGATCGTGCTTTTCTGGGGTCCTGCGGCGGCTGTTTCGGCTCCTCCCCGCTAAAGCTGACCCCCTATGGGAAGCTCTATCCCGAGGGGGTTAGCTTGCAGGCACGCTCCCGTGTCATAAAGTTGGCGTCCATAGACGCCGATTGTATGACTCAGTCCCGCCCCCCTCAGCGGCCGCGTCCTTGGATGTGATTGACAGCAGCCGGAGCCAATGGCTGCGGTGCTATCAATCTAAATTACGATGTTCGGACACTTTCCATACTGCGCAAGCGGTGTACCACAACACCGGGACAAGGTAATTTAGTGCCCAGGGCAAAACTGCGCCCCCCTTCCCCAGGGCCGGGACAAGGGGTGGGCAGGAGGCAGGGGAGGGCTGGCAGCCTTAGTCCTGGGGGGCAAGTCCAGTCAAGTGGCCCATAGAGCGTGGAAAAGTGATGGATCGACGAAAACAGTCTAAGATTTTTCACAAGAGTCCATACAGAGGCTCCCTTACATCAGAGTCCGCACAGAGGCCCCCCTTACATCAGAGTCCGCACAGAGGCCCCCCTTACATCAGAGTCCGCACAGAGGCCCCCCTTACATCAGAGTCCGCACAGAGGCCCCCCTTACATCAGAGTCCGCACAGAGACCCCCCTTACATCAGAGTCCACACAGAGGCCCCCCTTACATCAGAGTCCCTGTGTCTGTGCAAAGAGAGAAGGGGATGTCAGCGCTGGTGTGTGCTGAGGCTGAGCTATGTGTGAGACGTGACATAGCTCAGCTCCGGGTCCTGACAACCTGAAAAATCTCGACCTTGAAAATTCCTCGACCGCGTCATTTCCGGTGCGGCTACGTACAGCAAGCAGCTGTTCGTTGGTATTTACCACGCGTGCGCGACTTCACCGCTGTTTTATCGCACGTGCGCGGACGCAATTTTCGGGTCCAGGAAAATATAGACCCGAGCGGGTGGGCGGAGCAGCGATTTGGTTAAACTCGTCATCAGCAGCACCACGTCCAGCCCTGCCCCGCCCCTAGGTTGTACTTTCTACTAACCCGTACGGAAGGAAAGTGGGAGGGGAGATAAAGCAGTGCTGTGAGCGGGGGCGGGCCCCATGTTTAGCACTGAGTGCGGCCCGTCCCTCTCTCCAAGCACCACTCTATATATATATATATATATATATATTCTACTTTCCTTCCGTACGGGTTAGTAGAAAGAACAAGCTAGGGGCGGGGCTGGACGCGGTGCTGCCGATGACGAGTTTAAACAAATGCCCGCTCCGCCCACCCGGAAGTGACGCAGTCGAGACTTTTCATAAGTCCAGGATTTTTTAAAACACCGGGATAATCCTGAGGCAGCTCAGATGGAAGCCAGGTCAATTACAGAGTCAAGCAGGATCAGGATCAAGGGTAACAGAGATACACAACTGAAAGACCATCCGGCAATCATCCCATGCAGGGCCCAGGTTTAAATAGGCCCCTGGGCACCAGTCAGGCCCGGACTGGGACAAAAAATAGGCCCGGGCAATTTAGGCTGAGCAGCCAATTTTCAGGCAACCGCCCGTTCACGAGGGCGGTTGGTCAGTGCCGATCCTGACCTCCCTGGGGTCCTAAGCAAAATGACATGTCACATTAAGGGGGGGACGTTCTGCTGTCGGAAACTACATCTTACATTAAAGTGAGAAGCTGGGGGTGCTGACTTCTTACCTCTTCTCCCATGCAGCCAGCGAGTTGAGAAGTGGGGTGAGGGGCCGAAAATGACTTCTCACCAGGCGGGGCCTCTAGTAATTTGGGGGGCCCTCCGCAGCTTTGCTGGGCCCTAAGTGGCTTGCATAGTGAGCCTATAGGGAGGATCGGCCCTGCGGTTGGTGATGGGATAATCACGCAGTCAGTCCTCTGCACTGTAATGTAATGGGGCACTGTGATATAAAGGGGGCTGCACTGTAATGATTACATTCACCCTTTACAGTGCAGTTGCTTTTTCATCACAGTGCCCCTACCAATTACAGTCCTCCGTCACAGTGCCCCTACCAATCACAGCCCTCCGTCACAGTGCCCCTACCAATCACAGCCCTCCATCACAGTGCCCCTACCAATCACAGTCCTCCATCACAGTGCCCCTACCAATCACAGCCCTCCATCACAGTGCCCCTACTAATCACAGTCCTCCATCACAGTGCCCCTTCCAATCACAGCCCTCCGTCACAGTGCCCCTACCAATCACAGCCCTCCGTCACAGTGCCCCTACTAATCACAGTCCTCCATCACAGTGCCCCTTCCAATCACAGCCCTCCGTCACAGTGCCCCTTCCAATCACAGCCCTCCGTCACAGTGCCCCTACCAATCACAGCCCTCCGTCACAGTGCCCCTACCAATCACAGCCCTCCGTCACAGTGCCCCTACTAATCACAGTCCTCCATCACAGTGCCCCTTCCAATCACAGCCCTCCGTCACAGTGCCCCTTCCAATCACAGCCCTCCGTCACAGTGCCCCTACCAATCACAGCCCTCCGTCACAGTGCCCCTACCAATCACAGCCCTCCGTCACAGTGCCCCTTCCAATCACAGCCCTCCGTCACAGTGCCCCTACCAATCACAGCCCTCCGTCACAGTGCCCCTACCAATTACAGTCCTCCGTCACAGTGCCCCTACCAATCACAGCCCTCCTTCACAGTGCCCCTACCAATCACAGTCCTCCATCACAGTGCCCCTACCAATCACAGCCCTCCGTCACAGTGCCCCTACCAATCACAGCCCTCCATCACAGTGCCCCTACCAATCACAGCCCTCCATCACAGTGTCCCTACCAATCACATTCCTCCGTCACAGTGCCCCTACCAATTACAGTCCTCCGTCACAGTGCCCCTACCAATCACAGCCCTCCTTCACAGTGCCCCTACCAATCACAGCCCTCCGTCACAGTGCCCCTACCAATCACAGCCCTCCGTCACAGTGCCCCTACCAATCACTGTTTTTTATTCTTCATGTTCTTTCATTTTTATCCTTTCATTTATTATTATTATTTTATTTTTGCTTTTCTTTTTATTATTATTTACTTTAGATTTTTTTTTATATATTTATTATTATTTTTATTTAATTTTTCACACTTTGTTTATTTTTATTACTTAGGTAATTTTCTTTACTTGTTTATTTTTCAACATTTTATAGTTTCACCTTATCCTCTTAATTTGTCTATTTTTCACACTCATTTCTTCCTTTCTTACTATTCTCATTTCTCTTCTTTTTTTTTTTTTTTCACTCGTATTTTTCTCTTATTTTCCTAAATTTTGTCTCTTTTTTTCCTTTTTTCTCTCTTTCTCTTTATATATTATAATATATATTTTTTTCTATCGGTTCTTCTTCCCTCCTTTCCCTCTCCTTCCCCTTTTCTTATCTCCTTTTTTTTTGCCGCCATTCATCTTTATCTATTTACACTTTGCTGTGTCCTCCATTACTCCTTGGTTTTCCTTCTGTGTCTCCTTTCCTTGTCTCCCGATCTGATGGCTTCACTTCTCACGTTTACTGTCTCCTTCATTTTATATGGAAGTAATCTGCCCAGGTGGGCGGGGTCTCCTGACGTCATCCGTTTTCCATGACATCAGCGGCCCCAGGCCCTGGCAGCAGTGCTGGGTCAAGGTCATCTAGAGCCCTGGGCGAATGTGCCAAATGGCGCACCCCTCCCCCCCCCCAAAAGGACGCCCCCCCTAAAAAAGAAATTGTGCACCAATCTGCATGCTTACCCCTAAGCATAAACCCCTCCCCCCCACACAAATCCATCCCTGCTGAAATCCCTTTTCCCAACACAAATCTTTGCCCCCCCCCCTGCTCAAATCCTCTCATTCCTCATATGACCCCCAGCACAAATCCACCCCACCCCCTGAAAAAAATTCCCCCCTTAGTACAAATACCTCTAATCATCCCTCCTAGCACAAATCCTCTCTCATCCACCTTTTCTAGCACATCCCCCCCCCCCAAACAAATTTCCACTCCTAGCACAAATCATCTTCCATCACCCCCCCCCCCCCCAACACAAATCCCCTTCAAATCACCACTTCTAGGAGGGGAACTTTAGGGAAGTGTGATAGACCAATTCATATCCCCTGCCAACCCCCAAATTCCCCCTCTTAACACAAATACCCTCCCCCCAACCTTATTGTGGTTCCCCCTATCCATCTGACTTGATACCACAGTGCCCAGGGCACCTTTCCCTTCTGCCCACCCCTTGTCCCGGCCCTGCCTGGCAGCATCCCATTGCCTAGCTTTCGCCGCCGCCAGCGCGCCTGGCGTGCCTAGCAACCATGGATCCCTGCACTCACACAGCTTGGGTGACCACGTGTCCCAGATTGCCCGGGACAGTCCCGCATTTTGCAGGTCTGTCCCGGGCACCTTCATTCCAGGACAATACAGTGTCCCGGAATGAAACTGACACAGCCACCCCCCCCCCCCGGGCCAATCTGATGCCCCCAAAAAACGATGCCACATCACCGCTTTACTCACTGACAGTACTTGTCCTGGCCGGGAATGCCTGGAGGAGCCCAGTCCCCGCCCCCTTCTTGTGATTGGAGAAATCATAAATAAATTTGTTACAGCATAAGCTGAATGGTAGTGTGGAAATGTGGTCACCCTACACACAGCGTGAGTCACGCTGTTCTATGTACAGATCTCCGGCTCCTCCTGCCTCTGCTGATAGAAGACATCGTCAGGAGGGCAAGAGCGCCTGGAGAGGAGACACAGGGCACGGCAGGAGGCACATCGGGAGGTGAGAGGCGACCCTCTCCAGGCCTGCGGTCGCCCCTTACCTCCCGCTGTGCGGGCCCGGTCATCAACAGGAATCGGACCGCGGCCCCAAGGTTGAGCCCGACGGCCCCCGGCCCAACGAGCAAATGCCGGGTGTGCCCTGGGCCTGGCACCAGGAGATTTGATAGATCTGTGTATCCATAAGCACACCGGTGTGATAGAGCCTGATGAAGAAGCACGCATGCTTCAAACGCGTGCACCTCCCCGCAACCCGTACCCGGAAGTGATTTTGTTCCACTGCTGTGCTCCACGGAATGCTGTGCTCTTTCCTGCATCGGAGGTATGTGGTTCCCTTACCGCCGCTGACAGAGGCAAGGACCTACAGCGACCCCTGTCTACTACCTTCCAGGCCAACAGAGCACCATCTTTTCGGGGTGCAGGTCGGATGAAAGAGACCTACAAACCCACAGATAAGCCTTGGCCCGGATTCGCAAAGCACGTGCGCCGACGTATCTCCAGATACGCCGCGTAAGTACAAATAGGCGCCATCGTATCTGTGCACCGGACCCACAGCCTAAAAACATCCGACCGATGTAACTTGCCTACGCCGGCGTAGAGCGGGCGCATATTTACGCTGGGCGCATGTGGCGCTCCCATTGATTTTCTATTCAAATATGCAAATGAGGGAGATACGGCGATTCACGAACGTACTTGCGCCCGGCGCATGATTTACGCGGTTTGCGTAAGTTTTCCGTCCGGCGTAAAGTTATTCCCCGTAGATGAGGCGCAACCCATGCAAAGGTATGGACCAGGGAACGCAAGCCTACGTATTGTAGGTTGGACGTCTGTGAATATGGGCCGCCGTGGGTGTGGCTGGGCGTAGGTTACGTTCACGGCGTACACAGCGATCCGGCGTATCTTAGGCAGTTGTTCCGATGTGGTTGTACGCATGCGCACAGGGATACGTCCACGTCCCAACGCATGCGCAGTTCGTTTTAAGTACTTGTCTGGCGCCCAGCACATCATTTGCATGGGGTCACGCTTCATTAGCATGGATCACGCCCACTTCCACCTACTTCCACTTACACCTACGAAATATACGAGTTGGGAGCATTTGCTTTGTGAATCCCGTGCTTGCCTCTCCGCGCTGCGCCGGCGTAGCGTAAAAGAGATACGCTACGGCGGCATAAAAATGCGCCGATGTCTGTGAATCCGGGCCACAGTGTTTTTAGCTCCTTTGTGAGTGCTGCCACAACCGAGGTATCCATCTTTAGTGTGAGCGGTCCTGTAAAAGATAACGGTAGTCTCCGCGGTGGATTCGCCGCGAGATCACCGTTATCGGCGGCGGGAGAAGGCACCCCCTCCCGCCGCTCTCCCGCGCCCTCCGCCGCTTACCGGAGCCGTCGGTAGCGGCGGAGGCGATCGGGTCTGTTCGTCTCCTCAGTGGGGATGCGAGTGAGGGAAAAATCGCCCCCCACCCGTCCCCATAGCTCTGCTGGGCGGAAGTGACGTCAAAACGTCAGTCCCGCCCAGCGTCTTAAAGAAACATTTTTTTTTGGTCATTTGAAAAAATGACAGTTTGAATTTTTTATTTTTTTTTGCATTTTAGTGTAAATATGAGACGTGACGTCTTTTTGACCCCCCAGATCTCATATGTAAGAGGACCTGTCATGCTTTTTTCCCTTACAAGGGATGTTTACATTCCTTGTAATAGGAATAAAAGTGATCATTTTTTTTTTTCAGTGTAAAAAATAATAAAATAAATAAAAATAAATAAGATTTTTTTTTTTTTAAAGCGCCCCCTCCCGACGAGCTCGCGCGCAGAAGCGAACGCATCCGCGAGTAGCGCCAGCATTTAAAAAAAGTGAATTTTTTCCCCAAAAAAAGTGCGCTTGTAGGACCGCTGCGCAAATACGGTGTGACAAAAAGTATTGCAATGACCGCCATTTTATTCTCTAGGGTGTTAGAAAAAAAATATATAGGGCCAGATTCAGGTAGAGTTAGGTTGGAGTATCAGTGATACGCCAGCATAACTCTCACTTTGAGCCGGCGTTTCTGTTTTCTGTATTTCGCCGTCGTATCGGAACTGCAATTGAAAAAATGGCGCTCGGGGGCGTTCCCGCCGATTAACGCCGAGAATATGTTAATCAGCGAGAATCGGCAATTCACGATCGTACTCGGGCCCGACGCAGTGACTTTCCGACGTTTCCGTAAGAGATACGCGGCGTAAAGAAAAACATGCCCCCTAGTGGAGTATCCTATGTTAAGTATGGCCGTCGTCATCGCGTCGGATTTAAAAAAATTTGCGTCGTTTGCGTAAAACGTCCGTGAATGGGGATGTGACGTCATTGACGTTCACTGACAGAATTTGGAGCATGCGCACTGACCGTCGACGCATGCGCAGTACGTTCGCCGCGGGATCGCGCCTAGTTTAAATAATACACGCCCCCTACCCGCCCAATTTGAATTCCGCCGGCTCTTTTTTCGCTACGCCGCCGCAACTTTAGGAGCAAGTGCTTTGTGAATAACAGTACTTGCTCCTAAAGTTTCGCCGTCGTATTGGAACTGCAATTGAAAAAATGGCGCTCGGGGCGTTCCCGCCGATTAACGCCGAGAATATGTTAATCAGCGAGAATCGGCAATTCACGATCGCACGCGGGCCCGACGCAGTGACTTTCCGACGTTTCCGTAAGAGATACGCGGCGTAAAGATAAAGCAGCCCCCTAGTGGAGTATCCCATGTTAAGTATGGCCGTCGTCATCGCGTCGAATTTAAAAAAAATTGCGTCGTTTGCGTAAAACGTCCGTGAATGGGGATTGACGTCATTGACGTTCACTGACAGAATTTGGAGCATGCGCACTGACCGTCGACGCATGCGCAGTACGTTCGCCGCGGGATCGCGCCTAGTTTAAATAATACACGCCCCCTACCCGCCCAATTTGAATTCCGCCGGCTCTTTTTTCGCTACGCCGCCGCAACTTTAGGAGCAAGTGCTTTGTGAATAACAGTGCTTGCTCCTAAAGTTACGGCGGAGTAACGTAAATGAGAAACGTTACTAAAGATTCGCCCATCTACCTGAATCTGGCCCGTAATGTTTGGGGGTTTTAAGTAATTTTCCAGCAAAAAAAAACTGTTTTATAGTGATGAGCGGAATACGCCATATTCGATTTTGCGATATTTCGCGAATATTTCGAAGAATTTTCGCGAATATTCGTTAATATCGAATATTCGTGATATTTTATAAAAAAAAAAAAAAAATTGCGAATTTTCGCCAATGCGAATTTTCACTAATGCGAAATTTCGCGATTTTTTTTTTTTTATAAAATATCACGAATATTCGATATTTACGAATATTCGGTATATTTTATATAAAAAAAAAAAAAGAAATTTCACATATGCGGTTGCGAATATTCGTTAATATCGAATATTCGTGATATTTTATAAAAAAAAAATAAAAATTGCGAATTTTCGCCAATGCGAAATTTCGCTAATGCAAAATTTCGAGATTTTTTTATTTTATATAAAATATCACGAATATTCGATATTTACGAATATTCGGTATATTTTATATAAAAAAAAAAAACGAAATTTCACATATGCGGTTGCGAATATTCGTTAATATCGAATATTCGTGATATTTTATAAAAAAAAAATAAAAATTGCGAATTTTCGCCAATGCGAAATTTCGCTAATGCAAAATTTCGAGATTTTTTTATTTTATATAAAATATCACGAATATTCGATATTTACGAATATTCGCTATATTTAAAAAAAAAAAAAAAATTGCGAAATGTCGCTATTGCGAAATTCGCGAATGCGAAATTGAGTGCAAATTTTATTGCGAAATTGATTGCGAAATTTGAAAAATACAAATATTCGAAATAGCGAATATTCGCCGCGATATTCGAGATACAGTATTCGCGAATACTCGAATATGCAATGCGAATATTCGTGAGCAACACTACTGTTTTAGTCTTGTAAACACCGAATCTGAAAGACGCCCACGGTACTGAAGTGGTTAATAAAGCAACCAGATTACTACGCTTAGAGGGCGCTGCTTCTTTTTTCTCTCTCTTTCTTTCACACCGGTGTGTGTGCGTGTTTCCATGCGGCATCATTCACATGATCACGAACACAAGCCTTACGGCTGGAATGATCTCTCTGATGGCTGACGAGATGTTCCTGACAGTTGCCATCGATATATTGACGGCCAAAACAGTTGCAGGCGGTGATCACCGGTGGTTTACTAACGCAGTCCAGCACACTGCCGGTGCGTTAGGATCAGAGCGTTCGCTCCGTGTGACTCGGCACCGGTTCTCTGTAATCACAACGTTCGTAGACCGCCGTCCCGCGGGATCAGTAGGAGAGAACGTCCTGCAGCCGCAGCAAACTTTGTTTCTCTGCTTCACGTTGAAAGCTCCAAGGCAGGCGGGAGTCGGGTGTCGGCGAGGCGTCTTACTTCACCCCCGGACCATTTGGCCGGCCAAAGACCGGGCCACTTTTTTGCGGTTTCGGCGCTGCGCCGCTTTAACTGACAATTGCGCGGTCGTGCGCCGCGACGCCCAAAACAAAATTGGCGTCCTTTTTTTCCCCCACAAATAGAGTTTTCTTTTGGTGGTATTTGATCACCTCTGCCGTTTTTTATTTTTTGCGCTATAAACAAAAATAGAGCGACTATTTAAAAAAAAAAAATAATGCAATATTTTTTACTTTTTGCCTCAATAAATATCCCCCAAAAATATATAAAAAATGTTTTCCTCAGTTTAGGCCGATACGTCTTCTTCTACCTATTTTTGGTAAAAAAAAAATCGCAATAGGCGTTTAACGATTGGTTTGCGCAAAAGTTATAGGCCTAGATCAGCCATTCTCAACCAGGGTTCCGTGCAGGCCCATCGCTACAGGACAGGCAAAACAAATAATTGCTTGGGGCCCCGAGCTGGCCTGGGGCCCCCAACTTCCCCTTACTAGGATGTAGCATGGCCGAGCTCCTCTTCCTTCCACCTGGAGTCCTGTCAGTCCAGCCAGGTACCGCGCGTGGTACAGGAGATTCAGTTTCCTGTTCCCACTACGTGTTGTAGCGTGGCCGGGCTCCTCTTCCCCCTGCCTCTTCCCCAGTCCCCTATTAGATACGGGCCGGGTACCGCGCATGGTACAGGAGATTCAGTTTCCTGTTCCCGCTATGTGTTGTAGCATGGCCGGGCTCCTCTTCCCCAGTCCCCTATTAGATACGGACCGGGTACCACGCGTGGTACAGGAGATTCAGTTTCCTGTTCCCGCTATGTGTTGTAGCGTGGCCTGGCTCCTCTTCCCCAGTCCCCTATTAGATACAGGCGGGGTACCGCGCATGGTACAGGAGATTCAGTTTCCTGTTCCCGCTACGTGTTGTAGCGTGGCCGGGCTCCTCTTCCCCCTGCCTCTTCCCCAGTCCCCTATTAGATACGGACCGGGTACCACGTGCGGTACAGGAGATTCAGTTTCCTGTTCCCGCTATGTGTTGTAGCGTGGCCTGGCTCCTCTTCCCCCTGCCTCTTCCCCAGTCCCCTATTAGATACGGACCGGGTACCGTGCGGTACAGGAGATTCAGTTTCCTGTTCCCGCTACGTGTTGTAGCGTGGCCGGGCTCCTCTTCCCCAGTCCCCTATTAGATACGGGCCGGGTACCGTGCGGTACAGGAGATTCAGTTTCCTGTTCCCGCTACGTGTTGTAGCATGGCCAGGCTCCTCTTCCCCCTGCCTCTTCCCCAGTCCCCTATTAGATACGGACCGGGTACCACGTGCGGTACAGGAGATTCAGTTTCCTGTTCCCGCTACGTGTTGTAGCGTGGCCGGGCTCCTCTTCCCCCTGCCTCTTCCCCAGTCCCCTATTAGATACGGGCCGGGTACCGCGCATGGTACAGGAGATTCAGTTTCCTGTTCCCGCTACGTGTTGTAGCGTGGCCGGGCTCCTCTTCCCCCTGCCTCTTCCCCAGTCCCCTATTAGATACGGACCGGGTACCACGTGCGGTACAGGAGATTCAGTTTCCTGTTCCCGCTACGTGTTGTAGCGTGGCCGGGCTCCTCTTCCCCCTGCCTCTTCCCCAGTCCCCTATTAGATACGGACCGGGTACCGCGCATGGTACAGGAGATTCAGTTTCCTGTTCCCGCTATGTGTTGTAGCGTGGCCGGGCTCCTCTTCCCCAGTCCCCTATTAGATACGGACCGGGTACCACGCGTGGTACAGGAGATTCAGTTTCCTGTTCCCGCTATGTGTTGTAGCGTGGCCGGGCTCCTCTGGCCGGGCTCCTCTTCCCCAGTCCCCTATTAGATACGGGCCGGGTACCGCGCATGGTACAGGAGATTCAGTTTCCTGTTCCCGCTACGTGTTGTAGCGTGGCCAGGCTCCTCTTCCCCCTGCCTCTTCCCCAGTCCCCTATTAGATACGGACCGTGTACCACGCGCGGTACAGGAGATTCAGTTTCCTGTTCCCGCTACGTGTTGTAGCGTGGCCGGGTTCTTCTTCCCCAGTCCCCTATTAGATACGGACCGGGTACCGCGCATGGTACAGGAGATTCAGTTTCCTGTTCCCGCTACGTGTTGTAGTGTGGCCGGACTCCTCTTCCCCCTGCCTCTTCCCCAGTCCCCTATTAGATACGGGCCGGGTACCGTGCAGTACAGGAGATTCAGTTTCCTGTTCCCGCTACGTGTTGTAGCGTGGCCTGGCTCCTCTTCCCCCTGCCTCTTCCCCAGTCCCCTATTAGATACGGGCCGGGTACCGTGCAGTACAGGAGATTCAGTTTCCTGTTCCCGCTACGTGTTGTAGCGTGGCCGGGCTCCTCTTCCCCCTGCCTCTTCCCCAGTCCCCTATTAGATACGGACCGGGTACCGTGCGGTACAGGAGATTCAGTTTCCTGTTCCCGCTACGTGTTGTAGCGTGGCCGGGCTCCTCTTCCCCCTGCCTCTTCCCCAGTCCCCTATTAGATACGGACCGGGTACCGCGCATGGTACAGGAGATTCAGTTTCCTGTTCCCGCTACGTGTTGTAGTGTGGCCGGGCTCCTCTTCCCCCTGCCTCTTCCCCAGTCCCCTATTAGATACGGACCGGGTACCGTGCGGTACAGAAGATTCAGTTTCCTGTTCCCGCTACGTGTTGTAGCGTGGCCTGGCTCCTCTTCCCCCTGCCTCTTCCCCAGTCCCCTATTAGATACGGACCGGGTACCGTGCGGTACAGGAGATTCAGTTTCCTGTTCCCGCTACGTGTTGTAGCGTGGCCGGGCTCCTCTTCCCCCTGCCTCTTCCCCAGTCCCCTATTAGATACGGGCCGGGTACCGTGCGGTACAGGAGATTCAGTTTCCTGTTCCCGCTACGTGTTGTAGCGTGGCCGGGCTCCTCTTCCCCCTGCCTCTTCCCCAGTCCCCTATTAGATACGGACTGGGTACCGCGCATGGTACAGGAGATTCAGTTTCCTGTTCCCGCTACGTGTTGTAGCGTGGCCGGACTCCTCTTCCCCCTGCCTCTTCCCCAGTCCCCTATTAGATACGGGCCGGGTACCGTGCGGTACAGGAGATTCAGTTTCCTGTTCCCGCTACGTGTTGTAGCGTGGCCTGGCTCCTCTTCCCCCTGCCTCTTCCCCAGTCCCCTATTAGATACGGGCCGGGTACCGCGCATGGTACAGGAGATTCAGTTTCCTGTTCCCGCTACGTGTTGTAGCATGGCCAGGCTCCTCTTCCCCCTGCCTCTTCCCCAGTCCCCTATTAGATACGGGCCGGGTACCACGCGCGGTACAGGAGATTCAGTTTCCTGTTCCCGCTACGTGTTGTAGCGTGGCCGGGCTCCTCTTCCCCCTGCCTCTTCCCCAGTCCCCTATTAGATACGGACCGGGTACCGCGCATGGTACAGGAGATTCAGTTTCCTGTTCCCGCTACGTGTTGTAGCGTGGCCGGGCTCCTCTTCCCCCTGCCTCTTCCTCAGTCCCCTATTAGATACGGACCGGGTACCGCGCATGGTACAGGAGATTCAGTTTCCTGTTCCCGCTACGTGTTGTAGCGTGGCCGGGCTCCTCTTCCCCCTGCCTCTTCCTCAGTCCCCTATTAGATACGGACCGGGTACCGCGCATGGTACAGGAGATTCAGTTTCCTGTTCCCACTACGTGTTGTAGCGTGGCCGGACTCCTCTTCCCCCTGCCTCTTCCCCAGTCCCCTATTAGATACGGACCGGGTACCGCGCATGGTACAGGAGATTCAGTTTCCTGTTCCCGCTACGTGTTGTAGCGTGGCCGGGCTCCTCTTCCCCCTGCCTCTTCCCCAGTCCCCTATTAGATACGGACCGGGTACCACGCGCGGTACAGGAGATTCAGTTTCCTGTTCCCGCTACGTGTTGTAGCGTGGCCGGGCTCCTCTTCCCCCTGCCTCTTCCCCAGTCCCCTATTAGATACGGACCGGGTACCGTGCGGTACAGGAGATTCAGTTTCCTGTTCCCGCTACGTGTTGTAGCGTGGCCAGGCTCCACTTCCCCCTGCCTCTTCCCCAGTCCCCTATTAGATACGGACCGGGTACCGCGCATGGTACAGGAGATTCAGTTTCCTGTTCCCGCTACGTGTTGTAGCGTGGCCGGGCTCCTCTTCCCCCTGCCTCTTCCCCAGTCCCCTATTAGATACGGACCGGGTACCGCGCATGGTACAGGAGATTCAGTTTCCTGTTCCCGCTACGTGTTGTAGCGTGGCCGGGCTCCTCTTCCCCCTGCCTCTTCCCCAGTCCCCTATTAGATACGGACCGGGTACCACGCGTGGTACAGGAGATTCAGTTTCCTGTTCCCGCTACGTGTTGTAGCGTGGCCGGGCTCCTCTTCCCCCTGCCTCTTCCCCAGTCCCCTATTAGATACGGGCCGGGTACCGTGCGGTACAGGAGATTCAGTTTCCTGTTCCCACTACGTGTTGTAGCGTGGCCGGGCTCCTCTTCCCCAGTCCCCTATTAGATACGGGCCGGGTACCGCGCATGGTACAGGAGATTCAGTTTCCTGTTCCCGCTACGTGTTGTAGCGTGGCCTGGCTCCTCTTCCCCCTGCCTCTTCCCCAGTCCCCTATTAGATACGGACCGGGTACCGTGCGGTACAGGAGATTCAGTTTCCTGTTCCCGCTACGTGTTGTAGCGTGGCCGGGCTCCTCTTCCCCCTGCCTCTTCCCCAGTCCCCTATTAGATACGGGCCGGGTACCGTGCGGTACAGGAGATTCAGTTTCCTGTTCCCGCTACGTGTTGTAGCGTGGCCGGGCTCCTCTTCCCCCTGCCTCTTCCCCAGTCCCCTATTAGATACGGACCGGGTACCGTGCGGTACAGGAGATTCAGTTTCCTGTTCCCGCTACGTGTTGTAGCGTGGCCGGGCTCCTCTTCCCCCTGCCTCTTCCCCAGTCCCCTATTAGATACGGACCAGGTACCGTGCGGTACAGGAGATTCAGTTTCCTGTTGCCGCTACGTGTTGTAGCGTGGCCGGGCTCCTCTTCCCCAGTCCCCTATTAGATACGGGCCGGGTACCGTGCGGTACAGGAGATTCAGTTTCCTGTTCCCGCTACGTGTTGTAGTGTGGCCGGGCTCCTCTTCCCCCTGCCTCTTCCCCAGTCCCCTATTAGATACGGACCGGGTACTGCGCGTGGTACAGGAGATTCAGTTTCCTGTTCCCACTACGTGTTGTAGCGTGGCCGGGCTCCTCTTCCCCCTGCCTCTTCCCCAGTCCCCTATTAGATACGGACCAGGTACCGTGCGGTACAGGAGATTCAGTTTCCTGTTCCCGCTACGTGTTGTAGCGTGGCCGGGCTCCTCTTCCCCCTGCCTCTTCCCCAGTCCCCTATTAGATTCGGACCGGGTACCACGCGTGGTACAGGAGATTCAGTTTCCTGTTCCCACTACGTGTTGTAGCGTGGCCGGGCTCCTCTTCCCCCTGCCTCTTCCCCAGTCCCCTATTAGATACGGACCGGGTACCGTGCGGTACAGGAGATTCAGTTTCCTGTTCCCGCTACGTGTTGTAGCGTGGCCGGGCTCCTCTTCCCCCTGCCTCTTCCCCAGTCCCCTATTAGATACGGGCCGGGTACCGTGCGGTACAGGAGATTCAGTTTCCTGTTCCCGCTACGTGTTGTAGTGTGGCCGGGCTCCTCTTCCCCCTGCCTCTTCCCCAGTCCCCTATTAGATACGGACCGGGTACCGCGCGTGGTACAGGAGATTCAGTTTCCTGTTCCCGCTACGTGTTGTAGCGTGGCCGGGCTCCTCTTCCCCCTGCCTCTTCCCCAGTCCCCTATTAGATACGGACCGGGTACCACGCGTGGTACAGGAGATTCAGTTTCCTGTTCCCGCTACGTGTTGGAGCGTGGCCGGGCTCCTCTTCCCCCTGCCTCTTCCCCAGTCCCCTATTAGATACGGACCGGGTACCACGCGTGGTACAGGAGATTCAGTTTCCTGTTCCCGCTACATGTTGTAGCGTGGCCGGGCTCCTCTTCCCCCTGTCTCTTCCCCAGTCCCCTATTAGATACGGACCGGGTACCACGCGTGGTACAGGAGATTCAGTTTCCTGTTCCCGCTACGTGTTGTAGCGTGGCCGGGCTCCTCTTCCCCCTGCCTCTTCCCCAGTCCCCTATTAGAAAAGGGCCGGGTACCGTGCGGTACAGGAGATTCCGTTTCCTGTTCCCGCTACGTGTTGGAGCGTGGCCGGGCTCCTCTTCCCCCTGCCTCTTCCCCCTGCCTCTTCCCCAGTCCCCTTTTAGATACGGACCGGGTACCACGCGTGGTACAGGAGATTCAGTTTCCTGTTCCCGCTACGTGTTGTAGCGTGGCCGGGCTCCTCTTCCCCCTGCCTCTTCCCCAGTCCCCTATTAGATACGGACCGGGTACCGTGCGGTACAGGAGATTCAGTTTCCTGTTCCCGCTACGTGTTGTAGCGTGGCCGGGCTCCCCTTCCCCCTGCCTCTTCCCCAGTCCCCTATTAGATACGGACCAGGTACCGCGCATGGTAGAGGAGATTCAGTTTCCTGTTCCCGCTACGTGTTGTAGCGTGGCCGGGCTCCTCTTCCCCCTGCCTTTTCCCCAGTCCCCTATTAGATACGGACCGGGTACCGTGCGGTACAGGAGATTCAGTTTCCTGTTCCCGCTACGTGTTGTAGCGTGGCCGGGCTCCTCTTCCCCCTGCCTTTTCCCCAGTCCCCTATTAGATACGGGCCGGGTACCGCGCGGTACAGGAGATTCAGTTTCCTGTCTTCCCGGCCGGGCTGAAAGGAAGTGAGCACTCAGTGTGCACTTCCTGTCAGTCTGGCCGGGTACCGCGCGTGGTACAGGAGATTCAATTTGCTGTTCCTGGCTGGACTGACAGGAAGTGCACACTTCCTTTCAGTCCCGCCGGGAATACAGGAAACAATCTCCTGTACCTCACGGTACCTGGCCCGGCCCGGGCACTATCTGATAGGGGACTGGGGAAGAGGCAGGGGGAAGAGGAGCTCGGCCACGCTACAGCGGCAGCCTACAGGGAAGAAGGAGAGGTAAGAATAGAAAAAAAAGTGTGTGTAGCGCTAACCTAGGCTTTGCATGCAGGGGGGGGGGGGGTGCGTGGGGGCCTTTATTTTGCTTGGGGCCCCCAAATTCCTTCAAACGGCCCTGGTTCCGTGGAACCCTAGGGTTCCTCCAGAGGTGGCTAGGGGTTCCTTGAGCTGTGGCTGATTTACCTCCTGTTTGATGGTGCCTCCATAGTTCTGAGCCAATTCCACTTGGAGGAGCCGGTGGTATTACACCAATGATCTTCATAGTTCGATGGTAGGGGGGCCATTTTTACCACCACTGTAAAAAAGGGCATTCTTCTCACTGACCACCAAAGTAAAGGGGCATTGTTCCCACTGACCCCCCAATGAATGGGTTTTATCAGTGGTCCCCCGAGACCTGAAAATTATTTTTAGGGTTCCACAGCGGTAAAAAGTTTGAGAAAGGCTGGCCTAGATGGCGTAAATATGAGCGGGCGTAGCGTATCGTATTTACGCAACTTATGACGCAAGTTCAGTATTCTCAAAGCACTTGCGTCCTAAGTTACGGCGGCGTAGCGTAAATGTCCCGGCGTAAGCGCTTCTAATTCAAATGTGGAAGAGGTGGGCGTGTTTTATGTAAATTAGTCGTGACCCCACGCAATTGGCGCTTTTAACGAGCGGCGCATGCGCCGTCCGTGGACGTATCACAGTGCGCATGCGTCGGATAGAATGCCTAAGATACGTCGAACACTGCCTACGACGTGAGCGTAACTTACGCACAGCCCTATTCGCGTACGACTTACGCAAACGACGTAAAAAGATACGCTTGTTCCGACGTCCATACCTTGCAGGGGCTGCGCCACCTAGAGAGCAGCTTTATCTTTACGCCGGCGTATGTCTTACGTAAACGGCGTAACTGATTGCGACGGGCGCGCGTGCGTTCGAGAATCGGCGTATCTAGCTCATTTGCATACTCAACGCGGAAATCAACGGAAGCGCCACCTAGCGGCCAGCGTAAATATGCACCCAAGTTATGACGGCGTAGAAGACTTACACCGCTCGCATCTTGGCCGAATTTAGGCGTAACCGATTCTAAGAATCAGGCGCGCATATACGACGGCGCACATTCGGACTTACGACGGCGTACGTGGAGATACGCCGTCGTAAGTCTTTGAGAATCTGGCCCTCGGCGTTTACAAAATAGGGGATCATTTTATGGCATTTTTAGTAATATTTTTTTTTTCGTTTCTAGTAATGGCGGCGATCTGCGATTTTGTTTCGGGACTGCGATATTGCGGCGGACTCATCGGACACTTTTGACACCATTTTGGGACCATTGTCATTTATACAGCGATCAGAGCTATAAAAAAATGCACCGATTACTATAAAAACGACACTGGCAGGGAAGGGGTTAACCTGTAGGGGGCGCTGACGGGGTTAAGTGTGTCCTAGGGAGCGATTCTAACTGTTAGGGGGCGTGGCTTGCCATGACACGTAACTGATCGCTGCTCCCGATGACAGGGAACATTCGATCAGTGACATGTCACTAGGAAGAACGGGGAGATGTTGTGTTTACACTCACCTCTCCCTGTTCTTCAGCTTTGTCACCCGATCGCGGGACACTGGCGGACATCGAGTTTGCGGGTCCCGCGGGCACGGTCACGGCGCGCACGCAGCCACCTGTCTGGCAAATTAAAGGGGACGTCTATATATATATGCCCATTTGCCCAGCCGTGCCCTTCTGTCAACATAAATCTGCATGCAGTGGTTAGACACACCTGACCATTAGAAGCACATGACCATAAGACCCAGCCCATCCATTAAGGGCCGCCCCCCCTGTCCATCACCGCCTCCCCTATCCATGTGGACACCTCCCCTATTCATGAATTCCAACAGGGGGGCTGTTTTTTTGAAGCACTGATTAAAACCAGAGGCTCCAATAGGCTTCAATATAGGGTGGACTCTGGTCACAGAGAGCCTAAACCCGCCCAGGTGTGTTATTCGCTGTTGCATAGTGATGAGCGGAATACGCCATATTCGATTTCGCGATATTTCGCGAATATTTTGAAGAATATTCGCGAATATTCGTTAATATCGAATATTCGTGATATTTTATAAAAAAAAAAAAAAAAAAAATTACGAATTTTCGCCAATGCGAATTTTCGCTAATGCGAATTTTCGCTAATGCGAAATTTGGCGATTTTTTTTTTTATAAAATATCACGAATATTCGATATTTACGAATGTTCGCTATATTTTATAAAAAAAAAAAAAAATAGCGAAATTTCGCATATGCGAAAGCGAAAATGATTGCGAAATTTCGCTATTTTTTTTTGGATAAAATATCACGAATATTCGATATTTACGAATATTCGCTATATTTTATAAAAAAAAAAAAAAAATTGCGAAATGTTGCTATTGCGAAATTGATTGCGAATTTTATTGCGAAATTTGAAAAATACGAATATTCGAAATAGCGAATATTCGCCGCGATATTCGAGATATTCGCGAATACTCGAATATGCAATATTCGTAGCGAATATTCGCAATGCGAATATTCGTGAGCAACACTACTGCTGCAAAGCTGATCCGCCTCCCGGCCAATCAGGAAGCAGGTTTTGACACCAGATTGGGCGATCCTATTGGACGACTCGGAGGAGGGGGGAGGAGCTGGAGTAGAGAACTCTGAGCTGAGCCGCTGCACCACGCTCCCTGCCACCGGCCACGATGAGGTAGGTGCAGGACGGACCGCCAAACATCGATGGGGGGGGGGGGTGGTGGTGGTTGTTTTCCGCCCCCCCCAAAAAAAAAACATCACCCGCCACTGGTTAGGACTATGAAGAAGCTCTTTGTCTTGCGATGTATGAAGAAGAAATCGTGTTTTTTGTTGTAAGAGAGGAAAATTGCGGGGGAAACGTATGAAGCCCGTCCATGTACAGTACTGTAGGTACAAAATCAATCAGCGGCCTCTCCGCATCGCTCTCCTTCCTTGTCTTTAAAGTAGTAAACACTTGAATATAAAACGGGAACAAGTTGCATCTTTAGAATGAACAATGTGAAATATGCCGGAATCCTAGAATAGAAGACGCGGGTGAAGAATCACAAAGACACCTTCTTCTACTTGTCACGACTTTTATGACATTCTCTATTATATGACTCAGCATGGGGGTGCGAGGTATGAGCAGTCCAATCCAGTGGCGGCTGGTGCTCGAAATTATTGGGGGGGGCGCAAAAAATCTAAAAAAAACACAAATTGCAGCCACTGTGCCCATCAAACGCTGCCTTTGTGCCATGAGACGCAGCCACTGTACCAAACGCAGCCACTGTGCCATCAAACGCAGCCACTGTGCCATCAAACGCAGCCACTGTAACATCAAACGCAGCCACTGTGCCATCAAACGCAGCCACTGTGCCATCAAACGCAGCCACTGTAACATCAAACGCAGCCACTGTGCCATCAAACGCAGCCACTGTACCAAACGCAGCCACTGTGCCATCAAACGCAGCCACTGTGCCATCAAACGCAGCCACTGTGCCATCAAACGCAGCCACTGTAACATCAAACGCAGCCACTGTGCCATCAAACGCAGCCACTGTACCAAACGCAGCCACTGTGCCATCAAACGCAGCCACTGTACCAAACGCTGCCACTGTACCCATCAAACGTAGCCACTGTGCCATCAAACTCAGCCACTGTACTAAACGCAGCCACTGTGCCCATCAAACGCAGCCACTGTACCAAACGCAGCCACTGTGCCCATCAAACGCAGCCACTGTACCAAACGCAGCCACTGTGCCATCAAACGCAGCCACTGTAACATCAAACACAGCCACTGTGCCATCAAACGCAGCCACTGTACCAAACGCAGCCACTGTGCCATCAAACGCAGCCACTGTACCAAACGCTGCCACTGTACCCATCAAACGTAGCCACTGTGCCATCAAACTCAGCCACTGTACTAAACGCAGCCACTGTGCCCATCAAACGCAGCCACTGTACCAAACACAGCCACTGTGCCCATCAAACGCAGCCACTGTACCAAACGCAGCCACTGTGCCATCCAACGCAGCCACTTTGCCCATTAAACCCAGCCACTGTGCCCATCAAACACAGCCACTGTACCAAATGCAGCCACTGTGTCATCAAACGCAGCCACTGTACCAAACGCAGCCACTGTACCAAACGCAGCCACTGTACCATCAAACGCAGCCACTGTACCAAACGCAGCCACTGTGCCCATCAAACGCAGCCACTGTACCAAAAGCAGCCACTGTACCATCAAACGCAGCCACTGTACCAAACGCAGCCACTGTGCCCATCAAACGCAGCCACTGTGCCCATCAAACACAGCCACTGTGCCATCAAACGCAGCCACTGTGCCATCAAACGCAGCCACTGTGTCATCAAACTAAGCCACTGTACCATCAAACGCAGCCACTGTACCAAACGCAGCCACTGTATCATCAAACGCAGCCACTGTACCAAACGCAGCCACTGTGTCATCAAACGCAGCCAATTTGCTCATCAAACGCTGCCACTGTACCCATCAAACGTAGCCACTGTGCCATCAAACTCAGCCACTGTACTAAACGCAGCCACTGTGCCCATCAAACGCAGCCACTGTACCAAACGCAGCCACTGTGCCCATCAAACGCAGCCACTGTACCAAACGCAGCCACTGTGCCATCCAACGCAGCCACTTTGCCCATTAAACCCAGCCACTGTGCCCATCAAACACAGCCACTGTACCAAATGCAGCCACTGTGTCATCAAACGCAGCCACTGTACCAAACGCAGCCACTGTACCAAACGCAGCCACTGTGTCATCAAACACAGCCACTTTGCCCATCAAACGCAGCCACTGTGCCCATCAAAAACAGTCACTGTAACATCAAATGCAGCCACTGTACCAAACACAGCCACTGTGTCAGAACGCAGCCACTGTGCCCATCAAATGCAGCCACTGTGCCCATCAAATGCAGCCACTGTGCCCACCAAAAAGCAGTCACTTTGCCCATCAAACTCAGCCACTGTGCTCATCAAACACAGCCACTATACCAAACGCAGCCACTGTGCCCATCAAACACAAGCCACTGTACTCAAACGTAGACACTATGCCCATCAATTGTAGCCACTGTGCCCATCAAATGCAGCCACTGTGCACATCAAAAGCAGTCACTTTGCCCATCAAACGCAGCCACAGGTGGCAGGCGGTGATCGGTGTCTGGTGCCCTCCATTTCTTTCCCGACCCCATTGTCTTCTCCCGCCTGCTTCGCCTCTCGTTCTCTGCTATGATGATTGGACGCCTCATAGTTGTCCTTCTTTGTAATCGCTCCAGTTCCAGCACATCCTTCCTGAGGCTCTAATTGGCTTAAAAAAGGGTGGGCTCGGGGCACAGAGCACTGCACCCTGAGCCCGCCCAATCAGGAAATGGGTCCTGAAACCCGATTGGCCAATCAGGACCCACTTCCTGTTCGCCCAGGAAGAGAAGCAACGGCGTCAGAGCAAGGAATAGCTGAAGCGAGGAGCAGCAGCCCTACCCCGAATCCTCGTCATCCGCCTCCTGAGGAGGCCTCTAATCGCCACCTTCTGATCCATCTCCCACCGGGGGAGGAATCGCCGACCCCACAGGAAGGGGGGGTGTTAGTTTGCCCCCCCCCCTCCAAATATTGAGCACCAGCCATCACTGGCCTCCATCATTCCTAAATGGAAGAAGTTTGGAACCACCAGGACTGTTCCTTGAGCGGTCCGCCCGGCCAAACTGAGCGATCGGGGGAGGGGAGCCTTAGTCTGGGAGGTGACCAAGACCCCGATGGTCACTCTGACAGAGCTCCAGTGTTTCTCTGTCGAGAGAGGAGAACCTTCCAGAGGAACAACCATCTCTGCAGCACTCCACCAATCAGGCCTGTATGGGGAAGTGGCCAGACGAAAGCCCCTCCTCAGTAAAAGGCACTTGACAGCCCGTCTGGAGTTTGCCAAAAGGCACCTGAAGGACTCTCCCACCGGGGGAGGAATCGCCACCCCCCACACGAGGGGGGGTGGCATTCGTTTGCCACCCCCCCAAATATTGAGCACCAGCCATCACTGGCCTCCATCATTCATGGAAGAAGTTTGGAACCACCGGGACTCTTCCTAGAGCGGGCCGCCGGGCCAAACTGAGTGATCGGGGGAGGGGAGCCTTAGTCAGGGAGGTGACCAAGACCCTGATGGCCACTCTGACAGAGCTCCAGTGTTTCTCTGTCGAGAGAGGAGGACCTTCCAGGGGAGCAACCATCTCTGCAGCACTCCACCAATCAGGCCTGTATGGGGAAGTGGCCAGACGAAAGCCCCTCCTCAGTAAAAGGCACTTGACAGCCCGTCCGGAGTTTGCCAAAAGGCACCTGAAGGACTCTCCCACCGGGGGAGGAATCGCCACCCCCCACACGAGGGGGGGTGGCGTTAGATTAACACCCCCCCCCCCAAATATTGAGCACCAGCCATCACTGGCCTCCATCATTCATGGAAGAAGTTTGGAACCACCAGGACTCTTCCTAGAGCGGGCCGCCCGGCCAAACTGAGCGATCGGGGGAGGACACCGAAAAACCAGGCCACAGTAGCCAATAGAAATGTTGGGTGGTCATACCGAGTCTTTCTATGTAGTAAATAAATGTTTTTTTTTCAATTGTATTAGAAATCCCGGTAATCACAGAAAGTTCAACTGCATTGTTCAAAACGAAATAATCCCCATTAGGAGCTCAACGTGTGCCGAAGATTTAAGGATTGGGGGGGAGGGGGGAGTTTCTGCCTCTACACCTGCGGTTCTCTTCTTTTATTCCATTAGCCGTAAGTGATTTCCACTTGTATCCCTCCATTGGGCTTGTCTTCCACCGCCATCGAATGACGCTTTGATCATCGGCAAATGTCAAGAGACCCAAGCTGAATAAGGAACTGATGGCGACGGGCTTTGAAAATATTCTGAAAGGATTAACGTTCCCCTCCCCCTTCTCTGGTGTGTGAAGTGGCCTTCAAGACGGAATAATGGATTTTATTCAAATGCCGCTCTTTATTGGACGGCTAATGCAAGCTTGGCATGTTTTCTCCGAGCCGCGGGGAGCCAAAGAAGAGAGAGAGAAGAAAGGCGCGCGGCGGATACGTTCAGCTTTTATGTCGCCCAGGTGTCCTCCTCTGTATGGAGATGCATCTTCTGAAATTGTTGACATAGAGAAGGGGGGTCTACAAACTTTTCAAAGGGCCACTTTACTGTCCTATAGACTTCAGGGGAGGCCAGATTCTGACCAGTGGCCATCCTGTCACCAGCCTATCAGAGTACCTATATGCAGCCCATCAGAGTACCCGAGTACCTGTCCACCAGCCCATCAGAGTATCTGTCCACCAGCCCATCAGAGTACCCGAGTACCTGTCCACCAGCCCATCAGAGTACCTGTCCACCAGCCCATCAGAGTACCCGAGTACCTGTCCACCAGCCCATCAGAGTACCCGAGTACCTGTCCACCAGCCCATCAGAGTACCCGAGTACCTGTCCACCAGCCCATCAGAGTACCTGTCCACCAGCCCATCAGAGTACCCGAGTACCTGTCCACCAGCCCATCAGAGTACCTGTCCACCAGCCCATCCGAGTACCTGTCCACCAGCCCATCCGAGTACCTGTCCACCAGCCCATCAGAGTACCCGAGTACCTGTCCACCAGCCCATCAGAGTACCTGTCCACCAGCCCATCAGAGTACCCGAGTACCTGTCCACCAGCCCATCAGAGTACCCGAGTACCTGTCCACCAGCCCATCAGAGTACCCGAGTACCTGTCCACCAGCCCATCAGAGTACCTGTCCACCAGCCCATCAGAGTACCCGAGTACCTGTCCACCAGCCCATCAGAGTACCTGTCCACCAGCCCATCAGAGTACCCGAGTACCTGTCCACCAGCCCATCAGAGTACCCGAGTACCTGTCCACCAGCCCATCAGAGTACCTGTCCACCAGCCCATCAGAGTACCCGAGTACCTGTCCACCAGCCCATCAGAGTACCTGTCCACCAGCCCATCCGAGTACCTGTCCACCAGCCCATCCGAGTACCTGTCCACCAGCCCATCAGAGTACCCGAGTACCTGTCCACCAGCCCATCAGAGTACCTGTCCACCAGCCCATCAGAGTACCCGAGTACCTGTCCACCAGCCCATCAGAGTACCCGAGTACCTGTCCACCAGCCCATCAGAGTACCCGAGTACCTGTCCACCAGCCCATCAGAGTACCTGTCCACCAGCCCATCAGAGTACCCGAGTACCTGTCCACCAGCCCATCCGAGTACCTGTCCACCAGCCCATCCGAGTACCTGTCCACCAGCCCATCCGAGTACCTGTCCACCAGCCCATCAGAGTACCCGAGTACCTGTCCACCAGCCCATCAGAGTACCCGAGTACCTGTCCACCTGCCCATCAGAGTACTCAAGTACCTGTCCACCAGCCCATCAGAGTACCCAAGTACCTGTCAAATTATGTCAGAGTACTCGAGTACCTGTCACCAGCCTACTAGAGTACCCAATAATCTGTCCACCAGCCCATCAGGGTACCAGAGTACCTGTCACCAGCCCATGAGAGTACCCGAGTACCTGTCCACCAGCCCATCAGAGTACCCAATAACCTGTCCACCAGCCCATCAGGGTACCCGAGTACCTGTCACCAGCACATCAGAGTACCCGAGTACCTGTCCACCAGCCCATCAGAGTACCCGAGTACCTGTCCACCAGCCCATCAGAGTACCCGAGTACCTGTCCACCTGCCCATCAGAGTACCCAAGTACCTGTCCACCAGCCCATCAGAGTACCCATCTGCAGCCCATCAGAGTACATGAGAACCTGTCCACCTGCCCATCAGAGTACCCGAGTACCTGTCCACCAGCCCATCAGAGTACCCATCTGCAGCCCATCAGAGTACCCGAGTACCTGTCCACCTGCCCATCAGAGTACCCGAGTACCTGTCCACCAGCCCATCAGAGTACCCATCTGCAGCCCATCAGAGTACACGAGAACCTGTCCACCAGCCCATCAGAGTACCCGAGTACCTGTCCACCTGCCCATCAGAGTACCCGAGTACCTGTCCACCAGCCCATCAGAGTACCCATCTGCAGCCCATCAGAGTACACGAGAACCTGTCCACCAGCCCATCAGAGTACCCAAGTACCTGTTCACCAGCTCATCAGAGTACTCGAGTACCTGTCACCAGCCTACCAGAGTACCTGTCCACTAGCCCATCAGAGTACCCGATAACCTGTCCACCAGCCCATCAGAGTACCCGAGTACCTGTCCACCAGCCCATCAGAGTACCCATTTGCAGCCCATCAGAGTACACGACAACCTGTCCACCTGCCCATCAGAGTACCCAAGTACCTGTCCACCAGCCCATCAGAGTACTCGAGTACCTGTCACCAGCCCATCAGAGTACCCGAGTACCTGTCCACCTGCCCATCAGAGTACTCAAGTACCTGTCCACCAGCCCATCAGAGTACCCAAGTACCTGTCAAATTATGTCAGAGTACTCGAGTACCTGTCACCAGCCTACCAGAGTACCTGTCCACCAGCCCATCAGAGTACCCGAGTACCTGTCCACCAGCCCATCAGAGTACCCATTTGCAGCCCATCAGAGTACACAAGAACCTGTCCACCTGCCCATCAGAGTACCCAAGTACCTGTCCACCAGCCCATCAGA
This sequence comes from Rana kukunoris, assembly GCA_029574335.1. NCBI lineage: Eukaryota > Metazoa > Chordata > Amphibia > Anura > Ranidae > Rana > Rana kukunoris. The sequence goes on along the minus strand of CM056051.1, from coordinate 2,494,187 downwards.
GTACTCGAGTACCTGTCACCAGCCCATCAGAGTACCCAAGCAAATGTCACCCGCCTATCAGAGAACCTGAGTACCTGTCACTGGCCCATCAGAGTACCGAGTACCTGTCAGCAGCCCATCACAGTACCGAGTACCTGTCAGCAAACCCCTCAGAGTACCGAGTACCTGTCAGCAGCCCCTCAGAGTACCTATCACATCAGAGTAGCCGAGTACCTGTCACTATTACATCAGAGTACTCGAGTACCTGTCACCAGCCCACCAGAGTACCGAGTACCTGTCACCGGCCCATCAGAGTACCCAAGTACCTGTCACCAGCCCCTCAGAGTACCGAGTACCTGTCACTGGCCCATCAGAGTACCCGAGTACCTGTCCACCAGCCCATCAGAGTACCCGAGTACCTGTCCACCAGCCCATCAGAGTACCCGAGTACCTGTCCACCAGCCCATCAGAGTACCTGTCCACCAGCCCATCAGAGTACCCGAGTACCTGTCCACCAGCCCATCCGAGTACCTGTCCACCAGCCCATCCGAGTACCTGTCCACCAGCCCATCCGAGTACCTGTCCACCAGCCCATCAGAGTACCCGAGTACCTGTCCACCAGCCCATCAGAGTACCCGAGTACCTGTCCACCTGCCCATCAGAGTACTCAAGTACCTGTCCACCAGCCCATCAGAGTACCCAAGTACCTGTCAAATTATGTCAGAGTACTCGAGTACCTGTCACCAGCCTACTAGAGTACCCAATAATCTGTCCACCAGCCCATCAGGGTACCAGAGTACCTGTCACCAGCCCATGAGAGTACCCGAGTACCTGTCCACCAGCCCATCAGAGTACCCAATAACCTGTCCACCAGCCCATCAGGGTACCCGAGTACCTGTCACCAGCACATCAGAGTACCCGAGTACCTGTCCACCAGCCCATCAGAGTACCCGAGTACCTGTCCACCAGCCCATCAGAGTACCCGAGTACCTGTCCACCTGCCCATCAGAGTACCCAAGTACCTGTCCACCAGCCCATCAGAGTACCCATCTGCAGCCCATCAGAGTACATGAGAACCTGTCCACCTGCCCATCAGAGTACCCGAGTACCTGTCCACCAGCCCATCAGAGTACCCATCTGCAGCCCATCAGAGTACCCGAGTACCTGTCCACCTGCCCATCAGAGTACCCGAGTACCTGTCCACCAGCCCATCAGAGTACCCATCTGCAGCCCATCAGAGTACACGAGAACCTGTCCACCAGCCCATCAGAGTACCCGAGTACCTGTCCACCTGCCCATCAGAGTACCCGAGTACCTGTCCACCAGCCCATCAGAGTACCCATCTGCAGCCCATCAGAGTACACGAGAACCTGTCCACCAGCCCATCAGAGTACCCAAGTACCTGTTCACCAGCTCATCAGAGTACTCGAGTACCTGTCACCAGCCTACCAGAGTACCTGTCCACTAGCCCATCAGAGTACCCGATAACCTGTCCACCAGCCCATCAGAGTACCCGAGTACCTGTCCACCAGCCCATCAGAGTACCCATTTGCAGCCCATCAGAGTACACGACAACCTGTCCACCTGCCCATCAGAGTACCCAAGTACCTGTCCACCAGCCCATCAGAGTACTCGAGTACCTGTCACCAGCCCATCAGAGTACCCGAGTACCTGTCCACCTGCCCATCAGAGTACTCAAGTACCTGTCCACCAGCCCATCAGAGTACCCAAGTACCTGTCAAATTATGTCAGAGTACTCGAGTACCTGTCACCAGCCTACCAGAGTACCTGTCCACCAGCCCATCAGAGTACCCGAGTACCTGTCCACCAGCCCATCAGAGTACCCATTTGCAGCCCATCAGAGTACACAAGAACCTGTCCACCTGCCCATCAGAGTACCCAAGTACCTGTCCACCAGCCCATCAGAGTACTCGAGTACCTGTCACCAGCCCATCAGAGTACCCAAGCAAATGTCACCCGCCTATCAGAGAACCTGAGTACCTGTCACTGGCCCATCAGAGTACCGAGTACCTGTCAGCAGCCCATCACAGTACCGAGTACCTGTCAGCAAACCCCTCAGAGTACCGAGTACCTGTCAGCAGCCCCTCAGAGTACCTATCACATCAGAGTAGCCGAGTACCTGTCACTATTACATCAGAGTACTCGAGTACCTGTCACCAGCCCACCAGAGTACCGAGTACCTGTCACCGGCCCATCAGAGTACCCAAGTACCTGTCACCAGCCCCTCAGAGTACCGAGTACCTGTCACTGGCCCATCAGAGTACCCAAGTACCTATCACCAGCCCATCAGAGTAGCCGAGTACCTATCACATCAGAGTAGCCGAGTACCTGTCACTATTACATCAGAGTATTTGAGTACCTGTCACCAGCCCACCAGAGTACCTGTCCACCAGCCCACCAGAGTACCTGTCCACCAGCCCATCAGGGTACCCAAGTACCTATCACCAACCCCTTAAAATTCCCTGTCACCAGCCCATCAGAGTACTCAAGTATTTGTCACCAGCCCATCAGAGTACACAAGGAATAGTGTCCCATCATTGATATCAGTGAGAGGAATAGTGCCCCATCATTGGTGTCAGTGGGAGAAATAGTGTCCCATCATTGGTGTCAGTGGGAGGAATAGTGTCCCATCATTGGTATCAGTGGGAGGGATAGTGCCCCATTCATGGTGTCAGTGGGAGGAATAGTGTCCCATCATTGGTGTCAGTGGGAGGAATAGTGTCCCATCATTGGTGTCAGTGGGAAGAATAGTGTCCCATCATTGTTATCAGTGGGAGGAATAGTGACCCATCATTGGTGTCAGTGGGAGGAATAGTGTCCCATCATTGGTGTCAGTGGGAGGAATAGCGTCCCATCATTGGTGTCAGTGGGAAGAATAGTGTCCCATCATTGGTGTCAGTGGGAGGAATAGTGTCCCATCATTGGTGTCAGTGTAAGAAATAGTGCCCCATCATTGGTGTCAGTGGAAGAAATAGTGACCCATCATTGGGAGTGCCTCAAGGGCCGAATGAAGGCTAGCAAAGGGCTGCAGTTTGGAGACCCCTGACACAGATGATTAAATAATTGGAGCAAATAAGAAAAAATAATTAGCATCATGTCATTACATTTATCCATACCGTGAATGGTAAGATTCCAGTTCTCTACGTGTTTCGCCATACAATGGCTTCATCAGGAGGCTTGTTATCTAGGACTGCATATACTTTTCTTTAATAAAGTATGGATCACTGATTGCAAGAATATTATTCTCAAGAAAGAAATATATATAATTACTTCACTGTTGTAGCTAGGCAACAAATACTCAAATACTGTCTGACTTTTTTTTATTATATATATATATTTAGAAATTATTTCAGCGCAAAGAAAAATAATAATTAGTGAAAAAAATACTTTCTGTCATTTTCCTCAAACAGACACAATGTCATCTCCGGAGAGCACTAATTACTGCTGCTGACATCTAATTGGGTTATTTGCTACAATTGCTGGGGGGGGGGGGGGCAACAAATACCAGCAGTGTTGTGTATGATTCTTTTTTTTATTATTTTCTATAAAAAAAATAAAAAAAAATATTATACTTGTAAAACTGTATTTGGCTTAATACGCCGATTTCCTGCGATCGTCGGCTCCACCCAGCAGGCGAAATGCTGTATTTTTCCTGATTGAGGTCTTTTAGGAAAAGAAAAACACGTTGTAGCGTATTATTTATTTATTTCCTATTACTGTTGGGCAACAGATACCAAGAACAATGTTGTGTATCATTTTTTAATTTAAAAAAAAAGGGGCCAGATTCACGTACATCGGCGCATTTTTTGACTGGCGTAGCGCACCTCCTTTACGTTAGACCGGCGCAATGTAGCGGCGCAATCACCGTATCCTCGTAGTATTTGCGCAGAAATTTGCGCCGGAGTAACGTTAATTCCGAGGCGTAAGGAGGAGTAATACAAATTGGGAAGGACGTGGGCGTGTTACATTGAAATGAGCCGTGACCCCATGCAAATGAAGGGCCGGCCGGCTCGCGCATGCGCACATGAAGGAGACCATGGTCAGCTCCTCTGTGCGCATGCTCACAACTCGGGAACGGCGCAATCAGTGAGATTGGAAGTGGACCCGGGCAACGTTGTGAACTACGCAGACAGCATAAATAGACAGACACAAACGCACTTCCATTGCAAAAGTACATCCCTTTGTATCCCTCCCTATACAGCAAGGTGCTTTTGTTCCGTTGTTTGTTGTGTTTGTTTGTTTGTTTGTGACGTGTCTTTGAGATATTTGGGGACTGTTTTGCAGAGTGATTTTTTGTCTTTTATGTGTTTTCTTTGTTGTTATTCTTTTTAAATTAGATTTTTGCTGGGCTTTTTTTATTTTTGCTGGTCAATTTTATTTATTTATTTTTGGTTCTGTTTGTGTATGATTTGGGAATGTGGGGGTGACATTCCTGCCGGAAAAGGGGTGTCACCCTCATTTGTGGTGGAGAAGTGATCCCCAGGTCCGTGTGAATGGTGTATGAATGTACAGTGACATAATTGGAGCCGTGGCGTGGCGTTGCGGCTCACAAGTCCTGCATGGTGGGCTTGTGCCAATCCAATGTGATGAGGATGTGGGGTGTGTGTGCTAGGGACCACAGTGGTGTGCATGCATGCATTCTCATTGTGCCATGATCAATGTGTGTGTTTAACGTGCAAAGATGCCCAATGTGAGCTGTCTCCTGGCTGCTCTTCCCTCAGAAGACGGGGTAGCCTCGGTTAGGGGGGGATTGTCTGGTTGGGGGGTCAGGTCATCACGTAGGTCAATCTCCAGGCCCTTTCTCACTGCGAAGTTGTGCAGCATGCAACATGCAGCGATGATCTGGCACACAAAGTTTGGGGAATACAACAGGGTACCATGGGGGGTTCCGGATAGGAGTCATGAGATGGGGTCCCAGTGCATATGCAGAGTCACCTTGAAGGGATAAGACAGGAGGATGTTAGTAGTGCATGTGCCCCTTGTGATTTCAGCATCATGGGGGGGCCAGTCATGCCTGCCACCCATGTCACTCACCAACCAGCCAGCTGTCCCCATACATGTTCTGTTCGAAATCTGTGGGGATGGGGCTCTGATTGTATATGTAGCTGTCATGGGTGGTGTCATGTGTTGGGCTGGTGATGTCCTCCTGCAAGGTTGTGGTTAATTCCAGGATGGCATGAGGGGTGAATCTGAAGATGCGAGACACCTCAGAATCACTCATGCCATAGATGTCTATGCGTGTGTGATATATCAAGTGAAGAGTGAGGGGCTTGTATCAGATTAGATTATTATATCCATCAAGGTTTTAAAGGGCTATTGAAAGATAGTGAGCCCGTGTTTGTAATTTGTATGTATGTTATGTATTGATGTATATATGTATGTATATTTTTGTAAAAATGTTTATAAAAGCAAAGAAACATTTTTTGGAAAAAAAAAATCCTCTCCCGTGCCCTCCTCTGTGCCCTCCTCCGAGCCCTCCTCCGTGCCCTCCTCCGTGCCCTCCTCCGTGCCCTCCTCCTTCTTTGCTCCTCTAAAGTCAGTAGTATAGCTATGAGCATGGATGCCACTGGCATGTTGGCATACAGATTGTTGGGCAACACGTGTGACTGCTCAGCTCCTCACTAACAGTGTTGCTTTCTCTGACATGAAGACGGATTGTCTAATTTTATACCACCTTTTATATGGTCTAATTGTAGACAGGACGTGCAGCTGTTGCGCACACCGCGTAGCCTGCGCTGCACCAACGTTCTTTTGTGGATCCCCGTAACTCCCTCATTAGCATATTTTAACAGCAAATCAATGGTGTGTCTAGCGCAGTTTTGCGCGGACGGATGCGCCTGTCTAACGAAATTACGCCGGTCAAAAAAAAAGGAGATTTCTTGCGTATCTCGTTTTGGGGATGCGGCGCATTGAAACGCATGCGCAAATTTAGACTTACGCCGCGCATCTCCTGTAATCGCTCTGTGAATCTGGCCCAAGGGGTCTAGTTATAAAAATTCACTGAATGATTTTTTTTTTTTGTTTACCTAATTCTTCGATTTTTTTGGTGTTATTGACTATGGCCTTATTGCTTTATTAACTATTATTTTTGGGCAACAAATACATCCAGTGTATTATTATTATTATTATTTTATTATTATTTTTTCTAAACAGACAAAAAAAAGAGGGGGGGGGGTCTATTTATAAAAAAAAAAACTGCTGAACAAATAGTGGCTTAATACATTAACTTCTGGCATTATTAATTCATTTGCTATTATTATTGGGCAACAAATACCAATGCCACTATAATGTATTTAAAAAAACAAAGGTCTAGTTATAAAAAAAGTACTGGACGAATGTTTAGCTTAATACTTTGATTTTCTGGCATTATTGATTTATTAACTATTATCTTTGGGCAACAAATACATCCAGTGTATTATTATTATAATTATTTTATTATTATTTTTTTCTAAACAGACAAAAAAAAGGGGGCCGATTTATAAAAAATCAAAAAACTAATTGTGGGTTAATACATTAACATTCTGGCATTATTAATTAATTTGCTATCATTATTGGTCAATATAATACTGCCAGTATTAAAAAAAAAAAAAAAAACTAAGGGGTCTAGTTATAAAAAAAAAAATCACTGGACAAACGTTTGGCTAAAAATGTTTGGCTTAATATTGGTGATTTTCTGGCATTATTGATTATGGCATTATTTATTTATTACCTACTTATTTATTTATTTATTTTTGGGCAACAAAGTTTATTATCATTAGATATAGTATTATTTTATATATAGAATATATTTTTCTAAAAAGGCACCAAAAATAAATAAGGAATCTGTTAATATATAAAAAAAAACTGATAGACAAAAAGTGGCCTAAGACGTTGAATTTCTGGCATATTCATTTATTTTCTATTATCATTGGGCAACAAATACCACCAGTGTTGTGTATTATTTTTTCAACCCCCCCCCCCCCCCCCCCACCAAAAAAAGGGGTCTAATTAATAAAAATTTACTGGACGAATTTGTGGTTGATTTCCTATGCTCGTACTGCTCCATCCAGTGACCATATTGCAGTATTTTCCTGATTGAGGTTTTTTCAGGATAAAAACATATTAAGGCATTGTTTATTTAAGCAGTATGGCATTATTATTTTATTAACTATTTTATTTATATATAATTTTTCTAAGAAAAAATAAGAAAAAAATAAAGGGCATCTATTAATTAAAAAAAAAAATCACTGGTCAAATTTGACATGCATTCACACAAATTTTGACTGAATTTGGCCTAATAACTTGGGTGTCCCCATAAGGTATCTCTTACACCTTATTTTTGGCAATAAACGAATAATAATAATAATATAATATTATTGATAAAATAGTATTTCAAAATAATAATAATAATAATAATAATATAATAATAATTAGTAATAATAATCATAATAATATTCATAACATATTATTGCAAAATAATAATGTTAATAATAATAATTTATTTTATTATTATTATTATTATTATTATTATTTTGCAATAATATTTTATGAATATTATTATGATTATTATTTTTATTATTATTATATTAAACTAATATTTTTAATAAATAATATTTTATTATTAATAATATATTATTTATAAATATTAGTTTTAATATAATACAAATAATAATAATAATATAATTATCATAGTAATAATACTAATAATAATATAATATTTATAATATCATAATAATATAATAATAATAATAATAATAATAATAATAATAATTAGTAATAAAATATATTGCAAAATTTTTTATTATTATTATTATTTTGCAATAATATTTTATAAATAATATTATATTATCATTATAATATTATTATATAATTATTATTATTATATTATACATATTATACTATTATAAGTATTATTATTATTATAATTATATTATTAGTAGTAGTATTATTATTAATATTATTATTAACAGTAGTAGTACTATTATTATTATTATTATTAATACTAGTACTACTACTACTACTACTAATAATAATAATAATAATAATAATAAAATATTATTAATAAATATTATTTTAAAAATAATAATAATAATAATAATAATAATAAAATAATAATAATAATAAAATAATAACAATAATATAATATTATTTATAAATATTAGTTTAATATAATAATGATAATAATAATAAAATCATAATAATCATAATATTTATAAAATATTATTGCAAAATAATAATAATAATAATAATAAAAATAATATTCATATCATTTAATAATAATAATAATAATAATATATAATAATTATAATAGTAATTAATAATAATAATAATATAATAATATAATATTATTTATAAAACATTATTGCAAAATAATAATACAAATAATAATAATAGTTAATAAAATCATAAAAAAAATATATATAAAAATATTAGTGCACTTTTCCTAATAGATATAAAAAAAATCTGCCAGGTGCACATACTTCTATTTAATCACCCAACACCCCATAAAAATTCTTGAAACATTCCATAATTTGTTGGGTAAAAGGTGCCTGTGCCTCATCCATGGATGTTACAATGGACAGGCAATAAAAAATAAAATGATAAAATTATCAAACCACTCATTTATAAGACCAATCAAATGGGACCCGTTTTATGGGAATTTTATCGTTTCTTGTTAGACAGCTAAAGAAACGATAAAATTCCCATAAAACGGGTCCCATTTGTTCGGGAGGAAATGCAAGATTTACCATCAGTCTCTTGTTACGCTGATTGCCCCGTTCTTCGCCGAAGCGCGCCGCACTCACTGACTGTGAAATGTGTTTCCTGCTGAGACGTTGTAGCACATTATAAATTGGACCCGGAGCTGCATCCATCATCTTCAGTGCAGAGAAGGAAGAGCGCACTACCTGACATTCATCTCATTACAGAAGTCCGGCCATCGCTTCCTCTAAATTCCACCTTCGGAAATAAAGGACGAGGACGGATGGCACCTACAAATGGTAAATGCCTGAAAAAGCTTTCCAGGATGTCCCTGGAGGGATTTGCCCCGGGGCTCTTACGCCTCTAATCCTTTAGCAACTTTGTTTCCCCTCCTCCTGGGGACTTGAGTCCATGGCTATCATCCTTTTGGGGACCTGGGTTCTCATCCTTTTTAGGACTTGGGCTTTAATTCTCATGGTTTTGGGACAACGAGAGCCTTGGCTCTCATCCTCTTGGGGACTTGGTTCTTATCCACTTGGGGCCTGGGCTCTTATCCTCTTGGGGACTTGGGGCCTTGATTCTCATGTTCTTGGGGACAAGGGCCTGGCTCTTATCCTCTTGATGAGCCTTGATTCTCATGGTTTTGGGACAAAGGGCCTTGGCTCTCATCCTCTTGGGGACTTGGTTTCTTATCCACTTGGGGCCTGGGCTCTCATCCTTTTGGGGACTTGGGGGCCTTTGATTCTCATGTCTCGGGGACAAAGGGCCTTGGCTCTCATCTCTTGGGGACTTGGTTCTTATCCACTTGGGGCCTGGGCTCTCATCCTTTGGGGACTTAGGGCCTTGATTCTCATATTCTTGGCAAAAAAAAGGGCCTGTGATCTCATCCTCATTGGGGACTTGATTCTCATATTCTTGGTGAAAAAGGGCCTTGGCTCTCAGCCTCTTGGGGACTTGGGGCCTTGATTCTCATATTCTTGGCAAGAAAGGGCCCTGGCTCTCATCATCTTGGGGACTTGATTTCTCATATTCTTGGCGAGAAAGGGCCTTGGCTCTCATCCTCTTGGGGACTTGGGTGTCCCATACTCTAAGGGTCTTGACGCTATCCCCTTTTGGGACTTGGTTCTCATCCTCCTTGGATTTTGATTCTCATCCTCCTTGGGGATTTGATTCTCATCCTCTTTGGGGCTTGGCACCTTGGCTCTCGTGTTCTTGGGAACTAGGGCATTGGCTCTCATGTTCTTGGGGACTTGGTTTCTCATCCCATTGGACTCTTATTTTCATCCTCTCGCGGGCCCTGGTCTTGAGTCCTCATTCTCTTGGGGACTTGGGGCCTTGAGACTTTGGTCTTAGATCACATTCTCTTTGGAGGACTAGGGGCCTTGACTCGATCATCCCTCTTGTGGGCATGGACCGTGGCTCTCATCCTCTTGGGAACTTTAGTCCATGGCCCTTATCCTATTGTTGACTTGGTTCTCTTCCTCTTGGTGACTTGGAACCTTGGCTGCCATCCTCTTGGGGACTTAGGCCTTCATATCTCATGTTCTTGGGGACAAAGGGCCTTGGCCTAATCCTTTTGGGGGATTTGGTATCCATACTCTGGAACTTGGTTCCTATCTACTTGGGGGCCTTGGCTCTCTTGCGCTTGGGGACTTGGGGCCTTGATTCTTAGGTTCTTGGCAACAAAGGCATCATGTTTTTTGTACAATTCTCCTTTAAGGGGCGTGGCAAGGGGGTGTGTCCTATGCCTGCATACTTTCGCTGATGAGGTGTCCCTCATTCCCATCTCAAAAAGTTGGGAGGTGTGGCTGTCGGGCTTAACATTTCATGAACAAAGCTGGTGCTTTTTGGGCAGGACCCGCCTAAGCTACCATCACTGTGGCATGTCCCACCCCCGCCTCTACACAGCAACTATGCTGCCTCCCGCGCCCTCTACCCAGCACTAAGCTGCCTCCCGCTCTCGGCTCTGCAGTAAATGAGAGCGGCGGAGGCTCTGGGGGGAGGGGGAATAGAGACGTGTTCATGATTTCACCTGTCGCTCCCCGCGGTCAACCGGTTGATCGCAATTAACGGCTTGGCCGACTCCCGCCCTAGACTGTTTATTGGAATCAGTATTCCAGCAGAAGGACGTACGGCTCCTGGAGCCAGACAGGCAGGGCTTTCCACCCCCAGCCTCAGTCTCTGCTATCAGACTCGCTTTGACCCACGATCCGCCTCCCCTGGATCCCCTGGTTCTCTACTTCTTCCAGCCCCTCGCGGCAACTCGTAACCGGTCGGGCGGCCGCGAATCTAGGAAAGACCGCGGCTTCACCCGCGGCCTAGCGGCGCGCCACACGATTAACCCCCAGCAAACCCCAAAACAACCCTCAAACAGGAAACTAGCCCACCTGTACCCCCGCAGGTTCCCCATCCACCACCTGGCATTCCTGGGTCACCTCAGCCCACATGATTTGAGCCTCCCAGCCGCCACACCCCTGGCTGGAGCCCTGAATCCTCACTAGTGTATCCATCTTGGTACACCCCCTGTAATTTGGGCACCCCCCCCACGTTGCCCATTTGCATTTGATCTAGGGACACCGTCTGATCGCCCCCAGGGGATCAGGAAGGAATTTTTTCCCCCTGCCGCGGCATATTGGCATCGCACGGACCAGGGTTTTTTCGCCTTCCTCTGGATCAAACAGGGAGGCCATTTTTAGCAAATTCTCTCCCCCATCATCACTGAAAATCCCTTCCCCCCCCCCCCATGTCAGACATCTGCCCCCAGTACGTCAGCGACCATGACTAATCTGAGATACTCGGCAGAAACCATTCTGGGTTAAAGCCGTTTGGCCTCAATATTACCGGTCTCCACACCAAAAAAGCCCGAAGAACCGAACACCTGTTTAGAATCGATCGACGGTCCAAACACCCACTTCCTATCATCCCAATCAAAGCGCATATCATGCGCTCTGGTCAACACACGATCCGGCAGTAAGACACCGATTAGAAATCCAGATCTCATCTTGGTCTCACTAGGTGAACTGGTGCCAGAAAATGAATGCATCATAACAGAAAATAGAGTGGGGCAAAGAGGAGGAGGCCGGGCGGTGATCCACAAGACTCACCTCACGATCACTAAACCGGTCCTTCAAAACCCACTTCCATTCATGGAAATCCCCTCTCTGGCAACTTCAAACATTCCACAGGAGACCGCTCATAATTCTACTCTGCTATAGACCACCGGGTCCAAAATCGCAGTTTCTCCTCATCTTTAACAGAGTTCATCTCCACTTATATCCTAAGCAGCAAACATTTTTGCTGCTCGGGGATTTCAACCTGTGGGCCAACTCCTCACAGGACCCATCGCGGATGCTTGCATTGACCACTTTGAAGGACTTGGTCTGCAGCAACTAGTATGTGGGCCCCAACACATGCTCGGTCACACACTCGATCTTATCTTCAGACAAGATCTGGAAGTAAAGATCCTCAAAAATATGACCCGTTACCATGGACAGACCACCATGTATCAAGTTCATTATTATCAAAAATGCCCCCTTTAACAAAAACATCAAAACCAGTGACAACACACTGGACGAGGTCGCAGAAGAAGCACCATTCTGAGCTCTTCAAAACAACATTAAAGAATAAAATAAAAACAATCCAAACACACCTAACAGCCACGCAAAACCTACACCCGAAAAAACAACTCCAGCTGGTCAACGACCAGCTGTCATTGCTGAAGCAAGAGCGCAGGAGGGCGGAAGCTGCCTGAAAAAGAAGCTCTCCCGAGGAAAAACCATGGCATCTACAAGGCAATAACAAATAAATACCATAAAGAAATCTTCAAAGACCCAAAAAAATCACGTTTCAAATGTCATCACCAGCGCCCTAAACTGCCCCCCGAACTCTTCAAGATCGTCACCCAGACCATGAATCTAGTCTGTCTTGAAGCCCCCAACACGCAGAATTTCTGCAATGAATTGTCGGACATTTCATCAATAAAATTGAGGGAATCCGACAAAGCATTCAGCAAAACAGCACACCCCCATATCCCTCCCTCAACCATTCCCCCAATACCCACCCAATTTTACCCGCAATCAACAAAGTTCACTCTCAAACCCATCTCCATCGAGGCCACTAACAATATCATCGGTACTACTCTGCGAAACAGCACAGCGCCCAATGATATCATCCCCACCAAACTGCTGAAGGAATGTGCCGGTATTCTAGCACCCCCTATCACGCAGCTTATAACCAGTCCTTCAGGGAAGGGCACAGTGCCCTCCCCAGTCAAAACAGGGCATAATCCAACCGATTCTTAAAGAAACCAACTCTCGACCCAAAGACTCAACTCACCGTCGTCCCATAACAGGCCTAAACGTCCTCTCCAAGGTAATGGAGAGAAAGAGTGGTACATCAGCTACAACAGCATCTAGATACCCACAATCTACTCGATCCACTCCATTCGGGTTTATGTTCCAGACACGGGACGGAAACAGCACTACTCAAAATATGGATGACGCCCTCGAGGCCGCAACGAAGGAAATTTTGTCTAAGGCCGCGTACACACGCAGGGAATCTCGACGGGCAGAACACATCGTTCCGCCCGTCGAGGTTCCCTGCCGGCCGTCGAAATCGGCGACCCGCCCCGTCGGGAATGGCAACCAGCCATTCTTCCGGGCGGCGCCGTCGAGGAAATAGAGAGCGTGCCTCTCTATTTCGGCTCGACGGGCTTTCCCGACGGGAAGCTCGCCGAGACCGTACACACGGCCGAGGTCCTCGCTGGAATGTGCATTCCAGCAAGGTTCTCGCTGATTTTCAGCGAGAAACCTCGGCCGTGTGTACGGCGCCTTATAGTTCTGTTGGACCTAAGCGCAGCTTTCGACACGGTAGACCACAAACTATTACTGACTCGGCTGGCTGAAGTTAGCCAGAAGTCGCAGAAGGTGATCTAGCCTGGTTCTCCTCCTTTCTGGAAAAAACGATCACAAACAGTGAAATTAGGACGTTTCACTTCCGAAAAACGAAGTCCCTCAAGGAATCCCCTCTGTTGCCCGTGCTGTTCAATATCTATCTCTGCCCTCTCTTTGAAATCATCAGTAGCCAAAAATTAATCTATCACTCATATGCAGATGACACACAATTGTATTTTCGCATCTGCAACAAAAAGGATGATCATCTCAGTCTAGAGACATGCCTCTCTTTGATAGAAAACTGGATGACCAAGAGTTATCTTAAACTCAACAGCTCCAAAACAGAACTTCTACCTTTTTTTTACGTCAGTCGAAAGAACCAAACCTGACAACAACTTGGACACCCCCCCCCATTCTGGGCCAAATCATCGCCCCCTAGCACCAAAGTCAAAATTCTCGGGGTCATCTTCGACACCTACATGACAATGGACGCACAAATAGGGTCAGTAGTCAGCGCACCATCTGCTGCGCCTACTACGCAGACTTATTCCATTTATTCCCAAAGAAGACATAGCGTCGTGGTGGGAACAATTGTGAACTCCGGACTGGACTATGCAAATGCCCTTTACCTCGGACTCCCCAAGTACCAAATCTCTCGTCTGCAAGTCGTTCAAAATACGGCCGCCAGACTTGTGACTGGGAAAAAAACATGGAAATCAATCTCAACTTCGCTGAGAACCCTTCATTGGTTAGTTACCAGTGAAAAGCAGAATTTTGCTTTTAAAGCTCGTTCTGCGCATAAGCGCATAAGTGCAAGGCCCTGGGAAGGCCCCCTATTATCTATGAGACAAACTAAAACTCACAATCCCAATCGCGTTCTGCAATCCACCAATCAAAATCTGCTCCAGATACCCAAAGCCAAATACAAGTCCAAAGGAGAAAGAATATTTGCGCTCCAAGGTCCCAGACTATGGAACACCTTACCAACCAGCATTCGGTTGGAGGAGAACCACTTGGCCTTCAGAAGAAAGATCAAAACTCATCTCTTTTGATATCAAAGGAGACAGGAACAACGAGCGCCCAGAGGCGATTTAGTTCGCATGTGCCGCGCTATATACGTTTTTCCACTCACTCACTAAGTATGTATGGAGCCTTAAAATTGTCCGTATTGTATAGAATGTCGTCTTTCTGAAATAACTTTGTTCTTCTTCCCTCTGCCTTTTA